>JALHAQ010000016.1:0-1232516 GCA_023838395.1 Holcopasites calliopsidis
GGAGAAAGAATACGTCCACAGTAGCCCCTGCTTGTCGTAAGAGGCGACTAAAAGGGGAGGGAGGTGCGGTGGAGGCGAGCGGGTGGATCACCCGCCCGCGATGACCCTCCACCCGGAGGTCGGCAGCAGTGCCAGAGAATGGGGGGTGTCCTCAATACCCACCGTTGGGCACCGCTGCCGCGACCGGCCGTTAAATCCGCGGCTCTTCGAGCTAAGGTGCGGCCGGTCGCGAGGGACCGCAGGTGGCGGCGGACGCCGCGTCCCTGCGGTCACGCGGGACTGCCGGCAGTCGGGGTGGGGGCCCTGACTGTCCACACACCTGGCAGTCCCCGAGGTGTGCCGCGCCGTTTGTATCCGGCGGCGCGGCAGAGTTGGGAGGCACGGGAGGGGACCACCACCTACCCCTCCCGGAAGGTGCCCTCTCAAGGGCATGGCGCTAGGCGGGGTCGCGCGAAGAGTTCGCAAGAGTACCCGCGACCCCGCCGCAGAGCGCCGAGGAAGGACACCGTGCGGTTTTTAGTCGGTGCGAGTCCGACACTGCCCCGGCTCACCCCCATCTGAGCCGGGGCGTGCATAATGCATTTTCCGCACGTTAAAAAAAAAAAAAAAAGGTTAGTTACAGCCCGAAGTATAATCTTATTATAACCTTAAGTTATAACCTAACCTAACTTATCTGTTATTTACGAGTAAATAATGTATATATAATAGTACATATAATAGTGTATAGTATGAATCTATAGGCATTCTCACTTTTTCACTAGTTTGTTCTCGCCACAACCAGTGTTCCTTTTATGAAATTTTCCCCGTATGGCTTCGATAGTGCACAGTGAAAGAAACCGTCTTGTGTCAATCTCAATCGAATGTATCGCGCCCCTGATACTTCATATATTTTCATAGACTACAGGCGGCGCAGTCACCCCGTCACCATTCTAACAATACAAGTAGTGAATAGCAAGGGTTAACGCTACACCGAAAGCGCAACGTTTCCAAGCATCCGTTATGTATAATACTTCAAACGAGGAAACGAGGAAATAGTTAAACGAAACAGAATGTGACATTGTACGTCTCAAGTGTCATCTATCAAGCCATCTATCTTTCGGTGGAAAGGGAATGGGTATTCAGCCGAACAAATGCCAGCACGTATGAGACAGCGGTGGCCGATCGGCTCGCGACCGGGTCACGAGTGATATATCTTGCGCAAGGTGTGCTCGCTAAAATGACTTTTCGCGATGTCATGTATATCGAAGCATGTGAAGGAAAGCATTAGGCGATTAAGGAAGACGAAATATGGACAGGGGCGGGCAGACCCAGGGGAGCGGATTCAGCGACTGGAGAATTCCGCATCACGTCGCTTGGTTCTCTCTCACGGTGGTGCCCTCATGGTGATTATGTCAAAGCTCCCGTTACTTCTACCGCAACCCTGCGCACTATGGACAGTTACGTGCCAGATGGCCGCACATATTCGAGGTGTGCCCTGTTCATATGACTGATTGTAATCTCCGGGCGAGAGCAAACTAAGGCTCGCGACGGACGGGTGGTAACGTGACGGCTAGCCTTCGTGCAGGTTCGGCCGTCAAGGCTTCGCTAGGATCCGCCGTATACCAGGCAAGTCCTGTTGTTGCTTGTTGCCAACATCGAGTGCCCCCGAGCAGACGCGCTTTAATAAATGGGGTCCGGCCGAGGTTGCAACCTTCATCAGCGAAGATTCACCTGATAGCATCGGCAATCTCGCCACGCCACCCAGCGCCATTACCGAACCGTCTACTGTGCACATCGCCACATGCCCCCAAGACGCGACCCGCTTTGAGATCTACGAGTATCAGGATTCGGTAGTACGATCTGTGGAAGCGTTTGTCATCTGAAGTATGATTCTATCTCTGTGGAGTTTTTGAACTAGCCAATTATTAATTGCATCCTTGCGCCTGTGCAGCATCAAATGTAGTTACCGCTATCATGCTTCAATGGTTTGTTATAATATAAAAGGCACTTAAAATAGATATTCGAAATGCTTGCAAATTGTGAAAAATGATACTTCGGTTGTATCTGTTGCTTGAATACATTAATAACGTTACTATTAGCGGTTGAAAAAATAACAAGAGAAGATGTATGGTGAGCAGTGCTTAATAACTTCATTTTTGGGAGAAAATTCTAAATGACTCGGATTTTAATAATTATATTTGTGTACATACACATAACCATCATGCTTATGTTTATAGAAGTAATGAAACTAATAAAACTAATTATTTACATAGTGGATATTTCACCGATTTCAATGACCTTGAAATATGTTATCAAGGTTACGATTCTAAACAACTTTTACATGTTATCGCCGCTCGTCCTTAGTTTCCAAGATATTTGCAAAGAAGCTTTTGTCAAACTTGGGCTGCGATTATACTTTATATTGGTCTCCCAACGGCGATCCCATTTGTCTATAGATTTAGTTCCCAATCGATAATACGGAAAAATTGTAATGGGTTATAGGTTGTACTATTTATGAGTGAAGGGTCCGTACCATTTCACCTACACTGTTTTTCTCGAAATCAGACTTCACCTACAATATCAATGATCGACAAGGTTTATACGAGTGAGTAGGAAAATCGTTCGCATGCTTACACGTTCCATTCGATAGAAACAAAAGTACAGACTAACTCAAACAAAAGAAGGGGAGAGGTTGTACTCCGACGTCGACCAAAAAATTATTTCAAATTTACTTGCGTATGAGAGTGGTGTTGGTTTGAATTATATTTTATTGAGCGATCGGAGCGAGCGAGCAACGTGTATACAGGGTGTCCCGCTACAGGTTGCAAATATTTTAAGGAGTGATTGCTGGGGTGTTTTTGACCAAGTTTTTCCTTTAACAAAATATTGGTTAAGGTTTCGTTTTTCAATGGTTAACGAAAATCACTGACCAATTATATTGCGCGTAGAGCCCGTGCTCAGCAGCAAAAGTGATCAAGACCACGCGGTTACAGTTTTTCGTGAATATCTGGGAAACTAAGCACGAACGGCAGTAACATTGTATAGGAAAAAGTTGTTCAGAATTATGATCTTGAGAACATATTTCAAGGTTACTGAAATCAGTGATGTCGTCCGGTTTGTAAATAAATACCTTGATAAATATTGTTTGGTTAATGAAGGAAATGCATACAAAATACAAGGTGGAGCACGTAACTATAACCATACCGACTATTGTGTAAGTAATGATTTTAGTGAAAAATGTTTCAGATGAAAGCTGAATAATACCCAGGAAGACATAACTTGACGCTATTAGTTTTCCTGTAGGATTATGTGTAGTGAACTAGTGTTTCTGATTTAAAAAAGTATTGACCTTTTCATTTCGAAATACACTAATAACTTTTATAGCAACAAATGAAACCTGCGTGGTTCCAACGGTGCCGCTATCTCCCTATCTATTGTACTTTTCAAATTTTAAGGTCACCTCTTCAATTTTTTAAACGAAAGTCAACTTTTAATCGTTACTCATCGTTATCATTACTTACGCAGTATTCGAGGTAGTTCTAGTTATATGTATGCTCCATCCTGTATATGAATACAAAAATTAAACGATTATTTGTAGGTAGAAAATGCATAAAAACTTTCTGCATTTCTGATCTAATTCGATGTAATCATAAAATTCAGATTTAAAGCTTAATGCCAGGAATAGATTCTTTATTATTATCGATGAAACAATTTCATCGGACACGATGCCTTGCACGTTGAAATATGCAAATCAATTTATATTGCTCGGATGCTTCAGTGTCTGTTCCTAGATTCTGGTATGATGGAGAATTCGAAGAGTACATCGGGGGAATGAAACAGAATGAAAATTGCCAAAATGCAACGTGCGAATTCAAATTAAACTAGAATAAGACAGAAGCAAATCGATGAACTGCGAGAATGAAATTACCACCGAGGCGAAGAAAACTGTTTGATGGTACAAATAATTCTTGAAATGACACGTTAAACGTTCATGGTCGAATGCAAAATGCTGCAACAGTATTATGTTTTGATTTATGTATGTAAACATTTTAATTTGTTTTTATTTTTATGTGAGTAGACTGTTACGCATTAAACATGTTCTATAAATTACAGTAAAACCTTCAGTATCTGAAGTAATAAGGAGATATAACTGTTCAGATGAAAGAGTTTGTCGTATAGTAGAACACTAATTTTTACCATGACCTTACGCGTGTATTCAGAAGAAAATTGTATAATAACAATATAAGAAAGTAATGTAATAGCGATGAAATAAAATGTGTGTAATATCAACGTAATGTCAATGTAATAGTTTTTGCAGCTATGGGTCCTATGTCTAATTTGCTGCCAAATCACATAAGTTTTTTAACATATTAAGCTGTATTCAATATAGGAATTTAAAGCATTTTAACAGTATTCATGGTAATCATACTTGTGTTTTGATCACACCGAAATCATTCTGTTACATCATCAGGATTGCATTCCTCGCATCCAGGTATTCTGTGTAAAATAGAAATAATTTCTGTTGTGTCTGCCGAGAACATTTCCTCTTCATAAATTTCGGCCGGATCATTATAAATATGGGGCTTTCTCCATGCTTCTTTCAGTGTCATATTCGTAATAGATGACCATGCCGATGCCACCGTATAGGAACAATCTTTTAAACATAATTTTTTGTGCAAGTTTATAATATCATCTTTCCTTGTCCAGTGCAAAAAAGAAATTTCCGAGGACAATTTTGTCTATAATGTCGCTCGAAACGCTCAATCACCTTGGTTCATTGGTTAGCTTATAGATGCCACATGCAGGAAAGTGTATACATAGTGTTCAGATAACAGAGCGCTTCGATAGTGCAGCATGCGGATAGTAGAACGTTCATATACTAGAACGTCGGACACTGGAGATTCTGCTGTACTATAAAAAATAATTCTTTGAGACATTAAATTATGCCTAATTGTCGAAGTGAATATAATTAACTAGAATAAAATACGTTCAACACAAGTAAAGCTTTCATGTTCACAGAAAACTGCATAAACTTAATTAGCAACCGAATATATTTAATTGTTTTCCACGTGAAATCGATGAACAGGACAATCTACCTCTACACTAGGAAACTTGTCGATGAAAAGGATCGTAAACTTAACAGCAGTTTGAACAAACGCAGTATTCCCTGCGATTTAGAGCGCATCATCAGCGATGTCAGGCTTAAGTCACTAATTTTGTGCATAGTGAAAGTGTAAAAAATTATGTAGTGTAGTTTTAACATCCTTTCTTCATTGAAATGTTAGCTACTCGACGTCATCCTTCATTGCATGTGATTACACGCTGCTACATCGTTACCTGGTAGCTTGTCGCGAGTGTTACATTGTATCGCGGTGCGTAAATGTAGGTTATTACTGTGGAACTCTGCTACAATCGAATTTTATGCATGCAGTAATCAAAATTCTAGGCCAGGAAGTCGGAAGGGGATGCATTTCATAGTCTTTCATTTGAATTTCGTCTCAAATAACTTACGTGTTTATGCCCCTATTATTTCCCTCCATTTTAGCGTAAACTTTCCCCTCCATTTAATATAAACAGATTTTATATGAAACTAGTGTTATGATTTGTGCAATGGACTGAAAGTAATGACAGACAATTTTATCCTGAACACGTACTATTCATATATCATAAATTATCAAGAAGCTATCTTGTAGAAGGAATTAAAACAAATATTGTTCCGAGTTATTTGTCCAATACTGGCTTATATTTCTCCAATAAAACAAGTATTACCAATGTCGAATAAACTTCTATTACGTATAAAATCGAAGGTGAAAAATTTCAGTTCTGAAAGCACATTCGATGGTGTGTGTATGTAGGTATAAATCTGCTGTCGGAAAGTTGTTAGAGTTTGAGTTTTCACTCCAATTTATATAGGTTGTTCAACTGCTTTTCCGTGTTAGACGTCCAAATGGATAAAACACACTATAGAAGTGTGCAACGAATATTACTTCCCTTTATGTATTATACACATTTATTCTGTCAATATTACAAATATATCTTTCAGAAAAACATTATCATGGTGAAAGGGTACTAATCATAAATTAAAACAATCCAATAAGCCGCTTGGAACTGTTAAAAAAATTAAATTATTGTTAAAATCTATGGGTGGAGCAGTTGGAACAAAAATAACACACCACCACTTGCTAATACAAACCTGTTATTAATGCAAGCAACTACAAGAGACCCAATTACAATCGAATCCTTTTCTTAATGTGACATACAAGGAGTCTCTCGACACAGACAGAGAGAACTATTTACAGCGCGCTTTATCGATTATTTACATCACTGCGTACACTCTTACCTCTCAACAATTATTAACGCAATACTTTGCCGCATTATAGACTGAATGATTCGGCTGTTTCGGTTGGTCAGAGCAAGTAATTTATCAATTCAGCGTTAGTAGAGCACACGATATAAGAGAGACGCGCATACAGGGTGTTCTGCTACTGCATGTCAATATTTTAAGAAGCGATTGCTGAGACAATTTTGAACAACTTTTTCCTTTATCAAAACGGTGGTCAAAGCTTCGTTTTTGAATGATAAGCGCAAAACGCTGACCAATCAGGGCGCGTGTAGTGTGCGCGCTCAGTCGAAAGAAGATCATGATACGCTCAACTACAGCCTTGAACGCTTTCTCGCCTAAGCGCGCGCTATATACGTGCTCTGATTGGTCAGCGGTTTTTGTTAATCATTCAAAAACGAAGCTGTAACCACCATTTCGACAAAGGAAAAAGTTGTTCAGAATTACCTTAGAAATCACCCCTTAAAATATTGACATTCAGTAGCAGAACACCCTGTACATACAGGGTTTCCCGTAACTCATAGAAAAGCCCGGTATGGGAGATTCCTGAGCCGATACTGAATAACTTTCTTTCTCTTGGCAAAATATCGTTTGAGGCTTGAGGGAAATGCGTCGATATAGCGTTTGTATTCGTTATTCACGAATAACGAATAATTCGTCATTATTCTTCATTGCATTGATTCGGTATTCGATACAACTTTTGCTCCCTACTATATTGGCGCGTTTGAATCGGGGCACCGGTCGAACGCCACCATTAAGCGCGACGCGACATTCCATCCCTGAGCGCGGGCTCTACGCGCGCTCTTAGTGGTCAGTGTTTTCCGTTAATAAATCAAAAACAAAGTTTCGAACGACATTTTGCCAAAGGAAAAAATTGTTCAGTATCGCTTCAGGAATCTCCCATATCCAGATCTTCTATGAGTTACGGCATACCCTGTACAGGTCAAGTAACCACGCGACTGGGTTCGGCTACCCCTCAGTGCTTCTCGATGCATGCTGTTTGCTAACCCCGCAGACATAAGCCGCAGGGCAATCCCGTTGCTGGTCTTGCGTCGTTCCTCAAACTTTTGGTTCCTGGGGTTCAAAGAAAGAATATGCGCTCCTACAGAAGATTCGTGCATGTCGGTGGACGCACACCTACATAAAAACACGAACAAGTGCTCTTCATCGTGCAGCACGAGGCTTACCGTATCGTGGAGAACCACTCAGAAATTCCATAAATTTTTAAAGCATCCTCATAAAGGCAGACTTTTTCGGCAGCAGCATCGGGGAATGAGAAATAAGATGGGGTGGCCAGAACGATGATTCGGCAAAAGAATAATTTCTTTGCACTTTAAGCCTACGTCCGAGATGCTTTGCCGAATCTTTTGCTTTATATTCGGAGCTCTATGTTCCATGGATTTCATTCTTAGTATTAATTTTAATTCTTAATATCTAAAATAATAATATTTAACTAGCAATTTTCTTCTTAATATTGAAACTACGACCTTTACTGGACGGGACAGTTAACCTTCGGTTCGAGTAGAAGTCATGCTTTAAGGTTCACTTATACATCACCGTACCGTGCTCGGGCCGGGTCCGGGATTTTTTAGAGCGAAGTACTATTATAATTTAAGAACAAACTGTGCGATTTCCGTTGTGTTTGGTATCATTTTAATTGCGAAAATCTCAGGATATCATTAAAATTAATTTCATAAAGATTATACAAAAACCAAAAGAATTGTATTCCTCGTGTACATAAAATTCTCTTTGAAACTTCTTGAAGGCGACTTTTTCAAGAGGGTCTCCGTGCCCAGCCCGGGGCATAGCCACAGTTTCTAGCCTTCGATATTTGGCCGTGCCCCGGACGAGGCACGGAGACCCTCTTGAGAAGGTCGTCTCCGAAAGACCGACTTGTACCCCTTGGCGTATCCCTATTCCTTCGAGTGGTTACGGTCGTCACGCTGATTTCTACAGGGTGTAACGTAAGAGGTGTGGGAGCCGGAAATGGGAGATTTCTGAGGCGAAACTGAACTATTTTTTACTTTGCCAAAATGTCGTCTGAGGCTTTGTTTTTGAATTGTTAACGAAAAACACTGATAGCTCAGAGCGCGCGTAGAGCCCGCGCTCAGGGACACTCCACGGCGCGTCGTGCTAGGTAGCGACGTTCGACCGGCGCCCCGAGCAGTACGCGCTGGTATAGCACGGAGCAAAAGTTAACATCGAATATTCATTATTCATGAATGGAAATTAACTAAAATCTAGATGAAATTAATTTTCCGTTATCAATTGAACAAAAAAGAATTAGAACGAACTAACTAACGTGTCTATCAAGTACAACGTACGTTAAATTTTAAACAATTCGCCAACAATTAAAATTAGACTTACCCGTTTCTCCAAAAATGAACCTGCTTCGACGAAAATCGGTCACTGTGTCATCCTACCGATCCTGACCATTGCAAGTAGGTACCCCGTAGTGCAAGAGAGCTGATGTTACGGACAGGTCAGCGAACTCTCTTTATATGACAACACTTACTACCTGCACGGCAGCTATCACTGGGTTATTCTACCGATCCTGGCCACTCGAAGAACAAACATATGGTGCAGAACAACCGATGTCTCGGTCGGAACAGTGAAAGAACTTCGTTTCACAAAATTTCCATCATTGTACGATCACTGGCACTTTACACTTCATGATTTGAATTTACGAAATAAGTTGTTCCCACGTATGAATAATTGGTTGCTCCGAAAGGGGCCGACTATTTTTAATTTTGAAGGGGCTCTATATGGCCGCTGCCACTACCCAATACACTTTTCCACGTTCGGCAATTTCCTCGTCTTGTTCCCGAGGGGGTAGTAAATCGCGAGCTTTGCGTCTTAGAAATTAACTCTTATTTTATTGAAAGTAAAAACAGCAATTACAGTGTCGGAGAGATCTTTACTGCTGGGCGTTCGGACTGATTCTGTCTTGAGAAATTTTGACGCGGTTTGCAGCGGTGGATGAGGGCTAGTTCGAAGAATGTTATAAGGGAGGGTTACGGGTCGTCGCGGGGGGCGCGATTTATGGTGATAAGGCCCTTGAGGCCCATGTGCTAACCAGCAGAGTTTTTCGGTTCCCAGGAAGCTCGGCCGTGGTGAACTTAGTGAAGACATTCCTTTTATGTATTTTAAGTAGTTACGGAAATAATTGCATGTATGCACTTAAACCGGTCATACTGTATACATATGTAACTTGAATTATTTTAATAAGCAGCAAAGTGATCTGGTTGTAATATCTTAAATAATGTAGAACTATTACCTTCATACTTTCGTATAGAGAGTGGCGAGCTGAATGGAGTTACGTAGTTAAAAATATGTGGTTCCATTTAAGAAAACAAAGTTGACCTTCAGATGTCCTTCAGGCGGCCACATACAAAACTGTCAATTACATAACATTATGAGCCCCTTCATCCAATTTAATTTTTGTCTGAAACATTTTTCGATATACTTAATAGTTTCATGATATAGAAAGATGTTTTTCCACTTCTGAAACATCTCTGCGTATAATGTCGACATCCAAAGGTATCAGCACGTAGAAGGAAGTAACGGCACTTTTGGGTAAACGACAGAGACATCTCGCCCCTCGAACAACACGGTGGCACAAAGGGAACTCGAGCTAACGATAAGAACGATCCATTTCTACAGAACGGTCTAGCAAGTACAAAAGGAAGAGCGACGAATATGTCGCCACTACGTCGCTGTCTTTTCTGTCACAGCCTCTTTCTTTTGCTGGAAAAGCATACAGAGAAGGGCAACCGGGCTTCAATTTTATCAATTACTCGAATACGTCGGCGATCCCCCGAGTTGCTGCTCCGTTGCCAATGTACGCTGATACCTTGAAGATATCAGTTTTCATTCGAACGGTTGCAGGCTACGCGTATGGTGGCAAGTTTCCCTTGACACGCCTTTCTTCTAACCTATTTTTTCCTGGCACGTCCCCTAATTCAACAGGTGCAACACTGCCACTTAACCTAGGCTTTTCAATGCAGGTGAAAAATTCGCATAGCTATATTGAGAGTGCTGATTAAAGGCCTGGAATCGCGTTACTCCGAAACAACTGCAAAATCTAGCTGAATCAGCGATGAGGAGGATGAATTTATTAACAAAATGTAGTGAAAAAACCTATAAGTTAACAAAGATGTTCGTTTTTTTTCAAATTAAAATGGTTTAGTTTGTTAAACTCTTGTTTCTCTGTGAATGAATTTATCTCTTTGTTACGCACTGTACAAAGTGAAATTTGTAACATTATAAAATATACAACAAAAAGAAGTTTTCAAAAACTGATTTTTTCACTATAATAACTTCATTTTCGAAATTAGAAAATTCTCCACCTTTTTCTTATAGGGTGGGAAAGGCCCTACTACAATGGTTCCAGTCTTGATAACTTTGTATGAAACCTATATCAAGTAAATACTGTAAGAACTGTATATCAAATTGAAAATACTCAGAGGAAAAAGGATCGGTCCATCTACTGATACCATGCAGTCCGCACTAAAAAATCGTTGCATTTCACTTTGTCGCGTTTTCGTACTTTGTTACGCGAGAGGTCTCCATGCACGGACTTTCCGCCTAAAAACAACGCCACGCGTCTTACCTTTATCGAGCATCAAACTGCGAGTGGAGAATTCCCCTTTCCCCCGTGTAATTTGTGCTTGTTGGAAGTGCGCTTTCTCCTTGAGAGCCTATAATACATGTACAGTAAGCGTTCGATATGTGCGCGAAACGATCTGCACGCTATGTGCGAAGCAGTCATCCCAACCACTTTTTCCTCTTTGCCCTTCGGTCCAGAAGACCTCCCTTTGACTCTTATCTCATAATCGATTCCCCTTGCCAAACGCATGAAGGACGCAGTGAGTAAAAGAAAAAGAGGTGCAGTAATCAACAAGATCAAAAGTAACATATCAGTGAGAGAATACTAATGCAACGATGACTTTTTTGTTTTTATGTTTTTTCGAATGAAACGTTCAGTAACGTATTTGTGAACGACCAAATGTGTTCCATACTATGTCGTGCTTGGTGTTATTCTAATCAGAAAAAAATCACAAATATGTTATTAAACGTTTCATTCCAAAAAGTTAAAAATAAAAAGGTTTCATTGTTGCATTAGTGTTCTCTCACCGATATGTTTCTTATGTATCCTCCGATTCACGGGGAACGCCTTACTACACATTTCATGTGGACACGCCTCGGCAGCGTGCGTATCTAATCACAAATCATTTGCACTGCATGCTATGTCAAGTTCAGCACATAGAACTTGGACGTCAAGGACCAATTCAACGACCTACTATACTACGACCTTCAGATGACCTTGAAGGCAAAGAAATGAAATTCTAGATAGTTTGTTTTTTCTTATTCTTTTGAAATTCTCCATAACTTCGTACATTTTCCTCAATATTGTAGAATGTTTGTGTAGATGGATGGTGCCTCTCTGGGCACTTTGCAGCATACAGATTTGGTGCTTGTTCCGTCCGATGCGGAACAATACGCTGGGAATTTTTGACAAGGTTTATGCCACGCATTTCGGGAACGGATTATTTTTTAGGAAAATTACTTGGTCAAATTGCTTGTCGTCTGCAAGCAATTCATTTCACGTGCGGGCAAAACTTTGCTACTTAGATTATTTTCGTCATCCTCAATAGTCGACGACATGCCATAAACCTGGTGTTCCGAAGGGTCCCGACCATATTGTAACGGTACACGAAGCCGATCCGCGGGACCTGGAGGAATTTTCTATCGCGGCTAAAAATTTCCACGACCCTCGCGGTTCCAGGTATCGCCCCACTTTTTTCCGGAAATACCGTGCTTCGGACGCACCGGAAGAGTGGTGGACCTGGAACCAGTACGCTGATTGGCAAAATTCACTGTCTTGTTTTCACCAATCAGCGTACACGAAAATTAAGGAAGTCCTCTTCCGGACTTCCTTCTAAAAGAAAAATCAGAATAGTTACAACGATCGAACGACACGGATCAAAGTAGAAAAAATCTCTAACGACACGCAGAGATGTTCATTCCACATCTCCACCGGCACTCCGACTTTAACATTCGAACTCCATAATCAAGCTCCATCAGTCAGGACTACTTCATAATCAAAAGGGTTACCCAATATTAATTTGGCGGGTAAAACGTCGCGAAGTTGTATACCGATCGGTTAAGGCGGAATTTACGACTCCGTCGAGGAAATAATCCGTACCACTAATCGCGACGTAATACAACACGAAAAGACAATGCTTCACGTGCATTACTTTTACATTAGCCAAGTATTAGCAACGTACCAACCTTTTCGCTGTTAGAATACATTTTCTACAAGTTAATGTTAAACTAAAGTTAATATTAAACTACGATTTGCTCTCATAACGAGTCAAGACTAAGCAGAAGAATTGTCTTAAGTTGTAGTCACCAACTATCTTAATAGCTAAGCCATCACATGTTGACATTTTTTCTTTGTTGTGAATTGTCAACAGTTCGTAGACAAGCTTCTAGTAATGTAACATTTAGTCAAGGTTTCTGAATGGAATGTAATTTCGATTCTTAGTAATAAACACAAGTTATTATCACTCGATCCAGCAAATTGTCATTTTTTGTTGAAATTTTAATTTCTTTTCTTTCAAGGTCATCCGAAGGTCATACTGTACTAGAACGTTGAATTCGTCTTCATATGGGCTATAATACTGTTAAGTCAAAAATACAAAGCGGTATTTAAAAAAATGAATGTAGCCTTGACAATAATGAAATACAAATTTTCGAACTTTGTTTTATTACAATATATAGCCAATCGAAAACTGAAAAACTTTTGTTTAAAATATCTTTTGTCAGATTATCGCAAGTACTTGAAAAATCGTGAAAAGTATTACGTGGGACACCCTGTATAGTTTACATTCCAATGACCTAATTACAGAATTTGTCGATAAATGTCTGAGGGCCTGATAGTATTCAGACAGTTCGAATGATTATTAAAAATAGAAATTACATTAGTCAACTGGTTTGTAACTGATATTCATATTAACTGAAGTAAGTATTATACATTTATGTATAAATTATACATGTATACATGATGTCTACATTCATTTACACATGCTACGAATAGATGACGCGGAGACAATAGAAGCCACGGTACTTACCTTTCGTAGAAACAGAAACGCAAAATTTCCTCGACGATATGCCCGGCTCATTTCGACATCTCTGCACATAGATGACATTGTCGCGGAGTGCCGTTTAATCTGGCTTAATGGCGAGTGCTGCAAATGCTTAGCGCTTCATCCTTCTCAAATAAGCAACAGCCAATGTAGTAGATTACTTTTTTGTCTTTTTGAGTGAGAGGGGGGAGGGAGGGAGAGAGATGTTTGAACCGTAACTTAAATGAAACGCGTGCTGCTTCGTAGGCCATACATTTTTGTTCTGTTTTATATTTGCCTGAATTGAATTTTGACGAAGAAAGTAGAGGGAATTATAAGATTCAATATTTTTGTCACTTGTCGCATTGAAAACCAGAATTTCACTCTTAGCTAATAAGAAAGTTATTTAGATTTTCTTGTAGTGGAGCATCGCTACAGTGTGCTTGTCACTATTCGCTTCCGTATCACTCAACTTATGCCGAAACCACGGGCGTACAAATTTCAATCAAGAAGACGTGAAGTAATCATATTACAATATAAAGTTCTGACGAATTTTACCTGAAGAACATACACAATTTCACATGACAAAGTACAGTTGAAGAATACAACACCTTTTGTAATATGAGACCCAAGCCTATCTCCGCTGTGAGAAACTCTACACGGATCACTATGGATGTGCAACTCTCAAGAAAAAGGGTAGTCAGAGATAAACTTCTGACTCCAATCATTTTTGGCGCTGTGCAACAGAAACGCTCATGGCTTAGTGAGTCTAAGGCATAGTTGCTTTATGGTGGTACGATTCCAACTCCAGTTTAGTACCAATGTGCATCTCAAAAGGTCTCTGCTCGAGCAACATCGAGGAACTTTGAGAATGATAACCGATTTTGCAGATACAGCTGGTATGTTTTCTAAAGTAATATGGTACTTATTTTCTTCGTAATCTACCCGGACAAAATGAATACAGTGGCAACCATTGCCTTTATTTATATATTTTATTTTAAATAAATAAATAATAAATAAATGATATATATTATTTAATTATAATAAATAAACAAATAAATAATATATATATTATTTATTTATTATATATATATATATTATTTGTAGAATTTATTAATGCTCCAGTTAACATTAAAAAATATATTAGTTTGAAAGCAGATGAAAATATTTTGCGGTATATAGTAAATGAAATAAAACTCTCGGCAATTAGCAACGATGGCAAAATCAAACGCATGTCCGTTGCATGAATTCAGAATACATGTATGCTTATTTGAAGAACGCTGTTATGTTTTATTTAGGTTTCTAGTATTGACCATGAAACCTTTGTCTTATCAACAGGCAGCAGTTTTTCAATAAAATACAATTCTACTCATGAAGTGTACGTAGGGGTGCCCGTTTAACATGGAAAACACACTCCGTATCACAGCGGAGAAGCAAGGGACAAGCTCGTGGTCGCACTTCCCCGAAATCGACTGGTTGAAACGACCGCATGCATGCCGGCGTGCATAATGGCACGCTCCACGTCCGCGATCCGGTCGGAAGATTTCGCCACGAAGGTAGCACGATAATCATCTGGATATTGCTCCTGCGTACGTTGCATCCGAATACCGTGTACATCGACCAATATGCGGGATCAGATAATTGGCGGTCGACCGTACCCGATGCAATAACTCGAACCTATCGGCTGCGATCTCTCTCTTTGGAAAGTGACTACAGCCGTAGCCATGGCCGGCGCACGACAAACGTAAAGGTCTAGCGGCACGCATGGTTTCGTCTCGCCGCGCAGGATATCAACCGAGATAAGACTTGGCGGCTCGATCCTCGCCTTAAACTTTTCATATTGTTTCCCCCCATGCTTCCCTTTATATCGGCTGAACGACTTTAAATCGACCTTCGCGGCGCGATCGAATGTATCTAAGCTAGTCGAAGCACAGAGGCATGGCAAATGGAAAATAAATGCCAGGAATAAAAGAAAAAATCGCAGCGGATCTATTCCGTCTTCTCGTATTATTCGCGTCCAGAATGAAGTCTCCTGGGGTAAGATGGGTACGCAATGCTCTCCACGCATAACTCCAGAAGGTGGCTGAAGCTTGATAGGTTATGCACAGGGTGTAAAGAAATTAGATGCAACGACCACCACAGCGTGATTCTACACCTTCGGATCCGTGGACATTTGTGAAAAAAAGCCCGTGCAAAATTGTCCTTGATCTTGAAAATTAAGGTCGAAACTTTTTTTGGCCCGTCGGATTCTACTCTTCATAAGGATAAAAAGTGTGGAAGGAACCATGGGTCGCAACTCAACTGTTTTCTTGCAATAAATGATGTTAATACTTTGCATTGGTTAGCACGAGTTAAAGCGATGGAGTGAGAGAGAGGAAGCGCTGGTCTTGCGTGACGCTCGGTTAAGAGGGCGAGAGCCGACGCGACGCTAGATCAGCCGGTGCGTTGCGAAGGGGCGCAAGGCCATCGCTCCGTCTTTCTCAATCTCTAGCTCTAACCCGCACTAACCAATGCAAAATATTAACATCATTTATTGCAAGAAAACAGTTGAGTTGCGACCCATGGTTCCTGCCACACTTTTTATCCTTATGAAGAGTAGAATCCGACAGGCCAAACAAAATTTCGACCTTAATTTTCAAGGTGAAGGACAATTTTGGACGGGCTTTTTTCACAAAAGTGCACCGGTCCAAAGATGTAGGATCACGCTGTGGCGGTTTTTACATATATAATTTATATTACATATATAATATATGTATATAATTTCTTTACACCTTGTACATTTCTCTTTCGTTTGATTTACCTCTTGTATCTTACAATACCTAGAACTACACGTACTTATTGTTTTGATGTAGATTGTGCGATATAAAAAGTTATATTGTTTATAGATACCAAATTTTAGCAATTTCATTGGATATGTAATCAAATTTATGCACACCAATTTTCAGATTTTCCTCATTCAAGTCCATATTATACAAACTTTTGCTTTTCTCTAAGATCAATGAAGACAAAGAAGGATGGAGACAACTAAAAAGTATCTTTATTCATGCTTCTCGTTAAACAAGTAAGTAAATGTAAAAATTGCTGGTCCTCTCGAATACAATACATGTGCAAAATTCCTCCTTACGTTAAAAATATAAAATTTGTACGAAGAATCATTTTTATAATATAATTGAAAAATAGTATACGCATTCAAGAAATCAATCTAGGAACAGGAAAAGAACAGGTGCAATAGCTACATGCAAAGCAATAGGTTTGTGCTTTATTAGATGATATTCCTTGAATGATGGAAAGTACGAATGCCGTTAAAAGTTACCATTAACCAACCGGTACACAAATTTTCCGAGGTACGCGTGCAGGCACAAATCATGCGAAGTTGCTGGGTGTAGGTGCATAACTTCGGAGAACGCAATAGCACGCCAAATTATTTGCGGTGCATCTTGTCGTTGATTTAGAAGTACGCCAAATGCCGAGCGCATTGTCAACAGGAGGATTTAATGCCAACTGCTGAAACACTCATTGTGGCGAGGTAACACTAGCAAGTAAGTTGCTACCTCTAATGACATACCCAATGATATACAGGACTATACCTCAAATGGTATCTCAGTATCAATGGTATCATCACAGAAAATTGTCCCTTCACAGCGGATTGAAGAAATCTCATACGTATTACCAACTTTTAATATACAGGGTATCCCACCTTACTTGAGCACCACAAATATCTCATTTTTTATGACAGGGAATAATGTTAATGTATTTTAATGTGTGCTAATTAGGGTTCATTTTCACACAAGTACTGATCAGCCAGTGTATGAAAATGTAATGTATTTTCTCCTCAGGTAAATATTTTCTACCACAGCCTTGAACATTATAATCTGATTAAAATTCTTTTCCGTTATTTCAAAGTACGCATATGCTATGTAAAAGTGTTTGCGTCAAAATTATTTGCAGAAATGAAAAAATTGTTACCGTTTATCCACTGTATTCCCAAGTCAGCGCTTTGCCCTTCTAAAATTGTAAACACCATATTTACCATAGAACAATATAACCCACATACAAGCAAATGGTTGAAGGAACTCAACAACAAGAAGTTACGCCATTAAATCGTAGGAAGGAAAAGAGCCACCCCGGGGCGAGAAGTGTCCTTTGAATTCGCGTACTCAGTTTTTGGTTTTGCCATAGATTGCCGCTCGTAGCTGCGGAAAGCCTCTGATCGCAGCGAGTGGCAAACGTGGCCGTGGTGTGTCGACTGATGGTTTAAGTGGCATCCATGGCGAGATATACCGACAGCTTTCTGTGCCGCGGCTCGGGATGCAACAGTGTAAAGGTGAACAAGTGGCGGCAGCGGAGAAGGTCGGATCGTCACGGACCCTACGATCATTGCTCTGGAAGGGGCCGCGCCGGTTTTCCGTAGTCGTGAAGAGCGGTGCGCTCCTCGGCGGTGTGCGCTGGACGGTCGACACTGGAATTAAGTTGTCGGGGGAGATAGAAACCGAGCCGACCATGTTATCGCGACACGCGGATCGTGGCATGCGCCCACCACCTGCACCAACGGCAGCATCGGCCTCGCATTAGCTTGCGCGCAACGTCCTCGGAGAGTTGATCTACGCTGGGCATCGCGACGTATACGCGCTGCATCCCAGACGTGTTTCTTGTAAGTCGAATGGCTATCGAGAGATGCCTGCCATAGATTTCTTTCTTCGGACCCGAATGAACTATCTGTTGCAGATCGGCTGTATATAGTCTGTTCATTCCGCTGTTCTATTCTCTGGCTGATTCGTGCAACGAAGTTCGAAGCATTGCGTATTTATGACACTTAAATGAGATCACAATGAAAATGCGCGATTCAAATTGCTTTTTCTCTTACGTCGCACCAATTGTTGAATCCTTAGCAACAGATGTGTTACAAGTCTCAGCTGCTTTATGTCGTTAGATTTTGTAATAAATGTAAGTTACTGTGCTATATAACGATAGTGCCAGGCTCTATTGCGTGTTTTTGTCTATATGATTCGCATCTTCTGCATACATAGAGTAAATGGCTTATTCTTATTTAGTTATAGCAATGGTTGCAGTAAGATGGATTTTTATTGACTACTCATCTATCTGACTATTAAACTAGATATGTAATCACCAGTTACGGTATACAAACTGACAAGCATTAATTAAAATGTGTGGTAGTTAGTTGGCCAACAATAGGCTAACAATTGCAAGATGGCGCAGTACACAACAATCTATGAAAGGTCAAGTCTGCTGAAAACCATTCTTGATCGTAATAAGGATGGTACTCTTCTCACTTGCATCAGCTGCTTTATAATCATTGCTTTTATGAAGTTCTATGAACAGAAGGAAATACATGTTGCTCCTTGAACTGTGAGTCCAGTGCCATCCGTCGAACTATGAATCCATCTCGCTAATTGTGGGACCCTTACATCTTTTGCTTTTCCTTCCATTTACTGCAGTTTTCTGCGTCATAACTGTAATATGATGGCGCAAGCGGTTCTTTTATATTGGTAGTATTCGCTTCTTTTACCTTATTATATCATTTCCTAATGGATCTTTATTATTCTTTACATACTTCCCACTGCTGTTTTCCGTTTCTCTTACTGCGCCATGTTGTAAAAATTTAAGCATGCTCTATAGTAATAAACGGACAGGGAATAAAAACCTTTATTATTTAGTATTTTATAAATATTCATTTCATTTAGTATTTCATTATGCCATAGATATTGAACATTAAAGGGTAAATATTGACAATAAGGGACCCACCTCCAATTAGTTTGATCTTGAAATACATTGTCAAGGACATCATTTTGAACAACTTTTTCTATGTATGTTACCATCGCTCGGCTTTAGTTTCCGAGATATTCGCAAAAAACTTTTGTTAAACTTAAATTACGAGTACACTTCATTTAGCGTAAGCAGTGGCCTATGTTATAGAAATCAACGTTTTAAACAAGTTTTTCTTACACATGTAACCGACGGCCGACCAAAAGCTATCGTTATCAATACAATGAATTCTACCTATAATTGTGCGTCTGTGGTAGCTCGTGTGTCTGCATTGTTTGCTGCTAACTCAACGTGTCTGCCGAGAAGGATCCCAAGGTTCTCGCCGATACGTCAATCGCAATAGATGATGAAAGTATTCTAGTTTCTGGTGTTTTTTCGGCCGCAAAAATCTCACCCGATACTCCGCGACATTCGTGCCTAACAGCCAAACATTCATATACCACATTATTAATTTTAATGATGTCCTGGAAATTTAATATATTATATCATTTTTAGTGTAAATTGAGCAGGTAGGTCATCCGTAATACAAATTTACTTTTTACTCGTGCCATAATGCAAGTTTAGAGGTTAACATTATCCTTTGAATAAATTACATTAAATTTGAGCTTTGTTCTCTTGAAAATAAAAACAAATTCTGTTCTTCTTGCAAAGGGGTGACTTCATTCTCGAAAACCGCATTATGACACGAACAAAAAATAAGTTTGTTTTATGAATGACCTACTCTACTTGCACACAAAGTTTCATAACGTTTTTAATTTCCGGTTTCCTTGAATTCCCTTATTAGATGTACATATACATAATGCATCAGATTAGTTATCATTCTGTGTCATCAAGGGAAAATATACTGATGCAGACGAAAGCATTTCACTAAAATCAATATCGTAACAATGTACACACATTAAAGAACAACGTTATAGTTTCATTTGAAACTTAAAAAATGATTGTTCGCAATACTCATCGACAACTTGTTCCGCATCCTCGTCGAGAGAAATACCGGGACTCGAATGGTACTCGCGTCGTCGCCTTCCTCGCCGGAGATTCACGGGCCGCCGGCTATAATTATGTTACGCTCCATTAAGTCCTGATTGTTCTATGAATATCAAGCCGCGGATAAGTCGTGTTCTCATATCTGTTCCGCGACTGCACTACATATATTATACGTCAATTTGATTGCCACTCAGGGCGGAATGGTGCTCTTACTTCTACCAACTAATTAATTGCCGACTTCCTTGAACATCTTCAGCCTTCCTATTCGTATTTACTTTAGGTACATGTGTCCTATCGAGATTAATTTCATACATGCATGCGATCTGCATAAATTCAAGAGTCCTTAGCGCTCTGCTTTAAAAGGGATGCGTTTCAGGGGCGCAAATTATTCATCCTTTGACACCACGACGAACATTTCTAAATAGCTAATGAAAAGAGGACTTCACTTCTACTCATGATATCGTAAAATAAGTTTGTTATACCAATCTTGAATGCAGGAATATATTGCTTCAAAGTTTATGAAGTGTAGATTAGTCATTAAAGTTCAGCCTTACCATGTTACATCTTATGTGCGTATTCGTATTCCGCGCACAGTTGCATCTGATATAAGGTAATAAGAACCATTTTATGTAAAGAAATTACCTCATAGCATGGACTTTCAGGATTCACTGTATAGAGATAGGAAATATTAACCTAGTTCATATATCAAGGCAATTATTAAGGAGCGTATGATGGCACAGAAAGTTATATTAATAATATCAGATAGGAATAATAAGAAGGGATATAAGATAAATAGTAATAAAATAGTATCCAATAATTTTGCGTTAATATACCGGATGCCCTGGGTTTTAACAGCCAAACTTTGTCAGTATTCTCTATGGGTCCTAATAAGAAAAAAATGCTATATGAACATAGGTCGCTTAAAGCTTAATTAAGAAGTTACAATAAAAATAAGAATTACGTAGGGAACAGTAACGGACAATAGTCTGGCACGCAGTTACTGTGATACAGTGTAGGAATAGATCAACAATACTCGCATTTAGTCTGTTTATGCGAGCAATATTTACTGTCCGAGGTTGCCAAAGATTTCGAAGGTACTTCTGCCACGATCATTAGTAAATTGTTAGGATTCATATCGAAATGCCGCAATTCTTTTACGAATCGCGAGTGTGCAGATATGCGCTTCGTAAACAGACTAAATGTAAATATTGCTGATGCATTCCTACGCTGCATCGCAGTAACTTCATGTCAGACTGATATCTAGACTCCGGGTTTTTATGCATTTATAGAAAATTTAAAGATGCAAAATTAGATAAATGGCACGTAATCTGAAAAAATATATAAAATATCCAAATTATTGTGCTTTTTATAATATGTAGTAAGTGAAATAGGTTTCTACCAAAGTTTTACTTTCTTCAATACGTTCTCAAAAATATGAATTTGCATAAAACTCCGATGTCTACTGATATCTCCGATGTCTACTTATTGTTCCCTAGGTAATACTTATTTTTGTCGTAATACTTTAATAAAGCTTTAAACGAACTATGTTTATATAGCATTTTTTAATTATTTAGACCTATAGAGTATACTGACAAAGTTTGTCTGTTAAAACCTGGGATACTCTGTAGATAAGCGATTAAATCTTGTAACTACTGACATTTTTTGGTTTGCATTAACCGGGGAATTTAGAGCAATATCCGTGAAATCGAGTGAAAGCTGTTGCCGCGAAGACTTAGCTTGTAACGTTCAGCGTGCGAAGTGGAAATCGATAAACTGAATATCCAGCTCATATAACGCACACTTTGCCAGGGTCTTGTCGAAACGAAAATACGAGGATGTCAGCAACAACCACGGCAGTTCGTTGTCGGGATAAACGACCGGCCGGACCACAGAAAACCCTTCTCGCCGTTTGTCAGTGAGAGCGACTTGTTTACGACAGCCTTAGGGAAGAAAACAAGGGAACGAAAGCGTGGAGCGAGAGATACAAGAATTTAAACTCTATCCTCACGTAGTAACACACGTCAAAGGCAAGTGATAATGACCGTCATGCCGTAGACCATGGAATGCAGCTTTTTGCTGTACATTCGCTGAAACGGGTAAAAATGTGTATACTTCTGTACTGAAAAACAATCGTAAAGTTTTTAATATAACACCTTGATAGCCAAGTTGCTCAGACAAGATGTTACCAAAGCTTGCTACATACTTTTGTTGTCAAAGTGGTTACAAATTCGATACAGTGTTTGATATATTCGATGATGTCAATAAATTGACAACAAAAATATAGCGGAGTGTGTTGAAATAAGGTGCGCGCAAATTGGCGGTTAGGTCTTATTACAACTGTTGGCTGACATTTGGCACGCAACAGGTTCGATCTGGTTATCAGGGCACCTTTAACTAATATGAGACCACAGCTTACCTCTGTTATAGAGAGCTCTACATAACGTAAGAATGTTTCTTTGTTTCATAATTAACTTTATATTCATTGTTTTATCTGCAGACTGGGAATGGTATCGATTAAGTATTTTGAGTAATATATTTGTGAAATACATTAGGTTATGTTCCTGAAAACCAAGTCCAGCAGGTCAATGCGTTAACCCGACCAAAATCGAGACGAGAAGAAACAATGAAGACTTAACATGGAAGTTATTTAATATCATTGCTTCCAGATATGAGACTTGAAAGTTTCTAAGACACCTTGAACTTTCAATTAGATCAACATTATCATTTTCACTAATTAGATCACTATTTTTAATGCACGAATGAGAGGGTTTACTCAAGAATATTTAGTTGCCTTTCCTGAAGTATACGTAAAAGAGTAGCAACAAATTGATTGCGTAACGTTGCTGAAACGGGAATTACTGTAGTGCTGCATAAATGGTTGAAAGTGGTGCTGAAGAACTGGATTTTGTAATCTCAATGTGTGAAAAAGGCAGAACAAATAAGTTTCTGGAACAAATAAATTGGGCCTCATATTAGGGACCTATTTTTTAATCCGTGTTTTTGCATAGATTTCGATTTTATTTTATTAACAAGGAACCGAACATTTTTTATTGTAGCTCCCAACATGTTGAAAAAAGAATACATATGTTACTTTTAAAATGTGTATGGAATTTTATTAAAAGTGTTCTTAGACGAGAATCTGCCAACGCATAGGACAGTATTTTTTATTCAGATATGTTAACAATTGTAAAAAAATATTATACATATTTATTCATCACACTGATAATACTTTGGAAGCACTGAAAGGTGCCAATACAGTTGTTATTGTTACACAGTCGTGTGTATGCAATTCAAACTGAATGTCTTTAAGGTAACATACCCAATATGCTACTGTAAACTTTAATGTCATTAATTTCTGCATATTATTCGAAAAGCACATCTGAGGATAATATCAATTTTCCTCGCCATATACCAAACTGTTAACGATCAAATTGCTAATTAATAATATTGGGGAATGTGGGGAAAAACCAGGGGTAAATACTGACAATAGGAACCCAACCGTAATCAGTTTGGCCTTGAAATGTGTTTGTCAAGGACTTTATTTTGAACAACTTTTCCCTGTGCATGTTACCGTCGCTCGGCTTTAGTTTCACTCGCTCCTAGTTTTTAAGATATCTACAAATAGCTATCGTTACCATTACAGTGAACTTTATTAGCTTGCTGCTAACCCAAATGTGCACGCCGCGAAGGATATCAAGGTCGTCGCAATAGATAAAAAGATAAAAAAATTCTGGTTTCTGTTTTTTTCTCTAAAAATGTCGAATTGAGGTTCTGTAGAAAGGAAACACGATTTGACTTTTTTAGAAAACAATATAAAAAAATAGAGTACTTGTATCGTCTCCCCCAGTTGATATGTTATTTTAGTGATAAAAAGAAGCTATTAAAAGAAAACTGTCTTGAAATAGGAGATAGTTGTTCAGAACGATGTCCTTAACAACATATTTCATGGTCAAAGTGATTGAAACTGGGTTCCTTATTGTCAATATTTACCAAAACGGATACCTAATGTATTTTCTATACTAGCAAAAAATTGAATGGCAAAAATAAATTTATACACTACCACAAATCTTCACTCGACCTTATAGTATCAGAAAGTGAAATTTTTTATAAAATTGTTTGGGTCATAGATAAGACCCTATAGGTGTGGGTAAAATCGAGTACTTATTTAAAAAATACCTAAAATATAATATACTGACAAAACCTTTGTTTCTATTATTCCAAAATTAACAAGGAGAGTTATTTTAAATGATATTAACTTACTTTAACTTATGTTAATTATACAAAAACAGTTTCATAGACAGTTTTAGCTCATTTAGTTTATTAGTTTACTTTAGCTTCCACATGAATTTATTTTACTTTCTTTACTAAAGAAAAATTCCAAGTAAATGCCCCGTTGCCTTCCTCAACGCATGTGCCAGTTTAATGTACCCAATGTTGCTTCAAATGAGGTAATTTGTTAACCCTTAAACATCGGCACCTTAACATGTAACAAAAAAATCGACTAAACAACAAATACTGTGCGAGGATTGAATGCAATTCAATAATGATCACAATAGGTTTCTTAAGTTCAAGTAGTAACAGGAAGTCAGTTCATTGACACAACATTGAATCTTCTCAACTCGAAATTTGAAAACTCCTCTGGAGAAAGAACTACGACATTCTCTGCTCTGCAATTCATGTCATATCATTGTGAGGTTCACCTGAATGTAACACTATACATTAGCTACGCTGACTTCTCTGTGCATCTAAAGCAATGTAAACGACAAAATATAATAATTTGATACAGACATCGACATGTACTTTCGATTCGAGTAATTTACAATAGCAATTCATCTTTACCTTCGACTCAGTCTACATCCTTTAATAACATTTCGAACTTGTTTGAGGAATTTTTTCTCCACGTAAGTACAACATTTTACTTTTGTATACATTAATTCTCCTCACGTGAACCTGGGCTTCAATATGAAACGCTAATTAAGTCATTTGTAAAGCGATGCATGAAATAAATGACTCTTAAACATTTCTCATTCTCACATACATACATACATACATATACAATATGAAAAAATTCCTCAAACAAGTTTCAAATGTTATATATATATATATTTGGCGATACAAAGTTTCAGTCTAACGCGCGTTTAGTTAATTGCAAGTTCTCCATTATCGAAGTATGGAATTATCGAATGTTATATTAAAATAAATCACGCAGAAATAAAAAAATCCTTCGCCCCCGATAACGTCTCGGCCTAATTAATTTTAAATTTAGGGTAATCAAGTGAATACTAAATAGTCAACTAACAGGCAGAAGTTCATAAATTATGTAACACTGGCTCATACTAATAGCATAATCCCACTAATTTCGAATCTGAACCGAAATTCGTTGGTAAGAGCAAAAAATAATAATGAAACAACCCAACGAATGCGGTCATGTTAAAGACGCGGTTCTTGACATTATATAGAAAAATCTTTGTTAATAAATAATTTTAGACAGGAAATTAAATCTGTAATATATAACTATGGTTAAGACTTTAAGATATCAAAGCCATGTAAATAAGATTTTATCAGGAGAAAATTGATTTAAAGTCTTTTTACCTCTGCTCTCATTATACAGGGTGTCCCGTAACTCATAGAACAGCCGGATATCGGAGATTCCTCAGGCGATACTGAACAACTTTTTCTTTTGGCAAAATGCCGTTTGAGGCTTTGTTTCTAAATTATTAACGAAAAACACTGGTCACTCAGAGCATGCATAGAGTCCGCGCTCAGAGACAGAATGTCGCGTTGCGCTAGATGGTGACGTTCGGTCTGTACCCCGATCCAAACGCGTCGGTATAATGTTTTTATTCGTTATTCACGAATAACTCGACGTTATTCTTCATTGAATTGATCGGGTATTCGATACAACTTTTGCTCCCTGCTATAACGACGCGCTTAAATCGGGGCACCGGCCAAACGTCATCATCTGGCGCGACACGACATTCCGTCCCTGAGCGCGGGCTCTACGTGTGCTCTCAGTAGCCAGTGTTTTTCGTTAATAATTCAAAAACAAAGCTTCAAAGGACATTTTTCCAAAGGAAAAAGTTGTTCAGTGTCGCCTCAGGAATCTCCCATATCCGGCTCTTCTATGAGTTACGGGACAACCAGTAAATAAAATATGTATTTTATCGGTTAAGCATTATTGCTAGTGGATGAAGACCAAACAGGATAGGAGACAGTTTGCGCGCTACACAAAGGCATTTTAAATAGTGTTCGTATGTCAGCTTGGTCTCAGTCAATCAAGTGCGAGTTAATCGAAACTCTACTGTACTGTACAACAGTACCTACTTGATGGAGCTCAATTATTCGACTTTAGGGTGCGTGTCCGTTTGAGAGTCTTCTTCCGATGGTTGCTGTCGAGAGTATTCTCGCATATTCATTTAACAGCAATGGGCAGTTGTGCGATGCTCTCGGACAGTTACTCGCAAACGTGGTACAGTAATGTCTCGAAATAAGGCAGGACATTCTGCTTCGGAATAAGGCGACGGCTATCCCCCCTTCTTTGTTTGAAGTCGCCGCGCTCACCGAGAAATCGGACACCGAGAGAGAGGCGTGAAGTCGTAAATTTTTACGGTCGAGCGAACAGTGACGTTTCTTAGTAGAAGGATAGAAAATGTAATGCTTCCTCACTTCGTACCGTGTTATGTATATGTTCGTATAACCACGCACACACATGTATTAACATATTAGGATAGTACTTATAAGGTATATTATTGTTATAATAAGATACGTACAGATACACACACACGGCACGCAGAGAGATTAGTTCCACGTCTCCAACGGCACCCCAAACATTTTAACATTAGAACACCATTATTAAAATCCATCAGTCGGGACTTGATCATAGTCAAAAAGATTACCCAATATTAATTTGGCGGGTAAACGTCGCGACGTTGCATACCAATTGTTTAAGGCGGAATTTACGACTCCGCCGAGAAAGTAATCCGTTCCACCAATCGCGACGCAACACACAACGAAATAACTGTTATATGGCGGTTGTTTCCTCACATCTGATAACTGGATTTCCCTAATTATTAAAATAATTGTCAAAGAATCAGAGCATATGTGACACGGAATTAGTGAATAGGAGCGTGCTTCATTCATATGATTCTACCTGCTTCGGAATCGCTTAGGTTAAAACGAGAGGGCATATCATCCTCTAAGGTATCACATTTCGCCTCGACGGAAGCCTTTAATATTTTGCCGTTATCTCGATCCCCTCGCTCGTAAACCGTGTTCGCTCACAGCCCCTTCGGGATCAAAGTCATGCCGAATAATCTACTGATTCGTTATAAGAGACTGACCGATCCCGAGCCAGTGCCTTACTTCGAGACATTACTGTATACGCTTGCGAAAGGAACTCGCAGTCGTTTTACCTTCAAATGTACGCGTATTACCCTTCAGCTCCAACACATGTCGTCATTATGAAATAGAGTTCAGAGAATTCTCACACCCCGTCCTTAAAACAAAAGACGAGACTTGAGTACTCCTCAGTAGTGATTGCATTGCGTGCTTGTACACTGTGTGAGATAGAACGAGGAATACACTCCATTCCGCGCGAGCGATTTAGTGGGGCAGTCGAAAATGGTAGTGTAGCGAAATGCTCGTTGCAGACAACAGCTATGCAATGTTGTAGTATCATCGGTGTATTGACTAGGTATTTGCACTAGCAATAAAGCAATAGCAGTGTTTGGCTTGCGTAAAATCGTGTTTGTATTTAACGAAGGATTGTAAATGAATAAGAGCAAACGAAACTGAAGAATAACAATTAAGGACGGTCTGGCGAATCTGAATATGGCGTTGGCACTTTTCTTTCGTGGTTCTTCCAAGTGCTGTATTACATGAACCCTTACTCGTCAATTTAATTTTGCGTGAAAAGAGGGATGTGGGAAGGGGTTATTTAAACAAAAAGTAATGGACTGTAAACCTATTGTTAAATCGCGAGCACAAATTTTGCATGTGAAAAAGTCAATACGTGAGGGGGGGGGGGATTAGAAGGTGTCGCATATCACAGGGCTCTAATATGTGAATCTTCAAGAAATGTGAAGCTTTTCGTGATAAGCGAGTCGCTCTTTGATTGTGACGTAAAGTGGAAAACAAAAGGAAAACGAAAATAAAATAGGAAGATCCGAATTCGAAGGTAAATGAAAGACCGAGCGGTAAGGTACTATTTGCGTCTAGAATGAAGTCTCCTGAGATGGCACAGGGGTAAGACGGGTATGCAGCGCTACCCACGTGTAACGCCAGAAGCTCGAGTCTGATAGGTGACGTACACTTTCTTTGTTAATATACGTGAGCGATATCTAATTGGTTCGAATTCAGCTCTAACGGAATCTGACCAATCAGACCCGCATTCCTTACAGGAGACTTCATTCTGCACGCGAATAGTAGTTGTTCCTGTGCTGGGGCTAATACATCCGTGTGATAGAAAAAAGAGCTATGTCTGACTTGCAAAAGTAGCTACGGAAAGGGAGGACATCGAAAAAACGAGCCCATTGACCCAATAACATACTTCCATTTCCATTTTCAATAATGCCATAGCGTATACTAACGAAGTATGGAACCTGGCACACCTCTCACACATAAGGCGTAATATGTACTTGCACGGTTCTACATTAATGAACATATAAGAGCCTCCCCCGTGTGAATTCCCAGCTTTTAATCACAGAGCTTTTCTGAATCAGCTACACGGGAATGAAATGATATAAGCGAGCTATATACGCGGTGAACGATCTTATAGGAAAATGCTGATTTTGATCATTGCCAGCAACATCTTTCAAGCTGCGGTTCGAATTACTGCAAACTTATGCGCATCACTGTCAATCAGCACAAGGTTGAAAGGAAACAGACTTTTTAATTTTAATTTTCGAATTTTCAAATGGAAGTCTAAGCAAATGGCAGAACACAGAATGGAACAAATCAACAGTACTGGCAAAAAGATGTAACGTAACATAAAATGTGCATATGCATTTTATAGCTCGATGACACTGATGACATTTAATCATGGCGAAGATAGTAAAAGCGATAATACAATAGTCAAACACGCTTATTGAAATAATGTTGAATGATTTATTTTTAGTGAATCTGTACTAAATCGCACTCCAGTGGATGAATTTGCTTAATCCTTGTCCATGCTATTATAACGGCTTTAGGGACGCAACGAACGACTGTTTGATCTATTTCGCAGCAAATTTATTCAAGAGTTAAGGCTACAGTTACGGACCAAATACAATGTATTCCGGTTGAGTACATCACCTCTGTTTGCCACGAGTACGTTCTTAACTACCAGATAAATTTACCGAGAAAGTAGATTAACCACATCTAAACTGGTGGGCAATATACTCTTACGGTTGATAGAAATTGACTGTTTAATGAAAATGTTGCAATATCATGAAAGAGGATTTAAACGCTTCCCAAGTGAAGTTACTGTAATTTCTTCTCGTGATAATTTGTACTCCATAGTTTGTGGTTAAGATTTGTTTGTCCTAATCGTCAACTGATGGATCATTCGTAAAATTGTAGGGTAGAAGGTGGGAATATGCACCAGGTACTTATTTCTCCAGTGATTTGGTGTAATTGACAAGTTTACTTTAGCTAAAAAGAGAGAGTGTTTGTTCTTGTCAGACTAAAAAGTATTTCCCGTTATGATTAATTATTTTTTTCTGATACTAATTTAAAACTGTAATATATTCAACATTTACATCTTTCTTTCATGTAATGTTTACATTTTTTATACGTGTTTTCTTCGAAGCAAGAAAAAATAGTTTATATATCACTTCCTCCCCTACCTACTATCAGGGTTTGTGCAACGTGTTAGGTACTAGTAATAGTGAAATCGAAGAACATGATCTTAAAACATTTACAATCATCCACTTCCTCATATTAAACAAACTCTTTCAAGATTAATTAGTTGTGTAAACAACAGCACGTTGTAGCACAGATTAATTTTTTTATACCCAAATTCAGTATGTATAAAGGATCAGACTACTGAAGAAAGCTCTTTCATTATTTATTTTCTAGGATATGACCAAACACAGTGCGTAACAAAAGGATAGGCCCACAGAAACGGGTAAGTCTAATTTCAGTTGTTGGCGAATTGTTTAAAATTTAACGTACGTTGTACTTGACAGACTCGTTAGTCAGTCCATTATAATTCTTTTATGTTCAATCGATAACGGTAAATTGATTTCATTTGTATTTTTGTTCATTTCCATTCATGAATAATGAATTATTCGACGTTAACTTTTACTCCGTGCTATATCGGCGCGTTCTGTTCGGGGCGCTGGTCGAACGTCGCTTCGTAAAACGATGCGCTGTGGGTCATCCCTGAGCGCGGGCTCTACGCGCGCTCTAATTGCTCAGTGTTTTTTATTAATTATTAAAAAATGAAGCCTCAAACCAGATTTTGGCGAAGGAAAAATTGTTCAGTATCACCTCAGGAATCTCATATTTCCAGCTCCTACACCTTTTATGTTACACCCTGTAGAGTACTTTTGCATAAATTGACGATTATAGATATAGGTATATTATAAGCAAGAACCAGTAGAAAGCAACAAAGATTGTATGAAATCGTAAAACGTAAGGATTAGGACCTAATTCTGTATACTGGATGATTCACACATCATATTGTAATGCCATTTAAAATATGGTATATAGTCCTGAGTATTAAAATTATGCACTAATTGTTCTTACTGTTTATACGTTACATGTCCTTGGATCATTAACACATCGTTTCAGTTACTTCACTGCACGTACACTGTGACGTTTTATGGAAAATAAGTCCCATATACATGAATATGAATATTCAATTTAGGTGGAACATTAATTCCCTTTGATCAAACCAAAACCGAATTCTTCCTTGTCCTTTGCATTGCATCAACGGACAAAAATCAGAATTTAAAGTAACTAAGTATATTCAGTATAAGGTATAGATATATGTATAATATATGTATAATATTTGCAAGATATAATATCTTGACATGACTGCCCTTCATAAAGAAGTGTACCTTTAAGTGACAAATACTCTGATAGTCAAGTCAAGCAGGTCAACACATTGTACCGGCCGAAGTTGAGCCAAGTTTGGCTGTCGAGATGCAACGCCACATTAAAACCTAAATGGCGATCAACTGTTCCTAACGTATGTTGTATCGAACTGGCGGCTCGCGATTTTGGAGTTTGTGCAAAAAGAACAAAATGCTGCGTTCTGTTGATTGCCATTTAGGTTCTAATATGGCGCTGCATGTCGACGGCGAAACTCAGCTTGATTCTGGTCGGTACTGCTGTCATTAGTCTCACTAATGGTAACCTAGTGTCTATTAAGGTATGTATTATAAAATAAATAATAATAAAACTGTAATATTTAATTTTAATGCATGATACAATAAAACTTGGCATATAAGTATTGCAATACTAACTAATTTAGTAGTAATTACACGTCTTTTGCTATATAAATCGAAGTTTTAAACATTCCGAAACCAATTTGCTCGTAATTTTACGGTATATATATTATATATATTATACGTATATACTTTGTTGCTTCCGACGGAATTCTCTTCAAGTTTGATTCAGTATCATGGGACACTGATCAAAGCTCTTTACCGAGATACGAGACAACTGTTCAAGAAGTCGCCAATATAATACAGGAAATTTCACATCTTGCAGAGTCCATGAACTGAATCCGCCTTTGTTTTCCGTTTTTGATCTAGGAACGTTTGCGATCGCGTGAAATGAAAGCATAAAGGTATTTCGCCAATTAACAAGTTAATCCGAAAACATCGTGGGTCTAGCGTTGCAATCATAAAGAATCACGTACTTAAAGTTGGAAAATCTTCGAAAATAAGATTACAGTAACATTATAACTGACAACCTTCTTGATAGGTGTAAGACCTTTCCGTAATGCTGCACCTTGAAATATTATACTAAAGTTCTCCATAATTTCCATTTTTTAATTTATTATTTTAATATGATTTGCCAGAAAGTTAAATTGTTACGAATTTAATAACGGTATATAGTTGTAGCAGTTAGTAAATTTTTGAAATAAATTTTATAAAACTGTATTAGATAGTTTTTCCAAAATCGGTTTGCAAAATCAAATTGTTACTTTCGTCTTCGATTCACCCTATGAACCAGTTATCAAAAATTGTACAAAACCTACAATGTACGTGAAAGAAAACGACATCCATCTCGATTAAAATTTCACTCAAATGTCCATCGTCATGATTGAATCGACATCCACGACGTACAGCTTGAATTGCTGGATCAATGTGAACAAACCAGGGCTTGAAATTGTCCTTGCCTCTAGGGAGCTGACCACGTATACGTGCCAATGGTAAACTGACCTTAGATGTCCATCATGTCGAGATGAAAAGGCCACGACGGATCTACTTTGCTCACGGAGTACCGTTAGACACAGCACAACTATCAGAATCTAATCACCGAGTAGCATCAGACACTCGGTTTGTTCGACTGCGTTGTCCGGTACAAATTGTCGGGAAGATAGGCATCGTTGACCCTTCGGGTCAGCTGATGTAGATATTCGGTAGGCTCCTTGCGTTTACGTTAGACTCAGGCACTGCTGTTTCCTCTTCAGCACGAAAGCGAAGGACTAAGGAAACTGCCGTGTTTGAAGCATCATTTTCTTTTCTAAAACTAAACGCGGTTATCATCTCCCCGCCACAGCGTTCTGACGTCTTTCCAATGTGCAAAAATTTATTAAAAATGTTCTTGTTGTCGTCTTTTATTAGTAATTACAAATTCTAGTAGCTGGGCTATGAAAAAAATACAATTTTCAGGCCCATGAAGATTACACTACTGATGTAATCATTCTTTTAATACGAGACAATTATGATGAATTGCAAGGTCGCAATCTCTATAACACGTTCTTGTATAATGGACGCTCCGGCCTTCAGAGCCAATAAAAACGAAAATATTTCTCAGCAATGCCTGATCGTCGAGATTACAGAGGCGTGAAATTAATTATTTCACGATTCAGCCTTATCGCTCATACCCACAGACATCACGCAATGGATGTATATCCGCAGGCATGCATTCTTATTCTCGCCAGATTCGATCGCTGGACGCGATAGAGGAGCACAATCGAAGGTAGGGATTGGCTGGGTCTGTTCGGGGTAAGACTATAGTACACGATGACGTGAATACACCCAAGATCTTGTTACAATATTTTAGCACACGCTTGTACAGTGTGTTTTTATTAATTCTCATCCGTCCCTCGTGTCAATTGGACCCAGTTTTCTCATAAAAAGTCATATCATTCGGTCATTTGTGGGGAAACTTACCTGAGACTTTGTGACTGTTATTATTATTTTCTTATTTTCAATAATAAAATGTTGTCAAGTTAGTTACTTACTCTTTCCTCTCAGTAATGTTTTCACTAATGTGTCCATTTGATACGGTGGGACAAATTAAGATAGGAAAACAAGACACAGTGGTATCAAAAGCCGTTTTTCGGGGCCAAAATTGAATTTTTGGAGTTTCATATTTCGTTCACATTTTTGTATACATCACTTGATAACCCTTCAAGGCTTCAAAACTCAAAATATTAGTCATCTTAGATGATTATGTGCGTGGAGACCTCATTCTGAAGATAAAATTAAGAAATTCAAAGTGAAACCAATTATTCTAAAAACTCATTACTGGGCATGAATTAACAAATTTGAATTAATGTTTTATACAATAGCACATTCGTACTTCTGGTATAATGGGGACGATATTATGAAACACGAATTTAACGAAGTAATCTTGGAGTTAAAAGGGCTGCACAAATGCAAAATGAAAAACATTTGCTGTTATTTGCTGTGCAACTTACTGTCAGATATTATGGTGGCTTCTTATCACTTTGCGAATATTTGTTTCAAACTCGGCATGCAGATTTACAGGTATAAAACAAATAATGAAATGAAGAGAACAAGTGATGTGCACTTTAGCTTGTGTTCCACCGTTCCCACTTTCGACTTCAATGTATCGATGTGATGCGGTGCTATACAGTTCTGGGAACTTGTAGTTCTAATGAAGCTAGACGCAAGAGTGTACCGGGTTTGCCGCTATTTTCGTTCTTACTTGCTCACCAAATGAAGAAGGAACTGCTTTACGCAGCAAAAGTTGGTGTAGACATAAAAGGATTTGGACATTGATTTTAGATTTTAGTAGCCTCGTACAAGTTCTGGAAGTATGCTACAGGCAATTACAGGATGTAATGTCCCGAAAGAACCGACTGGTTTCTGACTGGATAGAACCGAATCGCTATCCCCATTTTTTTGTTTGAAGCCGCTGCGCTAAGCGAGTGATCCGAGAACCAGAGAGAGAGGTCCGTGAAGTGTGAAGGCGTAAATCATTATAGTCGAATGAACAGTGACGTTTTTTAGTAGAAGGTGCTCCGGAATCGCTTAGTGTTAAAAGGAGAGGACATGTCATATTCTATCCTCTAAAGCATAATATTTCACCGCGGTCTTTATGGTTTCCCACTATCTCGAGCTCCTCGCTCGTAAACCGTGTTCGCTCTCGTTCCGTTCGAGAAAGTCAAGCCGAATAGTATACCTGTCCCGAAAGAAACGACCAATCGGTCTTGAGCGAGTCGATTTTTCCGGAACATTATTGTAATGCTATAAACGTGAATGTATACCTAGAATACGTACAAGCAAAACACACAAGATTTGCGATCATAGAACGCACCGAGAATCTCAATTTAAAAAAAGTTCTTTTTCATATTCAATCATTTTCAAGATCGTAGATATCGAATATTATAAAAATTATGTGGAAGGGACAACGTTCTGACGAGTTCCAATTATTTTCCAAATTTTCTAGTAACAAAAAAGCATTAATTTAAAATCTCGGGAGTGCATATGAGAAATATATGTAATTGTTTGTAAATCACATCACGCGAGTGATGAAACGAAGCGTTATTACAGTTAACGCGAGAAAACTACTGATTGCTGACAGGCATGTGTAACGGCCAATAGTGGTTCACTCCTTGCAGGTCAGAGATACGAAAGCATAAGGCAGACCTAATGGCCCCTTCGGCTTAGTCCACCTCTGCTACCACAATAAACGATAATATCTATTATTGGTAAGCTACAGAGATAAATGATCTCAGCAAGAGTGCACTTGTGCTCAAAGCAGACCCGTGGTCGGAGATACAATCGCAGTATCTGCTTCAACCAGAAGAGAACTTCAATATTAAAATATACAGGGTGCCCCGTAGTTCATAGAAGGAGCGGATATTGGAGATATCTGAAGCGATACTGAACAACTTTTTCCTCTGGAAAAATGTCGTTTGAGGCTTTTTTTAGGCTGCTTTTTAATTATTAACGACAAATACTGGCCATTTGGAGTGCGAGTAAAGCCTGCGAACTGGAACGGAATGTCGCATCGCGCTGGATGGTGAACTTTGGCCGGTGCCCCGATTCAAAAGCATCGGTATAGCAGGGAGCAAAAGTTGTATGGAATACTGAATTAATGCAATGAAGAATAATGTAGAATTATTCGTTATTCATGAATAACACATAAAACGCTATACGTTATACCAAACGCGTCGGTATAGCGTTTTTGGATCGGGGCACAGACCGAACTTCACCATCCAACGAGGCGCGACATTCCGTCACTGATCGCAGACTCTACACGCGCTCTGGGTGGCCAGTGTTTTTCGTTAAAAATTCAAATACAAAGCCTCAAACGACATTTTGCCAAAGGAAAAGGTTGTTCAGTATCGCCTCAGGAATCTCCTATATCCGGCTCTTCTATGAGTTACGGGATGATCCTGTATGAGCAAAAACCTTCGTAATTTTGGATTGGGAAAAACTTAAAGTCTGTAACTTCCATACGTTGAAATTAAACTCGTTTTACGTTCATATTTTCTGCTTCTATTAATTGTCACAAACAGCTACTTTGGTTTGACAGTTTCAGAATTCTGTCTATAATAGAGCGATCAAAGGCCGACGCATGTATTTAACCGTTGTGCATATATGTTAAACCAATGCGCACGAAATATTGGATTTTCTGGAACCATGAATATATATATATAGACGTTCATACGACTACAAGTTTTTACGATGCCCGCGCAATTTCGTTTCTGACATCACCAAGAGCGAAAAAGCGTGATCAATGTACTGTTTATTTTTCAATGAATCGAAATTTATGAGAAACTCCCTGGCTCGTTGCATTTTATATAAAGAATGCCAGAAGAAAATCCGGGGCAACGCGCACGAATTCCGATGCATCTCGCCCACAGCACCACCGGTTTATCTTTGTACCCACGATCCGCGTTCTTCCCTGTAAAAGAACTACCAGGTGTGGAGCGCGGACGACGCCAGACGGGGGTAACGGTATCCGGCCCCTACCACCTGCCCTCCTTCGCCGCCCTTTCTGCATGACCCAATTTTCTGACCCACTGCCAACGGCGCTATTCATGCTCCTACTTAAAACATGTGTATCCCTCTTCTAATTCAATTACGCTTTTTCATTGATGCGCCGATGCTTTTTTTCGCATCTGCCTCCCCTCGTCTCTTGAACTTATATTGTTGTACTGCGCCATGGCATGTGTACACCCGCAAGGGGTAACCAAGATAACGGGAAACCTTTGACGTATCGAACACCACCTATGCAGACAATTTTGACCACTCAATTTCAATTTTTGCGGGACACTAAAATTACCACGGCTTAAATCGCGCGTTCAAGTTCGTATGTATCCAATCGAGATTTCGCTTGACTTAGTTTTAAGCAACCAAACTTACGCAAGAGGAAAATCATCATGGTTATTTGATGGTCAAAGTGTTATACGTTGTTAAAATCGTCTTGAAATCTGCCGTATCACCATGACATCCAAAATACATTGTGCCATTTCAAAAATTGTTTTTTATTGGAAGAAACATCTTTTGATAGTTTGAAATATTGCAATTTGTGGAGTCTCTTGTTAGGCTATATTTATGTTGCAGCAACGATAAAAACGAAGCGTGGAATACGTTTGTGTGAGTTACTATTTTTTTATATGTACACAATACGTGTTTCTATCTTTCGCTGTGATTGCTTCGCTTTTATTGTTGCTCCAACATAAACACAACCGTAGAGACATCTTTTCTAAGGTGTTTCGCTGAACACCCTGTGTAAAGGAGGCTTCCATAACGAAAGGGTTAAGATTCGATATCTGGACGAGAAAATTTCGTGACCTCCGAAAACGGTATAGTTTCGGTGCAACGAAGGGCATGCTCGTTCCGGAACTGAGTCACGGCATGCCTACCGTCCGTGGCAAGCTTTTGTCTTTTGTCCGCACCTTTGTCTTCGAAACTTTTGACTTTAGCGCGAGCTTCTCATGCCGCATTCAGGAAAAGTTCCATTCCTCTCCCCACACCTATTCTGACTTCCACTACTCTACTTCCTGAATTGCTTGCTTTGGCGACCACTTTCGCGATGTGACGACTAACTTCGAAAACGTGACAAAGCCTCGGCGCGGCACTACACACTTCATCAATTTCCGCCGACTTCGCTTTTTCTTCTTACACAGAAAAGGAACCAATATTGCGATTATAAATAGTCAAGGGGGAATGGCATGGCAATTCTGGCATTTCTTTGATGTTCTTCAACAACAGAAAAATATGTTTTTACTAAATGATTTGCTTTGGCAACTGGATGAACTTCACTAACAGCAAAAATGAAATTATAGCGAAGTTCAGACCTGAGTCACCTGACATGTTGTAACGCGTTGTCATGTATCATTGTAGAAGTGTGAGCCGGAATATTTTCATTGGTTTGCATTTGTTGGCGACAGGTCACACATTCACGGCGTGCCACCCATTGAAACGTGTATGGACCGTCCTCAATTTCACAGTGTGCTACATTTCCAGTGTCACGTGCATATCACAGGCACATCTGGTTTTCGTCAAGACATTGGTGTATCCCTTTACACTGTTAGAGTGTTTAGAATAAGAGCGTGACAAGCGCTGTTCAGACTGTTGTCGTGTTACGATCCATCACGTCATTTCACATGATATTCCAAAAGTGTGAGCCGCACGTTTCCATTGCTTTAAATCTGTTGACAACACACTGCAGTCACGTCACACATTCACGGAATTCATGCATTACCACGTGCCAAAGCAGTTTCACGATTTCATGGCCTGCCACCGGTTCCGAACAAATCCATCCCCTTGGAGAATTTGTACTATGTTGAGGTCGAAATAATGCATTGCCTGCAGAGTTTGGCACTATTGTAATATAAATTTATTTGTATAATATTTGGAATACATTTTTGGAATAAAATTTGATTCCGATAATATTTAGAATACATCCTTGAAATTAAGTTTTGTTCGAATGCAAAGTATATCATTCACTGAGGTATAATCATTTTAATATTACGTTTTGTGTAATATAAATTATTTAAATGTTAATGAACCTTGAATAAATTTTTTTAAATAAATGTAACAATTTCCACAATTATTTTATATATATTTAATACTTTCCGAAATATTTAAACAAATACAGTTTATGCCCTTAACTTTGAGAATTATTTTCATTTCTTTAATATTTTTATCAGAATCAATCTTTTCCCAAGATTTTATAAAACCCTGTGTCTTCCCGTTCGATACAAACTCTTATTAATTAAAGGGGTCGAGACGTATCTATATGAATACCCCCCCCCCCCCCCCACACACACACACACCATTATCACCTCCACTCGTGGGCTAAGTTACTGTGGCTCGGTCAGTGCCAGCAATGACAGACAAGGGTCCTCGGAATGCATATACATACGGCTATTGCGGAACGTGATACAAATGTGAACACCACCCGCTATGTCACGTATGATGCTGCCTAACGTGGAATCATGCGTTGACATGTAGCTTTAACGACTTGTGGTTTTATGCAGAGGACGCTAGAAAATTTTGACGATTAAAGCATTACACGGAAACGAAGCTGCAAACAAAAAATTGTTATTCTATACTTTCCATTTATTTTTTCGTAAGAAATGTGCCCATGTCCGATTACACTATACGTACCAAAACACTCTGTATATTTTAGACAAATTCAGTAGACGGTCCTCCTTGACATGTACACAATTTCACCTTGTCAGTGTATCTCTATTGTAAAAAGTTATACCAAAAAATATCTCTCTCATGGAAATGACCAACAAACTAACGACAAAATAACAATTCACGTGCACGAAAATATGATATGCGAGACACAGGTTGCTCTACCTTTCTAGGACAATTCACTTACCCTAAGCCTTAAGCAAAACGGAAATCCTCGGCTCACTCATACAGGTTAGAACTGATTGACGTCGTACATTACATCGTACTCCGTTTTCGTTACAGTCGTACGCGGCTACGTGGTGTCCTGTATGCGACAAACGAGTGAGCGACAAAGGAAAGGACACGTATGGGCTCCTCTCGCATATTCGTAAATTTCACCCCAAATACAGCAATGAAGGTGCGCCTCAGGTAGGAAATGCTTCATCCTTTTACGGACCAACGAATCTTGCTTCTCCTTTGAACTTTTAATTTAAATTACTAGCAGTGAAAATCATATTTTAGAACTTCTTTATTAAACTGCATAAAAGGTGAAACAGTTCCAATATCTATTACTAACTATGTTAGTTATTATAACATACTAACTACATTAGTTATTATAATGTACAGGGGGTCATGTAACTGGTGATACAACCGGGAGGCGGGAGTGATTCCACGCGAAAAAATGAGTTGAAAATATAGAATGAAACTTTTTTCACTTGAGCCTCCGTTTCCCAGGAAATCGGTTTTAAGCATTTGCATTATCCGGGTGCATGGCGCAATTCAATCAAAGAATTGTTATACTGATTGATGAAGTAAAGCACCAGAATGCAGTAGAAAATACAATAGAATGTCTACAGTAGAATTTCTGAAATAATGAAGTTTAACATACACGTTTCATCTTCAGTTTTGTATAGCATATATAATAAAGAAATAAAAATTATTCGAAGTTAATGTAGCTTAAATGATGTTATCGTGGTTATCGTTTATAATATTATGTTTATTGTATAGTGACAATCATCTAATGCAAGCATTAACAAATATATTAGCCAACATGCATGCGGTCCAAGCAAACGTTTAAAGTTAATTTTCTTGGGTCGAGGACTCAAATGAAAAAATTTATTCTATATTTTCGATTTATTTTTTCACGTACAATCAATCCCAATCCGGTTGTACCACCAGTTACACGACACTGTGTATGAGATGTGTTCGCTGCTTTTGCGACTGGGACGAATTCTCTCGGGTGCAAATATTCAACTTAAAAAGATTGATGTGTGTTCTGATGTTAATATAACATGTTCTTCAAGGTCATACAAAAAGCTCATCAACACTTTTACCCCCATTAGGCACACCTCTCATAAATATGTAAAATATAATAAGCATATTGAATTAAATTTATTTATTTATTCGTTTATAATGTTTATAAAGCTCAATTGTTCATGTACCTATGTATCCAAAAACTCTACGGAATTGTAATACACGTACTATATACATATGTATGCTTGGAATATAAAATGTAAAATAATCGTAAGTAGTTTATTATGAGTGCTACTTTAATGAGTTTGTCGCAAAGATAATGAAGCATAAATAAAAGGTACGAAACTTTCATTGTGCGCATAATATTCGTTGTGCATTAGGAAGAAGAAGTGTCAAAGACAACATCCAAACAAGCAACCTCGAAGTTTTCTGAAAAAACGGCTTCCGATACAAGGAAAAGCGAGTTAAGAAAAGTTTACGCAACACGTGGTATGTCTTTCAACATATCGATTCTATCTATTAAATAGCCAAACACTTATCATACCATATCTATCTTCCACACAGTCGACACATGGAAATCGCATAATGAAAAAAAAATTTGTCCTCGTTGTCAAAAAGAAACTGTGCCAACGCTTCATGCTCGAGGCGATAAACTGACGACCTCGCATATCGGAGCACTGTGTCTTTTGGGGTAAGAAATGTATATTTTTTATTTGAAGTGCTGATACTATTCCCCACTAGTTTTATCCTTTCCTGATGATGAAAGAGATCAACAATCTATAATTCAATGAAACGAACTTGCTTTTTATTGGAACACTTCAATAATTAATATCCACGCAAATTTTTAAACGAGAATTTTGCTTGTACATTGTATGTAAACTTTTTATATCTAAATATTTTCGTCCCTTCGAATTGTGGAAAAAATTTTTCGACACTGTTTTTGAGTCAAAATGCATATTGTTCATACATCTTGAATAATGATCGACAATGCAAAGCGAGAGCAATCAATTCTTGGAAAACGCATATGAAGCTGTACAATGTATCATATTGTCTTGGTTTTAATCTATTTCGGTTAAACATCCAATCGTGTTTACTGATGTCTTAAAATTCTCATAAAAATATCATAAACGATGTAATTCAAACTTTAATCCCAGCATTCCATCGACTTCTTTTGCAGGAATTAACGGGTTAGTTTTTTTTTCTTAGTATATTTCTAGAGTACTATAAATTAAATCTAGAATTTTGATAGAATAAAATTTGTTATTTAGCAGATTTTTACTGACGTATAAGCAAGTAACAATTAACTTTACGTTTACTGCCTGCTTGTTCATCTTTTCACGTCAGGCTAGAAGGCTAATGAGTGGCTTGAAAACTACGGTTTCTTCAATTTGTCCGCAAAGTTCAGAGCACTCAATACATTGTCAGTTTTCCCTTCACGATAAAGTAATTACTTGTGCATAAGAATATACAAAGTGTTTCGTGTAAAACAAGCTACCTAAATATATTGTCCATCCGTGATAATACGAATAATATTAAAAATAATTACAGTATTTAAAGATAACATATTGATGTAGCAAATATTAAATTCTCTGAGGTGTAAAAAAAGCGTTTTATTCCGATCACCAGAAGCGTATTCTACACCTTTGGTTCGGCTGAGATATATAGAAGAAAGTCCTTGCAAAATTGACCTTCACCTTGCAATTTGTGCTCGACATTTTTTTTTTAATTTTATACTATTCTACTCACTGCAGGACAACAAAGTGTCAAAAAAAAACCACGGGTCAGAACACAACCGTTCTCTTGAAAAATGTTGACCTTAGTTTTCAAGGTCAAAGTTAATTTTGCGGGGACTTTCTCTAGCAGTCCTTCATTGATCTAAAGGTGTGCAATACGCTTGTGACGATTGGGACAAAATATATATTCACACTCTGCGCAATAATATTTTATAATATTTCTAATGTTTTGCGTATTCCTCGTGTTATCACACATATGTAGATAACATACATATTTAGATGGACTGTTTTGTGCGAAACAGCCTGTGCAGCATCTTTCGGTATATTAGGACGCCCCGAACATTGAATAGCCGGTCGCACGTAACATTTGAGTGAATTCGGCGAAAATAATTTACATGGAACTTGCGAGATTTAATTGAACGCAACCAAATAAAAAAGGTGTTCATTACAAAAGATAATATTACTAGAAAACAAAAATGAAAGTCGTAGAAATGTTTGTTACGGCTCATTAAAGTATTATTTTAGTTAAATAGTAAAACAAGAAAATTGTTTACTTCATTTTAACTAGGATGTTATTGAAATTATAAAAATTCAATAACAGATGTTGGCCTCTTTGTTTCGTACCGTTGATGATGAAACGTGCAAAGAAGGTTCGCATGATTTGTCCCTTGTGCGGATACATGTACGGCAGCTTTCAATATAAAAATACCGGCTTAGCGCCATGCAAAACAGATTCCGAAGAGTCGCAAACACGACTTTCATCTCCGCCAAGAAGCTTCCGTTTCTACGCAACGAAAAAAGAATGTAAAAATTGAGCTCGAGAATAGTGCACTCCAATAAAGAATTTGTAATTAAGACTTGTAACTTGATATTGTAATTATCACATATTGCGAGGTGGCTCTACCTTCTAATAACAGCAATTATCATTGATAGTATAAGAACGTTTCCCCGGAAGGAAAGTAATAAGAAAAAGTCGGAGGTACAGGAATTTGCAATTTATATCGTTGGTAAAACTACGATCAATTTCCTTTGTTTCAATCTGTTACAATCTAATTGCGTTTCATTGACGACTCGCAATTCGATCATGAAATTTTTTTGCTTATTAATCGCAATATATGTTTCAGTAATCTTTGCAGTTGTGTCGTGGTGTTGTAATATGATAACGATAATTAGCAGTAACTTATATGATAAGTGTTAGGAGTGTATCTGCAATTTGTTATATAATGATCTACCGTACTAGCAATTACGTTTTTGTCGGTTAGAGTAAATATTAATTACAAAAGAAATTTACGAACTTCATAAATACACGTGGTAGTACTTGCTCATATCATTTACTATAACGTAGTTCTGTTACATGGAAAGGGAAACAATTTTCTTACAGTAATTTGAATAGATCATGTAGTTTGTTATTTACAGGATGCTTGATTATACAGTTCCGTAATTATACGCACAAAAAGTATTGCGTTTAGGGCAATAACTTGTTGAACCTTTCCACAGTTCCTTTTAGGTAAAATATTTTAAACTTGGCGGGTACCCATTGTTTCTTGTGTAAATGGCTGTCATTAAACTCAGTAACATCTACTTGAAAGATTTTTTTTCTCCATAGATAAAGAGTTGTGGCAAAAGACATTTACACAAATAAAAATGCGTTGAAAGATACATACCTCATTAGCCACTAGGTGGCCGTTAGCGAGACTAATGGCAACAAACCGGCCGAAATCGAGCCGAGTTTGGCCGTCGACATGCAGCGCCACATTAAAACCTAAATGACGATCAACTGATCGCAGCGTTTCGTTGGTTGCCAAAACGTAAGCAACTTTAACTGTTTGAATCAGGGCTATCGAACTGGCGGCTTTTTCTTAAAGCCGTAATAGAACACAGGAGAACGTCTTCTTTCATATCCACTTCACTTAGATGAATTTCTCTTTGCGCGAACCTCAAAATCGCGAGCCGCCAGTTTGATGCAATGTTCGCTGCGAACAGTTGATCGCCATTTTAGGTTTTAATGTGATGTTGCATGTCGACGGCCAAACTTGGCTCAACTTCGGCCGATACAACGTGTTGAACTGCCTGTCTTGGCTATCAGGGTATAAAGATGCACCAGCTGAATGGGATCATCTAAATATCTGACTAATTAAAATATTGCCACAAGACAGAAGGACGTGTTTCGAAAGAAATGATTCGGCAGCAAGGCCAAGAGATAAGGCTTGCCAAAAAGTAAGGCGTCATCAATCGAGGGTATAGATATAAGCAGGACAGGTTACAACGCAGAGGACGAAAGGAAAAGGAAAAGTAAAGAAGAGAGTAATTGTTCAAGTCCAGTGTCAGACTAGAGAAGTTGTTGATCCTGAAACAGCTGTATCGTGACTTCAATGTACAATAGAGTGAACATTTTTTAAAAACAAGTCTACTAAATTCTCCGGCGTTACAGTATAAAACAGAAACAAAATCTTTACACCATTATATGAACCTTTCGAAATAGAATAACTTTGTTTTGAAAAGCTTTGTTCATACAACAACAAATAAGGCAGCTATCTAAATGATTCCTCATTTAGTTATTTGCAGAAACGCAAATTTCTCTTTAAAGATTAAGTATGTCACCTAAAATACATCTTGCAGTGCTCCCTATTTAAAAAGTTACAGCAAATCGGGAGATCACGGCTTTGTTGGCATAAACAATACTTCGCGCAAAACGTTGCTATTAACTTGGGTCATCGGTATCATTACGACCGCCCACAACACCGCCATGGTCTTTATGGTCGTCAGTAGCTACTAAAGGGAACAAAAAGCCGCTCCACTTCCTTGAGTTCGTGTCGCCATAGCTTGCTTGAAGCTACCGGCGTGGTGCTCTTTTTAAACGGTTAATGACTTTCTTCCTGGTCGCGCTGGCAAGAAATCAGCTAACAATTGTGCGGTTACAACGGACAATGAGCAAATTCCGGTGGTTTTAACCAGACGGTAATGATTCTTTGGACTTTTATAATATACGGGTCAACAGAAAGGAAAATATACTTCTCGAAAAATATTCTCGCACTTCTTCGTTGTAGTTTGGCTTTTCTTTAATTTCTTAACTTTAGGAGGAGATGGGAAATTCATTAGCGACTATTTGTAAATTAATTTTTAAGAAATTATGAATAAAAGGTTAAGTAGTTGAGTACCATCGCAAGATCTCTTTTGAAGAGGAAATTGCAAACATTAACGAAGATCGTTCACAAATTAGTCAAACAAGGAATGATTCATCATGATATCTAAACTACACAAAGTAGTTGCTATTATGAATATTCAGTGTTATGATGCAAGAAGAGATCGCAATGATTGGGTCATACATTTTGAACCAGCTTTTTCTTATGAATCTAGAGCAAAAATAATCAGGCCCATATTCGGCCATTTTCGTCAATACTTAATATTTACAAAGATATTTGATATTTACAGTAATGTTCCCAACCAAGCAACTTGCTCGAGATCGGCCAGTTGCTTAGAACGGAACAAATCGCCTATTCGGTATGAGTTTTGATTTCGAAGAGGCCGTGAGCCAGCACGGTCAACAAGCGTGGGGCTCTAGATAGTGGCAAACCATAAAGGCTTCCGTCGAGGTGAAATGTTATACTTTAGACGATAGAATATGACATGCCCTCTCTTTTGAACACTAAGCGATTCCGAAACAGGCAGAATCATATGAATGAAGTATGCTTCTGTTCACTAATTCAGTTCACACACGCTCTTATTCTTTGACAAATATTTTAATAATTAGGGAAATCGAGTTATCAGATATGAGGAAACAACCGCGATATAACAGTTCTCACGTAATTACATTTAAACGCTATTACTTTTAAAATACATTTATGAGCCTTACTAATGAAACATACAAGCACGGAATCATTTTTGAATAATCCAAAAACTGTAAATTTCAAATTATGTCATTGTTACAACAAATGACCGACATGCATGTATCGCGCGATTATTGCTAGTATAGTTCAGAAGTTATAAAGTATGCACAGGATATTTATTCAAAAATACGTTAAATGTTTATTAAACTATTCCTGTGAATGAAAATATAATACAAAAATATAATATGCTTCGAGTGACATAAATGTTTCCTGGACTCAGGTAAAATTTGTAGCAGGTACATATGCATAACACGGCAGGAAGTGAGGAAGCGTTACATTTTCGATCCTTCTACTAAAACATTGGAACATTACTGTAATTCTTTGATTTCCAGAAATATTATACTCATTAATCATGATAACGCTCAAATACGGTAGCCGAGGTGGTAGGGTAAAAGACTCTTAAACGTTCGAATTCCTCAAGAAGAATCTTTTTTTTGCATTTATTTTTTCTAAATTGACTATAATTGTATTACATTATTTACAGTGAAAAGGGTGGCACGTATCGTAGAGTCATGAAAATCAGAAGTATTTTCGACAAAAGGAACACTTAATAAAAGCTGATACATTACAAGATCACTTTGTTCTTTACACATAATCTGGGAAACATACTTGATTAAATTAAATTTGAAAAACTTGATCTATCGAATATCAATTTTGTCACGTACCAAGAATGTTGTATCATCTTTTTAAAGATTGGTGTGGACAGCTGGTCATGTAGGTCGAAAAATCGTAAAATCATTATACTAAACATTGTAGTTGCTAATAACCATTCCTGTTGGTGCGACATTAAACATGTAAGCAAAATGTGAGCAGATAGAAAGATTTAGATATGTCTCGCTAAGACAAAGAAGAAATAGGTTTTTCTTTATCATAACAGCGATAGTTTGACATACATATAAACGTACAAATACATACATGTAGGTACGTAGATGTACGCATAAGAGGCATGAAAAGGAATGCGAGATTAAAATCAATCGCCAGAGACACTCAGAAGATTATACATTTCTAAAAGTACAGAATTTTCAGCGCGAATATTGCTTTCTATTACGAAGTATGTACTTGCTTCGTCTCCAAATCAATTAATTGATCTATGCTACGTTACAGTGTTTTTACAATAATTGTTTTTGCTCAGTGACAGATGTAAATACTTCACGAATCTCTAAACCGTAACAGAATTCTCATAGCGCCGATAAAAAATACGTATTTAATATGGTTAAATTTCCTGACAATATGTACGTGTTCAAGCGACTTATCTATGTGGAAAGTTTCATTAAAACTTTTGTACACGTTGGGTGGTTTTCCTTGTCAGTACATATGCATACGACACTGCGCACTAATTGGCATCGCATAGCTAAAGAATTTCTCTTCAAGAAAGTTATAAGTACAGGGTGTTTCCCGCTACATCATGCAAATGTTTTAAGAAACGACTGCTGAGGCGAATCCGAGCAACCTTCTCTTTTGACAAAATGGTGGTTAAAGCTCCGTTTTTGAATTATTAACGAGAAACATTGACCTATCAGAGAACAAGAGAATACCGTGATACGCTCAAACGCGGCCTTGAACACTTGCAGCTCAGCGCTCTAATTGGTCAGTGTTTTTCATTAACAATTAAAAAACAAAGCCTTAACGAATATTTTGGCAAAGGAAAAAGTTGTTCAAAATTGCCTCAGCAATCGCTCCTTAAAACACTTGTATGAGATAACGAAACACTCTGTATAATTTAAAAAACGAGGTTACTTCAGAAAACTCATTTATAGTCAATTTATATTTCGAATTCTTGTAAATTGCCAATTCTTGCAAATTTATATTTCAAATTACTAAGTCTTCACGTTGAACACGTTAGGTTTATAAATACGATAAATGCATTGATATAATAATATAGGTAGATATATCAAAACGCAAGAAAATTTACGTTAATTTGATTATTAAAAAATATGTTATATTCATGGGCATTAGGACCAGTTGATCAGTTTGCTTTCTCTGTGCTGAAGTCCTACACAGGGTGTCCCGTAACTCATAGAAGAGCCGGATATGGGAGATCCCTGAGGCGATATTGAGCAACTTTTTCCTTTGGCAAAATATCGTTTGAGGCTTTATTTTTGAATTATTAACGAAAAGCACTGGCCACTCAAGAGCGCGCGCAGAGCCCGCGCTCAGGGGCGCAATGTCGCGTCGCGCTGGATGGTGACGTTCAGCCGTTACCCCAATCCCAACGCGTCGGTACATACATATACTTAAAGTAATCTCTAATTACATGATTGTATACATTTTTCCAATGATTAACTATCTTGAACGTCATAAATTTACGAAATAGTAAAGTAGTCACTTTAGAATTTAATAATTCTTCAAATGTTGCATTTATACTTTCTTCATTGCAAAATATTATAATTTTCCCGTTAAAATTGTAGTCGCATGTTTAAAAAAAAAGATGAAAATCTGTAGGCGAAGTGCAGGAAATAGGGAATACGTGGCAAAATCTCGCATTTTAATTCTCTAAAGCTTTTGAAAACTGGTCTCCATTTATTTATCAACGCGAACTATTTTTTCATTAACTTCACACACATTTTTTCTATTTGTTGAGAAAATATCTCTGCAGTAATTGTACATTAAGGTGGTAGAAAATAATGGTGAATAGTTGTTTTTCGGGTGATGACCAAACCCGGGAAAACGTCGTTTCATATGAACCAGCCTACCGTTTTTAACGACTTCTTTTTATCAATTGCGTTTCAAATCAGCTGCATCTCATTAAGTCGACGCTAGTCATCATCATCCATCTCATCACGTACGTATGCAGCCTTACAACAAGATAGATTCATTAAAATCGCGGTTTGCGGTACATTAGGCATTTCCGTTCTGAAGTGGCCTAAGATTTATGGAACGTTAAAATAATTTAGTACTTAACCAAAGTTTTACACATCATTATCTGTATCGGCGTGTGACCTGTAATTAAACAACGTCTTCAAAGAAAGTGATGTTTCAAAGGTAAAAGTAATAAAGTAATGAAAGAAACTAATCTTCCAATGCTTGCGATTTAACTCGATGAGCAGTGTTGATACAGGCTGCAGGAAACATGTTTACTAATGTTAAGCATGGAAGGAAACATAAGGGAGGCTTTGCTATTATTTCATCTTTTCAGAATTTTCATGTTGCACTGTTTTCATCAATATTTTAAAATAAATTCTCACGTTTATTTCGCCATTTACATAAATAATCCAAGTTTTATGAATTTTTCGTACTCAAGGTTACGTGAAGGTCATAACATAATAGGTTTTTGAACTCGCCTTGACCTTGAGAAAATTTGTATGCCCACCATTACGTTGGCCCCTTCAAACGAAATATTTTGTTTCCTTCGACAATTTTTCCTATCATAAAAGATAAGCGAGATATTTGGGATGTTCGTGTTAGGTGGGACACCCTGTGTAATATACATAAATGTATTCATGACACACGCAGAATGAACAGTTCCTATTAATACCTACAACAGCTAGTTAGCCTCGCGCGCAAGGAGAAAAAGTGAGTGGGTTTCGGCAATGTGAAGCTTATTATTATAAATGAAAGTGGATGTTTGGTAAAATAAATTGCGGACATTCATCCACAGCTTTACGTGTTAATTGAATAGAAAATTTGCACAGAATGAAATTTACGACCCGAGTAATATGTTCGTAACGGGGACTTTCTAGTAGTTATTATATTATACAGCTGACTATTTCGAGTACTAAAACACATCGTAGGAATAAAATTTCTACCATAAACCAGATGGTCATCAATTGTTCGACAGAGTCCATAGGTATCACGAAAAAGTCTTACAATTAATGTAATGACTGCACTGAATCCCGCGAAATGAATTTTACTTCAGAAAAAACGCGATGACCGGTGCGCTATACACCAAATTAATGTCGTGAGAGCTAGTTCAATAGATGATGTATACGGACTTGGTAAAACAAACTCAATATATTTTTAAACTACCAAGAGTACAAATTCTGAGAATGTGTTGGTGTGATTTTAAGTGTGTTCGGTGAATGTTCGTGTCGATCTGTCGAAGTGTTGTCTCGTCGCAAAAACATGTTGACGTTATTGGTTTTGGTGTGGGCAATCGGAGGGTGGAGTTAATATGTAATTGGTTAGGAAGTTTCGTAAAAATTCAGGAAGGAGAAAAAATAGGTGTAAGGAAGATGTTGGAAGGAAACGTGAAATTGGGTAGCGGGGGGAATGAATGGTCAGCGAATGAGTCGTAAGTTTAGTTAAGTGGTTTATGACATGTTTTGTACTTTTTGAGGTTGTAAAAGTGATAGTTGGTGACCGTTTGGAACTTAATCTATTTATGACTTAAGTTAGCGGAGGAGATTTTTGACACGTAGGCCATTAAACAGTTGGTGACTAGATTTGGACATTAACTTGGACGGTTTATCGGACCGTACAAATTACACATACCTGGCTTCGGGAAGATGAGGCAAATAGATGCACGAACAGCTGCTTACCTGAAAAAAAGAAGGAATTCTTATATAATTAGGTCATTTAAAAAGCGAACATTAAGCTGTAACAAGAGAGTACGGTTAAGTAACAAGTAATACGGTTAAGTATACTCTGTTCTGCTTGGCGCACTATTAAACTTCAAGTGAGAAGCTACAGCAGCGTTGAATGTTTTCAATTTCTCAATAAGTAGCTGCGAAGCCGAAAAGTCAACACGAAACTTTCACAGTTATTAAACAGTTAAGACAGCTTTTTTATCTATCTCGTGCTAAGTGTAACGACTCGTCGTCGCTTTATGGAAAAGAGATGACAGTGGCTGACTCCATAGAGGAACGATGAGTTAAGCTTTCTCGTAATTAGTTTCGCGAACATAGAAAATCCGTCCACCGAATTCGCACTCGTTTAAAAGTATCCGGGTCATTGTTCATCTGGGGATCAGTTGCCTCTGCGTTGGAAACCGGGAGCAGCCACTAAGGCGTTCAGGAAGGGAAAACATTTAGACGCAGAGAGGATAGGCGTCGATAACGCAGCTGAAGCTTAGTAGCGAAGTTATACGCGCAACTGTCTACGCGATAAGTTCATAATGGGTCAGTTTCTCGCTTGCCAATAATAACCACGCCACCTCGTCACATAAACTTTGGAACGACTGCAGGAACCCGAATCCCTTCAGAAGTCACGCCATTCGGTCTAATAGGTTACACAGTTACGGACTATTAGGATTCGGTCGAGTAACTTTGCACTCCTAGCCACTTGCGATTCTTGTTATCAGCGTCGCTGCTAAACACTATTATTTTGCTATAATTTATAGAATTTTATCTTACACAAATTTCAAATTGTAAAAGAATTAGGTGTCTGAACCTTTTTTATGTTATTTATTGCCAACTTTGTTTAAACGCTATTACACAGTCGTATGTGCAACGCATGAAAAGTGCCTTGTTTAAGTCAGAACAGCTAAATATCTTGATAAATATAAAAGATATGAATGAATGATTTAGACGATGGCTGTAGTATATCAGGGGCAAGTATCACCCTGATATTTGTTTGGGAAAAGGAATCTATTTTTTTATGACGTATTCTTGTAGTTGACGAAAACCCATTTTCATAGTTGCATTCGAAGTTCAAAACTTGTATAAACACTCTTTTCTTCGGAAGAATAATAATTTTGAGTACTTCACTGATTTGCATCTATATACAATGTTGAATTCCTGTATAAAATTTCTATTATACTGTTGATTCGTAACAAACTGATTTATGGCTTGATATAAGCAACTCGCTATCCGCTCTTCTTTATTTGAAGGTGCGTGCAGCATATTTTGTCCTTTTCCGAAGAATAATAACGCTCTCGCCCGCTATCCCCCTTCTGTCACTTTTCGTACGAGACAAAGCCACCAAAATAGAAAATCTGGTCCGTAATAAACAACTGAGATGTACTTTATATGGTGCTTGCCGAATTCGTCTCAATATTTCCTAAAAGATAGGCGTTAAAAAATTGTAGGTTTACCTATAAAAAACTGAAGGTGACCTTGATATCTCTGGGAAAAAAGCGTTAACAAAAAATTTGGTACACTTATCTTAAAGCTCTCCTCGAACTATGTTATTTTAGCTTATAAAACTTCCGACCGAACTGCTAGCGGTAGAATATTTTAAGCTGGTCATGCTTTGTGGTCTACCCTGTATATTAAATGAAACTAATTGGGTAGTCGCGCTTCTATTATTTTATAGAATACCATCTATAATATAATTCATGTGAAAATAATAGAAATACAGTTTTGTTTCGAAATAAGCAACTCGCTGGCGACCGTTCAGTTGCTTATTACGGACCAGATTTTATATTGTGTTGGTTTTGTCTCGTACGGAAAGTCACAGAAAGGGGGGAATAGGCAAGAGCGATATTATTCTTCGGAAAAAGGCAAATATACTGCGCGCACCTTCAAATAAAGAAGAGAGTATAGCGAATTGCTTGTTTCGAGCCAGAAATCTGTTATTTGTTACGGATCTGTGACTATGGTAGAAATTTTATACAGGAATTCAACAGTGTATGTTGGTGCAAATCAGCAAAGTATTCAAAATTATTATAAACCCGAAGGAAAGAGTGTTTATACAAGTTCTGCACTTCACATGCAACTTTATGAAAATGGGTTTATGTCAGCTAGAAGAACGCGTAATAAAAAATAGGTTCCTTTTAAAAAATTAAATGTGGTGTTTACAGGACGCCCAGGGCCATTCCAAGGTCAAACAAATATCAGGGTGATACATGCCCCTGATACAGTACAACCATCGTCTAAATCATTCCTTTACATCTTTTATATTTATCAAGATATTTGCAGATACGACTGTGTAATAGCGTTTAAACAAAATTAACGATAAACAACCTACAAAAGATTCAGGCAGCTAATTCTTTTACAATTTGCGATTTGTGCAAGATGAAATTCAATGTGGTAGTACCACACTATACAGGGTAGTACAAGTAATGTTTCGAAATAAGGCACTGGTTCGGGACCGGCCAGTGCCTTATATCAAATCAGTAGACTATTCGGCATAACTTTGATCCCGAAGGGGCCGTGAGTGAACACGGTTTACGAGCGAAGGGCTCGAGATAGCGGCAAAATATTAAAGGCTTCCGTCGAGGCGAAATGTGATACTTTAGAGGATAGAATATGTCATGTCCTCTCGTTTTAACCTAAGCAATTCCGGAGCAGGTAGAATCGTATGAATGAAGTACGCGCCTATTCACTAATTCCGTGTCACACACACTCTTATTCTTTAACAATTATTTTAATAATAAGGGAAATCGAGTTATCAGATATAAGGAAACACCCGCGATATAACAGTTTTCACGTACTTACTAATAACCAAAAAACTGTAAATTTCGAGTTATGCCATTGTTACAACAAATGATCGACATGCATGTATTGCACGATTACTGCTACTATAGTTCATAAGTTATAAAGTATATACAGGATATTTACTTGTTTATTAAACTATTCATGTGAATGAAAGTGTGTATACATAACGCGGTAGGAAGCAAGGAAGCACTAGATTTTCTATCCTTCTACTAAAAAAACGTCATTGTTCACTCGACCGTCAAGATTTACGACTTCACGCCTCTCTCTCGGTGTTCGATTTCTCGGTGAGCGCGGCGACTTCAAACAAAGAAGGGAGGATACCCATCGCCTTATTTCGAAGCAGAAAGTCGTGCCATATTTCGAGACATTACTGTACAGTGAAATTCATTCAGCTATAGTATTTATCAGCGTAAATATCAATAGTAGGATCAGTCCATTTTCTACACTGTAGCTCCTGAAACGGATCAATCTAACCGAACGAAAAGCCTATAAACGTGACTAATGAATTCGTTCTCTTCCATTGCGTATTGAGTTGCATCTGAACACGTGTCTAGTCTGTTGGTTGGCACTAGTGCGATAGAGGAATGCGATTTCATCATGTAGGATGATAAAGAGAAGGCAACTTGATCCTAACATTCGTCCTACGCATTTGATAGACATTGTCGTTCACATAATGGTATTTTACTTTTGTTAGATGGATCATTGCATCCGTAGTTATATGGCGCGCTACGTTCAGACACTGTTTTGTCTTATGCGTGCGCATAACGCGCAATAGGAGCATACGTTTAGTTTAGTGGCGTCACGCGCAGTATGTCGACACGAATGAAATGTATCATTCTTTATATATATCTTTATAACTGTTTATACATTCATTGAATAAAAAGGTAGAAATCTAACAGGTTATGGGCCCAGTGGTGGTGTTGCACTATTGCTCGTGAACTTAAATAATAAGAACATGGCCCTTACGAGTGGATTACAAAATATAGAGAAACTTGGTGAAGAGAATTACGAGTCGTGGAAGCTGCTTATGAAAAGTATCTTGATATGCCAAGAATTATGGGCATATGTAAGTGGAGCCGAAATCAAAACGGATGAAAATGCAGCTCAATGGACTGTAAAAGACGAGAAAGCGCTGGCTCTGATTTTGTTGCATGTATCCAAAAATCAACTAAACCATATTAAGAAAGCTAGCACGTCTATGGAAGCATGGGAATTACTTAAAAATGTGCATCAATCAAGAGGTCCTGTCAGAAAGGCAACACTGTGCAAGCAATTGTATAGGATGAAGAAGGAACCAGAAGTAAATATGTCGCAATATATAACAGATTTCATGAGTAAAGTCGAGCAACTTGAAGAAACCGGTATTAAGATACCGCCTGATCTTCAATCGATAATGTTGCTGAGTTCTTTACCGACCGAATTCGAAAATTTTTGCGTGGCTATAGAAGCGCGGGACGAAGTGCCGAGCGTTGACAGTTTGAAAACAAAATTAATAGAAGAGGAAGCTCGCCAAAATGAGATGAATAATGAATCGGGTCGTGAACTGAATAGCAATAACGCTTTATTTGTAAAAGGAAAATTTCCTCATAACAAGGATAAACGACCAAATATTAAGGAAGAAGCAAATAAACCAGCTTCACGTAAGTACACAATTAAATGTTTTAATTGTGGTAAACCGGGTCACAAAGCGTACGAATGCAAATTAAAAGTAAGAAAGAATAAACCAGTTAAAAATGATGATGCTATGCTAACTATGATCTCGAATGCTGAGATTCATGATACAAATTACTGGTGTTTAGACAGTGGAGCTACTAAACACATGTGTAATGATAAAAACAAGTTCGTTTCTTTAAACGATAAAGTAAGTGGTAATGTTTATACTGCTGCCGAGCATCTTATAAAATCAAAAGGTATAGGGGAAGTAAAAATGAATGTTAAAGTACACAACAAGTTTGCAAATAATATAAAATTACAGAATGCAATGTATGTGCCGGATTTGAGAACAAATTTAATCTCAGTTCCAAGCATTACAGATAAGGGATATAAAGTTACGTTTACCAGATATAAGGCCGAGGTAATTCGTAAGGATGGGTCAGTAGCACTTACTGCACACAAACGTGGACAACTATATGCTGTGGATGAGCCAAAACAAAAGGCAATGGTGGTTCAGAAGCAAAAAGAGAATAACGTAATGAGATGGCATCAAAGGTATGGTCATCTTAATATTAATGACTTAAAGAAACTTGCTACAAAGGACATGGTCATTGGATTGCACCTGGACGCTGATTCAAGCAATTTTACGTGTGAAATTTGCGATAAATGTAAAATAAGTAAACAACCATATAAATATTCAGGTCATAAAGTAAACGAACTACTAGGCTTAGTTCATTCCGATATCTGTGGACCATTTAATGTACAATCTCTAGGTGGTGCAAGATATTTTGTAACATTTATTGACGACTACACAAGATATATCGAGGTAGTAATGCTGAAAAATCGATCCGATGTGTTGACAGCATTTAAAAATTACAAGAAACGTGTAGAAAAAGAAACGGGGCATTGTATAAAGCGATTACGTACAGACAATGCGAAAGAATACCTTGCGAAGGATTTTACCAAATTCCTAGAGGAGGAAGGCATCACCAGACAATTAAGTGTGGAATATACACCACAACAAAATGGGGTGGCAGAACGAGCCAACCGAACCCTAGTAGAAATGGCACGATGTATTTTGCATCAAGCCAAGTTGCCAATGAGTTTGTGGGGCGAAGCAATAAATACTGCCGCGTATCTGCGAAATCGGTGTCCTACCAAAGTCTTGAATAACAAAACTCCAATAGAATTATGGACAAATAAGAAACCGTACGTAGGATACATCAGAATAATTGGCAGCAAAGTAATTGCATTGGAAAAAGGAGGCAGACGAAGTAAGCTTGAGCCAAAAGGTGATGTATATATATTGGTAGGATATTCCTCAGAATCAAAAGCTTATAGATTGTGGCGACCTCATACAAGAACAGTGATCAAAGCAAGAGATGTTAGATTCATAGAGAACACTGGCCAAATTAACGCAAGTACAAATGATTTGTCTTCAGACCCCTTTTGCATTATAGATACACTTGCAGAAAGTGAACCTGCATTGGTACCAGAAGAATCCACGTCGTCGAGTGAAGAGACAAGTGAAAGTCAAAGAAGAAATGACACATTAACACAAATAACGGACGAACATGATACAGATAATCAACTTGTAGAAAATAATGTTCCAAAAAGAGCACCAGGACGACCAAGAAAAATAATGACTGGAAAGCCAGGTCGACCAAGAAAAGAATATCAACAACGAACGCAAGAAAATACCGATGAGATTTTACCAGATCCATTAGATGTCCCTGAAGTATTGAGTCGAGAGGATCGACAACAATGACTAGATGCGATGGAAAGCGAATATGAAACACTTATGGAAAATCAAACGTGGAAATTAGTACCACGACCGAAGGGCAAGAAAATCCTTTCAAATAAATGGATTTTCAAAATTAAAAGAAACCAAGACGGATCGGTGGATCGTTATAAAGCGAGACTCGTCGTACGAGGACACACACAAGTAAAAGGCATTGATTATGAAGAAGTATTTGCGCCCGTAGCCCGATATGAAACTATTAGAACATTTCTGGCAGTAGCTGTACAAGAAGAAATGCATGTTCATCAAGCTGACGTAATTTCGGCATACGTTCAAGGAAACTTACATGATGAATTGTATATGAGTCAGCCAGAAAATTTTGTGGTAACTGGACATGAAGATATGGTTTGTAAATTAAATAAACCGTTATATGGCTTAAAGCAAGCTGGTCGAGAATGGTATTGCAAACTAAACCAATTCTTATTATCTGAGGGATTCGAGAAAAGCGAATCAGATCCGTGCGTATACGTCTGTCAAAAAGAAGGTAACAAAATTGTTATAATAATTTACGTAGACGATATAATGATAGGATCAAAGAATTATGAAGAATTGATAAAAATAAAGAAGGTATTAATGAACAAATTTAAAATAAAAGATTTAGGTCCAATAAGTAATATATTAGGTATAAATATTGAAAGAAACGGAAGCACAGGTAGTATAAGAATCTCCCAACAAAGATACGTAGATGGGTTGATAAATAAGTTTAACATGAAAGATGCCAAACCAATAACTACGCCAATGGAACACAATCAAAAATTATCAAGAGATACAAAGCATATAACTGAAGATGAACGAAAGGAGATGAAAATGAAGCCTTATAGGGAGTTGATTGGTGGAATTATATATTTGGCAAATACAACTAGACCAGATTTGGCATATGCAAGCAGCGTTTTGAGCCGTTTCTGTTCAGATCCAGGTAAAGTGCACTGGTTAGCAGCAAAACGTGTATTACGATATTTGCAGGGCACTAGAAATTACGGAATTACATATACAAGGGACGCAGGCGAATTAACTGCTTATGTTGATTCCGATTGGGCTGGAGATATAGATGACCGAAAGTCATGTTCCGGAAATGTAATTATGCTAGCGGGTGGACCGGTAAGTTGGAGTTCAAGAAAACAAAAATCAGTAGCTTTATCTACCATGGAAGCAGAATATATGGCGCTTTCGGAAACCACAAAGGATGTAACGTATATTAAGAGACTGTTAAAGCACATAATGACTGAAAACTACGCATCAGACCCAATCGTAATATACTGCGACAACCAGAGTGCTATACATTTAAGTAAAAACGCGACATACCAAAATAGAAGTAAACATATTGATATAAGATACCATTATGTACGACAAAAAGTAGAATTAGGTGAAGTAAACGTTAAATACTTAAGGTCGGAGCAAATGATTGCTGACATCTTTACAAAGGCGTTGCCGAGAGTAAAACATGAGCATTGTATTGAGTTAATGGATTTAAAGTAATGTAAAAGAAAATTATTTTTTTTGTTCGGAGTGCAATGATAGAGGGGGTGTTAGATGGATCATTGCATCCGTAGTTATATGGCGCGCTACGTTCAGACACTGTTTTGTCTTATGCGTGCGCATAACGCGCAATAGGAGCATACGTTTAGTTTAGTGGCGTCACGCGCAGTATGTCGACACGAATGAAATGTATCATTCTTTATATATATCTTTATAACTGTTTATACATTCATTGAATAAAAAGGTAGAAATCTAACAACTTTTCATGTCGAAATGGAACGAAGTACGAGTGCACATCTCTCCAAGTCTTCGCGTTTAGTTAGTGGATATTATAGTGAAAGCTTCTCTTTTTGCCAATAAAATACTTTTTTTAATTGCAAATGTTACGCTCTCCATTAGTTAATCAATTTTCATGTACACCCACTGCTAAATTAGTTAACTGAGTAATTCAAACGACAAATATTCGACAAATTAGAACTGTCAGATATCGAACGCTTTCCCCAAGTAATACTGTAAATTATTCGTTCGCATGTAGCTCGTAAATTAAGGCAGAAGACGTAAAAAGGGACTTTTTAACGCGGATTAACTAAAAATAAATTATCTCCACATTGCAATTTCCCAGCACTGATAAACTCGAACAGAGAACAGTTTAACTTGTATAAACTCGTTATTGTTTGCTATTTACTAGCGGCACCTCCTATTTATTCGCATTATCTGGAGTATTGCTAACCGGGCCTTGAAAAAAAAAAAAAAAATAAACTTCGTCGTATCTTCATTTATGTAACGCGCAAGTACACGATACGCTTCTATTCACATGACAAGGCACCGCAGCATCGACTTTATGATGCGTGACGGTTCATAAGTGCAATAACGTCAAAAGCATATTAACCATACCATACAAAAACGAGAAATACATTTTATAAATACAGCGATATTTCCTCTGCATTTCGTGACTGGAATAAATTTATTATCGTTAGTGTGGTTAATTTTATTCAAAATAAATTAAAAATGGTTAAATAATTGAAAATTGAGGATTTTTTAAATGCGACATATTTGTGCTATTATAGATTACCATTGTTAAGTACCCTTTGAATATTCAAACCAATAAAAACGGCCGATAGAATTGAGACATTCTTATACAATATTTGGAGTAGCGATGGAGATGGAATATATACTCGAGTATTTACTTTATTTATATTTTTTTTAATTATATTTCACAACATTATATTCGACTATATCATATTTCAAGAGCTTCGAGTAAACATTCCTACAACTAATTAAGAAATGCATTAATAAATTCGAAAAACTTCGACAACTTCCATATTCTAAAAATAAAGCCCTGAATTAGAACGTACCAGCATTAATTAGGAGTCACAAGAAAGTATGGTTTGTGTAGTACATCAAGATTTCTATCTTTTCTAAAGTCAATGCGATGCAAATACAAATATGTTAATTTGAAATTATCTTGGAATTATTTTAATTTATGCAACTACATATTGTAAAATAAATTGAGAATGCAATTCCGTATATTCAATTGTAATTTGTCATGTTTATCTGTTTACCTTTCAGTTCTTGCAGTTCTGCACTTCTTGCTGTTTTAGTATAAGCACAAGCTTTAATTGTATACAGGGTGTCCTACAACTGCTGTAAAAGCCGGATACTGGAGATCCCTGAGGCGATACTGAACAACTTTTTCCTTTGGCAAAATGTCGCTTGAGGCTTTGTTTTTGAATTGTTAATGAAAAATACTGAACAATCCGAGCGCGCGTAGAGAGCGCACTCAGCTGAGAGCAGATCGTGATACGCTTGACTGCAGGCTTGAACACTCTCATGGTTGGACGCGAGCACTACGCGCGCTCGTATTAATCGGTGTTTTTCGTTAACACTTCAAAAATGAAGCCTCAAACGAAGTTTTGGCAAAGGGAAAAGTTGCTTAGAATCACCCCTTCCCGGCACTTACTGGAGTTCTGGGACACTCTGTATCTGTACATACAAGGTGTATAAAAAATCAATGTCACTGCTATCATAGCGCGATTCTACACCTCTGGATCGGTAGAAATTTGTAAAGAAAACTTCCCGCAAAATTAATTTTGACCTTGAAAATTAAGATCAACATTTTTTTATCATATTAGATTCTACTCGTCATGAGGATAAAAAATGTTAGAGGAACCATGGGTTGCAACTCAACCATTTTCTTGCAATAATAATTTTAATATTTTGCATTGATTATCACGGGTTAGAGCGAGAGAGGGCCTTGCGCCCCTCGCGGCGTTAAGTCGGCGCGTGCGTCGCCCCTTATTCTCTCCAGACCGAAGGTTCTGCGAAATTCCGCAACTCGGTAGAGCTGTTAAAACACCATTTAAAAAAAAGTGCAGTGAGATTGACGAAAATGCACTGCAGTCCGCGATTGATCAATTTTCTAAGCCTTTCGAGACCTGCACAAAAGGCAAATCGAAGTTACATCGAAAATAACATAATTACATAAATTACATAACCCATTTTTTGTTCTTTTTCTGATGTTTCTACTTTTTTAATTTTGTGTTTAATACTGCTACATGTGTTTATTTCAATATTAAGATCTCGTAACGTGTTCTATTAGACTGAACGGTTTTTTACAATGTGAAAATTCATCGACCTCCAAAAAATTTTGGATCACATCGTTTGTGAGAGGAGGACACATTGTATGTACAGAATACAAAGCAATTCTGCTTTCAACAAGTAAGTAGATTGTTGTATCCTAGTGTTCTAAAGCCTTACAGATTCAAACGAAGCCCGTTTGTCGCACACTCTGCGTCAGTCGAAGGGTAAGCGATACCAAAAGGGAAGACAAGGCCTGGTTGCTTCAGCCAGGCAGATGTAACAGGCAGCCGGTTCAAAGGGTGGCGGTAATTGCTCGATTACCGTTACTGCATGTTGCATTTCGCATTGGGATTTGAGTTTATGACTCGCATAAGATTTAGAACCGAAATTTCCATTTCCTGGAATACCTGGTTGAGCCAAAGCCACATGCTTTAACTCAGAATTAATGCTGCCGCGTGTGTGCATCGGTGGCGCAATACCTTCGCTCGTAATTTATCTTGGTTGCGGTATGCAGCGCAGTGAAAAGGCGTTTGGGACCGGGGCATGTCACATAGTTCGTCAAAGAGACAAGAAATTCCAAATTTGTTGGTCTCGTAATGACGTACGAAATAACGATCAGTTTTAATAGTCACGGACAGTATAAAACACATGAGGGAACATCATTTTACTACGCGTTTGCTTCGGCCATAGAGTTCATAATGCGTACAAAATTTTTTTTGAATTATTATACATTTGCAAAAGTGTAATCACACTTAGATTATTTAATGTTCGGGGAGTGACATTGCAATTAGTTAAACATTTTTTTTTCTAGCAGCTCTTACGTTTGCCACCATAGTACGCTACCCACACTGCCCTTCCACTATGTTTTCAAGCACATTCTCCCTTGTCACGATGCGGTACGCTGTACGTGTGTAATAAAACATCAGATATTTTTAAAACATATTTATATCTACTACGAAAGCAGTAAATACAACTTACAAGAATTTCACCAATTATTTATTATCACTATTATATAGCTTAAACATAAAGAATAACGTTATACTTGCAATAACGTCACTGAAGTATTATACAAGTTTATGGAAATATCAATACTTTTCGCGTCCAGAATGAAGTCTCCTGTAAGGAATACGGATCTGATTCGTCAGATTCCATTATAGGCGAATTCAAACCAATGAGATATCTGTATCGCTCACGTATACTAACAAAGAAAGTGTACGTAATTTATCAGGCTCGAGCTTCTGGCGTTACACGTGGGGAGCACTGCGTACCTGTCTTACCTAGAGACCCTCTAAATAGAATCACGAAAACCAGTTCCCGATTCTGATTGGTACCGCCATATTTCGTCGGAGGTGTTATAAATGGTTGACAACCAGATCGAACTCGTTGCGTGCCAATCGTCAACCAACAATCGCAATATAATCTAACCGCTAATAATCTCGCAACTTATTTCAACAGATTCCACTATATTCTTTTGTCAATTTATTAACATCATCGAATATATCAAATACTGTATCGAATTTGTAGCCACTTTGTCAACATAACTTTGTAGCAAGCTTTGATAAAATTTTGTCTGAATAGCTTGGTTAATGGGAAAGTGAAAGAATTGAAATTTTAGAAAAATGCCTGGGTGCTATGTAAGAAATTGTACTAACTCGTCACAGAACGGCTATATCATGAAAGTGTCTCTCTATGATGCTGAAGGAAGAGCAGAATGGACTGCTAATGTAGCACGAAAGAATTGGAGTCCAACCAATAATTCGTATCTTTGCGAGGTTAGTTTTTGGACACTTCCCTTTATTCTTTCAATAAAGTAAGGTACACTTTTTGGTTCATTATTTTATTAGAAAGTAATGAACAACGTTGTGTATACCGCCACTATACCCCCATTTACATTTTAACGTCTCCGACGAAAAATGGTGTCCACCGACCTAACTTAGACGTGATTTGGTGATTCTATTTGGAGGGTCTTTAGTCTTATCTATGTGCTGTCTCAGAAGACATCATTCTGGATGCGAGTAGTACTTGTATCGCCCATTTATAATTACAGCTACACCAACTATCATTTAAAAATTTATAGACTTGGTCACATGTACAAAGCACGTCGCACAACTGGATCAAGGTGTAGCTTCGAAACTGTTAAAGATGGAAAAGCATATCAAAAGTATAGGGGTCATTCCATGATCACTTTTTGACGTCGACATCAGGGATTTTGTACTAACTGAAATATATTGTAGTTCATGTGAAATTAGGGGGGGGGGTTAAGTCATCATTTAGCTTTTTTCGAAATTGTTTAAAAAATACGGACCGTTGAATTTTGCAATTTTTGGCCATTTTGGAGAAAACAGGTTGTGCTTTAGAATTTTTATTTCGGATACTACTCAACCGATGTAGATCTTCTTTTTTTCATTTTAATCTACAGGCTTCGATCTATTGCAGCGTCCTAGTTTTGCGGAACCCCTTGTATGCATAGATATCATTTGTGGTACGCTGTTCATAGTAGCCGTGCAATCTGAATACTGGTAAATCGTGCTCCATTTTCCGTGACAAGTAAAAACGAAGAAAGCTGATATATACGGATTTACAAAAGGACGCGGCCACAAGTGCTTAGAGCAATGACAGAAGATATCGCAACACGAACACACAGGGTTGAATAATGCGGTTGGGCGCGGCACAGATTTGCCGTAGTGAATTGTTGACATTCCTTATATAGGTGGTCGGTCGGACCATCAATTGCCTTCTTTCCAACGCTCGGTGCGGGAAGCTTATCAGGATGCAATTTCGTTCGTACGTTCCAACCGAGAGTCGAACAAATCGTTGGTTGTATATCAGTGGGCGTACTCCAGAATCTCCGTTGCCTCGCGTCCCGCCTTGTTTCTCCGTCGTGATTCAGCTCCGCGGAGAAAAGGACCAAAAAGATTGTACGATCATATTTTTACAAACGCGAGCCCATTAGTCGGCAAGGGAAGGTCCCGAGTGGGGATGGGGATCCGCGATGGGAAAAGAAGCGACTGGGAACGTTTTAATCGAATGGCTGGAATTACAGGCATGCTGATGCCGGGTAAAGGTAAGCGGCAGCAATTATGATGTTAGCCGTCGATTTATTATACATGCGAATGTTCAGCTCTGCCAGTTGGTCAATTAGCAGTTGCCGCTTGTCATCTTTCACGGCTGCTAATTAAACTTATGCAACAAAACCGATTTCGAATCTCTAATTTTCAAGTATGCGAGAATATATCAGGAGAATGCAGCGGTACGATATCACAAATCAAGATATTGGTTATAAAAATACGAGGGTTTATATTACCTGAGTAATAACTAGTACTATTTGCGTCCAGAATGAAGTCTCCTCAAACGGCACAGGGGTAAGACGGGTACGCAGCGCTCCGCACGTGTAATGCCAGAAGCTCGAGCTTGATAGGTTACAGGGGCTGTTCACTCCCATGTATAAAAAAAGGGTCGCATACCGTACCGCCACCTGGCAAGGAGACCGGAAATGGGGTAACTAAAATTCAATGTGGCGTACTATAGCAAAGGTTTCAAATACGAAAGTAATATCCAAAGTTTCCTCTGCCAAAATTTACCCATTTCTAATATTGTCCAAATTCATTGGAAAAATATGAAAAGTCTCTTTGCTTTTTCCATATTTTCGCAGCGCACTTAGACGATATGAGAAATCACGAATTTTGCTGGAATTAAAATAAAATGAATTAATTTAACGCGGGCATTTGCTTTAATATTACATTAAAATAAATTTAAGAATAATACAACAATAAACAGTAAAAACAATAAATAGTAACAACAATAATAGCTCAATGAAAGTAGTTTTTCATTCCTAACTGCAGTAATCAATTCCTTTGCTCTATCTTTGTCTTTAGGAAATTTATGTGCAGGATCTTTACGTTTATCTGGACAACCACGAACAACTCAAGTGACCTTAGACATGGAACCACTTATCGTGAATGCTATAAAAGAAAATATGAGAATAGGTGACAAAAACAATTCATTAGAACTGAAACATTGACGAAATTATTAATATAAATATCAAGATAACAAAAGTCACTCCAAACTTTTCATTCTAGAATAATTATATAAAAATAATTTAAATATTTATTATTCAATGTATAAACACCATAAACAAGTTTTTACATTAACTTCATAAAAATTCACATACAATTTAAACTCAAAAATACACAAACTCCACTTACTGTCCATAGTGTTTATTCAGTCTGAAGCGCAGCCTGGAGCTACTTAAAGATATGGTACCACGTGGTACACGCCATATTGAATTTTAGTTACCCCATGTTCGGGGACACTCCCTGATAGGTTACGTGCACTCTTTTTGACAATATACGTGAGCGATACAGGTACCTAATTGGTTCGAATTCGGCTCTAATAGAATCTGACCAATCAGACCCGCATTCCTTACAGGAGACTTCATTCTGGACGCGAATAGTACTGATCGTTGCTGGTAACTTGGCATCTGAAAGTAAGGGGCGTGTATAGAAGCCAGAAGCCAAGTTACCTGCAACGGACTGTACACCTCTCAGATTTGCTGTTTCATTTATTAATTCGAGCAATGTCAAGACAGATAACAAGATCGCAACAACAACTGTCACCTGTGTCCACTTGAGAGAATCTTGCTCGAGTTACTCTTGATAGTTACTTTCAGGTGTGTGTCCACTTGAGAGCAACTCCCAGAGTTTGGACTCTCGGGCAGACACTAGAAGATTCTCCAAGAATTAACTATCCTGTAGAACTCTCAGAACCGTGTCCACTTGAGACATACCTACCCCTACTTTCGACACAAGGATGCGCCCTACGACATGTGTTTGCCAGATTTCTAAATAGAAGAATAGCTTTCGCTATGTGCTTTTTCGACGTTCTGTAATTTCTTTCGAACAACAAAAGGGTAAAGATGGACAAGCGAAAACTTAGTGCAGTTGTGACTGCATACGCAATTTTGAAAAACAAGTGAAACAAATTTGCTGGGTAAAGCCGTGGATCTAATAAAAGACAACCTATGGGGTATGTTTGCAAATTTGGTGCCCAACTGTTTTATTAGAACACATGAAAAACGTCTAGGTAGGAAACGCGTTACTTCACTCAAAAGTACCCGGAAGGAAATAAAATAGTTCATTGTTGTGAGATTTTTAGTGTTTCTTTATGTATAAATGTCTTTTGTAGTCCATAACATCAATTTATATTCGTTTGCATTAATTGGAATTGAATATTTCGCCCTTCGACCATTCTTCTTTATTCTACCATACTCTGAAATGATGCGCAACTGCTCTCTCAATTTGAAACTGGTTCGAATTCTGAGAGTAGCTATCGGACAGTAATGTTATACTGTATCCACTTCAGAGCAGTTCACGACACCAGTCACTCTCGGGCAGTTGACCGCCGCTCTCCGGCAGTTACTCTCGAAGCTGTGTCCATTTCCGACAATACTCAGGAAAGCGACTCACAAAGGCTTTACTCTCAAGTGGACACGTACCTTTACAGAATCTTGACAATTCTGTACCATTTCTCGCTGCTACTGCAGTGGAACCCGCTTATTATGATGATCTTGGGACTTTGCAATTGTCGATAGGAGTAACCGGCTGATAGCATTGAATAGAGAATAAAAAGGTTCAATTTTGGCCTCAAATAATTACAAGAAATTATGCCATTTGTACAATTTACATTTATCGCTTGTTATTTATCACTATTACAACTGTGCACTTAATACAAAATTACATATTTATGCTCCTCTTCTTATAACAAAACTGTTTGTGAAAACAACGTAAGAGTGACAAGGTTTAGTACAAAACAACGTTTAGGACAAGATTTACTTATGTATTTTTTATAAATTCTTGTCGTGCACTCATGTAAAAGATAAAGGGTATGCTTCGGTTAAAAGAAGCTTTCGATGAAAAAGTCAAATTACTATAGATTATCGATAAGTGAGGATTATTTATCTTCAGGTGAGGATACGTTATTCCCGCTGACGTTCCCTCTTCACCCCTTGGACCCCGTAACACATCACCAAGCTTGCACACGCTGTTGTCAGTGAACGGAGTTTGATGCTTCACACATTTATCAAATTTGCTTCTTGTCCACGGTAAGTAAGGAATTTGGGACCAGGATTCGGTAACAATTCTGATAATTTGTTCCCAAGTGTAATTACCACCAATAACCGAAGTTTGGTTATAATAAACGGATTATTTTAAATTAATTTTATATAGTGTTTTTCAAGTGCAAGTCATTGTGATAACAATGGTCGAATGAAATCATTATCCATAATTATGATAACTGGATCCCACTATATATGCAAAATTGTGGATCAGTGAATAAAAAATATGAACTAATTCATGGTAAATTACTTGTGCAAAAAAAGGTCAACCTGGATTAAACTATTTTTGCACGTACTTAGATGAATCTATGTCTTCACTTCCTATTTCTGCTCATCAAATATCACTGGCCAGAAAATTATAGTAAATCTGTAGTAGAGACTCATACATATACTTTAATCGCGCAGTACAAGGTCATTCTTAAATTTGGCAACGCTGTGAGACCATAAGAATGTTGCATAGACGATACCATTTCAACTGTTATGGAGCTGTGGTCGGAGGAGCACGGCGTTTTCAGGATGAAAGCATATTACAAAAGCAATGATTGTTGTGAAGCGGCATGGCGTGCATTCCGGCGTCATTTTCAACTGTGCCGTCATAATATGGTTCCGTCGGCCCACGCTGTGAAAAATTGGGTAGAAAGATTTAAAGCAACGGGTTCAACATTGAACTTCAAACATGTAAGACTATGAAAAACAGTTTCTACTCCAGAAACTATCCCAGCAGTAAATGTCGTGATCTGGCGAAGTCCGCAACGGTTCTACACGACAACGTGCCACGTCATTAGGATTATCGCGTCGGAGTTTCGGTAGAATGATGCATGAAGATTTAAAACTGCATACCTGTAAGCTCCAGGTAATAATCCATGCAGTGAAGCATAGCTATGTCGACAATCGACGAACGTAAATGACATACATGTACCTTTTTCTGTCCAGAATTATGTAACAATGTGTACATTATTACTGTGCATTACGGCATTTTCAAAATAGCATACTCCCGCGAGCTACCCTATATATGATAACCTGTCATTAAAATAAAACCTTAACATTAACATAATGCAACTTAATCTAACCCACTAGCAGTGCGTCATAAATGCCACGAAGTGTGCGCATGAATCGCGGGCTGATGGCAGAAAACATTACGTTTGGTGTTTGGCTCGTTACCTAGCGATTAGTAATTGGCGACGATTCGAGAACAGATCGATAGTCACGTGTCTGAACGTTCGATGTCTAAACATTTACTCGGACGTAACATAGTTGGTAACGGTGCGAATGGAAAGAAGCGTGATGGGGTTAGAGGCGAGTGGGAGAATGCAGAAGACCGATTGGGTGAACATCGACCGGAAGAGAGCAAGGAGAAAACGGAACGATAGCGTGAACGGACAGATACGTCGCGATATGGATGCCATTGCGATCCGGTCGCGTTCCACCCGTCGGTAGTTTATTACAACCGAGGATGTTACCCGACGCCGTACAGCCAGGAAATAAAGTTTACGTCTACACTTCGGTGACGGCTATTTTAGATTACAGAAATTTTTCCTCTTGTTCCATTTCTCTTTCTTCGTAGATCCCACGGTTCGTGCAGTATTTCCACGCCCGCCGAAGGATCGATCGCTACGGCAAAACTAATTACGTATCGAACGCGTCAGATCAGGATAAGGTTAGTACAGTTAATGGTGATTCAGGGCTGTGAAATTTTTGTTTGACGTTTATTACTATGAATTGCGCGATGGGCGGTATGCTCTTTTATGTTCCTCACAATTACAATTGGGCGAACAAATGCTGGACCAGACGTTCTGTTTTAGACATTTGACATTTTAGTTACTATTGTAAGTACGTTATAAACTGTAGGTGGTATTTATTAACTTTCTGTTCCTATACAGGGTGTTTCGCTACCTCATGCAAATATTTCAAGGGGTGATTTACCTTTAGCCAACATTTCGGCAAAGGAAAAAGTTGTTCAGAATCTCCTCAACAATCATCCCCTAAAATATTTTAAAATATTAATAACAATATCGGGAGCAATAACGTGTTGCAAAAAACAATTGGGTTCACACATTTAGTAGCACTTACAGTGATTTATCACATTATTCGAACTACAGCACGAAAACTATGTTTTAGATAATGTTGCTTGCAGTTTTATCATGTGCATATTTGTAATTTACAAAAAAATGCTACATTACAAAAAGTGACATCAAATAAGCATAACTAGGCCCTAATTAGAAAATTAATTATTCTAATGGAGAATCATCAATTTAGGAAGGTGGCTCTAATAATACGATGACAGTACGTAGTACATGTACATACACTGAATAATTTTAAGTCATTTATTATTTCATTTCAAGGCAACGCACTCTTGATTACTACTTACTAAATGAATGCGTAAATATGTGACGCGTTGTTAGGAATATGAAATATCTAATAATGCTTGTCAGATTATAAAGCAGCCAAAGTAGGCTAAAAACATATTAGTGCGTCCAGTGTATGAAATTATTTATTATGATTGCAACAGACTTCAGACAGCATATTCTGTGTGTGAAAAAGAGAGATTGTTTTTATCGTGAATGGGCCTTATGGATGAGTGAGTGACATCTGGGGACGAATGGAGAAAAAATGTGTGTAAAGGAAGATGGCGATAGGTGCAGATTACTATCCGTCACCTGCTCACATTATACGAATTTATACTTTTATCATATACTGTGTGCTTACTAATAAAAGAACGTTACTCACAGATTTCGTGATGGATGGTTACGGTTACAATATTTAAAGTTATCCTTTTTTATCTGTTTGATTTTACTCCTTCAGAATGTACAAATCAGCAGTGTCGTCGTAAAACAGGCAAATGCAACAGAAATTTTTGGAAAACACAGGCAAAATGTAAATGTTTCATATCTTGCAGATACATTGCCTACCTACATATACATACGTGCGATATCGAGCAGAACGCGTATCGTAAATATGCAGTTACGCTTTTTCTTCTCCCTTGGCTGTTTGTATTTCCATCTACAGGGTGTTCAGCTACATGCCAACATTTTAAGGAGATATTGCTGAGGCGATTCTGAATAACGTTTTCCTGTAAGAAAATGCCGGTTAAGGCTACCTTTTTGAATTATTAACGAAAAACACTGACCGGTCAGAGTGCGCGCTCAGCCGCGCGAGTATTCAAGACTGCGGTTGAGCGTACCACGATCTTCTCGCAGCTGAGCGTGCGCTCTGGTTGGTCAGTATTTTTCGTTAATAACTCAAAAACGAAGCCTTAACCAGCATTTTCGTACAGGAAAACGTTGTTCAAAATCACCTCAGTAATCACCCTTTCAAATATCGCACATGGTTCTTTTTCCCTACCAGAGTTCGCAATGTACTATGCGCATATATGTATATCGTGAGGTACACAGTGTTTGTACGTGTAATTATATTTGCTGTGTACTTGACAAACTAGCACTTTGCATAAGCATACAAATAAATGTGTATGTATCTGTATCTAAGTAACTCCACTGTTTATATCCTTACTTTGTTTATCTTTCCCTACTTTCTTCGCTAATTCATACAAAATATGCGTACACACAGTCACGTCATATGGGAGCTTACTGATTGCAACACCTTCTCATTTTTTCTAGATTTTGCTTTGTTTTTCAATAAACTCCTATTTTAAGGGTAAAACAGAAGGCGTGGCAGCATATGTGATCTTTTTACTACTTATGTTCAATACGTTTCATATACAAGAAGAAGTTAAGTATTTTATTAAATTTGTAATTACGGTACAGATTTGTGATCAGAGTATCGAAATCGACGACAGTACGGATTGTGATAATGCGCTATTAGCAAATAGTTCAGGACTATTCTATGAGAGCAACTGGACGAGACGTCCGTGTCGTAAACTCAGTTGTCCAAATGTATAGAGTGATTCAATAAGAATTAGCACTTGAACGTCTCTGTTCGCATTCTCGGGCATCATCACAAGGCCAGTCAAGGTCATGCAAAGACGATGATATTTTAACTTACTTATTATAGATATTTCGTACAAAATGTCGACTACCAACGTCAATACAAGCAATTCAATTCAACAAATTGAAGTTAAAACATCTCCTAAGCTAATAATTTCTCGACATACGTAGGTTATTACTTTCTTTAAAGAGAATATCGAGCTGCATCAACTAATGCATAAAAATAGATGATTCCCTTTAAATAAGTGGACATGATCTTGAAATCTCTGAAACTCCCCAACCTGTAAAAAATTCTTACTGCTTTATTACAGTCCTTTTTACACGGAACAACCTTTGTTAATAAACCTTTTCTAAATATATCTCCAAAAACAACGAAGATATTCAAGTGCTAATTCTTATTAGTCCACTCGCTATTGTTAGATACAAACCATGGTCGTTTTTTTATATACCGTCTATGTTTATTAAGACGTATTCTGTTTACCAGCTTAATAATTGTATTAAGCAAAGTGTATGTAATACTTCTTGTGGCTCTTGTTGCTATATAACTACACAAACAAGATTAGTTGAAAATATTGTTGTTATAGCCAAGGCTATATACAATAATAAGTTGCTGCAACAGTAATCATAGGGATTACTGAACACTTCCGTTTCGCGACCGATTCTAAAATGCACATATTTCGAAAATGTTCAAAATACAAAGAATTACAGGAGCAGAAATTAACTAACTAAAACCGATATCGATGAATGAGTGGTAAATGTTTATTGCTACATAAAAAGGAAACGAAAGAGTCGCCTGCGTTCTGACCTTGCTACGAATCACGTTTTGCAATTTATACGTCAGAATTGGGTAGATGAACGAGGAAAAAGTTGTCTGATAATAGTTACTGATTTAATTAACGAGCAGTAGTAAGATTTAAATGTCAAAGTGTCTTGCCTGGAGTGCTCTACATGTTTATCGCTGCTGCCGTGCATTATTTATCTCGTTTTGAAGAAAGACGGTAGTCGGTTATACATAATTTATTAAGTGAATGCATACACTTGCAAAGTAAATATTGAATGTTAAATGGTGGAGCAATTGAATATTGAAGAAAAATGTTCAAATAGTAATACTGGTAGCACTTATAATAATAATAATAATGATAATGATAATGATAATGATAATGATAATGATAATGATAATGATAATGACAATGACATCGACAATGACAATGACAATGACAATGACAATGACAATGACAATGATATATTCTCAAATGCTAATGACAATAAAAGCTGTGCTAACGGTATTAGTAATAAGAAAATCCTTGCACGAGTAAATCCGTGAAGCGAAAACCAGTACTGCAGAGCAAGCAATCCAGAGCAAGCTGTGCAGAGCAGAGAGTGTGAAATTTTTAATTAAATTTGACTAGCTACAGCTGGTATTCTCCCAGCCAATCACACCTCCAATATTTAGTTTCTTCAAGGGAATTATAACACGTGCATTTTTGCACGTGTTTGTCTGGCACGCAATAAGGCGTTTAAATATGCTGCGATATTCCGAATACTCAATGCAATCTTTGTACGGCAAAAAAGTGGACTAGGCTTAACGCAGTTAACCCTTCGAGAGCATAGAACATGTTAACAGCTGTAAGTGGTTTCCTGTTGTCCAAAAATAAACAGTTTAGAGAACTTAATATTTCAGTAATTTATTATATTATTTTATTATTTGCGAATAATTGCGATTTTGACATTTCGAACGAAAGTAATCACATGACAGTTCCATACGCATTCCGACTGCTCTGAGCGCTGTAATGTCCAAGCCCCAACTAACAGTATTTTTATTTATTTACTTTCCAGCGTGACACATTTTCGTCACATCTTCCGTGTTACTTTTTTTTGCAGCCAAACGAGCCGTATAATATAGTATATATTAAAACAAAAGAAAAACAAAACGATTCGCAATCAAAGCATTCGGAACCGCTTATTTCACTTTGAACGTTTTAATTGAAATATATCGTTTCATTCCGACCGACATCCTCGTCCAGTCAATGTTAACCCTAATAGCCACTAGGTTACCATTAGCGAGGCTAATAGCATCAACACCGGCCAAAATCGAGCCGAGTTTCGCTGTCGGCATGCAGCGCCACATTAAAAACCTAATGACGATTAGGGATGTTCGATTCTCCCGAAAGAATCGTATCATAGAGAATCGATTCTGCAAAAATCAATCTAAAAATAGTAAAGAAATAATTATATACATTATATGTATATACAGGGTGACCCATTTGAAGATTTGCACTTAATTATCTCCTAAATTATAGGTTGTTTCTAAATGTGTTCTAAATCTAACTTACCCTGTTCCATGGGGGGCATCTTGTGATGGTCACATATTCTCTCTAGGTGGATGCGTCTCCGAGATTTGGCGGCGACCTAGATTTTTTTAAGTGGAACTGTATGTTTTTTTCTAGATAGGCTTGTAGTCCTTTCCAAGGCGAATTCATTGACCTATAACACTTTGGTCTTTCGAGATCGTTCAAGGTCATTTAATGCCGTTCAAGTCTTACCATCGTTAAACGTCCCCAAAATTTATCTAGCTCGAGTATTTCCTCGAGTTGTACGTAAACATCACGCAAACTCTCAATAATGATCGTTTTTTCTTGTGTTTACAAACTGAGGATATAGGTTGGGTATGTCGGAGGTCACTTCTTCGAATACATCAGATAAAGAGCAATTTCTGGGTGTACAACAAAGGTAAGTAATGAATGTCATTAAATGACCTTGAACGACCTCGAAAGACCAAAGTGTTATAGGTCAATGAATTCGCCTTGGAAAGGACTACAAGCCTATCTAGAAAAAAACATACAGTTCCACTTAAAAAAATCAAGGTCGCCGCCAAATCTCGGAGACGCATCCACCTAGAGAGAATATGTGACCATCACAAGATGCCCCCCATGAAACAGGGTAAGTTTCATTTAGAACACATTTAGAAACAACCTATAATTTAGGAGATAATTAAGTGCAAATCTTCAACTGGGTCACCCTGTATATTTAATTATAAAGTACAGCTTATTTATTTTAGTAATTTTGGAAATTAGTATTAAACAAAATCATTTTACTAAATATGAGGAGACCAGTCTCTTAGATAGAAGAAAATAACAGAACATTCAAATACAAAACTAATGTATTTATTAAAACCGTATAACAATTTTTCATTCCGCTTTGTGACGTGCATCCGAAAAATGGCCCGTTGATTGGTAGGATCGGTAGTCGCTCGATGCGCTATTTGCTTTCAAAAGACATAGGGTCGGTCCTTGTTACCTGTAGTTTCTTGACTTTTTACGGTACTAACCTATTCATGAAATAAGGAAGAAATACGAAAGTGTACAAATTGTGAGCAACAGACCTGTAGAATCGATTCTCGATTCTGGGGGTAAAGAATCGATTTGTTACGGGCAATGTCATAAATCCAATGATAATGTATAATCGCCGGTTATTATGTATAATCACCGGCATCACATTCACCGAACTTAGTGGGGATTATACATAATAACCGGGGGATTATACATAATAGCCGGCGATTATACATGATCACCGAATTTATCACATTTGACGTAACAGATTCATAGAAAAATCGTGTAGTAGAGAATCGATTCAAAAGATCGATCTTTCGACTAAAAGAATCGATTTTTCGAAGAATCGAATCGGAATCGAACATCCGTAATGGCGATTAACTTTTGGCTGCATTTCGTTGGTTACCAAAACGCAAGCAACTTTAACTGTTTGAATGAGAGCTATCGAACTGGCGGCTTTTTCTCAAAAGCATTAGAGAACACAGGACAACGTCTTCTTTCATACCCACTTCACTTCGAAGAATTTTTCTTTGCGCGAACCCCAAAATCGCGAGCCGCTAGTTCGATACAACGTACGCTGTGAAAAGTTGATCGCCATTAGGCTTTTAATGTGGCGCTGCATGTCGACGGTAAAACTCGTTCCGATTTTGGCCGGGTCAACGTGTTGACCTGTTTAACTTGACTATCATGGTAAGTCGTTTTGCCCAACAGCACTTTCAGTCCCTTCTTTTTTAACAATTTGGCTTGAATTCTGTCTCAATTATGGCTAGAAATTATACATCCACCCTTCGCGTTGCTGTTCCTTGAATCAATACAGAAATGTTCCAAAGGTATTTCATTATTCCAAACGATTTCTTTATGCGAATAATGCAGCTTCATTTGGATCCGTACCAAGATTTCGCTATATTAAATAATGCAGTGGAGCGTACTCCGCAAACGTGGAAAGGGAGAATTGAAACTCAGATTCTTTTTAAGTCGACCGAAGAATCATAGGGAAATTGCAACTTGAATGCCAGCTATCAACTACTCAAAGCCACGATCATGAAGACTACTGTGATTTGCAAAATTATTCGATTAATGTTATCGAGATATAAAGCACAAGTAAAATCATATATGTGTACAATTACTGATTAATAGTCAACGTTAATTGCTGATAGCCAAAACAGAATTAAACAAAGATAACAAGACAACGAGGAAAGTCAAATACTCGTTCAAACTTACGAAAATATCCGGTCATCGTTCCTAACAACAGCTGCAATATTGTCTCCCAACAAATGACAACTTTGCTACGCTTATCGCTGACAAGCGGGTCGCCGTGATTTAATTTGCATTTATATTGTATTAATTTAAAGGACGATGGGTGCACGACAAAGCAGGACGATGAAAGCAGATGGAACTCGGGAAAAGTTGGGAGAACGAAGGGATGTCAGGTAACCGGGGTCACGATGCAAGGCGACACGAAGAAACAACAGATGCAGTAATGAGGAAACAGTCTGCCCGCCTTGCTGCCAGCTTCAATTTCCCGCATTACGCGTCCCGTGAAAATGCGCGATAAAAGCACCCGCTGTGCCTGTGACCCACGAAGTAAGTTACGTCTCATTTTTTCTCAATCCGTTCCATCGCACATGTCCTCCTCCATTCTACTTGGGGTGGGTGGGGGGCGTGTTTATACGTTTATGATGCAACGAGGTCTGTATACAAATCTTCGAACAAAAAGTGGTGCGGTGTTTCGAGAATGCGAGCACCAATCAGCAAGCAACCTTGTTCGAAAGTCAGTTGTAATTCTAAAGTGCAACGATGAGCACTGGCACGGAATAACTTCGCGATGATTCAAGCAGTTCGAATGCTTTATACATAGCACGCCGGGGAAAAGCTCGAGTGCCAGAAGAATGTTAACCTGCTCGCTTGGACAGATGTATTTGGACGGAGGAATTTGCTGGACACGAAAGAAACACAGCACGATGGAACGTTACAGAGTTCAAGTTACATGGAAAGTGACGCACGCAAACATGGAAAGGTAAAATAATGAAGGTAGGATAGAATTCTCTTCGATCTCAAGCCCCCTATCGCTCTTCGTTGGTGTTCTTGCATTGTGGCTATGTCGTTAATTTTGAGGATTCATTCCGATATAAAGGAAAGACGATTCGTTATTCTGGAACACATTGATCAAGGCATAATTTCAATTTTTTCGGTTAGGTATGGAAGTCCGACGGAGCAAAATTATATGTCAGAATATGTCTTTATAACAGCTATGCACACGCGTATACACATAGAAATAAATCAACGGAGAGCTGTTACAATGTCTGTTGATAGCATGAGAATAAAAGCGTAGATTCTATTCAAAGAAAATTAAATCGGTTAACTTGGGCAATAATATAAATGCGAAATCTCGAAAAGGCCTGGTATAAAGTTTCCGATATTTGGCTAATAAACAACTCGGTAGATATTGGGAATAGGGTACTTAGCACCAATTTCAATGACCTTGAAATATGTTGCCATGGTCAACATTTGAAACAACTTTTCGACGTAAACTTATGCCAAGCCCACTGAACGCGATATCCAACATCGAAAGTATTTTTTCATATATCTCAGCAACTAGTGAAGTATGGGGAAATTATAGGGAAAAGTTGTTCAGAATGGTGACCTTGGCAATATATTTCAAGATCATTGAAATCGGTGTTGAGGGCCCTATTCCCAATATTTGCCGAGCTGTTTATTATCCAAATAACAAGAACTTCATACCACGCCTCCTTGAGGTTCGCATTTGTATTATTACCCAAGTTAACTGACTAGTTAACTGAACTCTACTAATGGGGGCAACTTGGACCTCTACGTGTATATTCTCCTTGGAAGACAATGCGAATAGAAAGAATGTACTGTATGAAGAATGGTCGATGCTTCGCGAGACGACGAGCGCCACATGATTCTCATCAAGGACCCATTGCCTCAGAGAAGGAAACGTTAACTACACTCCGTGGTATCGCAATCAAACTGAAAGCACCTCGGTGGAATCCCTCGGGTATACAAGTGGAGTGTACCTTCGACCAGATTCTACGGTGCTGTGAACAGTGACATGGGGATACAGAACCAACAACTGGAGAGCACCGTCTGCGAATTACGATACAGTGCGTTATTGGAAAAGCGATATTATACTCGTCGCTATTTCTTACTGAAAGTCTATGCAATATAAAGGGTGCCCTGTATCTGATAGGAGAGCCGAATATGGGAGATTCCTAAAGCGATACTGAACAACTTTTACCTTTGACAAAATGCCGTTTGTGGCTTTGTTTTCGAATTATTAACAAAAAATACTGGCCACTCAGAGCACGCGTAGAGCCCGCGCTCAGGGGCGACGTGTCGCGTCACGCTGGATGGTGACGTTCAGGCGGTGCCCCGATCCAAGCGCGTTGGTATAGCAGGGAGCAAAAGTTGTATCGAATACAGAGTGAATGCAATGAAGAATAATGTCCAATAATTCGTTATTCGAGAATAACGAATAAAAACGCTATACCGACGTTTTTGGATCGTCGCATCGGTCGAACACTACCATCCAGCTTGACGCGAGATTCCCTCCCTGAGCGCGGGCTCTACCCGCGCTTTGACTAGCTAGTGTTTTTCGTTAATAATTTAAAAACAAAGCCTTGAACGACATTTTGTCAAAGGTAAAAGTTGTTCGGTATAGCCTCAGGAATGTGCCAATCCGGCTCTTCTATGAGTTACGGGACATCCTATATTCTCACACATTGGTCATTCGGGCGGAATCGAAACTGGTTTGTTTACGAAAAGCAAATACGGTTTCTTGGGCCTCGCGACACGTGTTTGTAGCTGTCAATAGGTCGTAAAAGAGAAGAACGGAATGAGTGCACCCTTGGTTCACTACTTGAGATAACACAGGCGTAGGAATAGCTCGGTTGTTCGTGTAAGTAGGAAGGCAGAGTATGGCCAATGTGGTAGAATTTAATGTACTCACCTATGCACATATGTGATATCTATTATACAGGATATTCGGCTACTGCATATCAATATTTTAGGCGGTGGTTGCTGAGGTGATTTCGAACAACGTTTTCCTGCACGAAAATGCAGGTTAAGGCTTCATTTTTGAATTATTAACGAGAAACATTGACCAATCAGAGTGCGCATAGAGTGCGTGTTCAGCCGAGAGAAGATCGTGGTACGTTCAACCGCAGCCTTAAACAGTCTCGCAACGGAGTGCGTGCTCTAAACCGTTGTTCAGAATCACCTCAACAATCACCTCTTAACATATTGACATGCAGTAGCCGAACACCCTGTATAGATAATTCTTTTATTCATCGATCATCTAAAATGGGAATGAAACTTACATCTCCATTCATTACCTGCTCGATAGGTTTCAGTCGCATTTATATGACGCTTGAGCTTATTATTAAAGTAATACGGTTAGGTACCCATGACGACGATTTATAAATATTTTCAGCACTGTTGAGCATAATGTAACGTATACTTGTACGCTATCTCAACTATGAAGTAACATAATACTGCCGATTTGAATTGTGATAGAATAACGACGCGTAGGTCATAATTTGGTTTTTGTACAACATTGCAAATTTATTTATAATTTGATGAGTTGATTGTAATTGGTCGATGACGATTTGTTTAAGCTCTCTCATTTTTTTATGCGCTTCCTGTATGATCCATACAGCCTTGCTCTGAAGTAAGTACTTACAGAAAGTATGTTTTTTCTAATTAGTTATTTAATATAGAACGAAAGCCATTGACAGACCACTCGCCAATTCTCAAAGCGTGGGTTGAGCGACAGGTTTGTAGGTATTTCTTCACTTCATGGTAGTGTCTGCCTTAGGTTCAAGGATTTACCCAATTGGGGTAGGATGGGGCTGGATGGGATTGTATAGGGCAAGACTTTGAAACTGGCTTTATTGTGTTGATTAGGGCTTACCAAGCATTTCAATTTTATAAGTTGTACATTGCACACTGAAACCAAAGTTGAACGTTTTGTCGAATTGGATAATTCGGGTAATTAATTGTTCTTTTTTTCCTTCGAGGAAGAGGTCTATATTTTTGCATTATTACTGCATTTTACACCGATACGAATTATTCGGAAAAGACGTACTGCGTCCTTTAGTGAATATCTAGCATTTTATGAGTTCTACTAGACTTGAACGTACCGAATCCTCAGGTAGTAATAACCCGAAGACAGCAATCCGCTAGAAGACGAAGGACAAATATAATTTGGACCGAGGAAAAAAATCTCTTCTCCTCGGCAAACGCAGCATTTCATAAAAGTTACAGAAGCGACCCGGCATTTCCCCATTAAAATCAAGGGACGGGGAAGGAAAGAATGGATACCAGCAGAGGCGTATGCACAAGACGTCGTTCGGATCGAAGAGGTTTCCAAGCTTATAGCTCCGTGACGCCCTCGTCCGTGAATGTGCGTATGTGTATCAGTGACTAAGATTAAAATGTATGTTTCACGAACATGCGTCAAGAGTTTACTAGTGGCGAGGTCGAGGCCTCCTCGTAAATCATTCTTGCTTGAAAATTTCAAGTAGCGTCTACCAGAAGAGTCTGTTCACGCGAGGTCCTTCGTGCAGCTTGCAACTTCGACCCGCAATGAGTTGAATATATCGGTATCGCTAAAAGTTCAGCAAGATATACACAGGGACAGCGTGTGGTGTCAAACGATTCGAACATTAACGAAGATGGCTCTTTGAAAGCCCTTAGGATTATACAAGCTAACAAAACAGGAATTCAAAACCGGTAGGGTATATAGTACTCGCTAAATCAAAGAAAAAAGTCCTGGTAAAATTGACATTTAAAGGAGGTAGTTCCAATGACCTTGACTTTGACACTTTTCTAAGTAACCGCTAAGAGGTTCTATCCGTGCGTCGTTATTCCTTAAAACGCTATTAATTATTTAAAGTCGGACATTTTTCAAGCGAATATCTAATACATCTATATCTTAACCTGACCTGACTCATTCTTCAACTACGTTCAGGATAGGACAGATTGACTTAGCCAAAGGATGGATTAAGTTAAGCTATGTTGCGAGTATGTCGGGGTTAGTTTAGGTTAGAAAGGGGCGGACACTAACACCCAGGTTCTAGAGTATATTTACAATCTCACAATATCGTGCTCATCTGTATCAAACGTGCTTTCAATATTGTAGAAACTGTACGTATAATCGTTATTGTGTGTTATAAACATGTAAATTGTATAGGCGGACGAAGCATAGGTACTTTATTTGCCTTATAATTAGTTCTACAAACTATGGATACAGGAACCAACAGGCATGTTTGAAAAAATCCGACATTTCTGTTCATTCATCTCTAACAAATATCTCTTCCTGCTTACGTTGCATTTTGCGCATTATATGAATCCTTTGCGAGACTATAATGTATATGTTAAGCACCAGAGCGTATCTTCCCAACCTTTCATCGTCTTCGCCTCTTAGATAGCCATTGATAGACTGCGTGTATCATGCAAATAGGTCACAGGTCATGCGCCATCCGATACTGCGTTCAGTTTATCATCATTTTATGATCATATCGTCAATGAATCGCGTATTTATAGGAATCGATGCGAGACGTTCACTTAACGGACTTGCAGGTTACGCTTGTCGACTCGAGTCATTCCTATAAGACGCATAACTTTGCAGTCCAAGCATCTTATTGTCAATCAATATAAATGCTTAAGAGAAACGCATTAGCGAATAATGAAATTTAAATAATACTTTTTCATTCTGAAAAATATGTATATCATTCCAAAACGATACGTTACACGGCCTCACAATCAGTTTAATCTCAGGTAATCAAATATTTTCACACGTCATAGTAGTATGCCTATGTTCCTTACACTTTTTCATACCGAAAGTGCATTTAATAAAGATTAAATTTCAAAAGTATCAGATAAATTCCAAGAGTATTACGACTTATTATTGGAAAATAATAAAACAAGGGTTTCTTAAATGCACCCTAAAGCAACAATGCATGACACGTTATCATGGCATAAGAGGGACGTAAGTATCTATGAAATTATGTAAATCTAAATGATTTGAAATTGTATTAGACTGAAAGCTTTCATCCCTGATTCATGAATTATTTAGTATTACTATGAGCGCGGTTATAAAAGTTGGATTCTCTTGCGCACGCGATTAAACGTAAAAAAAAAAACAAAAATCCACTAATACAAAAGAAGAAACATGATTGCCAGACAACGCCGCTTGTATCCCGCGCAAACAAGAATTTACACGATTGCTATAAAGCTAAGGGGTAAGCCAAGTTACGACGTGGACACATCGAATAAAGATGTTCGCGAGCGATAAACAGTGGCACCGTCGCGACGCATTCCACTAAAGATTTCTGGCTCAGGTTTCGACCACTTCCTGTGTACCTTACTCTTTATCACATTCAAACTCCGTTTTCATCTTTATGCCTCTCGATAAAAAGCCCCATAGCACGGAACGGGATTTACGTACGTACATACGTAAATGCCGGAAAATCCAAGTTTGTTCTGCGACATCTGCCGCGCGACGGAAGATCTCTGATCTATCGTGAAGGACCAATGAGAATGGAGCTCCAACATATTTACGATTTATGAATTCAATACAGATTTGTGCGTGGCGTCTCTGATACTCAGTACAAATGCAAATGCATAGATGGAAAAAATTATGAGACACCGTAACAATTACTGTGACAAGGATTTGATAGTACATTTATCTTAAAGTCCGTTACATATCAAACAAAACCACTTATTTTTAACTAAAATCCTACTGAATTAAACGAATAATTACCTAATCTAACCTAAACATTACTGTGATAAGGATTTCATATTACATTTATCTTAAACTGCGTTACATATACATCAAAACCATTTATTTTTAACTAACATCCTACTGAATTAAACTGCAACAAACGTTCGATTAAAAAAAATAACACAATTTATGTTCAGGAGATTCTGTAATGCTATTGGCGACTGTTGCTTGAAACGGGAAGACGGAAATCAAACTCGTTGACGATCGTATGAAAAGTACTGATTACTTAAAATATGTAACGCACTTCAAGATAAGTATGATATTCATTCCTTATCACAGAAATTTTTATGGGGTCTTATAATTTTGTCCATCAATGTAATCTAATAAGTAATAATCGAACGTGAAGGCTTACTGATTGTAAGATCATCATTAACATAACAATAGTGCGCTTATGTATGTATGTCTTCATTCATTAACAATACAACGTCAAGGGTATTTCAATAATACAGGACATAAGGATTATTTGAAAACGACGAAATTATTTTTAAACTTCAAAATACTTCAGTTGTGTATAAATTGGGTCAGTGCAAAGACTGTTGAGACAATCGAAATTCAACGCAGTTTGGTTCTGTAGGTATGTTTAAGTAAATTACACATGTATACAAGCAATGCTATTGCACACTACGAAGGGAAAACATCGTGCAACCCGCCACGATGAAACTACTACCATGTCCTTGTAACGGCATTTAGTAGAGTACGTCAAGGGGTAGAAACTAATTATGCGGAACTGATGAGATCTTCATCGTACTTCACATTATCTATTCGGAATCTACTTGTAAAGCTTTCCTCCCCGTGCCGTGTATTCATCTGACCTCTTAAACGTTACTCGTACTCACCGTATGTATGGTTACACAAAATGTATACTAATGAAGTTAGAATAGATGTAGCATTCATGGCCACTGGAACGATTTCTGTAGCATTTGCCGATACATGAGTGAAGAAAAAATATGTATACAGACATGGAATTCCGAACATGCAAAAAGTCAAGAGATTATAAGCTGGACAATGTTTTAAACATAATAATTACGTTAAAAATAATCACTATATAGTGCAAATCGTTTTCGCCTCATTAATGGTCATACGAATAAAACGACAAAGTAAAAAAAGCAACAGGCAATGTTCTAGACATAACCCACGCTTCGATTACTTAGTTATTAAACTGACAAAAAATACTAAGAATATTTCATTTATCAGATGATAAAAAAACAAGTAGCCACAGATGGTACATCTACTCTGATTATTATTAAAACGTTTCTTAATGCCTGTAATATGTAGCTTTGGTGATGTTCATGTAGTATTCGCGTTCAGAATAAAGTCTCCTGAGACGGTACAATGATAAGACGGGTATGCACCACTCCACACGTGCAACGACAGCAGTTCGAGCTTTGTAATAGGTTTTCTGTGTCAACATACGTGAGCGATACAGATATCTAATTGGTTCGAATACGGTTCTAATGGAATATGACCCATCAGACCCGCATTCCTTACAGGAGACTTCATTCTGGACGCGAATAGTACGTCAGGCCTGAGCAACTCGCGGCTCGCGAGCCGCATGCGAATTCCTTCCCGCTTCTCATCGGCCCCACCATACCCATGCGACACGTGGAATGAGAAGTAATGTATTTACATGCAGATCCGTTTCTACTCATTGTCAGTAGAAATGAATATGTTTATATAAGGAGCTCAACTCGATACTTATTCTTTTTTTTTTTATTAGAATAGAAACTTTAATACCGACGCGTTTGGATTCGAGCGCCGTTCGAACGTCAGCATTCAGCGCGACGCGACATTCCGTTCCTGAGTGCAGGCTCTGCATGCGCTCTGAGTGGCCGGTGTTTTTCGCCAACAATCCAAAAACAAAGCCTCAAACGACATCTTGTCGAAGGAAAAAGTTGTTCAGTATCGCCTCAGGAATCTCCCATACCCGGCTCTTCTATGAGTTACGGGACACCCGGTATATATATCAATTAAAAAAATATTTATGCTCATAAATATTTTCAACATCTTCCAACTAACGTACTATGTATTTCTAAATACTATTTTAGAAACTTATAGTAAAAAATAAGATATTCTATTCCTATACTTACGCGTACAAAGTGAAATATTACTATTTACTATTTAAAACAATGTTGTATCTTCTCCGGTTTTAACACTATATGATGTGTTCTTTTATGGTTCAAAAATGATTTTTTTTCAATTCCAACGCAATAAACTTGCATTCGAAACACAAATTGCAACAAACGCACAAGTCACTATTGTGTAACATAAACCCTTATCTAAAACGAATATGGAACAAGCTGAAATTGGATCACTGAGCCTTGCACCATCCACGTCGTATTTTCTCATGCAAATAGTCGATCGGCTAAAAGTTGTTCTGTAGCGTATAATAAACTAACTATCAGTCCACCCTAATCTTGAAATTATGCGATATTTTAAAATCGCTTACACGCTTCCAGCAACTGGCAAGTGTCATTATGCTGCTTTCCTGTACGCAATATCAGGCCCTCCCATTTATTGTACAAGATTACGCACTTTATTATTATCGTCCGAGCGACCGGTGTAATCCATTCCTCTCCCTGTGCCATCTGCTTCCCGGATTGTTGCTCGTGCCGACTGGTATGCCAGGCCTGTTCGATGCCGGCGATGAGCACATAAATATGTTTCTTGAATGGTTTCATTCATTCATCCTTTCCGCTTCTTCGTTTTTCTCTCCTTTCGCGTCCTGCTTCCATCCATTCATTCTTCTGTATCCCTCGTGGGCTCGGACAACACACCGATCTTACTTCGATTGTCGCGCATTCGTAACACTTAATCGCGACACAAAACGTCTCGATGCAGTTTACCCATGCTCCGAAAAATGTTGCAATAATAATTTGCGAAATAAATTGCATTTGTTTAGTGTACGACTTAATAGCACGAGTATTCGCATTAACCGTTAATACATCTATTCAAATATGATACTAATTTCTTCATTTAATCGCGATTTATCCTATTAGTCAGTTGAGTACCAATTGCTAGCCAATTGCTAGCAACACTCATCAAAACGGAGCAACGTCTGGGAGTCGACATCCGGCGCCAAATTGATAGGCAGATTGCAAGCACATGGAAACCTAAGCTAACCAATGATTGCAAAGTGGTTTCGAATACGGCGCCGGAGGTCGACTATCCAACGTCGTCCGCTACAACGTCTGGTCTGGGCAGACCGTGCTACCAGTACAAATATGTACTTACTACGCTTAATAAAGCGGCCCATACACGATGAGGCTTTTCTCGAAACACGTCTGCGGACACGTCTTATTCCCAGACAGAAATAGGCAACTGTCCACTGACTGCCGTCTTTTAATACAATGGGATTGTGACATGTACTGTGCATAGCCAAGCATTTGAATTGCAGGTGGCCACCAGGAACATACATATAACTTCTGCGATCATGAAATACCTTTCGGGTCCAGACCTCGAAATGTCGCTTCTGGGAACAAACTTCTTTCCCGACGAAGGCTGCACGGTCCCTACCATCAGTCTATTCATTCTCCTGCTACAAGTGGAGTTTGCTCTTTCCTTTTTCATCGCAAGAACAACATAGAGACGGTAGAGTCAAATAAGTATGAAGGGAATGAGGACCAGGGTAGGTCCCTTGAGGACGATTTAAGGACACGTCCGCAGATATGTCTCGAGACAAATCTCATCGTGTATGGGCCGTTTTATAGACGGTAACTAGCATAAATGGGATCATGTAAATATCTCTGGTATGTATAATTGCTCGAAGGAAAAAACAGTGAGATAGAAAAGAAATTCCTCTGAGATTAGTTTCTTAAGAAATGTCAAGGTCATCGGTCATTTGTTAAAGGAAGAAAAATAATTGTGTTAGGTTAACCTTCTGCAAGCAGTATGCACGAGACAATAAAAGAAAGGCATCCAGTTCCCATTCACTGCAACATATTTTATGTTTGACGCTCTTGTTTTATGACGCATTCTGTTGTCCAATTAAAAGTTACATGTATCGGATAGGGAATACAGGACGTCCCCAGGATCATCTGCTTTTACGTCTACGATACCAAAGAGGAAACAGGTTTCGTCTTAACGAACCAACCGCGTTAAGCCCGCGATAGAATTCAGCATTTCGACAGGCACTGCAATAACTTCTGTTGCGCCCATGCAACGACCGTAAGGATTCGTTTGTAGACATGCACGAGGAGCATAACTTTCGCCATCGCAAATACACCGGGATGAATCACGTTGACCGACACTCGATCCGTTTTGCATGCGAGGGCTTTGGGAGCATCCCCTTGGCACACATTTGTTCTATTCCGAATCGGCCGCGGCCTTTCTGAGTTTAGTACCATCGACACAATTTTAGCACCGTATACGCGACATTATACTACACCTAAACGCACCGAATGTTGCTCCTCTCCACGGCCTCAGCATTTATGAAGTGGAAAACTGTGAAAGTGTGCGTGCGTTGGGCTCCGGGTTGTGGAGGTGGGTACAGCAGTTTAATTTTGTGAGCAGTTTAACTGAGAAGTTTGTCAACTGTTACATGTAGTGAAACTCGTGAACAGGAAGAAAAAAAACATTATGCCGCACGCTAGTCAAAATTCCGAATGTTCGCAACTCAACCGTTTTCTTGGAAAATAATGTTAAAGGTACCATTAGTTAGCATGGGTTAGAGCGAGAGCCGAAAGCGTCGACGGCCGACGTGCCGCACTGGTCGACCTAACGTCGCGGAAAGGGCGCAAGACTATCTCTCTCTCTCTCTCTCTCTCTCTCTCTCTCTCTCTCTCTCTCTCTCTCTCTCTCGCTTTAACCCGTGCTATCTAACGGTACCTTTGATATTATTTAAAAAAAAACGATTGAGTTGTGACCCATAATTCCTCTGACAATTTGTACTCTTATGATGAGTCGAATAGGATGGAACAAAACAAAAAATTGATTTTAATTTTCAAGGTCTAGGACAATTTTACACGGGTTTTTTCACAAATGTCCACAAATTTGAAGATGTAAAATCACACTGTGATGATTTTTGCATATAATGTCTTTACATGCTGTACTTGCACGGATGTGTGTAAAAAGTCGTATTATCTTGTAAATTCTATTTCACAAATGAAAAGAACCACGGATTTGTTATTTTGTACACTCATTTCTTAACATGTTGATCGTCACGTAGTGCATGGTGCTTCTTTTCGAAGAAGAAGACGGTATGGAAAATGGTCATTTTCGGTATCGCCTGAAAATGAAAAACTCATGCAGGACATTTAAGCGAAAAATGATGGGAAAGTTGTTAAAAATGAATCGATATTTTTTTCATTTTAAATCTAGGAAAGCCAAAATAGCGCAGCATCGTTCCTACCCGCAAATCGCAACTAACACCGGCGATTCCAACCCTGCCTTCACTTATATGCGGAAAATGGCTCCCAATCCGATTTTGGGTTTGTGCAGCAATACGTACACAAAATATTTTATTCTATTGGAGTGTCGAGGATGTAGTTGCGTTTGCAATAAAATGTTATTATTTGGTCCGACATCAATTTGATATTTTTTATGATTTATATGTATATCTCGGTATTTGTTTAATTTTATACAGGGTGTCCCAAAACTCTTGTAAGAGTCGGAACGGGGTGATTCCTGAGGTGATGCTGAACACTTTTCTTGTTTGCCAAAACTGTGTTTAAGGCTCCGTTTTTTAAATTGTAAACGAAAAACACTAACCAATCGGAGCTCTTAAAGAGCTCTGGGGCACCCTGTATGTTGCACATGCACGTAAGCTAAGATTTTCATAACTCAAGAATAATAAATTTCGGTGTAATAGGTGTGCTTTATTTAATACATCATCCGCTATATTGAATCGGCCGTTATGAATTCTGAAAATCTAAATTCAATTTCGTTATTGGCAGTCAGCAAAATCTCCGTTAGGAATTTTTTAATACGTCAGGGTAACATAAAAGTCCGTAGGTCAGAGTGTACAGGTTGACGTGTGAATAAATTTTGGTTTCTTTGACCTGCTATACCTCTCACGCTATTCTCCGTCCTAAATAAGAGTAAATTCGCGTAGCGACGAGTTTTCGACCGATCTGCGCAGCCCCACGGCCACGGACAAAGTAGGTAGGAAGTGTAAACAGGCGGTAAGACAGAGAAAAAGGACGGTCCCATGCGCGAAAGAGGATTATTCTTAGCTGGAACAGAGAATACGTAGTTACCGGCTCAACTTGAAAATTTCCTCCGATTAATGTCTCATCATAAGGGAAGCAAATTTGAAACAAAATGTAATTCGAAGATCATGAGATCAAAGACGGGCGAAAAAGCCACTCATTTTTCAGTCACTCCTTTCAAACTTCAAAACAATTGTGAACTTGTGTACAAGACTCCTGGAGCAAAATATAGGAAGGTATCTTGAAAAAGCCTGTTGCCACACAACCTCGAATATTTCATTACTATAATTAGCATATCACATTCATTGACATTAATTATAAGTAAAAATATTGCGATCTAATAAACGTATAAGCCTTTTGATCAGACCGTATCAACTATCCAAATATCTACACACAGTATATTCTACTGTACTAAATACATACGAAGCTTTATGCAAATTCATATTTTTAAAAAGGTAATCAAAAAATTATTTCCGCTATCAGGTATTATAAAAAAGTTGTAAAATGCAGATATTCTGTATATTTTTTTTATATTACATGCATTCCGCGCCTTTAAATTCCACCTAAATGCATAAAAATCTGGGATCTAGTGATATCATTGGTGTTGTTTGTCTTCACTGTTGAATAGATTTCACTTTGACTCCTTTTACTATTCCACCTGCGTCACGGGACTGTCATGTTTATGAAATGGTTCGTCGCGCATGGTAGGAAGCTCAGAAATAATGTAAATCCTAGGCAGCGAAACGAGCCGGTGGTGCGGAGTAGAATGCAAATCTTTCGATGCGCAGGTGAGCCTCGCCGAGCCGAATAACCGCGTGTACGCGAGTAGATGGTGCTGAACCACTCATGGCGATATTGAAATCAAAACAGCACTGTAAGCCTGGAATTATGGGCTCATATATTCGTTTCTTCCGCTCGACGACTTGTCGCAAAATTTCTTCGCTGCTCTCTCGACGGAATTCTGACGTTTCGCAAACGCGATCAAACCCCGAGAAGTCGTAGAAAAATATTCGCAGGCTTCGCTCGCTGAGTTCGTTTAGAAAGTGTCGGAACACGTCTAGCAGTACAACAATGAAGTATCGTAGATAATTCCACGGGAGCCTGTTTGGAAGATTTTACCGTGGAACGCTTTAAAAACAGTGAATTTTTAAAAAATTGCAAAGGTCTCGATGAATGAAAATTCAATGTAACATTACTGGAAAGCCGTGAAAATTTTTGTGCACGTTCAATAATTTAGAGAACAATGCAGTAAGTAAACAATATTTTATCGCTGTTGCTTAATTATTATATTATGTGACCAACGTAATTGCAAATATCTACAGTAGAACATCCGTTACATGAACACCCGTAATGTGAATGTGCTACTATATAAACCAGACTTGGGAATTAACTGCATTTTTCGGCCTATTTTCAGAGGCGACGCACAGTGGTCGAATATCGTCAAAATGTGAACTAAATTCAAATTTTCAACATTGTTAATAAGTAATGCAATTTAGGTTATTTATTGTTAGAGGTACGTACTAAATATCGACGTAAAAATTAATTACCATAGTTTATCCAAATTTTGTTGAGAGAGCTTTGAAGTCAGAGAAAAATCTTAGAAAGATCATACTTCTTTTCTGAAATTATTGTACTTTATCAAATAATAGTTTTGTATGGATAACTACTTAAGAAAATCTAACTACGCAGCCTTAAACGACATTCTTTTAGTTACATGTACATGTAAAATTTATTGAAATAATTATCTTTAATTGTTTTAAAAATAAATTTCTGTGAATATCTCATTTTGTCCTTTTATTTCAATTAATTACGATTATAAAGCGAAATTCATGCGAAGTCACGATGAGTTTTGCATGAGAGTATTCGTTCGAGAATCCTAGAAATGAGCACGTAAAACATTTTTGCTTTAATTTGCCAATTTAAAAGTAGTAACAATAAAAGTACAGTCAATACTCTAACTGTGCAGAACTTCTTTAAAGCCATATGGGATGATGAACTTGGATAAGTATTCATAATGTTCGCAGCTTATAATTGAACGTATAATTGACAAATACTACATATTTAACACTTGAGATTTATAAATAATAAAAACTTTCAATAAAATTATTTAAGAAAAGGCAACTTAAATTTTATAATTATTTACTTTTATCTGAGGGAGACTTTTGTAGATATTCTACACAAAAATGCTTATCAGAATCGTGTTCTACGACTTAAACAAAAACCCTAGAGATCGTTCAGTTTAGAAAAAAACAACATATAAATAACAGTGTTATGAATTTAGTTCGTGTTTTGACGATTTCCGACTACTGTGCGATGCCCCTTTTTTCCCGCTTGCACGCCTGGGCTCGCCGCAAGGGCCGCAGGGCCGAGGCACCTCAGTCCCGTATTGTGTGAACCGCGTGGACGCATAAGAGTGACTTACAATTAGAGCAATAGATTCCCATACCAGCCATAAGGTTCAGTCTGATTCGACCGCCAGTAGACTTGAAAGAAGGTTGCAAGGGATGAGAGTTCCAGACGTTTAGGCGGCGGCACTTCTTTCAAGTCTACTGGCGGGCGAATCACCCTATACTATCATCGATTCGTTTTTTTTTCATGGCATCACCTGCCGCCCGATTTCACAGTGTCACAGGCTAATGTTTTCTGCCATATAGTTGATAAGAAACTATGTTAAAAATGAATCTCGAAGATACATCGTTTGTGATACGAACAGCGACATCCAGCCTCCCCGCAGATGTTTTAAATTTACCAAGCGCGTCATATCGTGCACGGAAATCTAATTTTTCCACACTGAGATTAAAATTTTGACAGTGAAACCTATATGCACCTTAGAAATTTGTATAATTTATTACCAATTATACGACACAAACGATTTGCACATGACACAGTGGAATAGGTCTACTGGGGATACCACTGGAAATCTATTGCTACGAGTCACCCTTATACATACATACATATATGCGCCCACGCGGTTCATGCGGTACGGGCCTGAGGTGCCTCCAGCACTATGACCCTTGCGGGGACTCAGACGTGCAGCGGGAAAGAAGGGGCGTCGCCTCTGGAAATCGCCCGAAAAGTGCAGTTAATTCCCAGGCCTGATATAAATGAATTGTCATTTGAACGTTCTTTAATACGAACAATGTGTCTGCAAACATGTTTCTGTAAGATTGGGACCCATGGTTTCGATTTCTTTAACTTCTATAAAAAGGAAGACATTTGAACGATATTGCTTTCTTTGATATTGTATTTCATGTACACTATGCATAAATGCACTATTTGCACACAAATTGTATTGATTTTATTTTGTCGCATCACACTTGTCGTTCTATTATGCGACAAATGCCCTTATGTGAAGATTTTTGTCTCCCAATTAATTCATATAATGGACGTTCTACTGTATATCTTCATCAAAACAATGTACTAATGAGATTGAGAATGAGTTTATGATAGAAGAAAAACAATGATTAATATTCGTTTAATATCCAAAGCTTTATTTCAATTGCGTCTTCTATTTTTGTAGTATAACCTTCTTTCCCTTAACGGCGGATACATGCTTGTACAGGATATTTTAGAAATGGTGTCAGTTTTGCGCAGACAGAAGAAAGACGAATATCGAAATGGAAAATCCGGTAGGGAAAATAACGTCAGTTAATGAACGTTCCTAAACGGTTCACCAACACAAAAGCAACCAGCTATGCAATTCCAGGTATGTGACGTACGAGCACGAATTTCGAATGTAGGCTGTGATTCGCAAAACGGCAGTTCGTACAGGAAACGTTCCTTGATCGTGCTTTTGTAGCCTCCATTTGACATTCGCTGGCCATTCGACTGATTAGCGGGTACCAGTTATCGACCCGTTGATTGCGGCACACTCCGTGTCCTGATTCGTCGATGCATTTTACTTTCAGCTCTTCGCGGTTGGTGAAATTACACGCTATATAGCAATCGTATTAATTAATCACGTTAATCGATAGCCATGTCTGTGCAGTTTGCCCGCTTGGCACTAGTATACAATCACCAATTGTTATGTACTTTATACTCGTATCGACAGAGACACGAAAATTACATTCGATGTTCGAACAGCTGAACGCAACGTACAAATATAATAATAATTGAACGTATGTTTCACGTTCAATTATAAGCTGCTGTCTGCTGTTGTTCAGATGTAAAGCTTTACTTTGAAGCTTATCATGATATGACAGTTACATCGTATATACAAGATGTTTCGCTACCTCATGCAAATATTTTAAGGGATGATTGCTGAGGCGATTCTGAACAACTTTATCCTTTGCTAAAATGGTGGTTAAAGCTTCGTTTTTGAAGTATTAACGAAAAACACTGACCAATTATAGCGTGCGTAGAGCGCGCGCTTGCCCGGGAAATTGTGATACGCTCAATCGCAGCCATGAACATTGTCGCGGCTGACTGTGCGCTCTGATTGATCAGCGTTTTTCGTTAATAATTTAAAAACGAAGCCATAACCGACATTTTGGCAAAGGAAAAAGTTGTTCAACATTGCCTCAGCAATCGCCCTTTAAAACATTTGCATGGGGTAGTGAAACATCCGGTATAATAAAATAACTATAAAACTTATATGTCATTTATGATATTACGTTTCCCTATCTGTCTCTAACAATAAGATTACTTTATATGGAATCATCACTTATATTGATTTCCAAAACACTAGACTGACCACAAGCTGTACACAGAATGTCTCACTTACGCTGAAATCCACATAAATTATTTCTACTTCTACTGAAAGTAAAGAAAAGGTAACTAACACGAAGATGGACTGCTTGCTCGGTTTTCAATCCCAAGTTGACAGTCGAGACATAAAACAGTCAGAATCGCCGACCAATTCGAAAGTATCGGGATCCTGCTGAAACATGGCCCAAGTTCTAGTAATTACTTACGACTCAACTTAAAAGCAGTTGTTTTATATAAAAACACGATTGTTATTCATCGCGTTATAATTTGAAACGTCATTCGTAGCAGTCATGAATTTGAAAAAGACGTAACATATTTCTCTTGCATGCGTACGTTATGGAAATGGACTATACTCTTACATTCCATGCTCCTATCTTACTCCGTATTTACGACTGAAAATAAAGTAAACGCGAAGTGAATACATCAGTGTCCAAATATAGAGAAGTTCTGCGACCGAAGTTGGTGCTAATAGTAGTAGAAAATGCACCGCTCCTTCGAATTTACTGCAGCCATTAATCACAAGTTAATGCCTTCCACCGTAATTTTTTTATAGGTTAGAACAAAAGGAGCGGAGCATAACTCTGTGAAGCATGTTTAGGTCAGCAGCCAACCTAGCCCTAATATTAAGGCTAGAGGGCTAAAACTGTTGGAATAGTTTTCTTAGAAAGGCCTTTCGACTGACTGCTCTGAAAAGAAGTTATATCAATTAAATAAGTGTATTTCGCTGTCGAAGGACCAAAATCTATTATACGAATCGGACTGCTTTAACAAACATTAACAGTAGGTAGCCGCAATAATAACGTTTTCCAAGAAATGTAACGGTGAGTAATTAGGTAGAGTCGCAACGATTGAGATTTATATGAAAATTTATCATCAAACTCCAGTGAACCGTTTCGATGCTGCATGTAGGCAACGAATACATATAATATCTCAACGAGAGGAAATCACGATGATCAGTAAATTGTATTCATCGTCAGTGAATCTATTTCTTCGCATGGGAAAGAGGCATAGTATAATTACACTCTGACTTTATCGGCGTATTACGGGACTCGTAATTAAACAGTAGATATCACCGATATTGCCGTTCTGGCGCGCTATATCTCGATAACGTTCCCTGCACGTGATCATTGCTTCGTGCGTTCGCACATTCACTTCGTTGTAGCAATAAGTGCGATGCTGCGCGCCAAATTAGGCATTAATTCTTGATCACTCGAGCGGGAAGAAATTTAATAGAATAAAAGAAACATTTGACGAGAATGTTAGTCGGCGCTACGCGTGCCTAAATGCGATAAATCGTAAAACGTTTTCTTCGTCGAATAGGATATTTATGATTTATCGTAAGAAGATATCGTGTGAGTAGAGTGCTTCCGCAACGTGCAACGCGATTGAACAACCCATGGAGTTCACTTGTTACAGTTTACCAAAGAACTTAACTCACCGCCAATACTCGTGTTGTCTCGGTGCATAACTTTGCGACAACTAATTTCGTGAAATGCCCGAGTATGACAAGTTTTTGAACGGTTATGATACGATGTTATTCTAGCAAGAGTCGCGTCCACGGAAACACTTGTAGCCAAGAACTCTGGGAACTATAATTTTTGGTCCCATTTTTGCGCAGATGTATACAGAGTTTAAACTAACCTTAAAACAAGAAACAAGCAAAATGATTAGGTTAGGTTTAGTTGGGTTAAGTTGGATTAGATTAGGTTATGGGAATGTGGAGTAAAACCGGGTATTTAATGTATTTTTCCTGCTAGCAAAAAGTTAAACGGCAAAAATAAATTTGAACGCTGATAGAAGTCTTTATTGAACCTTATAGAATCAAAAAATGAGAGTCATTTTTTTATCGAATTGTTTGGTTGACTGATAAATAAGATTTCCCGGAAGAATGCAAATAGTTATTAAAACACGCTTAAAATATAATATAACAGCAGGAACTTTATTTCTATTATACCAAAAATCAGCAAGGAGAACTATTTTTAATGATTTTCACACACAATAATTTACTTAAAATTATGTCAACTTACATTTACTTATTATAATTATCGAAAAGCAGTGCATCAATGGTTTTAACCTATTTATTAGTTACTCACCTATTCTATATTAACTTTTATATAAATTTATTTCAGTTTTTTTGCGAAGCAAAAATCACACAGGTAAAAGTGCCGCCGCCCTCCTCAACACTTCCACAAATTTCACAATCACACCTGTGACACATGGCACTGTATCCAATCTTCTTTAGGCTTGTAATGCGCAAAGAATTTGTTGTAGAACATATAGGAATTCTCCGGAAGCAATTGTACTTTCGAATTCATAGTTTTAAAATCTCTGCTTTATCTTGTTCTCCTTCAACCGGGTACCCGGCAATACCCCATACTGAAATAGCCGGGTTTGCCCCAAATGAAAATGGTTTACTAAACATTAAATATCTGTACTTCAACATGCAATACAAAATCTGCAAGAACGTCAAAATACGTTGCGAAAACTGCAGAATACGTTACAGTACTTGTTATAATTGATTCTGTAAACCTAAGTGGATTTGGAAGGTCAATTCACTGATGAAACGTTGAAACTTTTCCATTCGGAATTTCTAACTTCTCTGGATGAAAAACTATTCCTTGCTCTTCAACCGATATAATATCGCCATAAAGTCCACCCGAATGCAACTGCATGGTTTAACTGTACATCATAGATCTCGTTTTCGAAAAACAGTGGTACCCGGTTTTACTCCACATTCGCCTACTATTAGTTTATTAGAAGTTTATAATGTACTATGCAAAATGTTGCTGCATCAAAGTTCAAAACATGCATAACAAAATATGAGCAAAGCCATATAATCCAACGCAGTGTACACTATGTGCAAGTGAAAGAAATGGTATAAACTATAGGGCAGGCAGTTCCGATCAGTTTGACCTTGAAATGTGTTGTTAAGGACATTACCCTAAATAATTTTCCCTTACAACTTAATCGGCGGAGTTTTATAGTTTCTAGGAAAAATTTATCTAAAAATTTATGTGTATCCTAACTTACATTTAATTTAAGTAGCGATTGTCCACGTTAGTAAAGAATTAGTAAAGAAATATTAATTTACAATTACATTTCGTCTCGAATCTCGAAGGCAAAGAAAATACGTCACTTCAAGTTCACACACATATAGACAAGCGAATCGAAAACGCTGATTTCTAGCATCTCTACCTAAACTGTGGATTTGAAAGTCCTTCGACAGCATCATAGATTTCAAAATCTCGACTCAACTTTAGCCGCCGTCCCTTTTTGGGCTATCGAGAAAGAGGAGCAGAAGCAAAGTAATGGAAAGAGCCTAAGGGACTTATCAGATCTCCGACAGGCTCCTCGACGAGCTATTCACCCTCGGTCACGAAATCGAACATGTCGTCGTTGCTTTTCTGTTTGAGGAGTAGCCTTTCCGAGGCAGCAAAAAAAAAAGGGAGAAACTTCTTCTTTTCTCTTGTCGTTACTTGCTCAAGGCAAAGCTGATCATCTAATAGCTACTTTGAAAGCTACAGCAGTGGAATATCGACAGGCCTCTAAAAAACCGAATGTAGACAACGAATGCCCTGAGGGAATACGGACTATTCACAGATTGCTGAAGGAAAAGAAAGCATGAGGCCGATCGTAGGACTAGGACGACCTTAACAACGTTTCCATACCACGTGTACGGCTCAATGTGGCCAGCAGAGGATGTCCTCAGAATTAAGAGAAAAGGAAAAGAGTGCGGGCAGGGTGCAGAGCGGGATTGAAACGTATCTTGATTTTGGAACTGGATTTACATAATTGCTTGGACTTCGCTTTGGTTTTCCTCTGCCAAAACTAGGGATGTTACACTAAGTACGACATTGCTGCACGATGCTGAATTCTGTAACAAGTCGCATCCCTTGAAGGAGTCTTGAACGATTAAAGGAACGAATTATTAAGAACCTCCCTGCAATCATGGATTCTTTGCAGGCTGATCAGGGGTCGTTCAAGACCGCGATTGAGCGTACCACGATCGTCTATTGACTGAGCGCGCTCTGAATGGTCACTATTTTTCGTTAATAATTCAAAAACGAAGCCTTAACCAGCATTTTCGTACAGGAAAATGTTGTTCAGAATTATTTGAGCTATCATCCCTTAAAATATTGACATGTAGTAGCCAAACACCCTGTATATAAGTGTGTGTATTGATAGGGTGCACCCTGCATGCATGATGTATTTCCATACAATGTATATGTATAAAGAGACATATATCTCAGAAACTGCGTATTGCCAATATCTGTTTTTTTTCTAAGTATGATACGTAGAATACGTTAACATCACTTTCGTTCGTAGTGGTCACACGGATTGTACGTGACCGGATAACGAAACCGGTGTCTGTCGTTTACTACGAGGAATGCACGAGGAAACGAGTATTCTCCCTTGTGTCTATCATCGCTATTCTTCCAGAGAACCCTTATACATTAGCTTCAAGTGAACCATTCTGCACTACTGCAAACGCATCGCAATACCTGTCCTCTTCGCGTTTCTATAACAAACGCTGTCAGTGCTTAAGAGATAGTCCTCTGTTGCCCTCTCTTACAATTAGCCCGAGTACAAACGTGGTTATGATGGGAAACTTATCCCCGCACCCAGTGCTCACTGCGGGGCTAGATATACTTGGAGTTGCTCTACAAATCCGCAAAGGAAGATTACTTTCTATGGTATGCGCTAATAGATTCTAGAGAAAGTTTATGCAATTTTGGTCGCGAAAGAATCTTTAATCTAAGTTTCTTGCAAGATTTCATGACTATAGACTACTATGGAGATGAAAAACGACGGGGAAAGTTTAGAGCATCCCGAATTCATGAATTCAACCATGGACATATTGCAGAAGATGCAGCACGATGTTTGTAGCGTTTGTAGAGAGAGAGAGAGAGAGAGAGAGAGAGAGAGAGAGAGAGAGAGAGAGAGAGAGAGAGAGAGAGAGAGGGAGAGAGAGAGAGAGAGAGAGAGAGAGAGAGAGAGAGAGAGAGAGAGAGAGAATCTACTAATCGAAAAATAGCATAAGCAAAAATAGCGTACGTGTAAATGTATAAGTTACACAATAATTTTGACGATTTAGGTTACAATAATTTTGGTATACATAATACCGTGTTTATGTATGACACTGAAGAATCATATCTTTGTACCTCTTGTGACGGTCTGCAAATTCGATTTTCTAGAACTCAGATTTTTCCAGATCAAAATGGACAATAAAGTTTCGTGATGCCATTTATTGTAAATAACATAAAGCAATCATGAAAATTTCAAAAAATTTATAGTTAATTTATACTTTACTTTGATGCAAGATATTTGAAAAAAAGGCAATAATAAATCTTAACTACCTTTGGGATAATGGGCATGGTGGTCAAATTATTTTGTCCACCATGTACGTCAGAATCAGCAAAAACAAGTTCCATCTTATGTGCTAGTAACGACGCCAAGGGCTGCATTAACAGGATCAATGAATTATTTACTGGACTAGCCTGGGTATGGTGCATTATGTGTGTACACAGTATAACCAGCGACAATAACACTGTTCATTTAGAGTAAAACCACAATTTTTGTGGGTAGTATCAGCTAACTAAAACAAATAAATACCCTAATAGCCACTAGGTTGCCATTAGCGAGAATAATGGCAGCAACACCGGCCAAAATCGAGCCGAGTTTCGCCATTGACATACAGCGCCACATTAAAACCTAATTGGCGATCAACTGATGGCAGCGTTACGTTGGTTGCCAAAACGAAACCAACTTTAACTATTTGTATCAGGGCTAACGAACTGGTGACTTTTTCTCAAAGCCGTAGGAGAACATAGGAGAACGTTTTCTTTCATACCCACTTCGCTTAGACGAATTTCTCTTTGCACGAACCTCAAAATCGCGAGCAGCCAGTTTAATACAATGTACACTGTGAACAGTTGATCGCCATTTAGGTTTTAATGTGGCATTGCATGTGGACGGTCAAACTTGGCTCAACTTCGGCCGATACAACGTGTTGACCTAACTTGGCTATCAGGGTAGCTAATCAAAATTTCAGTAGCCACCTATCAACTTTTCCCTACTCAAAGATTTGGGGAAAAGAAATATTAGATAAACAGATTATTTGTTGTTAGACCTTGTATAGAAAGCAGTTGGAACTTAAAGCAGTATGATTTCTATTACCATCCGTACAAAGTTGCAAACTTCAATTAGGAACTTACCTGAAACAGAGAAAAAGAAACATAATTTGTTATAATTTTGCATAAAACACAAAATATGTATGTACAAGCAATATCTCCCGTACGTGTTCATACTTTAACAGTACTTATAGTTTCATACACAGTGTCACAACCATAAGTGGTCGTAAAACAGGTTTGCAAACAATCGTTCGCGGTGAGATACATTCACTTTTTTATAGCACACACGTAGCTTTTGTAGTTTAAGCTCAACTACGCTATAATATCGATGGAAGGTGTCGAAGTTCTAGTTTAATAATTATTTCCTGAACTTATTACACGACAAGTCTCATCTCAAATATTTCTCACTGTTGGTCACCTTGAATCAATCAGGGGAAATGACAAGATTAATTACTTAAAACCGTACTGGCGGAAAGTATAATCCCTTTTACTGAAATTATTGGACCAAACACTATTATCTTACGTAAGTATGTATATTCTTCTAATAATATTTTCTGCATCTCATTATTATTATTTCCCATCATCTACAGTCGATAAAAGTGCAGCGGGCAGCACGTAAAGTTTACAAGTTGCTTCACAAACTATTATAGACAAACGCAGTACAAAATGAATACATCCAATAGGAATGTGCATTTAATACAAAACAGTAGGTGCGTAAGTATTCATTTACCAACTACTAAGGTAATTGTATTTATATACCTACGAAATATGCATACAAGGTCTCAATGCGATTACGCTTTTAATTAAGAACACCGACTTACATTTCATGACTTGGGCAAAATTGTCTAGGCGTGCGCGCAATATCGGTATAATTACCAATGATAGTGGCAGCAAGCCACTATAACGAATAATTTTGCATTCGTATAAAATTTAATTCGAACGATTTCTTATTCGAGTAAAGAAGCAGTCGACTGAACAGATGACTAAAAGTATCACGTGGCAAAGAAAAAGGTTATGGTCCGCTCTTGTCGACGATGGTAGGTGGCGGGCGTTACATTTATTCGTCGCTTAGTCGAATAAAAGATCGAATAAATTGGGTTCGAATAAGTCGATATTTATTCGTGACTAACGAATAAGTTCTCGCCGAACAAAATCGTTATTCGTTGTTTACGAATAAATATGGCGTCTTCATTCTTTATTCGTCATTCAGAATAAAAGGTTGCCCAACTTTGACGCCAATGGAGAGATGCTGATCTTCCGTTTCTCCCTCGATTCCTTCTTTCTCTCTCTGGGTTTATCTTTTCGCTGATAGAACCTCCTACTCCGTGGGAGCAAGACACGCATTTTCTACTTTCTAGTTAAGCACGAGCAGCCAAGGGAGTATTTAATGGGAGCAAGGCCAAGGGTTATTCTGCTCGATAATAGGTACACACTGCGTTCGGGCATTAATATACGATTGCGCCACATCGCTTGATAGTATGGAGACCCGTGGTTCAAGCTACTTTATCATGAATTATGAGCCACGTGTCTGGCTTAGCCCAACGATGCGGAGAGCACTATGTTTTCTTCAGCACGGGTTGCGTCACTTTCAGTGATAGACCATGTTTCTTTATTTGACCTTATCCTAACTCTAAGAGGTGCTTCCAAAGCTTTAAAACGTTCATGTTTCGTTCTTTTCCGCGAGAATTTTCTCAAAGTAAGAAGATCTATTGAAGTTACTTATTGCGAGGTACATAATAACTTTGTAAACCATAATTAGCTATTATTTTAAAAGGAAAATATTTTGACGACACCTAAAACAGTCTATGCAATACAAGGAAATAAGCAACTTATTTTCTTATTACACTAAATAAACAGAGAATTCAGGGCATCCTATGATCCAAATCTGAATACCAAGACCCGCGGAATTAACAAAATTATTCTACCTAATTCTTCTGCTCAAAAAGTCACAACTATCGAAGGGTGAAATGCATAAATTCTGTGGTAATTATACTATCTCACAACACGAAATACAATTTGAATCGTTCATTATGAAAAATGCCATTAAAAAAGGTATTACTGTCTTAGTACGCATTTTCTGTGTATGTGTCTACATACATACAAATTGTATAAAATACGTTACTATCGTGATTCAAGAACCCCTTTTGTGATTTTCGTTCGCCAAGATTGAATGCTATGCGTTGACAGTTTTTAGAACAAAAATTCAATCACGCACGCCAAGTACGGACCTTCTATTTAAGCAGAAAATTTTCCAATCCAAAGTGAACAGGAAAATATTTTGCTGCTCTACAGAGAGAAACATAAATTTTACCACGAGCAAATCCTTGGCGCACGATCTTGATATTTATTTTCTTTGAGCTGGCTGAAAAAAAATATTTATGATCAGAGATGATTAAGCAGATAGATCGGGTACTTATACCAGTTCCAGCACCATCGAATCCATACGCGCACGTTACCAACCGTCACTGAAAAGCAAGCAAAAAAAGTCCCTCATTGAACTAATAAAAACGAGAATTCGCTGCGGCCTCGTTTACAAATTTTCTCGTTCGAAATGCTTATCGGTGAACAGCGAACGCGTGCAGCGAGCCGGATATCCCATGAGATGGAGCATGGAGGAATGGGTGAATTGAAATCGAGAAAAAAAAACGGATTTCAGGATATGTCGATTTTCAAGCGAGAAGGCTCGGTTTATCTCGCGCCCGGCTCAACTCCTCGTGTAAAGCAGAGGAGAAAATTTATTAACGCTACGAGATAATGCACCGATGGGCGTAACTGAGGCTGCGATTCGAAAAGGAGAAAAAGGGATAGAAAGCAGCTTCCCTCTCGAGGGAGTTCGTCGGTCCGATATCGGCAAGGAGAACGCCTATCGAAGCGCGAGGTGTAATTATTATAAACATAAGAAAGCGCAAGCTGAGTTATTGCGGCTGGCCACCTTTGTCGTGACTAATAATGCCGCTGTGCTCTAGCGCGGTCGGCACGGCGGCCGACCGGGTAATTTATCGTCTAAGTTCAGAGCGAAGCTCACCGAATACGTTATCGGTGATATAGACGTGAAAAATGCACGCGAAAACTGCCTTTTCCTCGGAATATCATTAGCTATGCGCAACGCTGGACAGCAATTCACGTTGAAAATGAAACTCGATCGGAACGATTTATTAAAGAGTCACGCGATCAACGCCGGAACGCCAACAGCTATTTGCTTGCTTACGATTGGTTTCGCACGATCCAACTCGACTTCGGCTGCGTTTAAATCTCTCCACGCGATTCACCTGTTTACTGAAAAATGTTTTCCAAGATATATATTTATCTATTATTAATCGGTAGCAGGTGTGCACGATTGAGTACCTATACTTATTTGATTATTCATTTTTACCGATTTTTCAATTTACGATGTAGCGATGTAAGGGTTCGAGTTTAATTTCAGATTTTTCAATGGCCGAGGCAAATTATTACAGAGCGAAATATACAACTACAAGGTGTCCCGTAACTCATATAAGAGCAGGAAAAGAATTTTTCCTTTGGGAAAATATCGTTTGAGGCTTTGCCTTTCAATTACTAATGGGAAACACTGGCCACTCAAAGCGCGCGCAGAGCCCACACTCAGGGACGGTTGCCGCGTCGTGCTGGATGGTGACATTCGGCCGGTGCCCTGATCCGAACGTGTCGGTATAGTAGGAAGCAAAAGTTGTATCCAATACCGAATCAATGCAATGAAGAATAATGTCGAATTCTTCGTTATTCGTGAATAACGAATAAAAACGCTATACCGACGCGTTTGGATCGGGGCACCGGCTGTACACCACCATCCGGTGTGAAGCGACATGCCATCCTTAAACGAGAGCTCTGCGCGCGCTTTGAGTGACCAGTGTTTTTCGTTAATAATTAAAAAACAAAGCCTCGAACGACATTTTGCCAACAGAAAAAGTTGTTCAGCATCGCCACATGGATCTCCCACATCCGGTTCTTCTATAAGTTACGGGACACCATGTATACATTTCAATATGCTAAAGGTATTGTGCTTGTAAACTATCTAGGGAACACTTGAAAGTACATTAATGTACCAATTCTGGTCCCCTGAGTCAGGGTGTATCAAGTCTAACTTTCTAAACGTTAAAGGGCAGCAAATCAAAAAGGTGCAAAAACACATCTTAGAATATGGACTCTATATTATTTTCACGGTGTCATATTGAAAACTGAACGACTTGAAATGAAATAAGTTTTGCCATCGGAAAGTTTGGTACGGGAAACAGGGACAATGTCAACTTTTAAAAAGGTGAATGTTGATATCTACTATCGAGTATCATCTTTCTTTCTCTGCATCAAATTTTATTTACTTTAAAATTATTTATAATTTCTTTTGTACAAAAACCTTTTGACTATTTTATCACACGTTTTAGTATTTTTAGCAGGGGATGTAGGAAAAAGCGTAAAAACCTTGAAACTAATATTCGATTTTCCAACGTTTGGTAGTCCATGTTTCTATAAAATCTATTCGTATTGCAGTATGAATTTCAAAGATATCATAAATGCTACATTGAGAAACCCAATGTTATAGGTCTTTTTAAGGAATCAGATAAATAATTTGTGCAGCACAATTTTTACAGTATGTAAAAGGTTCTAACTCTTCAAGCACAATTGAAGCCAAATGACGCAAGGAGTGCAGAAAAACTGTGTCACCGAAAAGTTACTCATCTACTATTTGTTGACCTCTACTACTGTTGGTGAAAAATCCCTGTTAAGAAAGATGCCGCTATTAAATGATGCATCAATTCTATCTTTCGAAGTGTACACTATTTTAAACAATTGTTTGCATAAAATTTATTTATTTTGATATGATAATGGACATCGTGTATCTCACATTATCTATTTCCATCCAAAATCTTCAGAGTGATCTCCATTCATAATTCTCGTGCAGCTTAAAAACGATGCTTGTCAAAAATGTTGAAATGTTTCAGATTTCCACCCTTCATAGTTCCAGCGGTATTAATCGGTAACACCTTTAGTGCGCAACGTTTTAATTTACTGTATAACGTAGCCCCACCTCGAGTACTTGACTCGGGTCAAGGTGACATGGCACCGTCGATTTAACTGTTCAAACGCTACAGGATGTAAGAGCTTCAACGGACAACAGCGTGCATTGCACTGAGGCAGGGTTGGGCATTATTCGAATAAATTTTCATTCGAGTAATTTACCGAATGAATTTCGACGTGTAAATTCTTAGTAGAATAATCTGCGAATAAGAGGGAATTAGTCGACAATAACAAATAATTTTGTATTCGAATTTCTTAATCGAATAAACAAGTAGTCGATTGAACAGCCAAATAAAAGTATCACGTGATTTCGACAATGTATGTACATATGTGTAGGGGTCCGTGGTAAAGAAAAAGATTATGATTCTCTGCTCTTGTAGCCGTCAGTAGGTGGCTGGCGTTGCATTTATTCGTCGTTTAGTCGAATGAAAGATCGAATAACATCGTATTCGAATAAATTGGTTTGGAATAACAGTCGATATACAGGGTGTAACGTAAAAGGTGTAGGAGCCGGAAATGGGGGATTCCTGAGGCGAAACTGAACAACATTTTCCTTTGCCAAAATGTCGGCTGAGGCTTTGTTTTTGAATTGTTAACGAAAAACACTGGCCATTCAGAGCGCGCGTAGAGCCCGCGCTCAGGGACGGTCCACGGCGCGTCGTGCTAGGTAGCGACGTTCCACCGGCGCCCCGAATAGTACGCGCCGGTATAGCACGAAGCAAAAGTTAACATCGAATTATTCATTATTAATTAAAATATAAATGAAATTAATTTTCCGTTATCAATTGAAGAAGAAAGTATTAGAACGGACTAACTAACGTGCCTATCCAGTACAACGTACGTTAAATTTTAAACAATTCGCCACAACAAAAATTAGACTTACCCGTTTCTCCAAAAATGAACCTGCTTCGACGAAAATAGGTCACTGTGTCATCCTACCGATCCTGACCATTGCAAGTAGGTATCCCGTAGTGCAAGACAGCTGATGTTACGGCCAGGTCAGCGAACTCACTTTATTTGACAAAACCTACTACCTGCACGGCAACTATCACTGGGTTATTCTACCGATCCTGGCCACTAGAAGAACAAACATATGGTGCACAAGAGCTGATGTCTCGGTTGGAACAGTGAAAGAACTTCGTTACACAGAATCTCCATCATTGCACGATCACTGTCACTTTGCTCTTCAAGATTTGAATTTACGAAATAAGTTGTTCCCACGTATGAATAATTGGTTGCCCCGAAAGGGGCCGATTGTTTTTAACTATGAAGGGGCTGGATACAGCCGCTGCTACTACCGAATACACTTTTCCACGTTCGGCAATTTCGTTGTCTTGTTCCCGAGCAAGTAGTAATTGACAAGCTTTGCGTTTTAGAAGTTAACTCTTATTTTATTCGAAGTAAAAACAGCAATTGCAGTACCGGAGAGATCTTTACTGCTGGGCATTCGGACTAATTCTGTCTTGAGAAATTGTGACGCGCTTTGCAACGGTGGACAAGGGGCTGTTCGAAGAATGTTATAAGGGAGAGTTACGGGTCGTCGCGGGGAGCGCGCTTTATGGTGAAAAAGCCCTTGAGGCCCACGTGCTGGCCAGCAGAGTTTTTCGGTTCCCAGGAAACTCGGCCGTGATGAACTTAGCGAAGACATTTTCCAGTCGCCGGAAAAGGTATAGCATTACAAAGGATGTAGTAAAAGACATCTAACAGTGTCTTGAACTGTCCGCAGCGCTTTCCCAGCGACTAGAAAGTGTCTTCATTAAATTCGCCACGGCCGTGGTTCCTGGGAACCGAAAAACTCTGCTGGCCAGCACGTGGGCCTCAAGGGCCTTTTCACCATAAAGCGCGCTCCCCGCGACGACCCGTAACTCTCCCTTATAACATTCTTCGAACAGCCCCTTGTCCACCGTTGCAAAGCGCGTCTCAATTTCTCAAGACAGAATTAGTCCGAACGCCCAGCAGTAAAGATCTCTCCGAAACTGTAATTACTGTTTTTACTTTGAATAAAATAGGAGTTAACTTCTAAGACGCAAAGCTCGTGAGTTACTACCCGCCCGGGAACAAGACAACAAAATTTCCGAACATGGAAAAGTGTATTTAGCAGTAGCATCGGTCATATCGAGCCCTTTCAAAGTTATAAACAATCGGCCCCTTTCGGGGCAACCAATTATTCATACGTGGGAACAACTTATTCCGTAAATTCAAATCTTGAAGAACAAAGTGACAGTGATCGTGCAATGATGGAGATTTTGTGAAACGAAGTTCTTTCACTGTTCCAACCGAGACATCGGCTCTTGTGCACCATGTGTTTGTTCTTCGAGTGGCCAGGATCGGTAGAATAACCCAGTGATAGTTGCCGTGCAGGTAGTAGGTTTTGTTAAATAAAGTGAGTTCGCTGACCTGGCCGTAACATCAGCTGTCTTGCACTACGGGATACCTACTTGCAATGGTCAGGATCGGTAGGATGACACAGTGACCTATTTTCGTCGAAGCAGGTTCATTTTTGGAGAAACGGGTAAGTCTAATTTTAGTTGTTGGCGAATTGTTTAAAATTTAACGTACGTTGTACTGGATAGGCACGTTAGTTAGTCCGTTCTAATACTTTTTTCTTCAATTGATAACGGAAAATTAATTTCATTTATATTTTAATTAATAATGAATAATTCGATGTTAACTTTTGCTTCGTGCTATACCGGCGCGTACTATTCGGGGCGCCGGTCGAACGTCGCTACCTAGCACGACGCGCCGTGGACCGTCCCTGAGCGCGGGCTCTACGCGCGCTCTGAATGGCCAGTGTTTTTCGTTAACAATTCAAAAACAAAGCCTCAGCCGACATTTTGGCAAAGGAAAATGTTGTTCAGTTTCGCCTCAGGAATCCCCCATTTCCGGCTCCTACACCTTTTACGTTAAACCCTGTATATTCGTGACTATAATAAATGTGGAATTTTCATTCGTTATTCTTTATTCGTCATTCAGAATAAAATTTGCCCAACTCTGCACTGAGGTATATTTCTGGATGCAACGTGCTATTTGCGCAGATTTCGAACATGTAAACAGTTACGGCCCGCCGTTGCAGTCAAGTACTAGAAAAGTTCCCGGGTAAATTGCTAACCCTTTGGTCTTTAGATCCATCGGTTCGATATCGGTACACTTTACGTCAATATCATGTCAGACTTCGATACTATAAATGTGTCACCATATATCAATTTTTATACTGCGCTTTCAAAATATTTTCCGAAAAGTACTAAAATATTTTTACCACCTTTCGTTCCCCACAAAATTTCGTATAGCGGGAAAGCGCAGCAAGGACATTTTTTTTAAATATTAAAGAAAATATAGCGGAATACAGCAGTTAGACTTTGGAATATTGTTGAAAGTTCAACATATATCATTACGGGTTCTACTCCCGCGCCAATGGATCCATCGTCCACCTGAGGCTATGCCTCTGATTTTGGGCGTCCGCGCTCTCTACGTAAAAGAATAATGTGGATCTTGACACCCCAATTGTAAGTCGTAATAAACTGCAAGTTAAATTTCCTTGATGTTGTACAATGTAATAAAACAAACAATTTTAAATTAGAAACATTATAATACGCGACAATAGGTATATTTCCATGCCTGTCGAGTACAATCACCTGAGAAATAAAGTAGAATTTTCAAATCGGTTCAACGTGAATTAAATAGCGGAGCAGTCAATTTAATGGTCTTGCAACGAGGCGATCGGTGTGATCCGGGGCTGAGCAACGCGACAAATTGGTCGCTAATGTGACCGAGGAATAAATTTTGTATTTGGAGATCTAGTGAACGGTAAATGTCAATTTTAACGCGTCAGTCCAGTTGTACACAGCCGGCTAGATCTGTTTAAAATAATGGCACGCGACGATACCTGCATCTGTTTCCAGTCGGTATGCGTTCAGCGACAAATGATCCATTGATTTGATTCTCGATAGTCGGTAGATTAATGACATAGATTTTCAATTATTTACCGAAAGGATTACATAACGAAAGTACAAATTTCAATGTAATTATTTTTAACACGTGATGATTTAAGTTAACATACATATATTTAAAAGCTTCTAATTAGTAAGAGCAAGGATCTAATTAGTTGTTTAATACGTTACACTAAACTTGCTTTTGTATAGAAAGAAAGAATAGTTTAATTCGGCACTCTCACCAACCGAATCACCACATGCCAGACCCAATCTCCTACGAAGATCTTAACAACCACACAGGAGCAACAACACAGGGTGTCCCGGAACTATCTCGAGAGCTGAAAAGGGATGATTGCTGAGATGATTCTGAATATCTTTTCCCTTTGCGAAAATGTTGTTTGAGGCTTTGCTTTTTAACGGTTAACGAAAAACATTGTCCAATCAGAGCGCGATAGAGCCCGTGCTCAGCCGCGAGAGTGTTCAAGACCACGACCAAGCGTATCACGATCTTCTCGAGGGCTCTACGCACGCTCTGATGTTTTTCGTTACCTATTTAAAAACGGAGCCTCAAACAACATTTTCGCAAAAAAAAAAGAAAAAATTGACAGGCTTAACAACGACGTTCTTAATCTTAAAGAAGACTATCCTTCTGTATCTGCTGCCAAAATAAACAATGCGCTACAGGGATACAAAAATTTGAACAAAGATGAAGAAACGACACAAAACCAAATATCTCAAAAAGGTGACGCTGGAATACTTACAGCAGTACAAACTCTGAACGGCAAATGCAAATTACAATTTCAATTCACATCAAGTAGAGGTAGAAGCCAAAATGTAATAATAGAGATAATGTTGTGGCATTCCTGTCTGAAGCTCCTTTAATAGCAAATTTTCAATCTTCCCCGTAGCTGGAGTGTGGAGAGCATGTTGTTAAGCAACCAATTACATTTTACCGCGTACATCGCGCACGTAGTGACAGCACGTCGTCCAAGTTCGAAAAGGACCGACACACCTCCTCAAATATTTGATATTGATTTTGCTGGAGAGAGGGCAACCGGAAGTGTTCAAATAACTTTGGATATTGTATGGCGACGCCGAGTGCTTAATACGTCTGAACGGTGAAGTCTATCGATATTACATGCTGCATCGTATGCACGTTTCGTGTTATTAGATATTTGTTAATGGTAAATATTTCCGTAGTGCTCCTCGTGGTAGATACGTGGATTGCTTCTAATTGAAGTGCTTTTGAATGGAAGCGCAACGGAAAGTCTTCTACCGGTAACATCGATTTTCTACCTTGCTGACCAAGGAAATATTGCGTGAAATAAACACGGTTTAACAGTGGTAGTTTTAATTTCTGTTTTAAATTTATACGACTGCAACTTTGAAATTACGCTACAAATGAAAAAACGTTGCACTCGCAAAATATATCGCGCTTCAACTGTGCAAAATACTTAAATTAATTGATAGCACAACTTTTTACTTGCAGACTGTTGTTTGGCCACCATCACAGAAAAAATATGGTTATCAAACATTTCATCTATCGTTCATACCATGCACTGTACATATCACGAAACACATGAACATAATGAACAAGTGTTTTTAATACAGATATTCCATTTATTCTTGTATATAATAATTAATCCTGCAATTTTTTCATGCAAATTCTTATCTATTTGAAGTAGTTCTAAGCCAACAATATTAGTCAAATTGGAGTTCGTTACTAAACGATGAAAATGGAAGTATATGTATTTAAAAAAGATTAATACTAATATAAATAATGACATTACGAAAATAGAATATTAAATGCATTAGCTTAGTTAATTGAAGTAACAGGTCTGTTACCTAACCTGACAACGTAAATAAAAGAAATTGGTGTATTTCAATGTGCAATTTTGAATTGATTATAGTAAACGAAGGAAGAAATTAATGTATCAATGCTTACACTTTAACTCGATGAACGGTGTTGGCACAGACTACAGGAAACGTGTTTACTAATATTAAGCAAGGAAGGGAACATAAAGAAGGCTTGGTATTAGTTTATCTTTCCAGAACCTTCATGTTACCCTGTTTTCATCAATATTTTAAAATAAATTGCCTCTCATTAATCATCTAATAACAGTTATTTCGCCAATCCAAGTTTTATGAATTGTTCATACTCAAGGTCACGTGAAGGTCATAATGTCATACATCATTGGACTAGTCTTGACCTTAGCTATCATATCGCCGTATCAAAAGTATGTAGTTCCATGTAGAAAAACTTTGATGGGTTTGAAATCTCGAAAGAAATGACTTTGAGAAAATTTGTTTGCCCACCATTACGTTTGTCCCTTAAAACTAAATACTTGTTTTCCTTTGACATTTTTCCCTATCATAAAAAATAAGCGAGATATTTGCGATGCTCAAGTTAGGTGGCCCACCCTGTATAGGCATTGAAAGACATAATGCATTAAAAGTTATAACACCTTCATTAAATAATGTCACTTTTTAATTACCATATTATTAGAATGAACAATTTCTATTATACCTAAAACTTATACAAGTACGTGCTTAAATTCCAATATTGCATAATATTATCGAAGATAAAGTACATTTTTGTAAATTCATAAGAGGAAGTACAAGAAAAGAACATATTTGAATATAAATACGGTAATATAATTTAGTAGGTATTATTAAACTACCAAATTACTTAATCATAACTGTTCGTTACGCATTTAACTTTAGATGTCTTTGCTTTGTATCTACTTACCCAACGTTAATCTTGTTATGATAATAATTGGAACTTCTGCCTATATAAGAGCAATATCAGTTGAACTTAATTGTTTAATAATGATCAAGATATACACACGTACAAGTAGATGGAAAGTAATGCATGAAGACAAGAAAATCTCGCATCAACTTGTGAATAATTGACAAGTTAGTCAATAATGGCAAAACTGCGATACGTGTACCGGGGAATTGTTTATTTCTTTGTTTATTTCTATTAATTGCTTATTATTGTTAAATAGTGCCATCATTAATTTGTAATAGATGAGGCATACGTTGAGGTGCGATCCTGCGACACTAAGTGAACATTCCACGGTAGCAAAGTAAAATGGATCTGTTGCTCGTTACGTGATATCGATCTATAATTTAGATAGAAATTGTATGCTTAACGATGTCATTACTGCTTTCGTTTTCTGGGAAGACTCGCCTGAACAACTGATGCGAAGCGTAATTTCTCTGTTGTTTTTTAATAGAGTTAATTACTTAGAACTGTCATGTGTTTCAAGAATAACTAACTTCTTTTGAGAAACGGTAATTATTAGTCTTCATTATCAACAAAACTATTTTCTCTGCTTACATTTTTATGTTTGGATTGTAAAAATAAAAACTGACCAGCGTAATGAATGGATGAAAACAGTTCACTTTACACTGCCTTCTTAAGTTTTGGCTGATTTCATAGAAAAACTAAACTAGCTAATACAACTTGAGAGAGTATCAAATTGTTCCAAACTGGCAAGCATAAATTCATTGGACAATTAATAATTCTCAGCTTTACATAATATGTGCATGCAAGAATTTATACGTCGAGTTTCACAACACATCATCATCTGACCCTTTCTTTTTAAAATCCATTTCACACTTCAACAGCTTTCTGATTTCCCAGTTTACCTTTAAATGATGACCTTTGGTGCAATATCTACACACTCTCGGAACTAGGTATCCGAAGTTTCTCAACTCAGGGATTTCCAGACATAATTGCAATTAGGCGCAGTTAACGCTTCACGCCAGGTTGGAAGGGACGCTTGTAGCAAGTTGTCGAGGATTACGACCAACGTGGTCATGTTCGGCCAAAGGGTGCCTTTCACCTGTGAACGACTGGCAACATGCCGAAGCGTCTTGCGAGAGTAGAATCTCTACCGTTTATCGAGTTACCAACAGCTCGTTTCGTCCGACTGGATAATCTTATCTAACACCGACGGCGAGAATCATTCTAGAATTTGGCATCCTTGCCGTGCACATAAGCGTCCAGAAAGTTTTCTGATGAAGCTCAGGGTTCGTACACAACTTAATAAATCCCAGCTTCACACTGTTTTGTGTAATATGGAACTGTGTCACGAAATGTAGCCTGTCTCGACGATCTTTTGCCTAACGAGGAGTAAATCCCTGTAATCGGTTCAACGAGACGAGTCAGTAAAGCTAAGTTCAAACCTGCGTCACATGACATGTTGTCACGCGTTCTTACGTGTCACCGTAAAAATGTGGGCCGGCATATTTTCATTGGGTTAAATCTGTTGGTTACACAATGCGAGTCACACATTCACGTATGTGCCGCCCACAATTTCACAGTGTGCTATACTTCTAATGTCGCGTGCATAGGACATATCGCCGTATTGTCCGCTGTTATCTCAATGGCCAGGCGTCGACTTTCCCAGGCGCATCTGGTTTTCTTTAAGACAATGGGGTATATCCCTTTACACTGTTACAGTGTTTAGAATAAGAGTTTGACAAACACTGTACAGACTGTTGTCGTGTTATGAGCTGTCACGTTATTTCACTTGGCATTCCAAAAGTGTGAGCCGGTATGTTTCCATTGCTTTAAATCTGTTGGCGGCACACTGCTATCACGTCACACATTCACGGATTTTGTGCATTGTCACGTCTGGAAGCCGTTTCACGATTTCACAATCTGCCACAGTTTCCCATTGTTACGCGTATCACATAGGCAAATCCATCCCCTTGGAGCATTTGTACTATGTTGCGGTCGAAATAATACACTGACTGAAGAGTTTGGCATTATTTTAATAAAAATTTATTCGTATAACATTTGGAATAAATTGTTGGAACAAAATTTAATTTCGATAATATTTAAAATACATTTTTGGAATTAAATTTTGTTTGAATGCAAAGTATATCACCTATTGAGGTATAATCATTTTGGTATTACGTTCTGCGTAATACAGAGTTTTTAAATGTTAATGAACATTTATCACGAGAAATTAATAACAACATAATGTTATTTAAGACATTGTTTAAATAAATGGAACTTGCCGCAATTATTTTATACATGTTTAATACTTTCCAAGATATTTAAACAAATACGATTAACTTCGAGAATGATTTTCATCCCTACAATATGTACGCTTGCGCATAAAAAAATATGGGTTTTATATTTTTATCAGAACTATCTTTCCCCAAGATTTTATAAACATCTGTGCCTTCCCATTCGATACAAACTCTTATTAATAAAGGAGTCGAGACGTATCTATATGAATGCCACACCACCATTCGTGGGTTAAGTTACCGTAGCCCGGCTAGCGCCAGCGATGACAGAAAAAGGTCTTGTACATACTGCTGTTGCGGAACGTGATACATATGTGAACATCACCCGCTGTGTCATGTCTAATGCTGCCTAACGTGGAATCATGCGTTCACACGTAACGTGACCGCAGTCTTAGCGCAGCTTAAGCGTCAACGAAACAGCCGCGTGCCAAGTGCAAACTACTGACAGAGCCGCGTCTAGAGCTTTTTGAGCCCTATGCATTCAAATGAAGATCGAGGCCCTGCTTGCACAAACAAGATTGAGTGTCAGCTATAGATACCTTCAAATATTACAGTGATGTTGCAATAAAAGTATTATTATAGTTAAACACTTTTAAATTAAATTTAGAAGTCAAAGCAGGCGGATTTGTTTATTTCATGCAGAAATGGCAAACCCCTGCATATATGCCTCTCCTTTTATAGGACCCCAGGCATGTGCCTATTTTGTCTAGTGGTAAATGCGTCCCTGGCTATTAGCTGCCCGATGTCGAGTTCAGGAGCGGATTTACGTGGTGCTTTGCTGGGGTAATCCTTGACAGCTCGGGTTTATGTTACAGGCTGCTTTTAGAGATTCGAACCGTAATAATGCGAATAATTTATATGTTGTCCTTAAGAGGTTACATATCTTTGAGCAGTTAAAAAATAAGAAAAATTGAAAGACGCTTTTAATTTATAAAATTAAGTTTCATTAAAAAAAATAATATGTATATCTTATTATATGTTATTTAAATAGCATGCTCTAAAAATTTGAATTAAATATCTGCACACAGAAGGACATATCAGATATTTTCAAAGTAACCAGTAAATGTGGAAGTCTACACTAAATAAAATATTTCCCAGCTACTCCCTCTTGCTTAATAAAGTTAATTATGCATGGCATCTCTAATATATATATATTACAATGATGACAATGATATATATATATATATATATATATATATATATATATATATACACAAAACTTTTGTATATGTTTTACGCCCATTTCCAGAATTCACGCCGAAATGTGCTACAGTATTTGAAAGTTCTGAATACGCTCCTATCCTGACCACGTGCCTTACTGACTTGTCTCACTGAATGGACTGTAGTAGACTCATAAGGTGTCAACGTAACAGAGCACCTCCCTCAGGAGTGGCAATGGCATTGGGTTTGACATAATCTATAGGTGTTTGCGACTCAGCGCGTTTACTGCTTATTTTTTATGGTATTTATTTATGTTGTGGGAAAAAACCCTGCCACACGTGCTAGAAAACTAATAGAAAGTTTTTCAATAAACCCTCATGCGAAGAACCAGGACAGCAAAGGTTTATGGCACGACTTAAAGGAAACGGCTGTTTTTGAGGAATCTTTCGTCATAGAATCAATTATGTTGTTTAGAGTTTCGCGCACATCTGTCCTCAATAGCCTCAAACGTACCATACACCCGAAGTTCCAAAGGGCCCAGCATTTTTGTAACGGTATCAAATCGACCATCGCGACCCAGAGGAAAATTTCGTTACGCGGGCCAGGTTTTCACATCCCCGATAGAGGGACTTGCAGGTAGCACCCCCACTCCGAGACACACAACCCCTCGGAGACACACAAACCCTCGGACACAGGACACTTTGAATCGAACCACCAACTTGAACACATCGACGACTCAGCAGCCAATCTGCGTGTTCATACACTCTGTATTAAGTTAAACTTGTATTAAAAGTTCTTTGTCAAAATCATCGCATTCAAATCCAAAGCGCTCTGCTGGAAATAAAAAGCCGAACGAGCATCGGCGAATCTTTGTGCTCATTCACGCATCACATGACGCGAAGAAAACCGAAACAACTTATTTCGACCACACTTGTGAGTTAATGTAAATATACTAATTCACTTTTTTTTATTTCGGATTGCAATATGAATTAATTGCATAATGTTAAACAGCTATACTTAGCGTTTTGTTAAAACGAAATGTTGATTGTCCAGAAATCCAAACATTCCTTCCCACAGAACGTTTAAGTGTAAGATGACAAGTCATTTTCTTTCTGCTTTCTCCTTGGAGTCAATTTAAAACGTGAATATCCGAAAAACGATGGGAAAATGACGTTCCAGTGAACAGAACATTTATAATACTCCCTGAAATGTACAAGATCATGAAGAAGACTTCCATGAGCATCTCCGCTGCCTCTATGACAAACCATAGTGGTCATTGTTCGGCCCAGCTGAGGCTACTAAGCATGGAAGAAGCATAAGAATCTGACCCTCCTCTAATCTCTTAAGCATAGCCAAGCCTCAGCGTATAAAGCAATTGACAACGGTACGGACACAGGTATGCATCACAGAACATGAGCCTTATCCTCTTACGATGGACCACGTCATGGTCTCCGCGGATGTTCTATGAGCAAGCGACGAGGAATTTGATATCATGCCCCGCTGATAACTACATTCAGTGAATCTGTCCATGCGACTTGCAACACAGAGAAAACTGCATGATAAAATTACGATGTCCTTTTACATTGTTTCAGGAGGTCGAAGAAAACATTTTTCATGTTTCAATAATCAACAGCTAGAGACGAAATCGAACCCTGAATATCGAAGACAAGCGAAAGCATTACGAGCAAGAAATTATGTGCATGTAAGATGTGTTTAATCTAGAACCAGAAAATGTGTTACTGTGTATTCCTGTAAAAGGCATTAAAAAATGTGCTATAATTATTTCTATTAAAATAATGATTTCTTTCTGCTTAATGTAATTAAAATTATTTATTTATCATAGTTCATATGAATTGCTATCGTAACTATATTTACTTCATAAATAGTAACAGTTTGATTGATTTAAAGAACTAAGAAATAAGCGACATTACATTCTGTATTAACAATTACGGAAAAATGTTTCTTGAGAATGAACTTTTTGTACGTCTGTAAAACGAAGCATTAACGGTCCCCTAAATTTGTTTATACTTTTAATAACAACTTACAGTATAGAAAGAAACTCTGCAGTCAGTTTTGGATAACTGTTTCGTGCGAAGATGACAAGAGCAAAGTTCTGATATCTAAGTTAATATCAGCCTTACAAACAATGGCATCTGCTGGAAGATCCAGACGCTGTTTTTAACGACTATCTAAATAAAAGATTACTCAACAATTCAACGTGACGAAAGTTAGATAGTTTCGTAATTGCCAGATTTTGTGCGACCTTCTTCCAACGTTTGAGTCCGATGGGTAGATACTGAAATCCAGATTATGCAATTGTATGCTTCTAAATAAAATTCTAAGTTCACTTGATGCTAACAGTTTTCGCTGTCGAGGAAAAGTATTGAAGAAGAGGTCGTAATAAGCCAAAGTTGACGTTAATCTGAAATATATTCTCGATAAAAAATGGAGAAAATGTCTGTTGCTTTGCCACATGTTTGTTTGCAACTTAAAAACTAATTAATAAAACGAAATGCACTTACGCCATACGATAGAACATACATTCAGGATTAACATCAACTATGGTTTTTTGGTATTACATTCTCCATTCTTGAGGTTTTCGTGACGCCAGTTTGTTACCGCATCAATATGAAGACCGTCATTTTTTTAACTCACATATGATTATTTATATGAAACTATGACGGTGCTTTATTAATTACATTGTACGACCTGTCTAACAAAATAAAAGTCACCTTAATCGGATCTACAGCTTCGTAGTAAAGAGCTTCTAAAAACTATGTTATTTTGGCTTCCTTGAAACTCAATTTTCTTGAAAACGAAACCATGAACGAAAAAAATATGCACCAAAAAATATACATAAATGGAATGAAATTTTGGGAAAATATAGTAATCTTTTTTAAAAGGAAGATCCACTAGTTTTAAAAGGTAAGGGATGTTGTAGTGGAACTGCCACGGAAAGGTAAAGGTAGGGGAAAAATGTAGGTCAAGATAACCCACGAGTAAAAAGATATGAATGATTAAAATGTGAACTCGCGTACAATCTTTGCAAAAATATTTGTATTACCGGGATTTAATTGGCTGATAGGAGTAACAGAAGGAATTAGAATTAAAAAAAAAAAACAATATTTATAACTAGTTGCATGTAGATGTTACATTGTCTTCACCAATTAACCAAGTATTTCTTAATTAAACCGAGTTTCTAAAAAGGCAAGCCAAGAACAACTTCCTCTTGCGTTTCTAATCAGCGCACAGCGAATCTATAAAACAGGTAATCAGACACAGAATAATTTCCAAAAAGGACAAGCAATGCGTGTATAGATACTTTCTATAAAATAATGAACACGCAAATCTAATTAGGGAATATCCATTGACGGTTGACAGAGCACAGACATATCCCGCATGCCTATCGTCGGCGTTCGACACTCCAATTTCTGTTATACGTAGACGTGCATATACATGGCAAGACTCTGCTTCTGCCAAAAGCGTTACATATACGCATCGGTACGGTGTAATGAACAGGCATGTCGGAAGCATGGCCAACCTCCGCATCGGTATCGGGACAACGTAACAACGGCAACGACACTCAACCATCTGAACAGGCGTGTGCGGACCTTCCCGTCGATGTATATCACGTGCCAAGCTGGTACACTGACCTAGAGTACAGCAGACTGCAGCTACTTACATCGCCAGACGTTCATATATGTATACATAATACACTGTATAGGCACGTATAGGTACGTAGCGAAGATCGGAGTACATAGCCAGTCTTATACGGGGTGACCCGTAACTCTTAAAAGAACCAGATACGGAAGATTCCTGAGGCGATACTGAACAACTTTTTCCTTTGGCATTATGTCGTTTGAGGCTTTGTTTTGGAATTATTAACGTAAAACACTGGCCGCTCAGAGCGCGCGTAGAACCCGCGTTCAGTAATGGAATGTCACATCCAGCTGGATGGTGACGTTGAGCCAGTGCCTAGGTCCAAACATCTCGGTATAGCAGGAAGTCACGTTATTCGCGAATAACGAATAAAAATGATATACCGACGCGTTTGGATCGGGGCACCGGCCGAATGTAACCATCCAGCGCGACGCGACATTCCGTCACTGAGCGCAGGCTCTACGCGCCCTTTGAGTGGTCAGTGTAGTATCGCCTCGGGAGTCTCCCATATCCGGCTCTTTTATGAGTTACGGAACGCCACGTATTTTGTTTCTGTTGGTTATATAGATCAATTTTTTTGGTACAACATGTATGCATATGATGTAGTGAAAGTTCTGACGGAATCACGATTCGACGCGTCTAACTTATAAAAATTTGCCATCTGCTAATTCCTCACGTTGAGTTTAACGAGAGGTGGGAAGCTCAATGGTGTACTGATTTAAAAAATGATGATAGTGCAGATGTACAGGTCGTACATGCAACTTAATATATTTATACAAAATTTTACAAAGATTTGTACAAGGGAAAACGGTTCGGCGACTATTGCGAAGTGCGACGATTGTCAGTTTGACTCGAGTTTTTGGGGTTGTTTCTCCTCGACTACTATTGATGCTACTGACTTATATTTTACATTCTAAAAATTTGTTTTAGGCGCGATAGATAAGAGGAGGGGAATTTTTGGTTATTCGAAAATTGGTAGAGGGAAACTATAGGTGTTTATTGGCAGGAAGTGATTAGGAAGGAATTGGAGGCGTGTATCAAAACGTCTCGCGGAAGGGGCGAATTTTAGGGGGTGTTTGGATGTGGGTCTTTCCCGACCCTCAGGTACGCGAATGACATCGGCCTTGTCCGCAATAAATGTATTTGCTCGGTCTATCGTCTGCAGCTAGCTGCTGAAATACAATGTTTTTTATGGTAGACTATTTCCATGCTTAACTTCGTTGAAATTACGAACCTACGGACTGTTTATAATATAATTGCTGCCATCCAACACCATCGTAAATTAGTAACTAGTAGTTTAATTAAAGGGAAGTTTTTTCATAGGCAATTAATTTTGGCATTTACAAAAGTGCAGTAAGAACATCAGCCAGTGATTTAAACGAAACCTGAAAAATCAGTTTAGTTTGATATCATTTATCCATATAACCTACGTGGAGCAAGGCGGAAGCACTATTCGCGTCTAGAATGAAGTCTTCTGTAAGGAATGCGGGTCTGATTGGCCAGATTCCATTAGAACCGAATTCGAAACAATTAGATATCTGTGTCGCTCACGTCACAATATTGGAATAACCAGTAGCGAAACTCCCTCAAAGTCGTGTCCGAGATGCTATAACGCATGCCCCGTGTTACTATTGACAAGGTGACGTCAGTTTCCCTCCATAGTATCTATGTTATCCTGTGCGCCTCCACATCACGCAGCGTCATTTGTAGCGCAGCAACAACTAATCAGAACAACGCGTACGTACTACTACACTAACAACATGGCCGCCTGTCACGTGACCCCGGATACCAACATCGAAGGGACCGACAGGAAATGCCGCTACTAGTTATTCCTATACTGTGCTTACGTATATTGCCAAAAAAAGTGTACGTAACCTATCAGGCTCGAGCTTCTGACGTTACACGTGGGGAGCACTGCGTACCTGTCTTACCCCTGTGCCGTCTCAGGAGACTTCGTTCAGGATGAAAATAGCAAGATGGTGCACTTGCCATCTTACAGCGTAATGATTCATTCACTTTATAATTTATGTAGATAGGTACAATATTATTTTTATATCAGAGAAGTTTTTAGGGTATCTTATAATCTTGTTCACCAGTGTACAAGAAGGGCAACCGTGTTCTAATGTTTCATTAAAATGTAATATTTCACGGACTACCTTAAAATAGACATGAAGAAGTCCATTCTGATAGCACGAATCATACGATAATCATATTATAATCATATGATAGTTGAGTACGAATAACTCAGCGATTCGATTAATGTTGAAAAAGAAAGAGGAGGAACAATTTCGAACACCGATAGGAAATGGTGGTACGCCGTACAGGCGACAAGTACAGTAGGCGCACTTTGAACACACGAGACATTCCTAAAGACGAATCGGATTATGTTTTGTTGACGATTGCAATCGGAGCCCAGTGCTAGTAGCACAAAAAACATTGGAAATATGAAAGGATGACAAGTACTGAATCTATCTACTCGACGTTGAGGATGCCGTTGGCACGAAGATATATACGACGAACGTCGTCGTCGTTGTCGTCGACGCCGCCGCACGGGATACGAATAGTTAGGAGTTGAGTTCTCCTGGATCTTATGCCTTTCATGCAGTAGAATGCTTTGCATAATATAACTCCACAGACGGCATTGCGAGAAAACAAACTTCAGTTTCTGCTACCTTGAACACAATCCAAGTTCGAAGAAAGGAGGGGTTGCAACTATCACACACACATCTACCCTCTACCTGATTGTTACAAACAAATAAGAATTTTAGTATCGAGTTAACATTAGCTACTTTCTGATAACTTTATATTACTATTACTTGCACGAATTTTCATTCACCCAGTTTGGATTAACATTAAAAACACGCATTATTAATATTAGCTTCGTATCATCACGATACCCTTCAAAATTACTAGCACTTTTAGAAACATTAAATCTCTCGTTAACGGTCAATTCATTCGAAAGTAACATTATAAAGACTAATTGTAACGAAACGTATTTCCATCTACTATAACACGTTTCGATTATCTAAATATTCTGCATAATAATAATTAGTCATTATTAAAAGTTGACTTTGATTAAAATTTATTGCATCAAGGAGCAGTATTACTATCGTAGTAATAACACCAATATTCTATTTAATTAGTTTAAATTTCACTTCCTTTCTATACACTAGCTAAATTCACACTGTAAGTTCTTATCAATAAATTTGGACTACCAAATTCAGAAACCGATGTGCACATACCTACGCTTTTAAACAGAAAACGTTTATTTGCAGTGGGAAACCGTAACAATGTAAGGCAGTTAAGGGTATTATACATGCACAATACATACGAATTATATAGCCGAACATAAATAAGGTGCAGCCGATAAGTCGTACATACTGGCTAATCGGGACGCTATACCTTCTGCATCTATTATACGCTTCACGTGTTCACTACAGGCTAGAATACAATTTGCAAAAATGGAACTCGATTCAATACTGCTAACGAACTTGATCGAAACGCTTTGGGCGTGTACAAAAATTGTTGCACAAATACCGAAGAACACGCGAGGCCAAATGTATTCAGATAGGAGTTGGAGTGACGATCCTTCAACAAAAAGGTAAATCTATAAAATCGCACGAGTGGAGTATCTGCACTTAATATGGACCAACTGATTTCAAAAGGTTACCAAAAATAGGGAAATGGTGTTTTTTTTTATAAAATCAACGCTGAAACGCGGGGAAACTAATATACAGGATGAGTCACGTCAAACAGAACACCTGAATATTTTTATTGACCTTAAAGATAAAAAAAATAGTTCAGTAGAAAGTTATTGAGGCTCTAGGTCATATTTTTCGGAATTTTGTAGACAGTAAAAATTGAATGAGTAATTTCTGTTTGTCGGGAGAAAGATGACATCGAGGCAAATTCAACGATGTTTAATAAAGCGACCTTGAAATGATATTGGGCTATAAATTTGGCGAAATAATACCTTCGCATTCATCCACAGGTTTCACCTGGAGTTAAAATGTAAATATGATTGTTTTCTTCTCTATAACAAAATCTTTCACAACTGCCAGTTTATTTTGTCACTTATTTGCTGAGATATTATGGTGTCCCATATTAGATACCGTTATCCTGCTTAATAAATGAGAGTATATGGGTTTCATCAAAAGGTTGGGAAGAAATGCTCATTTAAATTTTGATAAAAAATGCGATATGAATTTACAGAGTGAATTAACATACGACAAAGTACAAGTATAATGCACAGACAACTCAATTTACAGATTAGGACAAAATCGTCTTTGACTTTGAAAATTAAGGTCAAATTCTTTCTTTATCCTATCGGATTCTACTCACCATGAGGGTAAAAAGTATCAAAGGAACCATGGGTCGCAAGTCAACCGTTTTCTTGAAAAATAATGTTAAACGTACCATTAATTAGCACGGGTTAGAGCGAGAGAGCCGAGAGCGCCGATTCATGAAGAGTAGAATTTGATAGGGCAAACAAATTTTAACTCTAATTTTCAAGGCCAAGGACAATTTTGCACGGGCTTTATTTCACAAATGTCCACCGACCCGAAGGTGTAGAATCACGCAGTGGTGGTCCTTACATATACTTTCTTTACACCCTCTACAAATATGATCTTATAAATCTTCGTAAGCTTCAATTGCGAAGATCTTCAATTATGCATCTATTAATTTGTTTTAAATACGCCCTGTATGAAATAAAAGAATGAAAGACATTGATTTCTTTGAGAGTTGTGCCTTTTGTGATTTTTATCACTATGCCAACTATGCGACACATAACGCTTTGCAATACGAAGCTCGGTACAACTCACCTCAGTTTGAACTTTAATAGGCAACGAGACTGTAATTTCATTGCCAACAGCGCTGTTTGAACTTAGCGTAGAGATTACATTTCCGTCCGCGCATTCTTCCTGCATTCGGAAGATATACTTGTCCATGCTCTCAGTGGCGGGGATTTGCGATTTAGGTGCACTCTTTATTACTTCAGGAGGAAAAGGCTCGTTACGGAATGTAATGTGTACTTGTACAACATTAAAATCGAAACATTCTTCTTTCTAGTACCGCGAATCTCCTTTCTTATCTCTGTCTCTTCGTATCATTTGAAAACTTTAATGACGTAACTCTCGCAAACAGAGGAAGTCATTAGTACCTCACACGTGCCTCGGTAACTACGTGGGTACCTCTTTTTGTTACGGAACATGATACTACTGCAGATACCAAAACCAGAACATTCGTTACTGGAGATTTGTGCTCCACCTTATATAAATGAAGATAGTACGTGTATTGAAAACACAAGCATACAGCCAGCGAGAAAAACATTACGACTTAGATACGTGTACGCAGGGTGATTCACCTAACTTGAGCATCCCAAATATCTCGCTTATTTTTTTGATAGGGAAAAATGTCAAAGAAAGAAAATATGTGGTTTGAAGGGGTGAACGTAATGGTTGCCAAACAAATGTCCTCAAGGTCGTTTTTCGAGATTTCAAAAGCATCGACGTTTCTTTTTAATTGAACTACATATATTTGATACAGCGATATGATAGCTAAGGTCAAGGCGAGTCCAATGATCTATGATATTATGACCTTTACGTGACCTTGAGCACGAAAACCGGTGCACCGGTTACATGTGTAAGAAAAATGATAAAGATCTTTATGTTGAATCTGGTAGGTTAACAGCTTTAGTAGCATACAGATCAAGCCATACGTTTTTGTACAAATTTGGCTAGTGTGTTCTTCTACTACATACAAGACTAAGATGTAATGTCAGTCATGTAATTAATAGCGGCAAATGTTAAAGTAGAAGAAAACTTAATTACAATATGTTATCTGGTGAAAATGATAATAATGTTTTTGGATGCGATTACGATTTTGACATGATTGACAAACATTTTATGATGCCACCGTAATGTAACAAAATATTGTCTCAGATGGGATGATTGCGCTCAGTTCGTAAATGTTTAAGTAGTTAGTTTAAAAAAAAACTGGTTGGCCGTTTTCGTTTCCCAGTCTCCTAGTCACGTAGGGGAAAGCTCCCTATATTGGAACACTTAACAAAGTATCTCGATAAACTGGAAACGAGTTCACAGTGCTTTTTTTCAAACAAAATTTGAGTATAATGTCAGCATTGTAATTGATACATACATATATGTAACACAAAAGACTGATAGCCTAGATCAGAGGTTCCTAAAGTGGACGATACCGTTCCCGGGTGGGCACAGGCATTGATGCAGGGGGCGATGGTAGGATCGGGTGCAATCGGGGGCCGTTGAATGAAGAAAAGGTCAGGAAGTTTTCAAAGACCAGGGGGGCGCTGTGTAATTATTTACACATTATTTATCTGTGGACTAAGTTTGAGAATCTCTATCCTAGATAGTTGGTTGCAAAAAAATGTTATCGGAATAACGTGAATGGTCCAATCCAGGAAACCAGTTTGCTAAATTGGGCCGCAGGTATCTCGTATTGGACTACGTCTATTTTCTGCTATTTTGAATAAGAATTTTCGCTTAAAAATTTACATACATTGTATTAAAAAAATAAAAAAAAGATCTCTGAGACACAGTTTACCCTATACGAAGAAAAATTAAATATGTAATTGACAAAATGGGCAGTTGCTAACGGACAGTTTATGTGTTCATAATAAGATTGGCGGAGTGACAATTCCTTACATCCGCTTTGTTTTTCACATTTTTTCTTTCAAGTTTCCATCTTTCCTACTGTGCAACATTTTTACGCTTAAGAAAGATAAGATTGCATCATTCAGATCGGTCCAAACTAAGAAACATTAGGTGGACCAATTTAAGAAACTAACCTAATTTTAACATGTAGGTAGAATAAACAAAAACTAGTGTTAGTACCATGTAAATGCCATGACAACATTAAAGATATATCTGTTTTTAGACAATTAAACAGATAAAATTATATCAGCCGATATCAAAATGAAACATTCATCACGCTGCAGTTATTACTCATTCTACAGTGTTTTGTTTCTGTACTATTGTTAAACGATATGTGAACTATAATCCCTTTCAAAGGAATGTAACTTTAGTTAATTAATATCTCCTTCACACGAGGGTTTATTCTTAGCTGGGACGGAGAGTGGTTATACTAGTAAAAAGGACATAAATTCATTTCAATGAATGATAGTCACTTCACGACAATGTAAGGACATTCAATAGTTTCGCAATTATTATTTAGTGGAATCCTCCTTTATTGGAATACGAAACAAATTGTATTTTTATTGCATTTCAAAAAGTAAATGTACAACATATTTCACTATTTCCCCAGATTCTCCAATTCTACTTTCACTTAATTGTTCGTTCTAACAAAAAGAAGAAAGGGACAATGCAATATCAAATACATTTTATGCTACATGACCCAAATTTTAGATGCACTTCAATTGTTAAAGAAAATATTGAGATTGTTCATGAAAATTTAATCACACTAATGAGAGTAAACCCATCAAGCATTTATAGTAAGCAATTATGTAGTTCAATGAAGCGATGCTTAAGGTTCACAGATCACTCGTGAAACGAATCTTGCCTGCCAATTTACCAGCCCCCGTTTGCATATTGTCGCTGGAATCGAATCGCTACGTTATCAATATTCTGGTGAATGTTTTAATCCGATAAATTGATGCTTTATTCGATACGGTAACAAACGGTACTCGCGTTATTATCCAAAGTACAGAGAAAGCGACTAAATTTAACAGCTTTGATAAAAAAATCGCGCTGCCACACTCGATATTTCTCTCGACTCATTTCCCCAATGAGTTCAATTAACCCACACAAGCATAGCAAAAATGCGCGATACCTTAAAGAAACAGAGAAAAGAATTTTTAATTCTGAACAAGTTTTGCAAGATCAGTGCTGTTCAATAATATTCGAAATGCAGCGTGTGGTAAGCTGAACAGCTACTCGACACACAAGCTACTAAAGCAACGAGAATGGACCTGATTCACTCGAAATCCGCGTAGGGCGAATTGAAAAAAGAAGAATTTTCCAGAAACAATCCAATTCGTTCATGAAAGATCGTGTCATTCTCATGGAAATAGCGCACGTATCTATGGCACGGGTCCGCGCCAACAAAAGCGATATAACGAAAACCAACGCACTAGCGATGAAGCGTTCCGTCAACGTCATGTTTTCATACACAGATAGCCGCACACCGAAAACCATTACGATACTGGCCGTTTCATCCCATCGCTGTGCCCTATCCATACATCATATCCTGTCTCCCGTGTATATAGTCGTATTATGTGGTGACCGGCCATGAATCAAAGGCGCGGTATCTGTAAAAGCGTTTCGTGAAATTCGATGAGACGTCACGAGGCGGGAAGAAAGAGCAACAGCATGAGCTTGCTTCTGTGTGCATGTTAGCGCGCATTCAACCGCTAATATTTGGAGCCTCATTTGCAAGGGACACCGTCGAACGGCAACGTTAAAACCGGCAGTGTCGCAGGTGCAGCGATTTCAACTTTCTTCAACCGCAGATAACGAGCCGTGTGAAAAGGGGATGGTAGGAAGAAGGGTAATGACGTGTGATGCGATACGAGTGACACATGTAAAACGGGCCGGCCTGCGTTATACGGTACGCGCATGTATTCGTTTGCTTCTCACGTGAGGACAGTACAGGCTGTTGGTTCATAATGCGCTTAACAGATTGGAAATTCCCTACTGTTAGCAAATCGAACTGGCGAGTACTTTTTCGGGCGACGAGTATTGGATTATGGTATCAAATGAAATAATTAATATTATTCTTTTACGTAACTAACTTTTATTAATTGGCTCTGAAGGATGACTTTCTACTTCGAAAACCGTACACAGAGTGATGAGAAAGAATGCAAGGGTACGACGGAGAGTCGGTTGTATACTTTGGATACAAAGGAGATATTGACTTCATCCAGTCCTCCACCTAAGCCCCTTTGTATAAACTATCTCAGGCCTATGGGTCTGAGGTTTTAGAATGTTATCTTATTCTAACTATATTCGTATTCCTAATCTATCACTTCTCACACTTTATAACCATTTGGTTCATAACCAACCAATATACCTTTCAATGATTTCTCATCGAATTTGGTTTTCCTAATTTTGCTATGAACATAAACAGTAGAACCAAATATCTTTAAATACCTTAATTTAGGCTTCTTACCATGCCACAATTCAAATGGTGTTTTATTTTCTTCCAAAGCTTTAGTCGGGGTTAGGTTAATTAAAAATGTAGCAGTGAGAACTGCCTCTCCCCAAAACACTTTTTCTAAACTGGCACCACTTATCATCGTGCGCGCCTTTTCTGTTATTGTCCTAACCATACGTTTTGAAACGCCATTCAATTGAGGGGTTTCGTGGAACTGTTAAATGGTAACTAATACCTCTCTGTATATAAAAATCTTTCATCTCATTTGATAAATATTCTCCACCATTATCACAATATAAATAGACGATTTTTAAATTAAAATGAGCTTCACTCTTGGCAATAAAATCTTTGAAGACAGAAAAAACATCTGACTTATGTGTGATCAAGTATGTTGCACAATAATGAGTGAATTCGTCTACAAATAATATGTAATAATTTTTATTATCAATCGTGGGCGGAGTGATAGATCCACAAAGATCAGAGTGAACAACAAACAATGGTCGTTTTATATAACTTTTATCCTTTGCCTTTTCAAATGATAATCGTGCTTGTTTACCATTTATACAAGCTTCACATAAGTTTTCATTAGGTACAATCTTATCAATATACTCTATATCATCAACCATTTGTTTATTCTTTAATTCTAAAAATTTAGATCTTCCCATGTGTCCCAAACGCTTATGCCATAATTCATAATTGTTATTCATTACACTATTTATTTGAAAATTTGTACCACTTACTTTTTTCGCATCAATGTTTAAATCGACTGCAATTAAATTATTTAAGGACTTACCAGTCATGATGATTTTACCATTCTTTGTGATATCCACCCCTTCTGGATTGAAAATTACTCTCATACCACTCTGCTGCATCCTTCGCACAGACAAAAGATTGTATGGTACTTCTGGACAGTACAGAACATCTTCCAAAATCCCGTGAACTCCGACGTTGCTGATTACATTTATATTACCCTTCTTCGTTGCACTGATGTATGCGCCATTTTTAGCAACAGAAATTTTTAATGGAGGTTGAAGTTCAATATAGTTCGAAAATATATTATCACTATTAATTATATGATCTGATGCTCCTGAGTCCAATAGAAATGTTAGGCAATTTGTTGTTTGCACTGTATGTTCCCCTGCAATAAAAGCAAATCCAGAACTGTCTTGAGTTGCTGAAGGTTCGTTCATTTGCACCTTTTGGATTGTTTGCACTAATCTCCTTTTTTCGATATTGTCGTGGAGATTTTTTTTATGGTAAAAACAGTCCTTTACTTTGTGTCCTCTTCTACCACAATGATAACATTTTACTTGTGATCCATTTTTCCCGGATTTGAATGATTGATTTTTATATATCTTAAAATGTCTTTTATATTTATTTTTATTTTCAGCGTTTTTTATATGTTCGTGCACATACTGATTAGCCTGAAGTACTTTAGTGCTAGTACATGTACTTTCCGTTCTTAATTTCACTTCATGGTCTAACAATCTAGTTTTTACAAAGACTAGAGTTAAATTATCTTCCGACAAAGTCTCGATCGCTGTTATAATGTGTGACGCCATCATGCGATGCCGGACGTGTTAAGAGCAAATGCGACACTTTATCTATTTCTTCTAATTTTGCTCCTGCTGCCGATAATTCAGTGATGAGATCATCGAATACAGTAAAATGTCGCACAAGAGGTGTATCTCCTTGTAATTTGAGGCTTAACAACTGTTTCCTCAATGCTAGTTGAGTCGCCAAACTCTTTCGCTCGTAGATTGCATCCAAACTGGTCAGAATTTCTTTTGCAGTACTTCCTGTACTCGCGAACCCGAGGAAGGAATCAGACAAATATTCGACGACCACATTCTTCGCAATTCTCTCGGCTTTTATCGATTCGATGGTTAAAATATCGGGAGCTTCTTCGTCAATCACTTTTATAACGTCAAGCTCACTCATTAAAGCACGCACTCTCAGTTTCCAGACACTGTAACGTTCACCATCAAAAGGTTTAATGTTTCATTTAATTTTTAGGTTTTCCATAGTTTTTTTTCGAACTAACACATAAAATCACATGTATATAAAAAAATATTACTAAATATAGAGTTACACACATGATTAAATAATAAAGGCCTAATCACTATATGTCACTATATTATCTAATAACTTTATTATTAGTCTGTCTCTCGCAGTCTTCTTTTCTTTTTAAATCCAAACACAAAGCTAATAAAAATTGTAACTGGGCCCATAACCCATAATATTGGATTATGGTATCAAATGAAATAATTAATATTATTCTTTTAAGTAACTAACTTTTATTAATTGGCTCTGAAGGATGACTTTCTACTTCGAAAACCGTACACAGAGTGATGAGGAAGAATGCAAGGGTACGACGGAGAGTCGGTTGAATACTTAAGATACAAAGGAGATATTGACTTCATCCAGTCCTCCACCCAAGCCCCTTTGTATAAACTATCTCAGGCCTATGAGTCTGAGGTTTTAGAATGTTATCTTATTCTAACTATATTCGTATTCCTAATCTATAACTAAATTCCTTTTTGTATTAAAACTAATGTTGCTATCATTAGCAACAATTCAACAACGAGTATCGCGATAAAAGCAATTTCTGTAAGACTTAACCCTTTTGTGGTCAGCGGGACATAAATGGTTGGTCACAAAAGTATCCGGGCACCTAACGCAATAGGAAGAACTTTATTCGTTTGTTGTTAATTTGTGTTGTGATTACGTTGCAGCAATTGTATGACGATAGCCTTCTCATCAATATTAAAAGTAGACTTCCATTAATTTTCTTTATTCTTGACATTCTTACTAGATACTGTCTATATAGTACTGTCTCTCTATATGGCAGCAGTCCGGGACCGCCGAATGCCAGTTAGAGAGACTTTCGGCTATTTTTTATCGCGAAAATGATCAAGTGTCTTGCGGATTCGTGGGCTTGCTGGCGACAAAGAAAATCAACATGGCTAGCAGTGAGGACTGTCGAGAGGAACAAGGACGAATCAGGGGAAATAGGAATGGGCGAGATGCAAAGTCCTACGTACAGCACGGCAATTGACAATTCGTAATACAATAAAATAACTTTTTAAATTTTACTTTTCTGGTAATTTGTTCAATATATTGGCGAGGTTCTTTCGATTAAGATAAGACCAAACACGGCATTATTCGGCTCATATTTACTTAACTTATTTGATTACTTAATCCGGGCACGTTCACTAAGAACATGTTAAAATATCTTTGCTCGAAATACTCCAAAATTTGTGCAAGAATCTTTAAAATGTTTACAGTACCTTGTTGTATTTTCGATAAAATTCTATTTATTTATTGTTTATTTTTATGATGTGTTATGTATGTTGTACTGTGCATTATTACATAATTATTTATCAATAGTTCATAAATTAAATCGTTTTGAATAAATATTTAATATTAATTATGAAGAGAGAGATCGAGAGCTGTAGACTATACTTATGACCAATCCATTATTACTTATCGTTACTATAACTTAAAGTAGTCGCAAAATCACCGCGTTTTGTATCATTTTGATCGGAAGAACACCACCAACATGTTAGGAAATATCTCAGGCGAAAAAGATTAACCGTTTGAGTGCCACGTGTCTTTGCTGTTTTCCCGTCCAAAAGTGCCAAGCGGCGCGATAGCGCTTGTCTTATTCCCTCTCCAAGAATGCCAAGGAACGCTATTGCGCTGTTTTCAGATTTATACAGTAGCTGTAATTGTTTCAATTCATTGTTGTTCTGCCATCTTTCTGAGCGTAAGTACAGATTTATCAGCGTCTGGGTTGCGTCATATAATATAAGAATATAATTTAAATATTTTATTGCATATATAAAAGATATGTACAGTAAAATCAATATATATCGAATATTATTTCGGAAATAGAACATGAATGGTTAGGTACAAGGGAAACTGAATTAAACATAAGGGGGAAAAAGGTATACGGACTAGAAAAACTACCAGGGCGCAACTTGAGGCGTTGCGTAGTTTGCAGTACAAAAAACAGTACTATAAAAAGGTCTAGACTAATTTGTGTAGAATGTAAAAAAGGTTTGCATGCATTATGCTTTGACAAGCATATTTGTGCATTTTAATTATACATATATTATATATTATATATTATAACTGAAATTAAAATTCGTTCTTTTACTAGTATCATTCATTACTTTTACCTAAAATGGAGTGGTAACCGTAAAGTCGCGCATCGACAAAAACGAGCGTGTCGCGGTTATCGGTTTCGCAGCCTAGAGCGCTGGTACTGTTCGACAGACAGAGGAGAAGCGCAAAATCGCTCCGTGGCACTTAAACGGTTAAAATTATAAAAAACAAATTATTATTAAAGCATCGCCTATCGCACCACAAGGGATCGCGTTTAAATGCCAACCGAGGCTTCATTTCAAAGGAGGCCGAAATCGTCGGTTGAGTCGTATGTTTAGATTGGGGACTATTTTAGGTGGGCAGAGCCCTTTTGTAGATGGGGATTGAGTTTGCCACTTAGAGAGTACTTATGAGATTGCCATATAGAAAGACAGCTATATGGATCTGGCACCAACAAATAAAACGCAATAATGTTGTCGATGCTGAAAAGTCAGTCTAAAACTGCTCTAAATCTACTGAGTTTTTTTACAATTTGCTTTATTGCGTTTTGTTACTCTGTTCAACAACTCCTAAAATTCAACTAACTTCAAATATTGAGCACTATATACGATAATTCAACCATAGAATTCAGTTTTAAAAATACAGATTTAGTGATGGCGTTTATTGTTAGGATATAACAATGCATTACTTCAGGAATTGGCGCACGGGCCATTTGGTCTGCTAGTTTTAATTATACTACTCTTTCCCATTGTTCCAGTCAGATGAAATGAAATACGTGTACCTATTATTCCGTTGTTGCAATTATACATTTTATATTCATCATCACTTGAAAAATGTTTAAATATTACTCGATTCTTTCAATAAACGCAGCCTGTATGAATTTTTTTAGCAGGACAATACGATGAAAATGTTCGTTTGTACGAGTACCTATTCACCATTTCCTTTTTATACTTTTTGGAACAATAAAGTCGTTGTGTTCGACTCGTTAATCGACAAAAATGCACTTTCGTGAAGTGTGTCAAGCCATTATTCTTGGCCATGAGTTCGTAACGTTTCACAATGGGACCTTTTTCTCACTGGCGTCCGATGAGATTCGACTTTCTTCCAGGATCTATAAGATGTATCAATAGCGAACAGAAATAGGGGACCAGCATGGTAAGAACTTCATAATGGCTCTCACGACAGACTTTCATCGTCCATTGTTACTCCAGGATATCGGATGCTGTTCGAAAGGGTTGTATTACAACGTACGAAAGTCATTTAGCTTTTCCAGTTAAATTAATATATGCCGCATTTTCAATTTTTGTATTAGTTTATTTACTCTGAGTTTCCTCAATGCATACGCAAGAAATATTTCATTCCAAATGTTAGACAAACTCATTCAAAGCAATGATTTGAAGTTTAAAAGAAAACAGAATAGCATTCTCTATGGACTTTTTAAAATTACTTTAAGTTTGTTGGATATTAATAAAGTCTGTGATATGGCTACATTTTAATTAAAAAGTATGAAGATAATAAATTTGTTATAAGCATTTCTGATAAAAAGGACCAAACCTGCAGATCGTACATCAAAAGCAACGGTGAAGACTTATTTAAAACAAATATTTTTTTCGTTTTTTTTTTCAAGATTTAAACAGAAACTTAAATCCTAATTGACGAATCGTTACACGTTCTTACAAATCTTCATTCCAGTTTTCTGTGCTAGAAAAAATGGAGAAGAAAATGCTTAATCACTGTTTCGATATACGATATTTGTCCTTTTGTTGTCATTTTTAGAGATCTGATGAAGGTACAGTACTGTCTCTTTATGTAGCAATCTTATATCAATGAACGCATTCACTAAATCTATGTTTTTTAAACAGAGTAACAAAACGCAATAAAGTAAATTGTTGTAAAATGAACTCAGAAGATTTAGATCAGTTTTAAACTGACTTTTTAGCATCGACAACATTATCGCGTTTTATTTCTTGCTGCCAGATCCATATAGCTGTCTCTCTATATGGCAATGTCGTAACTACTCTCTAAGTGGCAAACTCCATCCCCATCCAAAAAAGGGCTCTCCTCGGTAGCGGTCGCCAATCTAGACATAAGAGTCAACCGACGATTTCGGTCTCCTTTGAAATGAAGCCGCGGTTGACATTTAAACGCGATACCTTGTGGTGCGATAAGCGATGTTTTAATTAAAAATCTATTCTTTATAACTTTAATCTTTTTTTCCTGAGATATTTCTTATTATGTTGGTGTTCTTTCGATCAAAATGATACCAAACACGGTGATTCTGCGACGACTTTAAGTTACAGTAACGATAAGTAATAATGGATTGGTCATAAGTATCGTCAAAAGCTCTCGCTCTCTCTATTTAAAATTAAAATTAAATATTTGTTCAAACCGATTTAATTTATGAACTATTCATAAACAATAGTTATATAATAACGCACATTGCACTGTTGGCCAAAAGTATCCCCATCCCACTTTAAAACAGAGTAGCTTTTCTATCATAGCACCGAACGACTTGAGGTTTTGCAAGAAGATAGAAGGATTAGTTCATTAGATGTAGTGTCTTTTTCGTTTTGAAAAAATCGGGTTTTTCGAAATTATAAGAAAAAACTAGTAAAAATAATTTTTTTGACTTTTTTGCCTGAGCTTATAATGGAAATTTAAAAAATGCATTTTATAGATTGAAGTTAGATACATGTATGGTGAAAATTTCGTCCAAATCGGTTAACGTTGTTGTAAGATATAAACGCTTAAAGATCGCAGCATAAGGTGATTTCGACCGAATTCTGCGATTCTTGACCATATTATACGATCTTTAAACGTTTATATCTCACAACAACGTTAACCGATTTGGACGAAATTTTCAGGATATATGTATATATATCTAACTTAAATCTATAAAATGCATTTTTTTAAACATTCAATATAAGCCTAGTCCGAAAAGCCAAAACAATTATTTCCACTATCTTTTTTATTGTAAATTCAAAGTTACCGACTTTTTCTCAAAACGACAAAAACATGACATATAGTAAACTAATTCTTCTACCTTCTTGCAAAATGCCAAGTCGTTCGGTTTAAATACAAAAAACTTATTCTGATTTAAGGGGAGGGTGGAGATACTTTTGGCCAGCAGTATAGAACATACATAACACATCATAAAAATAAGCAATAAATAAAAGGAATTTGATCAAAAATACAACAAGGTGGTCTTTAAACATTTTAGAGATCCTTGAACAAATTTTGGCATACTTCGAGCAAGGTATTCTAACATGTACTCGGTGAACGTGCCCGGGTTAATTAATCAAATAAGGTAAATAAATATGATACGAATAATGCCGTTTTTGGTCTTATTTTAATCGAAAGAACCTCACCAATATATTGAACAAATTACCAGACCCAGAAAAGTAAAATTTAAAAGGTTATTTTATAGTACTACGAATTGTCAATTACTGTGCTATACGTAGGACTTTGCATTTCGCTCAGTCTTATTTCCCTTGATTCGTCCTTGTTCCTCTCGGAAGCGCTCGCCGCTAGTCATGTTTTTTTTTGTCGCCGGGCAGCCTATGAAACCGCAAAACACTTGATCGTTCTCACGATAAAAAATAGCCGAACGTTTCTCTAACTGGCATTCGGCGGTCCCAGACTGCTGTCATATAGAGAGGTAGTTCTGTACTTCACAATTTGACGAAAACATGGTAGATACGCCTATAACCGAAGCCATAGACGCAGCACAAATCATTTGTCTCGGATGCCACCATTTCGTAAGACGCTCGAGTAGAAACCCGAAATCAATAACACTCTGGCTGCTTTTTTTCAAGGGGATCCTTTTTGAAGACAAAAAGGGATCGTCGAATGGCGTCATGGTGGGAATCATTATCGTATCAACACTGTTGGAAGAAAATATCGACTATCGGGAAGAAAATAATAAGGCATGGAAGGAAGGGATACAGTTAGGGGATGAGAGGAAGGAAGAATGAAAGAGATAGACGCAGGGAGAAAAGAATGAAAGGATCAGAAATGACATAATATCTATTGGAAACAGATCACTGTTTCATTCCTTTATGTGGCTTCCTTTTACATTCTATATTCAGCTGCATCCTCCTTGTTTCTCATTTTCCTCCTTACCAGCGTTTTCTTTTCTAGGAAGTGGATAATGGAGCCAACTGCCTCAGAGTATATTTACCTGTTGGAGAGGGCACATGGATCGACAGCATGAGGAGTAGGTTCATTGTCTGGCTGCAAGGATCACGACGCGTAAGGATACACGTGTGCCTCGTTGTCTGCAGCCGGGACAAGCGGCCATTTCTTTCAGAAGGAAGAATCAACGACTACGTCCTTCCTTTGCCTACCTTTAAAAGCAACGAGCAGCAAAGACTCTTTAGTAACTGTACAGACTCTCTCGCACGCAGAATGGCGATGAAATCTATCAGGACGGAGTATCTTCATTATTCTCGGGCATCTGACGACAAATGGCTCAATTGGAATAATTTCTTTGGCTTTTAATCGTTTCACTTGCAGTTATTGCTATTTTTATCGGAGGGTGTAACATTAAAAACGTAATAACTATCGCTAGTAAAGAATTGTAAGTTTATTCGATACTTGTAGCGCATCGAAATTGTATTGTAATTCTATAGTACGAGGTAGCTTGAATGATAAATGTAGCCCACAGAAATGTACTCTAATTCTCTAAGATTAACACACTAATTAAATATCAAATAAACAAAACGAAGCTAGAACACTAATTGTGAAATCTACTAATATTTGTAAGTAGTTGCAAAAACGAAATTTTACAAATATGTATAGATTCCGAAATATTAAGTTAATGATAAATAAGGGCTAACAATCACATTGTTTACAGTTTACATAACAGCGACTTTCCGAACTTCAGCTTCCAGAAGTAGTATTTTTAAATTCAAGTAAAGAGGTTAAAACAATCTTTCAAGATGCCCAAACGAGAAATGCACAGCATAAGCTGCATTCGTTAGAGCAACGTATCGTGCGCTTATTTGTTCTGTATACTAAAACACGACTAAACGCAGAATCGCATTTAAGCAAATTGTAACATATCTGATTCTGTTCGTATTCGCATCTGGACTATGACAGAGAACAGACACATTAGATTTTAAGATCAGCTCAAGAACCGGTCGAAGGGAAAACGAGAATCAGGAATGCTAATACGTATCGTTCAACAGAGCGTTGTACTTCGGGAACAAATTCGTATTCTCCTTCTGATAGATCTGCATTTGAATATAGGGTAACCATACAGTTTAAGGACTTTTCCCAATTTCGGCTAATACGCTACAGTTTTTTTAAGGGCTTTATTTTTCTTTAGCTGATAACACTTTTTTAATAAAATTCAATACACGTTTTAAAAGTAACATATGTGTTATTTTGCAACCCGTTGCAAACTACAGTTAAAAACATTCGGTTTCTTCGGAATAAAATGAAAACGAAAACTATGCAAATACATAGATTAAAAAATTAGTTTCTATTATTTTAGTTATCTTTCCTGTCTCTTTTCACAAATTGGGCATACAACTATTTGTTCAGCATCCCTTTACATCTTTTATGCAGCACTACAGCAATTTGCGTTTTATCAACGTTATACGATTCGGGCGCTTCAAAATGAATTTGTTGCAACTCTTTTTCGTATAACTAAAAGGAGACAGCTACACATTCTTGAGCAACCTAGTAGAACGTTCGAGGTGTCCTAGAATAGGAACTCCCAAGAGTTTCATATTTGGACAAAATAACATGATAATTATTAAGTAACTTCGATGAAAAATCTTCATTATTTGATGATATACAGGGTGTAACGTAAAAGGTGTAGGAGCCGGAAATGGGAGATTCCTGAGGCGAAACTGAACAATTTTTTCCTTTGCCAAAATGTCGTCTAAAATTAGATTTACCCGTTTCTCCAAAAATGAACCTGCTTCGACGAAAATAGGTCACTGTGTCATCCTACCGATCCTGACCATTGCAAGTATATATCCCGTAGTGCAAGACAGCTGATGTTACGGCCAGGTCAGCGAACTCACTTTATTTGACAAAACTTACTACCTGCACGGCAACTATTACTGGGTTATTCTACCCATCCTGGCCACTCGAAGAACAAATACATGGTGCACAACAGCCAATGTCTCGGTTGGAACAGTGAAAGAACTTCGTTTCACAAAATTTCCACCATTGCACGATCACTGTCACTTTACTCTTCAACATTTGAATTTACGAAATAAGTTGTTCCCACGTATGAATAATTGGTTGCCCCGAAAGGGGCTGAATATTATTAACTCTGAGGGATCTCGACTTGGCCCTTTCTACTGCCAAATACACTTTTGTACGTTCTGTGATGCCGTTGTCGTGTGACCGATCGGGTAGTCACTCGGGTAGAACGTCGCTACCTAGCGCGATACGCCGTGGACCGTCCCTGAGCGCGGGCTCTACGCGCACCCTGAGTGGCCAGTTTTTTTCCATAAGAATTCAAAAACAGAGCCTCAGACGATATTTTGGCAAAGGAAAAAGTTGTTGAGTTTCACCTCAGGAATCTCCCATTTCCAGCTCTTACTCCTTTTACGTTACACCCTGTATAACTAGTAATCCTTGAACTCCATTGCATGCACTATACAACAGTAGTTATGAAAATGGTAAATATTGACATTAATTGACGCAGTTTCAATAACCTTGACCTTGAAATATGTTGTCAAGGACATCATTTTGAACAACTTTCTCCTATACATGCTACTGTCTATTTAAAGATGACAAATCAAGGTTCTTTTTTGGAAGTTATAACATAGGTAACCGGCTCACGCCAGCCGCTAAAACAACTCTGTACTTTCAAACATAACCCTAACAGTAAGGTACGGGTAAGGTTCGAAAGCATTCTTCCGTTGCAGCCGGCGTGAGCCGGCCGCTTGCTTTGTGACTTCCAAAAAACCTTAATTATACAACTTTAGAGAAATACAGCAGAAACTAGAATACTTTTATCGTTTATTGCGATTGATTTCTCGGCTAGGATCTTGGGATCCTTCGTGTTGTACACGTTTGGATTAGCAGCAAGGAATACAAACGCACGAGCTACCACAGCTGTACAATAATAGGTAGAATTCATTATAGTAGTGGTAATGATAGTTTTTTGCAAATATCCTGGAAACCAAGGCCGACCGTCGGTGTATATGTATAGGAAAAAGTTGTTCAAAATGATATCCCTGACAACATACTTCAAGGTCAAACTGATCGGAGCTGGGTCTCTTATTGTCAATATTTACCATGAAAATGATTATACCTTTATTATTTTGGAGATATTTGTAATTTAATCGTACCGCTTCAAAAACTTTCTGCAACGTATTTCACAAATATACTGTTCAAGATGTTTAATTGCTTTTAACCTCAACAGGTAGATAAAACAGTTAATATATAGTTAAGTCCGCAACCAAGAAGCATTACTACAACATCATAAAGTTCTCCATAGCGGAGATAAGCTGGGATTTCATATTAGGAAAGGTCTAATATCAGGCAACTTTATCCTGTAAGGGGTGTGCCGCCCACCCGGTTACGTTTTGATTTTCCCTCGCGGTATTAATTATGCACAAACTGACACAGTATTATGTTTTTAATTTATTTTTACGAAGCAAAAGAATTTTCATTTTATTTTTGAAAAATGACAAAAACTATGTTACTTTTTTCTAGCTGCCCCAATTGAGTACTTCTTTTAGAGATAAAATAAAGCCGTTAAAAGAGAAGCCTTAGCCAGAATTATAAGCAGTGGCTAAATTACATATATAGCAAAAATAAAAATATTGGCTAATAATGTGGCAAACAAAATAGTGAAAAAATGATTGGAAGAAGAACTCTTTCGTTCTCTTCGTTCTTCGCGTTTCAAACGTTTCGCGTCTGCAAATTCGTATTTGAGTTACGAAGCCAACTGGAATCAATCGACGATTGTTTCAGAATAAGTCAAGTGGAAGTTAAGCACAAAAGGAGTCATGCTTATCGATGATCGTGACCACGCCGGTACAGGATCCCGGTCGGCTTCCGACAAAAGGTGTTCAAGTGCTTTTCACCAAATCGGGACTCTCGCAAGGACTGCCTCGTATACAGATGTACGTAGCAGGTTCGGGCGATGCCTGCGCTCGATTACATTGAACTCGGACGAGAGCATGTGTCTCTCTTTACACGATTCCGACGTGCCCTACTCTACAGAGAAGATACTGTTAAGTGAGACAAAAACAGCGTACAAGTAAGAGGCAGAAACGGAGCGCGCGTCTTCTGTCTGCAAGGACGGTTCCTTTCGGCGTCGGGTGCTACGGTAAAAAGCATCGGACAAACGTGCCTTGCAGGTGAAGTCGTGCAGAGATCTTTCGACTAACTCCTTCATTTCCTATTTCTCACCATACTACTGAGAATGCAAAGTAACTGCGGGAAATTGCTATCCCTTCCGTTTGTGTTCGTCACTTACTTAATTGAAAATAATTTAATTGATATTTAATGGAAGCAGCAGAACACAGACAACGTATTATTTTTCATTTTTCTTGCTTGTTTGACTCTTTCGGGTACGTAATGCATATTTCCGTTTTAAGTAATAAGCTCTTTCTATGACAATTTTCCCCAAAAAATTCTTCATAAATTGCAATTTCCTTTCCCTCGCAAACTAAACAGTAAAGTTAGTCAGTTTTAATAAAAAAACAATAAAATTTGTAAAATATATTTGTTGCTTCTGTGGAGGATTAAATATCAGACTACTTCCGCAGTTAAAGGGTTAATATGTACATATTTTGCTTCAATCAGAAACATGGTTTCACTTCATATTTGGAATGCTTTTTTTATCGAAGAAGCTCAAGGAAAAATAGGAGCAAAAGATAGCATATTAATGCAATCAATGAAAGGATGCTCCTGAAATTAACTAGTTTAGACTTAAAGTTTTTACGTTCCTTCGCCCCTTTTACTTTACAGCAATTTCACGAGCTGCGAGAGATCTTAATGAAATAAACGCAGGCTCACACTGATATTTAAATATAATAACTTCTTTGGAAAGAAGAACAAGGTATACGATGGAGCCCACTTTCCGCAGAGGCCTCGAGAAGGTTCTGCTGAAAGTGCTCCGTTGATCTCTCTTACGTAATATAATGTAGAAGCGTTGACGCCCGAGTTTGTTCGACGAATATAGCGAAACGAACTGGGCTGATGCTTGGAAGTAGTATTGCTAAGTTCGTGCCGAAATTTCAGCGATAAAGCAGCCTGTACAGCATATAATGTGCTTGAAGGAATAAAAACTAAACCAATTTTACCACCACGAGAAAATAAACGTTTCTACTGATGTTCATGAGCGAAACTTACGAATTAATATTTACGGCTTTTACTGTGCATAGGAAAAGGTATTTTGAAATGTATGTAACCACATACATAGGAATAACCAGTAGCGACACTCCCTCAAAATCGTATCCGAGAAATGTTACAGCACATGCTCCATATTACTACTGACAAGATGGCGTCAGTTTCCATCCATAGCATCTGTGTTTTCCTTGTGCGCACCCACGCCACGCAGCCTCTGGTACTCTGGTATAATTTTAAAGGTACGATAGAACGTCGATTATCAGAATATACCCATCATCCAAGCAAAAACTATGCAATATTGCGGAATTAGGTATATGTGTTAACACATTTATGGGATTTAGCACTTACAGAAGTGGGGCGACAAAGAATCATTTTTATACATATCTTTTTTCTAATCGTTTATATAATTATGTTCCAAATGTATGAAAGTCTTCTACGATGAAAGCTGTCGTTCTATTGTCCCAAAAATCTGTTATTTGAATACTTTTGTCTCCCTTATAGTTTCGATGATCGAGGTACTACTGAACAATATAGAATACACGAATACACAAGAATGAACAAAAAGGTAAATATTGACAATAACCTTGAAATATATTGTCAAGGGCATCATTTTGAACAACTTTCTCCTATACATGTTACCGTCGCCCGGCTTTAGTTTTCGAGATACTTGCAAATTAGCGAGACTAATGGCAGCAACACCGGCCAAAAATCGAGTCGACTTTAGCCGTAGACATGCAGTGCCACGTTAAAAGCCTAATAGCGATCAACATTTCGCAGAGCTTCGTTGGTTGCCAAAACGCAACCGACTTTTACTGTTTGAATCAGTCTTCTTTCATACTCATTTCACTTAGACGAATTTCTCTTTGCACAAACCCCAAAATCGCGAGCCGCCAGTCCCATGCAATGTACGCTGCGAAAAGTTGATCGCCTTTAAACTTCTAATGTGGCGCTGCATGGCGACGGCCAAACGTGGCTCAACTTCGGCCGGTACAACGTGTTGACCTACCTGACTTGGATATCAGGGATATACCAAGGTTAAACTGATTGAAGCTGGGTCCCTTATAAAATTGTTTAATACGAGGCTTTTTCTAATTTGAGCCTGCAGCGTATCTTTACTATGGAGAACTACAGAATGTCGTAACGATCATACTTTGTTTCGTAATTAACTGTATATTAGTTTTTTTTCTGCACATTGGCGCCGAAATCAATTGAACATCTCAAGCATCATATTTGTGAAATATGTTGCACAAATTTTTTGAACTTTCACGATTAGATTATAAATATCTTCAAAATGGTAAGTGTATAATTGTTTTTCTAAATTCTTCTGTATAGTGCATGTAATGGGTTTTAAAGATTACAAGTTGTATATTAACAAACAATGCAGATTTAACATCGAAGTTACTTAATAGTTATCATACTATTGTTTCCTAATACCAAATTCTTGAAAGTCCAAAAAAAAGAGTTGCAACAAGTTAATCTTGAAGCTTAAAGATCGTATAACGTTGACGAAACGGGAATAACTGTAGTATGCATAAAATATGTAAAGGGATGCTGAACAGATAGGAGACAGAAAAAATGAGTTTCTGGAACAAATAAACCGGATCTTATATTAGGAACCTACTTTTTAATCTTTGCATTGGCATAATTTTCCTTTTTATTTTAGTACGAAGAAAACCGAATGTTTCTAATGTCGTCTCCAATAGGTTACAAAAGAATACATATCTTACTTTTAAAACGTGTATCAAACTTTATTTAATTTCTTAATAGACGAGAATTATGATTTCTTTTTTAAATGGGTCCAATTAGGCGATTTGATTTTGCTATCAGAATGAATTTATTAAATACTAACTGAATGGCTATATTTTCTTTTCCTTAATAAGATCAGATGAATTTCAAGCAAGAAATTGCTGCCGCTGTTTCCGAACCATCGATAAAGAATACCGGGTCTCTTCTTTCAAACTCTGACGTGAACATTCAATTCAAAAAGCGCTTGGTATGCAATTTACAGATGGACTTTCGGATAACGAAATTAAAACTCGAGAACTGAGAATCGAAAATTCAAATACGAAACGATTGTACACTGATCATCGAAGTCGAAATTTAATGAATGAATCGTTCTGTATTGTTCCTTCTCACAGAAGACTGCACGGAATTGTTCCGCAAATACGCGATTTCACGGATCGTTAGTGCGACGCGTACAGCGCCCAGCTGGTTTTTATTCACCTGGAAAGTTTGCTTTGTCGCAGTATAGCCTCCAGCCTCGAGAAGTAAACCTATTTGCGTATTTGCACTCGTTGTAAAGACAGCCGCGTGATAGATGAAGTATAACTTTCAGCGTGTACTCTACTATGTTTTTAATTGGATGACGGTTTTAGTGCAGGTGTAAAATTAGTAAAAGGACTTAAAAGTTTAAGTTGTCGTAAATTGGATGCTACTGAAACGATCGCACCCTTTTTAACTTGTGTAACAGATTTATAGTAAATTACTGATAATTATTAAATTATAATAAATGGCATTTACTAATCTAAAGATATTGAAAAATGGAAACAACAAAAACATTTATTGAAGCTATAGAAACACACATTGCGAGTCTTATTCAACTTCATCAGTATCGCCGATTATCATTGCTCTTGATTACTATGCGCGTACATTTAACTGACAATGAGGCATCAAACTTTGTATTTTCTTGAGCCTCGATCACGGTTCTTAATAAGCAATTTATGACGATGCCAAGATTGAAATGCCGATACGGAGCAGGAAGTAATTTTGAATGCTTTGTTCCCCAGTCTTCGTAACATTGTTATAATAATTTAATGGTAGGCAAAATAGGCACGTGCCCGGGGCTCGCATAACGGTGCCATCACTACATTAAATTGAAAAGTATATTACAATAATGATACTTTTATTGTAACACTATTGTCATATTTGGGTAACATCTTCTATCAATAAGTTGTCTTACTCATTCTTATTTATATAAAAAGGGCTCCGATTTGTTTGTGTAGGACCCAAAAAGTTCTAGACGCAGCTTTGCGAGTAGGTATAAAAGTTCGGATTCTTTTTTATACGTACGACTTGTTCAAAGGTACTGCATTCATATATGCGTGTTCAGGAAGTTACATGTATTGCCTATTTTCTAATCAGATGAAATAAATTAATAAATCCTCAGCCAAATTGTTAGGAACTTCAACAAACCGCCAGACACGAATAACATAGCTAATTTGCTAATGACAAATACTACTGTAGCATTAATAAATTTATCAGCTATTTATTATTAGTTGTCCATAATAAGCGGTAACATTATTTTATTAAAATCTACATGATTGAAGCACATAATTTCATGTTGACGTTCACACTGAGAAATTTATTAATGTTATAGTAGCAACGTATAATTCACTGGCTGCTTTAATTTGTTGTCAAAAGATACGTTGATTGCTATATTTTAACAGATTGATCTAAATGTATTTGGCATTCGCAAATTAGCAATGTTATTCGTGTCTGACTGTTCATTAAAATTCGGTGTCGTTCAACATCTCATTAAATCAACTAATTAACTATGTAAAATAAATGTATATAATTCCATTTCCATGAAATGTACTAAATCAATAAAGGTAATACGACATCCAATAAAGAATTTTATGAGCAAGGATACACGTTAACACTCGAGCCGCATCTAGCACCCTTTTGAACGTATAGCTGATCAATTGAATAGGTTCTGGATTGTGATCAGTGATCCGTGACACGAGTCCACTTATAAGAGAGCATCCAACTAGAATACTCTTGTCAGAATGTTCGACTCTGTCGACGCCTCGAAGCATTTAGCTAAAAGGCTGTACAAACGTTGGATCATTTCTCGAAAGGACAATATACGCAGCAATAAAAGAGAAAATATTTCTTATTGTTAAATTACAGTAGCCTTTCAATTACCATTACATTTTATCTACTGCTTCGCTCCAATCATGGAAGAAGTATCAGGTTCGTATTGTACAGCAGAATGCACGAAGCTTATTAATTTATAACACTAGACCTACGAAAGTGGACGAAATGCCGCATTAGTGAATTTTATTTTCGCTCTAGAGCAGATTTTACGTACAATTTAATTCTTAATAATTTCAATTAGCATTTAGGAAAAAACAAACACGTCTACACATGTAGAAAGTAATAAACAATGTCTTCACTTGCTTCACTCATTTCTCTAAGGCTGCGTTTAGACCGAATATACGAATTCGTTCGTTTGACCTCCATACGCAAAAATTCGCTCTCATTTCAGTATTTTCCGTGAATATTGCTGTATTAAAGCTACATGAAAGCATCACGAATAATAATTGACATGTTTTCTAAATAAAATTCAATTCTAAATGCAGTTTTGTCAGAAGAAGTAGCTACGTATCTAAAAAGCATAGTAGAGCAATCCATGAGGCGAGACTTCCGTGCGATAGTTCATTAGGATAAGGAAGACTGACCGAGACACCAGAAACATGGCCCATGTGCTCCACCAGCAAGATAGTTGGGCAAGTTTCCATGACATCCAGCCGGACCTAGTGCAGATTCTAGGAAGCTAGACTAATTACTTACATACTATCAGTCCGTTGGCTTTCATGAAGTTGACCCGTTTCTCGTTCAACACGATCGTTTTTCTTTCGTGGCGTCTCTGACAACTTGTGAGAGTAACGGATCGGAGACAGACAGACACACGGCCTGTTTCTCTCTTCACTCCGCCATGAAGAAAATCTTTCGAAACGGTGCAACGTGCCTTTAATTAATTGATTGATCGGTCGATCCGGCCGAACGAAACCGTATAATTAATTGACTAATTAATTAAGGCTGTATCGCGTTGTACTCCAGATACGGTTAGCGGCAGGCGCATGAGGAACGCTCAGCATAATTACCGAGCTCGATTGTTATAGGCGGTTAATTAATTGCTTTCGACATTATTCTAAATTACGTTGTTTCGAGCGTTTTCTCAAATTTAGCGGGGAAGTGATTTCAACGATGAACGATTCGATATGACTTTTAAATGTAAGAGAGATTATGTTAGAATTAAGATCTTAAGGATAAAATAATATAACACTGAAAGTAATATAATTAAATAACAATTGAACGTGTAGGTTGTTAGAGCAATTTCTTCATAAAACTACAGCTTGCACTACATTTTTACAAAAGAAGAAACTCTCCATGATACTGTTTTATGAGGAGATGCGAATTTTCGGTTTACTACTACAGTACATCGCTGAAATAAGCAACTGGCTCGGGACCGGTCCGTTGCTTGTATCGAACAGGTCTCCTATTTCGGTTTGGCTTTAATCTCCAAGGTGTCGAAAGCGAACACGGTCAACGAGCGAGGGGTTCGAGATAGCGGCAAACCATAAAGGCTCCCGTCGAAGTGAAATGTTATACTTTAGAGGATAGAATATGCATGCTCTCTCATTTTAACACTAAACGATTCCAGAGCAGGTAGAATCGTATGAATCAAGCACGCACCTATTTACTAATTCTGTGTCACACACGCTCTTATTCTTTGACAATTATTTCAATAATTAGGGAAATCGAGTTGTCAGATGTGAAGAAACACCCGCGATATAACAGTTCTCACACTTCGCTGAAATAAGCAACTGGCTCGGGACCGGTCCGTTGCTTGTATCGAACAGGTCTCCTATTTCGGCTTGGCTTTAATCTCCAAGGTGTCGAAAACGAACACGGTCAACGAGCGAGGGATTCGAGATAGCGGCAAACCATATAGGCTTCCGTCGAGGTGAAATGTTATACTTTAGAGGATAGAATATGCATGCTCTCTCATTTTAACACTAAACGATTCCAGAGCAGGTAGAATCGTATGAATCAAGCACGCACCTATTTACTAATTCTGTGTCACACACGCTCTTATTCTTTGACAATTATTTCAATAATTAGGGAAATCGAGTTGTCAGATGTGAAGAAACACCCGCGATATAACAGTTCTCACACTTCGCTGAAATAAGCAACTGGCTCGGGACCGGTCCGTTGCTTGTATCGAACAGGTCTCCTATTTCGGCTTGGCTTTAATCTCCAAGGTGTCGAAAACGAACACGGTCAACGAGCGAGGGATTCGAGATAGCGGCAAACCATATAGGCTTCCGTCGAGGTGAAATGTTATACTTTAGAGGATAGAATATGCATGCTCTCTCATTTTAACACTAAACGATTCCAGAGCAGGTAGAATCGTATGAATCAAGCACGCACCTATTTACTAATTCTGTGTCACACACGCTCTTATTCTTTGACAATTATTTCAATAATTAGGGAAATCGAGTTGTCAGATGTGAAGAAACACCCGCGATATAACAGTTCTCACACTTCGCTGAAATAAGCAACTGGCTCGGGACCGGTCCGTTGCTTGTATCGAACAGGTCTCCTATTTCGGCTTGGCTTTAATCTCCAAGGTGTCGAAAACGAACACGGTCAACGAGCGAGGGATTCGAGATAGCGGCAAACCATATAGGCTTCCGTCGAGGTGAAATGTTATACTTTAGAGGATAGAATATGCATGCTCTCTCATTTTAACATTAAGCGATTCAAGTCGCTTGCAGACTTCCTTCCGGAACAGGAAGATAAGATGTTCCGTCCGATGCGGAACAATACGTTGAGAATTTTCGCTAAGGTTTATGGCACGCATTTCGGGAACAGATTATTTTTTAGGAAAATTATTTGGTATAATTGCTTGCCGTCTGCACGGTTATACGAATATATACATAACACGCAAGAAAGCGCGAGAGAGCATTACATTTTCTATCCTTCTACTAGAAACGTCACTGTTCGCTCGACCGTCAAGATTTACGACTTCACGCCTCTCTTTCGTTCTCCGATTTCCCGCTCAGCGCGGCTACTTCAAACAAAGAAGGGGGGATAGCGATTCTCCTATTTCGAACAGTCAGCCAGTCGCGTATTTCAGCGAAATACTGTATCACTTTTTACACATGTGAAGTAATATATTTATGCCCAGAAAAATATGATCACTTTCAGCCTGAAAGAAAATCTTAAACTGGTCAACGATGAATCCATTATTTTTCAGAATTAGCAACTTAATCTTTCATCACTTTTAATGCATAGCGTAACAACAAGATAGGTCCACTTGAACTTTTCGTCGTCACTCTGGAGCTAGTTAACCGATTCGGCTGAACATTCAATAAGTATTTAGTTTAAGCTCTAGGGAGTATTTCCGCACTAGGCTGCATTTTTGTACAGTAAATAGTTGTTTGATTTTTGACAATTTTCGACTGTAACGAAATTTCATATGATAGGTCCACTTGCAGAGAAACAGAAACTTTAACAAACGTCTTCAGTAATTTATAGGTTTTCCACCACTTTTATTATTAAATTCATCTTCTTCGTCGCTGATTCTGCTAGACTTTGCAGTTGTTTCAAAGTAACACGATTGCAGTCCTGTAATATCGTAGATTTCAAATCGATAATGCCGACATTAAATTGCCGACAATTGTCATTTATGTAACGTGTATTGACGGCACTGAATGTCGCGAAATGAATTTATTTCAAAAACGCGATGGTCGATGCGCTCTATGGCAAACTAATGTCGCGAGGGGCTATTTCAATAGGTGATGTATACGGACTTGGTAAAGCAAACTCTATATATTTTTAAACTATCAACGGTACAAATTCTGAGATTGTGTTGGTGTGTATTTTAAGTGTGTTCGGTGAATGTTCGTGTCGATCTGTTCAAGTGTTGTCTCGTCGCAAAAAATGTTGACGTTATAGGGTTTGATGTGGGAAATCGGAGGATGGAGCTAATATGTCATTGGTTAAGAAGTTTCTTAAAAATTCGGGAAGAAGGAAAAAATAGGTGGAGGGAAAATGTTGGAGGGAAACATAAAGGTGTGTAGCGGTGAGAATGAATGGTCAGCGCATGAGGCGTAAGGGCGGTTCATGACTTGTTTTTCAGTGTTCGGAGTTATAAAAGTAAAAGTTGGTGAGCGTCTGGAACTTAATATATTTATGACTTAAGCTGGTAGAGAAGATTTTTAGCATGTAGGTCATTAAACAATTGGTGACCAGATTTGGACATTACCTGGAGGGTTTATAGGACCGTACATAACGTTCAAGTTGACCCCAGAAATTCTAGATAAGGTTAATGCCAAGCGATGTCACCGGAGGGGGGGGGGGAGCTCCATGTATCGAAAAAGACCGTATACGGCAAAGTCAAGTGGCAAGGGGTCCGGAAATGGAGTAACTAAAATTCAAATACGAAAGCAATGTCCGAGGTTTCCTCTGCCAATATTTATTCATTTCTCATATCATCCAAATTCACTGGGAAAGTATGAAGTCTCTTCGCTTTTTCCATATTTTCTCAGTGAACTCAGACGATATGAGAAATCACGAATAAGTTATCGCTGAAGACGTAAAATTGTAAGATTCCGGAATTAAAATAAAACGTATTCATTTAATGCGGGTATTTGCTTTGATATTACATGAAAGTAAATATTAAAAAGAATAATCAATAAATAGTAACAACAATAAACAATAAATGCATGTGGGATAATCCCACTTTTCAATAATCTCTAATGGCCTGAATATCTATAATTCTCCTCTGCAAAATATCTCCAACAGACTTTTCGCACTACAAATTCCTCATAGCTCCATGAAAGTAATTTGTCATTCCTAACTGTAGTGATCTATTCCTTTGCTATGCCTTTGTCTTTAGGAAAAAAAACACTGAAGAAATTATTAAGATAAATATCAAGATAAAAAAAGTCACTTCAGTCTTTTGAGCCAAGAATAATTAAATAAAAATAATTGAACTATTTATTTTTGAATGTGTAAATATTCTAAACAAGTTTTTACATTAACTTCTTAAAAATTCACATAAAGTTCAAACTCAAAAACACACAAACTCCACTTACTACCTATAACGTGTATTCGGTCTGAAGCGTAGCCTGCATTTACTTAAAAATATGGCTTCACGTGGTATACACCACATTGAAATTTAGGTACCCTATTTCCGGACCCCTTGCCAGGTGGCGCTAATGTATACGGTCTTCTTTGATACATTGAAGTGAATAAGCCTCTGGATTTCATTGGGCCAGGCGATTAGAGGTCTGGAATTGCGTTACTCCGAAACAACTACAAAATCTAGCTGAATCGGCGATGAGGAGGATGAATTTATTTATAAAAGGTGGTTGGAAAACGTAAACGTTACTGAATGTGTTAGCTTCTTTAAGTTAGAATGTTTTAGTTTGTTGAAGTGCGTGTTTTTCTGTAAGTTGCCTATCATTATGTTACGGTAACAATTGACAAAAATCAAATACACGTTTACTGTACAAAAATGGGTTATTGTATTAAAATTAAATTTTACACGAAACTAGGTTAAATGCTGAAATAATGTCGAATCGGTTAACTAATTTCAGAGTTAGGACCAAAGGTGCAAGTGGACCTATTTTTGTTTGTTATGCACTGTATGATACATTCGTAGCACTTTAAATCGTTTTGTTTTTGCTGACTGTCGATAGTGTAATGTCCAATTTCCCAATTGCTCAGTGTAAACTCAGCGATCCAAAAGACAATTTACATTATTCTGCAACTTGTTGTTAAGGTATAATTCGAGGTTGCTTTACTACTTGTTTAGCTTTCCCGAGTAGCACTTAACAGTGTTCTGTATACGTAGCTACCTCTATTGTAGCAGCTTCATTCAACGTTACTCTGTGTCTTCCCTTTTATGGCGAAACTATTACCGAACTGGAAATTAAATGCAGTTACACATTCTTTAATCGTTCCAGCTTGCAAAACTTTCCACGGTCGAGTTTTGCTGCTAACTTCTTCCGCCAAAGGGAGGTGTATCGCCCCTGTTCAAGCGGCGTAATTCCAAGAGTTTTGCGGGAAGTGCTTCAAGCAGAAATCTTCGGTAAGGTGTTAACTGGAGAAGGCCTGACCCGAAAATCGTATTGCTGCTTGGACCGGGGTTGCCGAATGTAATTATCTTACTACTCCGAAGCCCCCCGGTACTGTTTCAGAAGAGGACGCTTCTGACCGCTTGTGGAACCTTTCAGCGAACTGTGCGAACTACCGAGGTAAGTACTCTTGAGAACCTCGGTCAACACCTAAAGATATCTATGTATATCACAATCGAGAAACTCACGGATCAAAGCGTTGCTTTGAAATTCGATTAACCACAGTTAAACACAAGTGATTTATAATAGTTTAAATCAGCTTTAAATTGCGTTGGGATGAACTTATTTATGTTTACGCACGTGGTTTATACCATCGCTGCCAAACACACAAAAGAAGAAGTAAAAAGAACGTCGCACATGCCACTACTACGCGATCAAGTGGTAATTAAGCATACATAATTACAGACAATTCTCGACAGATGGTGCAATTACATGCTCCTATAAATTGCTTTGTTGGCACGTCGGACGCAACATTCCTTAGAAATTGATTGTATGGAGCATGGGGTATTCACTTCAATGTATCAAAAAGGACCGTATACTGTAGAGCCGCCTGGCAAGAGGACCGGACATGGGGTAACTAAAATTCAAGATGGCGCGTATCGCGTGGTACCATACATTTAAGTAGCTCCAAACAGAATAGACGCTATGGACAGTAAGTGGAGTTTGTGTGTCTTTGAGTTTAAATTTTATATGAATTATTAAGAAGTTAATATATAAACTTGTTGAGGGTGTTTACACATTGAAGAATAAACGGTTAAATTATATTTATGTAATTATTTTTCAATTAAATGCTTGAAGTAACTTTTTTTTCTTCATATTTATGTTAATAATTTCTTAAATATTTTAGTTGTAATGAATTGTTTTCCTCACTTATTCTCATACTTTCTTTTATAGTATTCACAATGAGTAGTTCCATGTGCAAGGCCACTTGTGTTGTTCTTTGTTGTCCTGGTAAATGCAAAGTTCCTGCACATAAATTTCCTAAAGACAAAGATATAGCAAAAGAATGGATCACTGGAGTTGGGAATGACAAACTACTTTTGTTGAGCTGTGAGGAATTGGTAGAGCGGAAAGTCTGTTGGAGACATCTTGCAGCGAGGGATTATAGATATTCAGGACATTAAAGGTTATTGAAAAGTGGGGTTATTCCACATGCATTTATTGTTTATTGCTGTTACCATTTTCTGTTTATTGCTCTTAATATTTGTTTTCATGTAATATCAAAGCAAATATCCACGTTGAATGAATTCATTTTATTTTAATTCAAGAACCTTGCAATTTTTAATCTTCAGCGATAACTTATTCATGATTTCTCACATCATCTGAGTTCACTGAAAAATATGGAAAAAGCGAAGAGACTTAATATTTTTCCAATGAACTTGGATAATATGAGAAATGGATAAATTTTGGCAGAGGAAACTTTGGATATTGCTTTCGTATTTGAAGCCCCCCCTATAGTGCGGCATATTGAATTTTAGTTACCCTATTTCCGGTCCCCTTGACAGATGCCGCTGCAGTATACGGTCTTTTTTTATACGCGGGAATGAGCACCCCCTGGTATAGAGTATTTCAGAACGATTAAGCAACTACTAAACATGATTTAAGAAACTTTGAAAATAGAATTGTATTGAAAATTAAGAAATTCTACACAGGCGTCTTCCAACATGCATACTGAAATTCTTATTTAGACAATTAGATAAAATGTACTTATTAGATAACCTCACGTTTAATATATGGCCCAGGTCTTCCTCGCGTAAGACTGTTGATGCAAATAATGAAATTGCAACAAAATGAACATAAAGAAACGGGTTCCATTACTTAACATATATATTGTACAAAGATTGCTGCAATTAGAAAATCAGTAGGAAACACAAGTAACAACAATGATTCATTGGTGAAGATGATTAAAATGAATGAATTGATCAATGTAGTACATTAAACAGTATCGCCTGCTGTTTCGAAGAATCTCCTCAAGCACGGTTGTGTATGCGCGACTCTGAGCAGGAAGTCTAATGAGCGAACGCGCTAACTAAAACGGTGCAGTAATTAAATGACTGGCCCGTGATGGGATTAATGTAATTACGACAAAGTAACGTTGCGTTGGACGGTATAATCAATGGATACCCGCTAATGACATCAACGGGAATCGATTATATGCTATACGTTCTCGTATTAACCTAATCCATCATTAACCCGGGAGCGTGTAGATCGACAGCGGCCAACGTACAGACTGTAATTAATAAAATCTTTCTAATGAAAAATCAGGTGTCACGACGTCTCTACCTGTCCCTTAAATTCCTCTTCCATACTTAATTAGTTCGTTCGGAATAAATAATTTGTCACGAGATAGCATCGTTTAAATCGTTACTGCATTTATTGTTATGTATGATTCTTTTGTAGCACGACGAATGGTTGGTGTAATTATTTTGGATAATGGCAGAATTATTAGGGTAACGGTATCGAATATGAGACAAGTACCTAATATAAGACCCCATAAAATCCTTACATGAAAGTGTTGCGATACTTTGGTAAAGATTAAAACTGCTAAAACAAACAATGTCGTGAACACGAGATTACAGTTTACATGAATACATTTATTTTAGTGATACACCATTAAATATATTGTTCACTGTTGCGAGTTTTCATATGCGTTTACAAGGAAGGCTTGTATAACACTAAAGAATTACTATAAAAGTTATTATAAGTTATTTGATCAGTTTCTTTATTAGCTTTGATTCTTGGCATTATTAACTAGTTTTATTATCGCCCAAGTGAAGAATTACCCTGACAGGTAGATCAACACGGTGTACTGGTGAAAGTTGAGTCAAACTTGACCGTTGACATGCAGCGCCACATTAAAGTCTACATGGCGATCAACTATTCGCAGCGTACGTTGTATCGAACTGGTGCGGCGGCTTGTGATTTTGGGGTTCATGCAAGGAGAAATTCATCCAAGTGAAGTGGATATGAAAGAAGTCGATCTCCTATGTTCTCCTACAGCTCTGAGAAAAAACCGCCAGTTCGATAGTGCTGATCCAAACGGTTGAAGTTGGCTGCGTTTTAGCAACTAATGAACTAGTGCAATCAGTCGATCGTCATAGGACGCTATTTAGCTGGTAATATGGCGCTGCATGTCGGTGCAAGTAGCTATTAGGGCAATAATCTCTTATTATATGAGACCCTATGCTGTTCTTAGCATGAAGCACTTCTGCTGGGGGAAACTGACAGGGAAAACTGACTTCACTTCACTTCCAATTCGGAATTGAGTGTGCCTATTTTGTTCATGTCTCTGTTCCAAGGACCATGCTGAATAATGGTTTTAATGCATAAAGTGCTATAAATGGGCCCACAAATGTTATGGGTCTACTGATACTACCCGTATTTATCCCAATTATTTTAAAATGACAGAAAAAAGCTGACTTTTTAATTTTAAGTAATAATTTTATCTTCTAATGTTAATTTTAAACAGGATCTCATAATAGCTTTGCTTTTTTTGAAATCATTAACTTTGTACTCTTATATTTTCTTTATTTTCATGATTAATAAAGGTATATATGAAACTGTTCTTCTTAAGTATCTACCTATAAATAAATTATGAATGGAGAAGTAGGAATGTTTTTACCCTTCTTTTGCTTTTTACAACCTGGTATTTAATCAAGCTTAAATGGGGCCTCATATTTCGTACCGTTATTTTATACATTATATACATATATTTAGAGTAGCTGGATGGCTTTGTTAGATATATCGCTCTATAGATAGTACTTATTTAAATCGTGTGCCTTTTTTATAATCACGAGGTTAGAAATATCTATTTGGAGGGCTGCTCCAAAAAGAATTCATGCCCTTTACATTGGAAGCATAGAGCATAATAATTTATTTACCTGTAATTCGTGAAACCAGCGTCACATAAACCAAATGAGATGCACGAACTTTGGCTTACCTGAAACACGATAAAAAATACAACGTTAACAAGGAATTCTTGATGTTTGTATAAATAGTTTTTTAAATTATTTCATTCTGTGTTGCCGTGCAATATCGTGGAACTGTAAAACGTATTGCATTTCATTAATTTAATAGTGTCGTTTCAGTAGAATTTGTTGCTGCAATACTACTCACGTTACAATGTAACTCCAGATTTTCAATTAAGCTCGACTATGAACTTTGTAAATCCATGTTGATCAAATTATTTGAAGGCTTCACAATTTGCCTGTGCAGCAAATTACGAATCAATTTGCAAAATATAATTTATAACTTAATTATATCTGTTAGTCTGAATACCGATGGCTTCCATCTTCCATTAATTACAATTTAATTTCGAATCACACAAATATATTATTGCATTTAATGTTAAGTGATGTTAAATTATATTGGCGTTTTGCCGTCTTTTATTTGTTATTTAGTGGATACGGAAAATTGCAATCATCATGTTGTTGTACAGAAAAACATGGTCGAAGACACAATTTTAATTATCTAAATAAACGAGTGAAAATACTAGTAATATTTTCTTTACTAATTATTAGGCTTTACATTCTTATTGTATTAACAAAGAACAATTTTTCTTTTGCTTTAACCGCTTGACATCATTAATTGTTGTAATAAAAACTGCCAGGGGACATTTGTTTTGTTACATAAAGGGTCTAATTGGTTTCCAAAACGCAAACTGTACAGGCACAGCAGACGTGTCCGACAAAAGAAGAAAGGGATGAGCAAACAAATCCAAATGGCATTGCTAAAAGTTACTGTCGGGAACTTATTAAAGAAAAAACAAAGCTTACAGAAGTTCTGGCACATCATGCAAATAAATTGTAAACAATTTAGTGGTGTACAGTGGTGTAAATAGCATAAAAGAGTTTTCGTATTTTTCTTTAACTTCCCTTTCCCTTCGTACAACATTCGGTAATGTAAAATTTACAGTAAAATAAAGCTGCATAGTTCGTTTTACTTTCTGTTGAATTCTGACAAAAATATCAGAGAATTTGACATGATCAATTATGCCAGCTATCGGACGCTGTAAAGTATGCATACATCGCATCGCGTAAGTATTTCAATAAAAGCATGTCATATGTATCGTGTCAGTCATATTCAGGGCTTTTAAAAAAAGAATGTGTCGGAACTCTTTTCTTATCAAGACTTGTATTAAGCAAAATTATTATATTCAAATACCATTTAAATGAAATTTAAAGCAACTTTTCCTATGCCGCGACACGCGTAAAAAATTGAACAAAAGTTACGATATTTTTTTAAATTTTAGATGTCGAAATAAAAAAATACATTGTTCGTCTAATTGCTTTTGAAACATTACATATATCGTGAAAAATGGTGCCGAAACGCCGTTCCACCGCGTTACATTACAAAAAAACCCGAGTCATATTTCAGAAAACAGTGAAGACAAATTTCAGAAACGCTGATGCTAGTCATTCCGTAGAAGGGTTTTGGCTGAAACATTTCATACATGTAACAACGCTTTTTTGCGATAAAAAGATAAAACGTTTATTCATAGCAGTTACGTGGCACCGTTTGAAAATCAAATTTTGTAACATATTCCTGTTTCTACTAATTTATGTATTAATGCCACCAACAACTAAAAGCATACAAGGTGTCAACTGTAGCGCGAGTTTCGGTAAAGCTACGCTCAGACCTTCGTCACGTCACGTGCAGTCATATGACTCCACGTTTAGGCAGTATTACACGTGACATAGCGGGTGATGCTCACATTTGTATCACGTTCCGCAATAGCAGTATGTATATGTGCTCCGAGGACTCTTTTGTCATGGCTGGCATTAGCCCGGCCTTGGTTAGCTCAGACGCTTTAATTAATAAGAGTTTGTATCAAGCGACAGGACACAGGTTTTTACAAAATTTTGGGGAAAGATATTCTGCTAAGAATATAAACCCCATATTTTTCAAGCGCAAGCGTACATATTGAAGAGGTGAAAATCATTCTTGAAGTTAAGGATACAAACCGTATTTGTTTACATATCTCGGAAGGTATTAAACATATATAAAATAACTGTCGGAAGTTCCATTTATTTAAACAATGTATTATATAACATTATGTTATTATTAATTTCACGTGCTAAAGATTCATTAATATTTAAAAAATTTATATTAAACAATATGTAACATTAAAATGATTATACCTCAATGAGTGATATACTTTACATTCGAACAAAATTTAATTCCAAGAATGTATTCTAAATATTATCAAAATGAATTTGTGCTCCAATAATTTATTACAAATGTTATACGAATAAATTTTTATTACAATAATGCCAAACTCTGCAGCCGATACATTATTTCGATCGCAACATAGTACAAATTTTCCAAGTGGATAGATTTGCCTGTATGACAGACGTAACATTGGGAAACGGTGGCAGGCCGTGAAATCGTAAGAGGGCTTCAACACGTGGCAATACGGGAAATCTGTGGATGCGTGACGCGACAGCAGTGTGTCACCAACAGATACAAGCAATTGAAACATGCCGGCCCAACACTTTTGGAAAATCGCGTGAAATAACGTGACAGCTCGTAACACGACAACAGTCCGTACAGTGTTTGCTACGCTCTTATTCTAAACACTCTAACAATGTACAGGGATATATGTACCACTGTCTTTACGAAAACCAGACGCGCCTGCGAAAGGCGACGCCTGGCCCTTGAGATAACAGCGGAAAATACGGCGATATGTCCTATGCACGTGACACTAGAAACGTCTGTGAAATTGAAGACGGTCCGTACACGTGCCAATGGGTGGTACGCCGTGAATGTGTAACGTGTCTGCAGTCTGTCGACAAACAGATTTAAAGCAATGTAAATGTGCCGGCTCACACTTCTACAATGACACGTGGAAACGCGTAACAACACATCACGTGACTAAGATCTGAACTTAGTTTTACTCCAATACGAATATAAGATTCATTTGCACAGATCCGAACACTGATAAGCTTCATCGAGAAGTCGCGATGCAACCGATAAGACTTGTAGCGACTAGGGGCAGTATCTGACACGACATTAAAAGGCTTATCTGTGATTCAAATTTTCCTTCCTGCTTCAAGAACGCTACACGGTCCAGTAGCCGCATTGCCACTGGCACGTGCTTCTCTCTTGTCTTGCATTAGCGAAAGGATTCGCCTGTAATACGGCCGATTTATTTCCCGAATGTAACCGTTATCCTCGTTGGATCGAGCGGGCAGCCAGCGCAGCGGTATTTAGTGCTTCCGATGCGCGACATATAGCAGGGCAATCTATCCTCCTCGATAAGTCTGGCTACGTGCGAAAGCATCGAGCGGTCGTTTAACGCATCTTGCCGAAGCTTTTTGCGCGGCAAGTAGGAACAGACAACAGCGTACTCGAGAGCACGGTGCTAATTATTTGACTCGACGCTTGTTAAAGCTAATGGTCGCGACCTAATGGTGTTGCTGCTGCTGCTGCTGCGCTACATTTCGTCTCAACATTCGTTCCTAGACGGTAATATACGTCTCAGGGAGAACGGGGACATAACGGATCCGTATAATTAAGTCTGTTGGCCTGACCGAGAAAAGAATTATAAAATCTGGCTGCTAATTGGAAAGCTCGCTCCAATTGCTGTACTAACCCACATACGAGATCATAAGTTCCCTTTTTAGCCAGGATTGTCTTTACATGGCTGTGTACTTTTTTTGCTCAATTCTTTCCATTTTTATTGAAAAAGTTGTATGTTACTGTAAGATTATTCAGCGGAAGAAGCCAAACAACTACAACTTAGAGTTTATCCGACAAGAATTGGCACAAATGTAACTATGGGTTCTTTTGGAACGTCTATTAAAGGAGATCACTTGACAATTGTTTTAATATAGGGTAATTCCGGGTGAGATAGCTTTGCGTGTGAAATGGTTCTCTCTCGGCTATGAAACGTCGCGATTTTCAATTACTTATGTGATGTACTTGCGCGTTGCTCGCGTGCTGCATTAATTGTTCTTTTGGTTTGTTTTCAACTACAAAATTAGATAATTTATATGTAATGTAAAAATTGACTAACCTCAAAAATTTTCTGCACGTCCTTTAAATTATAATTTACTGACGTTTTATGAAAAAGTAATGACTTCTTCTTAATTTAATGCTTTAATATAATGTTTAGAGCTTACTTTTACGGTCTTGTGATAAGATATTGTCGTAGAATTACTGAAAAAACAGGCGAGTCATCGTTGTTAACTTTCGGGTCGGATAGTCCGATTTTTTCAGGGATATTTGATCCATCAGAAAATTATGCATAATAGCTAGTAAATGTTTTTGTAGAACATGTTAACGGAATATAAACGCAAATATAATCAATGTAGGAAGTTGTGGACGAAACGAGGCATCGTTAAAAGCCGTGGAAACAATCCAAAGTAGCAAAAAGTGTATAAATACAGCATATAGAAACTTCGGTATTCCTGCTTCTACATTGAGGAGACGAATAAAAACTCAGGACTTCGCGGAAAAGACATTAGAACCACCTGTATTGTTAGGTAAAGAAAATGAGGAAAGACTTAAAACTCATGTAAAAAAATTGCAAAAATACGGTTTCGCACCAACATGTGAGCGCGTAAGATCCATGGCATTTAATTTAGCTGAAAGCTTGGGTATAAGTCACAAAAACAAGGGGAAAGGATTTGCTGGATACGATTGGCTAAATATGTTTTTGAGACGTCATGAAGATCTCAGTATTCGAAAAGTCAAAGGTGTGTCATTGGCTCGTTGCCAAGGTATGAATAAGGTAAAAGTTGACTTTTACTTTCAGTTTTTAGAGCAAATTTTGCATGAGAATAATTTAATGAACAAACCAGGGAATATATTTAGTCTGGAACTAAATAAAAAACCTGGTTATGTTATTGTCCAAAAAGGATCTAAAAATGTTGCAGCTGTTACATCATCCGAGAAAGGCGAAACTATAACAGTAATTTCGTGTTGTAACGCTGAAGGTTTGTTTTTACCTCCTGTATGTATCTTCAAAAAGAAGAATAAGAAACCCGAATTCGAAGATGGTATGCCTCCAGGTTTGGTTATATACAGGGTGTAACACAACCCTCTGCAAATATTTTAAGGGGTGATTCTACAGGCCAAAATAAAACGGAAATCAAGAGTGGCAATTTTGCGTTTGCGGCTTTGTTAACGAGATATCGATGTTTAAAAAAACGCGGTGAAAACGCCTGCCGATAGGCAATCTGACGCGCGAGGCTCGAGGCGAACAGCTGCGTTCAGTGGTAGTCATTCGCTGCGACGCCGCAGGAACCATGACCTACCACACCGTGAAATCTGAAACTCAAGAGGCACACACGTCTCACGTTGTACAGCATTCAACCTGCTTACTTGTAAAAATCCACATGGGCATATCGAAACCCGCCCAATGGGATTATCAAGTAAAGAGGGTGACGGCCTTCAATCCATAATTTTCTTCTCAAAAACCAAATACACATGCACCACGATTGCCCCGTCCGCGAGTGTTTGTGCGTACACGCGATTGCCCCGTCCGCGAGTGTCCACGATTTGCACTAAAATTATTATTCCAGGAAATGTTCCTCGTGTCCACTACTCGCTTGAGTGCAGTTATTCAATCTTCGACGCAAGTCGTGCCACAATTTTCGGAAGTTTGTTATTATTGTCAGAGAACATCATCATGTAGACGTATTCCGCGAATGTACACGACCCTTTGCACACTTGGCACCACTATCACCGCACGTAACCGATTGTAATAAAAAGTAGCTTTAAGATTGAGATTACGTATCTAGAAATTGAAGTAATCAAGTTCTAAGAATTAGACTAAATTAAAAAACCAAAGTAATAACAATAGAACTAAATGCAATATTAAATCTATGCCCACTACCAAAATTCAAAGAACAACTAAAATGTTTAAATAGGTCCGTGTTCAACGCTGTACAAACAGCAACTGAGATCGTCTAGAAATAATGATCAACCGATGCTTGCCGAACCGTCGCGAGTCGTAGTCACGGAAAATGTTTGGCGGCATTTGTTATTCTTTCGGCCGTATAAAGGGGCGGCAGGAGTCAAAGATCAGATTACCTTTTTTCACCGATGTGTTACTGATCTCCTTACCGCTTCCACCTCTCTTGACCCTTTTCTACGGCCGAAAGAAAAACAAATGCCGCCAAACATTTTCTGTAGATACGACTCGCGACGATTCGGCATGCATTGTTTCTAGACGATCTCAGTTGCCGTTTGCACAGCGTTGAACACGGACCTATTTAAACATTTTAGTTGTTCTTTGAATTTTGGTAGTGGGCATAGATTTAATATTGCATTTAGTTCTATTGTTATTACTTTGGTTTTTTAATTTAGTCTAATTCTTAGAACTTGATTACTTCAATTTCTAGATACGTAATCTCAATCTTAAAGCTACTTTTTATTACAATCGGTTACGTGCGGTGATAGTGGTGCCAAGTGTGCAAAGGGTCGTGTACATTCGCGGAATACGTCTACATGATGATGTTCTCTGACAATAATAACAAACTTCCGAAAATTGTGGCACGACTTGCGTCGAAGATTGAATAACTGCACTCAAGCGAGTAGTGGACACGAGGAACATTTCCTGGAATAATAAGTTTAGTGCAAATCGTGGACACTCGCGGACGGGGCAATCGCGTGTACGCACAAACACTCGCGGACGGGGCAATCGTGGTGCATGTGTTCTTGATCCTCGTGTGCTGCAAATTTCTGTGTTGAAGGGTGTATTGTGAACAATCGCGGACGGGACAATCGCAGTGCATGTGTATTTGGTTTTTGAGAAGAAAATTATGGATTGAAGGCCGTCACCCTCTTTACTTGATAATCCCATTGGGCGGGTTTCGATATGCCCATGTGGATTTTTACAAGTAAGCAGGTTGAATGCTGTACAACGTGAGACGTGTGTGCCTCTTGAGTTTCAGATTTCACGGTGTGGTAGGTCATGGTTCCTGCGGCGTCGCAGCGAATGACTACCACTGAACGCAGCTGTTCGCCTCGAGCCTCGCGCGTCAGATTGCCTATCGGCAGGCGTTTTCACCGCGTTTTTTTAAACATCGATATCTCGTTAACAAAGCCGCAAACGCAAAATTGCCACTCTTGATTTCCGTTTTATTTTGGCCTGTAGAATCACCCCTTAAAATATTTGCAGAGGGTTGTGTTACACCCTGTATATAAATGTAAAATCGGCTTGCATTAGCGTTACATTATTCCTACAGTGGTTGAAAACACATTCCATGCCTAGAAAACCAAATGGAAGGGTTTTAATTTTGGATGGCCATTCAACACATTGCAATTCCGTTGAAATGTTAGAATTTGCAGATGAAACATGATGACATCTTACTATGCTTGCCTAGTCCCATCACCCAATTTCTGCAACCTCTGGACGGAGCATTCTTTAAAAGCTTGAAATCTAATTACACTAAAGTTTATATAGGTCTCTATTTTATTTTTCTGTGTTATAAATATATGATGATTTTTTAATTCAATTGTATATTATTAATCTAGATGTAATCTAGATCTATATATCTATTACATTTCCGGTGTATTAATTGTTTTAAAAACAGTAGACCATCTCTCTCTGACTTACCCTACACCATGAGAATATCTGATTAGTATTGCCACCAATATTTCACTTTATTACCTGCATTTGTATGAGTTACAAACAATACCGCCGGTATATCTGTGATGCATGAGAGGAGACACTGTACTGACTGTCTACAGACACTGACACACCGTGAGAATTCCATCACTCGGCGATATTGATGCATGGGAATCAGAAAATGCAAATCCGTATCGATACGAAATGTCGATTTGTCGACACTAATCATAAGTGATCCGTGTATCATTGTTAGTAAGTGAAAATACTGTCAGCATTGCCGAACTCCTGCGGGTATCCTCAATAAGCTTATTAATCGATGACAGCCCCCATCGATTTTACGATACCTACATATCCCATTAGTCTTCGCCTGAATACGTTTTAACACACAGTTAAATGTGTCGCTTCACTACACCGAAAACTTGAGCAGAGGAAAGGTTGGAAACATGACTCCCCAGTTTAATGTTTCATCCTAAAATTTGATCAACCGCCTAAACTGTGCAAATTTTTTAATACAAATGTAGGTAAACTATTAAGGTTACCCATAGCAAAATATTGATGTAAAGGAAATACAATTTAATTCAAATTTACACTAATAATAAATTTATGTTTAATGAATATATATAACAGTACATCACTTCAGACATACTTACTAAAGGTGAGGATAATATGGACTTCAACAAAAGTCATAAAGACTAACTTTTCGGTTGCATTAGAGATCAAAAGTATTTGCTAAGTATTGACTAAAGTAATTTGTGTTGTTCATAAACAAAAGATGCATGCATGCTTTTTTGCGTCGCGCGGTGTGCATTTGTTATGTGTCAGTAGGGTGTGGACCGGCACAGTATTTTTAGACAGGACAATGCTACTACCCAAGCTCTGTCCAGAATAAGAATAAACCTAAGTTTGGACGCGTTTTCGACCATTCTGCGCAGGGCCACGCCTACTACCGATTTGATGCTCGTGATTGCTTAAAACGCGTCCCCGGCAATGAACGACAAAAGCACCAGGGTGCCGAATCATAGGCACGGGCCCAGAGCTTATTGTATATACATGGTGGTCGAAAAAAACGCATTGTAAGACATTTTCAGAATATCGGGCCATACTGTCACGATGCAAGAGTGCATTGAAAAAGTCATCCGAAATGAAAAAAAAACAGAAAGCATTCTTTAATTTGAGTGTACGCTCAGCATGAACCTATTCTTAAACTAAAAAATGTTACAGTTCATGCTATCATAAATTGTTAACTTGTAATTGTAATACATGCTTCATTTTATACATTTTTTGGGGCATTACGGATTACAGCCGAATATATTCAAGTGTAGAGTACTGCATGCATGGTTTTTGTAATGATTTTTCCAAAGTTCTTGTAAGACGTGTATGCATACAGAATGAATTCGGTCACCATGCCTATGAAGGTGTAGCGTGTGAGGCCGTAAAGAAAGAAAGCGCACTAGACAATTATTCAGAGAAAAACGTTGGTGGCCCAGCAGCGTTTCGGGCCTAGGCGGCGCCTAGTAAGACCAGCCTACGTCCTAAACGAGACTAATCTTATTCTGGACAGAGGATAAGAGCTGTGGCGAGCATGGTACATTTTAACAGTTATCAAATCTGTACGAGTCGTTAAACAAGAAGATGAAATTAATTTGCAGATAATATTATAATTACTGAAATGGTAATATTACCCTCCATTATGGGGAGCCAATTTGTCAACATGTGTAGGCTCGGAAACATTAGCTATATTTTTAAAAATGTCAAAGATCAAGTGATCTACTTAAGTATATCGATTCTACGTATCGTTGATTGCACGTACACTTACACACAATACTCCAAATCCCTTACTTTTCAAGAAATACTGCTTTTTCCGAAAGACAACAAACCTTTTTCATCATAACTTATGTTATACGTGCTTATTGTTAGCGACAGGTATGCAACATTTCGCCGATCGATATGAAATTTGGAGGGGTTTGTGGGCATGGGTGAAAACCCCAAACATAACATTTTAAGTTAGGTTAGGTTGTAGGTACGGGTATTTAATAGTCTCCGGGATATTAATTAAAAACTTTCGGTAGGATATACAATTCAATTGTATAGGCAGATCTCTATGTATTGTACCGAAAGATTTAAATTAATATCTCGAAAACTATGAAATGCCCGGACGTAAAATTTTATATTTGCCCCTTTTCCCAAGCCCGCCAAATTTCATATCGATCGGCGGATGGTACTTGTCGGAACAATATCCCGTGCGTTTTTTTGCTTTTGGGAAGTAGGTGCTACAGATGGTGCCAGGGAATAGCTGGAACTCCTTGTTATAAATATGAGAATCACCAGGGGGGCACATAACCAGCAGGAGACCATATTACTGTCCCTTTCGATTGAATGTAAAGCAACGAAAGCTTCAATGACGACATTTCTATCAGGACGTCAATGCTTTGAACATTTCAATTACTAAACCATACGTTATCCAAAAGTAGTGAAACGTGGTAGTAAACTGTAGTATAACTGTTCCCAAGTTTGCATCTTGTAACGGGAAACGTTTAACACGCTGAAATTGAACGACGCAACGTGAATTTACAGGCGGAGACGCGCGGCACAGGAAACTCTATGGCCCGTAGCTGTTCTCGCACGGTATACGATAAGCCGGAACAGGAACTACGTTCAGATACGCGAAAAAGCTTTTTAATGGTGATATCTACACACTTCAGAGTGTCATACGGTCTACGAGGGTACATACACAGAATGCAACAGTAATCTTCCTTACAAAGGAAGCCTTGGGAGTATTTTGACTTCGCAAGGACACGGATTTATGCAACGGAAACGAGCAGCTCTGCTATAAACTTGTATTACACGTTTGAACATACACCCTCGTATAGTTGGCATTTTATCCAGTCGAATCTAATGCAACTATAATTAATTGAAATTCAATATCGCGAGTTTCGCTTTTTGGGTTTAATTAATCACGTCTACTTTGAGCATTCTTTCCTTTTTTTTACTCGTCACTTTTTTTTACAGTCACCGTGTATTACTTATTCTTAGTGTAATTGGACAATGAAAACTGTCGTTGCACTGTAAAATAGGACAATATAACTAAACCGTCATAAAAACGTACTTGTTTTGGCGATTCCTGTAGTAAAGAAAAGACCTCTGTCCAATTTTGTTCATAGTTTACTTATATACAGCTTGGATCAAAACAACTCCTTATGCAAAAATACGTGAAAATGGCATAGCAAAATGAACCAACATTGGCACACGGCACTTTACTGTCAAGAACCAGTGGCTTACTATCTGCCAAAAAACGAATTTTGTGCTGTTTGCAGTAAAATAACAAAAGAAAAACATGTTTAAGAAATACAATAGTTGCGTTCTATTCTTCTAAACTTCAACATTATCTAACATCATGCTGAAAATTAAGAGGCGTACGAAAAGCATAATCCTGCGAGTTACTACAGTGTTCTGTCGGAATTTGATGCTGTAATGTTACTAACAGCTACAATAAAATGGGATTTCCACACAAGTCAAGCTATTTACATGAAATCTTGCGTTAAGGAATCGCTCTAAAAGCAGACGTCCATAAACTGTCGAGCTGGTATCATTTTCCAGTCGTTTCTCTTGAACTTACAAAACATTACGCTGCAATCTTGCATCTATATAGTCCCGACATGCTGAAGATTGCTGATACGACCTGTATTCATCCCGTTCTATCAACCGACCTTGATCTCAACACGCGTAATGCCGCGGTCTAGAGTTGGTCTAGAGACACATTCTCGTACTAGTAAATTATCCCTGGTGACTACTGACGAAAGGACAGACAATCCGTCTCCATAAAATGTTACTGTTCATACGTTGCAGCATCCAAAGTAGCGCCGGACCAAACAATTATCCTTTTCTTTTTCTCACAGCTCCTATTGTTCCGAATCGAGTGCACTTGGTCGAAATTATCAAGTTTCTCACAAGTTCAGGGAACGGAAGGCGAACGGATAACCGTGAAAGAAGGCAACGAGATCGAGCAGGCAGAAAGCATTGGAAGGAGAGTGGAACGTGAGAACAAATAAAGCTGGACGGAACGAAGACAGTACATCGCATGCATCAAACGCGCCGGATGAGAACGAATATGAAAAGCCATATTGGCGAAAGGGGAGGAGATAAGGATAAGAAAGGAGTTGACGGGAAACAAAAGAGAAAGGGTGAACGAGAAGGTGAGGTAGCGATCAACCTAAACAAGAGATGGGGGACTATAAAGCTACACTCAGACTTTGGTCACGTCACGTGTCAACGCATGACTCTACGTTAGGCAACATTATGTGTGACATAGCGGGTGGTCTTCACATTTGTATCACGTTCCGCAACAGCAGTATGTACAAGACCCTTTTCTGTTATCGTTGGCACTAGCCGGGCCACGGTAATTTACATCTCGACCCCTTTAATTAATAAAAGTTTATACTGAACGGGAATACACAGGCTTTTATACAATTTTGGGGAAATATAGTTTCGATAAAAATATAAAACCTATATTTTTTATGCGTCAGCGTGCATATTGAAGGGATGAAAATCAGTCTTGAAGATAAGGGTAAAAGCTGCGTTTGTTTGAATATCTCGGAACGTATTAAACATATATAAAATAATTGTGGAAAGATTCTTTTATTTAAACAATGTATTAAATACATGATGTTCTCATTAATTAATCGGGCTAAAAGTTCATTGACATTTAAAAAATTTATATTACACAGAATGTAATATTAAAATGATTATACCTCAATGAGTGATATACTTCGTTCCAATCCAACAATTTATTCCAAATGTTATTCGAATAAATTTTTATTACAATCATGACAAACTCTACTTATAGCTACAGTCAATGCATTATTTCGACCGCAACATAGTACAAATTCTCCAAGGGATTTTCCAGTGTGACATGCGTAACAAATGCGGAAACTGTGGCAGGTCGTGAAATGGTAAAACGGCTTCGACACGTGACAATGCAGAAAATCCGTGAATGTGTGACGTTGCAGCAATGTGTCGTCAACAGATTTAGAGCAATGGGAACATGCCGGCTCACACTTTTGGAATGTCATGTGAAATAAGGTTATACAGGGTGATTCGCCCGCCAGGAGACTTGAAAGAAGTGCCGCCGCCTAAACGTCTGGAACTGTTATTCCATGCAGTCCCATGTAAAAATTTCGGGCGACGTATTGTGTCCTTTTCTGTTTCTCTCTTTCACTTGGAAAGAACACTTATTCGTTTGCTCTGAAGTAACCTAAACAACTGGCGATCGACAGAGTCATGTCAAGTGATAACGAGGAACAGAAAAGGACAAAATATGTCGCCCAAACTTTTTACATGGGACTGCATGGGATAAGAGTTCCAGACGCTTAGGCGGCGGCACTTCTTTCAAGTCTCCTGGCGGGCGAATCACCCTGTAGCTCGTAACAAGACAACAGTCTGAACAGTGTTTGTCACGCTCTTATTCTACACACTCTTAACAGTATAAAGGGATATGCATACCACTGTCTTGACCATAACCAGATGCGCCTGCGAAAGACTACGCCTGGCCCTTGAGATAACAGCGGAGAATACGTCCTATGCACGTGACACTAGAAGTGTAGCGCATTGTGAAATTGAGGACTGCCCGTACACGGGTCAATGGGTGACACGCCGCGAATGTGTGACGTGTCTGCAGTGTGTCGCCACAGCTTAAAACCAATGGAAATATAGCGGCTCACGCTTTTGCAATGACACGTGAAAACGCGTAACAACATGTCAGGTGACGGATGTCTGAAATTAGCTTAACGCACGGAGAACAAATGACAGAGGCTAACTGCGTCGTCCAGGTCTGAGACGTTGATAGGTGTCTGGCGAGTCACTTTACCGCTGCAGACCGGCGAAACGCGATGTAGTCTTTCCTATGCTCAGCCTTCAGATATTCCAGACACTCGAGTGATATTGAAAACTTGAGTGCTCCACTCGGAGCGCCACAGTGCTCCCTTGAGCACGTACTATTAACTAGAAAAATCCCTGGGTTAAGCGTTCCCCTGCGGATGATGAAAGTTCTACATTGTTACTAACCCTTTCTTCATCGATGCCTTCGCTCTCAATTAGCCATTTTCTCATGGAACGGAAAGCTTTAACGCAATAAATCTTTGGTGACTATTGATCATTGGTGACGATAATAACATATATGCAATTTAGTGATAAGAACCAAGAAGGTTAATACAACGAGAAGGTAGAACTTTTTCCGACCATCACTTTTTTCCCCACTACAGTATCATGGATTATTCAAACAATAGGATGCACGATTTGCATTGTGCAGAAACCACATAAATCATCATTTTACGCGGCACCGAAGATGAAATAATAGCGATCACGAAGTCGGGTTTCAGTGTACAAAGCAAGCAGGAAGTGTACGCGTGCTACTCTGGATCTCCTTGCGGCAAGATAATAAGAAAACTAATAAAACATGCGATAAAGCGTATTGTGTAGCGCTGCATGCCTACTCGAAGAGGCAACAATATGTTCCGTGACACGTATCAAAATATTATAATTATTTAGACACTCCTGTCTATTAGCTCAATAGTACTTGCTGTACTGCGTGTAATAATGAAATAGTATCAAGTTGTTGATGTTCGCAGCTTTTCGGACGCGGATATGGTTCCATTTAGACAGTTGAATATTATTAAGAACATGATCCCATGATTTATCTGCAGTCAACGCTAATCTGACGAATATTTTTCAAATTATACATTTCCTGAATATATTTAAATTAGAATAAATGAAACCCGGCATCGCAAAGGACTTTCCGCGAAAATAAAACGATCTTTGACCAATGAAGAACTCAAAAGCTGTACTGTACTACCAATTTATAGGCAAATTCCCTAGTAATACCATAGCTTATTCAAATCGTTCCCAAGTTACAATTTTGTCGAACTAACCAGTTATTGAATATATGCAATACTTTCAACTAAAATTCGTTATAGGCGAAATGAGTAACTTTGGAGGAAGTCACGTTTTCTAGTTGATCAAATGTGCAATTATTGTGGAGCATACCTTAAGATCCAATTTCCTGTTCGGATTTGATAATGTACAAAAGTATTGGAGTTGCATATTATAAAATAACCTTAGGAGGGTTAAAAAATATTTACATTCAAGAAGTTTTCGATTAGCATGTTCCAATTTATTTATAACAATTACAATAAAAAAGAAAAGATAAAAATATAATAATTTAATAACGAATAATTAATTAGAACAGAATTATATCAATGTAACGGCATAATAAGACGATTTACAACGTTGTAGGCGGCAGCTCCTCAACAATATTATATTTTTCAATGAATTACATACAGAGTAGTGGTAAGTCGCGAATCTTGTATGCTTGTAATTAGTACTGGTTTGATAGTAATTGCAGTAAGCATATTTAACTTTGTAATCCAGCAAACATGACTGATGCTTTAATTATAACTTCTTAAAAGTGTGCGGCCATTGTTACTTACAATTAGCGATGGAGCAATAGTTCAGGTACACCTTACAGGATTAAGAGAAGACTGCGGGGTAGCTACCGTTGACGGAGCAAACTCATCACAAGTTGAGATAAACAAATACTTGAATGCAGCATTGAAGATTAAGGGGTTATAATTAAGGAAAACTTTATTCTTAATGTTCTAGGATAAATGAGACGAAAGGAGTTCTTGCATACTTCAAGATACTAATAGGTATAAAAAAAATTACAATATACTTAAAACAGAAAATATTAAAACAAATTATGAATATAAAGAATGTCTCTCACGTGGTACATTGTACAGAATGGCCGACAAGGTCAGGAACAATCCTATACGACGTGTTAGTGACGTTAAGTAGGTAAAAGAAACGCATATAAACTTATGTCAGAAAATCATTGTAGATAAGCCTTCAAAGATTTTTATTATTTTCGTAGTTATAATAAATGTTCAAAATTTCTTAATTTTGAATGCATTCCCAAAGCTGGTCCTTTGTTTCTATCGCACTTTCGTAAACTAATTGTCTCGCGTGAATCTATACATAAAATTCCAGATGAATTAACCTTTTATAAAAGTTCGACCGTCATTAATTAGATGAATGGAAGCCTATATACTATTCGCATTCAGAATAAAGCAGGGGGTGTTCACTCGCATATATCAAAAAGGGCCGTATACTGTACCGCTACCTAGTAAGGAAACCGGAAATGAGGTAACAAAAAATCCAATATGGCGTGCTATAGCGGCAGTTCCAATTACGAAAATAATGTCCAATTCAAAGTTTCCTCTGCCAAATTTACTCATTTCTCATATTGTCCAAATTCATTGGAAAAATATGAAACGTCTCTTCGCTTTTTCTATATTTTCTCAATGAACTTGGACGATATGAGTACTCACGAATTTTACTGGAATTACAATAAAATGGATTCAGCCAACGCGGATACTTGTTTTGATAGTATTTGAAAATAAATATTAAAAACAATAAACAATAAGTAGTAACAACAATAAACAATAAATGCATGTGGGATAATCCCACTTTTCAATAATTTCTAATAACCTGAATATCTATAATCCATCGTTACAAAGTGTCTCCAACAGACTTTTTGCTCCATCAATTCCTCATAGCTCAATTGAAAGTAGTTTGTCATTCCTAATTGCAGTGATCCATTTCTTTGCTATATTTTTGTCTTTAGAAAATTTATATGCAGGATTTTTACGTTTACCTGGACAACCAGAAGCAACACAGGTGACATTACATATGAAACCACTCATTGTGAATGCTATAAAAGAAGATATGAGAATAAGTGACAAAAACAATTAATTACTTAGATAAAAAAAGTCACTTTAAACTTTTCATTCAAGAATAATTACATAAAAATAATTTAACTATTTAATGTTCAATAAACGTCCCAAACAAGTTTTTACATTAAATTCTTAAAAATTCACATAAAATTTAAACTCAGAAATACACAAACTCCACTTACTGTCCATAGCGTTTATTCCGTCTGAAGCGTGGTCTGGAGCGACTTAAAAATATGGCACCACGCGGTACACGCCATATAGAATTTTAGTTACCCTATGTCCGGTTCCCTTCTCAGGTGGAGCTACGGTATACGGTCCTTTTCGGTACATTGAAATGAATACCCCCTGGAATAAACTTTCCTGAGGCACCACACGGGTAAGACGCGTATGCAGCGCTCCCCACGTATAACGCCGGAAGCTCGACCCTGATAGGTTACGTACATTTTCTTTGTCAATATACGTAAGTGATGTCTAATTGGTTCGAATTCGGCTCTAATGGAATCTGACCCATCAGACCCGCATTCCTTACTGGAGACTTCATTTTGGGGGCGAATAGTATGTAGAAAGGCTACCTAGATTTGGACATATGCTATACACGCGTTGTTGCATAGTCGTGTACAGACATTGTTTCTCGTATGCACTATTTTCAAATAATTGTGTATCGTCCGTGCATCTATCTAGCTAACTCGTAGACTGTTTGACGCAGATTCTTCAGAATTAAGGTTTCCAACTGAATTTCACTAAAGCGAACCGTCGTCCGGAGACATTAAAATTACCATTCTTGAAAGGGACACCTCATTTTCGTGCTGCCCACTTTGCAATGTAATCTTCATTTCATTTCTCATTGAACATTTTTTGCCAATTCAGGTAATGACTTTAATTTAGGCACGAACTTTCCAAATCATGTCACATTCGACCTATGAAAAACACACCGATATAGCTTTTGTTTTCAACATTCGCAAACTATTATATCAGATCAGTTAACATTAGAACTGCCAAGTAGCCGAAGTTATCCAAGTATTGTTTCTTTGATTTAGCTTTTAGTTTTTGCAGTAAAGAAGATATTATATAGCATTTATTATTTAGCAATATTGAATTTATTTTGGGCTGTTATCGATCCAATTACAAAAGATTTCAATAATATAGTAACAATATATATAACTATAACATACAGTAATTGCATGTTATTGAAATGTTTTGTACTTTGTTTGATACCAACCCAAAATAAACATTAAATTAATCGACTGTATTAAAAACTACTAAATTAAAGTTGAAATATGTTTTAAAATATGTATTAATTTCCCTATTCTCTAACGTTAGTTTCATTGATATTTCCCCTATTTTTGACAACCTTTTGATATCACATGTTCCGTGCTAGGTGTAGTTAGCCTACTTCTCGAGGCACCGGTAGCTCTAGCACTAATGACGCCTTGGCTTGTTTCGAAGAAGTCCAATCAAAGGCTCCGGCCCATTACGAAATTTCAGAGTATGATTGCCGAAAGGCGATCAGCTGAAAATCGATAATGCGAGAAACCGTAACCGCCATGGTTGAATGATCCCGCGAAATTATTCTTGTAACAGTACCCCAGGAAAGCCTTCGATCGAGCCCTCGGCTAGAAATACAGCATTAAACGATTTAAAGCGGCCGGCGGAATTTACTGTTTCGCGCTTGCCCGATTTTATTTGCATAACGCTGGCGGAGTTCCGTTCATTCACTCGGTTTTGTCATGTGGGCGCCTTTACGATGCCGCTCTACTCAGAACTCCCATAAAACCATGCCCATTGGAAGCATCTAGGTTTCAATAATTACGTGGCTTATTCGATCCGCTGAATGGGGCTGGCCGTAAACCTCGTGAAGACACGTCCACCGCTGCTCTTTCTTGCTTACAGTTGTTAACCTTAATTGCAACTAGAGCGCTGTAGCTGAAGGGTCCAGCCGAATTAGCATGGTAAAAGTTCCCCCGAACCGAATTGAAATTGATACATATTAATTGGTTGACAACTCAAAGAAAACAGATTTTGTCAAGTACCAACCCCGTACCCCCATTACTGGGGCAGTTAAAGGGTTAACGGTAATTTTTAATTTGGACTCTATTTCGTTTGTTATAACGAATAGAAAATTATGAAATCAATGTTTGTAGCTATCATAAAAGCTATCATTTGCTTCAGTGGGTAGGTCATGCTACAATTACGAACATATTTCTTCGAATAAATGCAGATTTACTTGTTATGACAATTTATCATTTTCTAGAAGAGGACCGTTTATTTTGAAAGTGGTGTAAGTTCATTCTCTTTTGTTTCGAAATATTGAAATATTTGCGTTTGCATCAACTCAAAAATTCAGATGAGGTCCATTTATTTTTTCCACGTCTCTATGTGCTTAAATTTATGTAAATTTATTTTACAAAGTCTATTGGATAATTAACTAGTCCAATACCTTTTCCCAGGATCATGGATGGACTTACAGTACTTTCAAAATAAACTATTCTGCAATTCCATTTATCAATGAAATTTAACTCGATTAAAAAAAAAAAAGTTTAGATTTACATGACAAATTCTTTAAAAATAAAAAGTTCACATTAAAATATACGAAAATTTGCCCTTTTCTCAATTTTTTGAAAACTGGACTTTCAGACGCTTTTAGAATAAACAGTCCAAATCTTAAATATTTTTTTCTGTTATTTCTTACGTACAACATAAACGTTAACTTTTGTCTACGAAAAAGCATTGGAGTTTCTGCATCTCATCCATTTATTAAAAAGTTATGGTCGTTCGAAGTCAACTTATGCTTGAACCGTTTCTTTAAAACTCTACCATCAAATTGCCGAGAAAAAACTGTGTTTTTCTAATTCTCTGGAATTTATGGAATGATGCCCTGTAAATATTTATGATGCCTAAGCTACATAAAAGCTACATTTTCTACCATCCTCCTCTTCAAAACACAACGAATCCCAAAACAATAACGAATATTAAAAATGGCGGCGCGGGGGATTGGTCATTTTGATAAAAAGGGAAAAAAATTGCGGCAGCGATCGAAAGGGTTCAAGGCAAAAGGAAGGAAAGCAAATGTCTACAGTGTAAATGCCAGTAGATCGTGTGTACCGCAAAGGAGGGTGAAGCAAGTCGCGGAAGGACTATGGATTTACGTAAGAACCCACTTTGTATTCCTCGTTCGGCGGGTTGTTTAAAATAATCGTTACCCCGGTGCAATGACGACCGGCTTTGAAACGAGCGCTCACGGGGATGAGTGGCTCGTCTGGCTAGTGAAACGACGGGCTCGAGTGACTGCCTTCAAGCATAAGCGGCTGCCGGATAAGACTGCGGCCGAAGCAGTCGCGTTGCCATATCAACAGGAATAACCATGGACTCGCGGAGATATTCAAGGATTCCCGAGGACACATTAGCTAAGCCGATAATCGTTCCGACACGGAACGACGCCTTTAGTGCAAAAGGCTCGCAAGCAAGCATTTGCCCTCGTGATGGGGTGCAACGCTCTCAGCACACAACAACGGTGCTTTACAATGCGACTATCGCCAGTTTGCCACATCCATCTTCTCACATGTGTAAATTAGCGGAGGAACTGAAGATGCCCAGGAGGGTTACGAAGAAATGCAGGGTGGTGCAAAAGTCGCCAAGGAATTGGAAATACTCATAATTTCTTTTTTAATTCCTTTCTTTTTTGTTTTTCCAGAATTCTTAAAATACGCCTAAAATGCACCTTAAAACAGCAAAACAGTTATACTCAGAAATTTCTCGAAGGTCACTAATTAAGAATATTAAGGGAAGACTGACATATGTTCCTGTACAAAGTGTAATTAGTCCCAGAGCTGAAACAAAGAAACCAGTAACGTCTTACCTGCACCGATGACGACAAGCTCTTTAAAACATTAAAACAATAGAATTACAGAAAAACATTAAACTTAATAAAGGGATTATGAATATTTCTAATTGAATCGTAATTCTTGCATCACCCTGTATTAATAATCTAGGAACAACAGGAGAGCATGAAAAGTATGAAACCGTTTTCAACAACATGACACTGTCGGCAGAAAGTAAAGTGTCCAATGGACACTGTCTATCCGTCCTGCATTTCGTAGCGCTGTACTGTTTCTTCAACAGCTGTACTGCAAAATTTTTTAAGGTTGCCATTTAGGAAGAATTAAATGAATGGAAAACTTAATTACGGGAATGCAAAAACAATTGTTGGATTTCCAATGAGCTCCTATGAAACAAAGGTACACGTTGAAATAGACGTCTTGATTGATTAAAGGTTATTAGTCACGCCACAAACGATATTTTGCCAAAGGAAAAACTAGTTCAGTATCGCCGCAGAAATTTTCCATATCCGGCTCTCATATGAGCTACGGGACACCCTGTATATCATTTTTAGTGACATCTACTCGAGTAATATATCTGAAAACTCGGCAGATTAGAGGAGATTTGATTGTGAGATCACCTGGAGATCACCTCTCATTATGTCATCCGATATAATGCACATGCACGGAGTGCACAAATATATTTTTAATTAGCTTTTTATCGGCAAATTGAATTTTGTTGCAATCTGTAATGGAAAACATAATTAATAAAAATTTGCTATCATTGATACTTCTTGCATGCAAATTGAGATGAGCGTACATCAAACTGCATCTCATGACATTATTTATTACATAAAGGCTTAACGCGAAATCTCCGTTGGAATTAAATTACTTAAGGTTATGCTTAAACTTTAACATTTGATTAAATGGGCGTGGGCTAGGAATGACTCCAATCTAACCTCAATTTCCAATGAGGTGATATGATGACAGAATAATCGGAAAAACATCGTCTCATCTAGGACGTGAATTCTCATAAAAGTTTAAAGTGGCAATTTAGTATATAGTAGGTCTTAGTGGATTCAAAACGCGCAACACGTTTTCAGGTGTATATACGTTACGCCATATCATTTCTACGCTGATTGAACAATTTACGAGAATACCCATAGTCGAAATGTTTCCCTCCCGCGTGTTATGAACGTTTAATAACACCATGGTGGTCTGTTGCAAAGTTCTCATGACAGCAACACTTGCAATCAAAGCATAATCGCCTAAAAGCTGCTGCTCGAGAATGGTTATTAAATACCCTTTTCACTCCACCAGATTACTGTGCGAAATCATTCTTGACTCATTGCCAGTAATAGAATATTTGAGGAAATTTCTTCGAGCAAAGAGTGTTTTTAATGTAAAAAGTTAGACTTTTCGTTTGTTGCAAAATTGCTTCTGCAAATAAATCATTAGAATTGGTAGGTTGGTCCGAGATATAGTCCAGACTGGTATGAGTAACTCCATCATCGTCAACACATTTTTGTTATTTCATTATAACCTTTCAATTTATTATGAGATGCTGCTTTGTTTCCAAAATAAATAATTCTTTTTCTTACGTATCCTAAACAATTACCATAATGATCATGACTAAATTTAAATTGATCGGTGCTCATCAGTGTTACGTTTTTTAGATGATAGATGTATTGTGCTTTTGTGTTACATGATTTACACATTTTATAGTCACTATGTAGAACTACACTATTTGAGGAACAATTGAAGGTACTATACAGGGTGCCGCAATTAACTCTGCGACCCTTCGTTATTTTGTTATTTGTACGAACATGAAAAACGCTTCAGGAAAAAGTTATTGTGTTTCCAGAGAAAATTTGACTGAGGTGTTGAAGGTCATTTTAAGGACGTGTTTTTCATTCACTACAGTGAATGCTATCAATAATTGTACAACTGCGACATCGCGTGCATCCGTATTGACAAACTAGTCCAAACCAAACTCTAATCTTCGTTTACAGAGGGATGAATGCTTAAACCTAACCCAACTCAATCTCATGCGAGGTTTATGCATTTACATTTTTCCCGTTATACACGTCAAAGATAAGAGTTTGGTTTGAACTAGATCATCGATACAGACGCACGCGATGCCACAGACACACAATTACAGATAGAATTCATTGTGTGGTAACGACAGTTTTCTTTCAAATATCGCGGCCGGGCGCCAGTTATGCGTACAGGAAAAAGTTGTTTGAAACGTTGTTTTCTACAACATATTCAAGAATCATCGAAATCGGTGATGACGTAACGGATCGATAGATTGACTATTTTTTTTTTGTTTAAGGGAGTGAGTTATTTTACAAGTTCATCATAAGAAAGGTGACATTGAGAGAAATTAAATCACGTACAATAACATGATCTTGAAATGACCTTGAGATAGGAGGTAGGAGCTTGCTGCAAATTAGTGATAATAACTAAATAAATGCTTTATTTATATGACTTTTCTTTTAAAATATGCTCAAAGTACTCGCAGTTAGACCAATCCTGAACCTCAAAGCGTATGAAGTCTCATTTTTTACATTCCTACAGGAAAGCAAGCCTAAGGTGCAAAACGCACTTTAAGATACAATTAGTTGTATTTCCTATTAATTGCTTTCAATGCACTTGTTCTAAAATCTTAATGCGCTAAAACCCTTGTTTTCTTCCCTGAATAGGGAATTCGATAGGGTACGATATAAGCCACTAGGGCTTCGAATTACACCGCGGACAATTCCGTGAAATCGACACGTAGGCTACAGTAGCATGTACTTTGAGTTCTGATCTAATCGACAAATAAACCGGGAGGTTTTATACGCTAGTGGGCCTGCATGGGGTTCGCGTGCGAATAGATTATGCGAACGCCGTTGGTCGTAAATGTTTATTTAGGAAGCGGTGCACTGCGATATACGGTATTATGATAATCCGACAAGCCAAATCTACGTACAATATCGCGAGACCACATGCCATGTCTGTCATGAGAATGAATTTCAAAATTAATGGCTATCCACTTTTCTGTGATATGACAGGAGCGATCCAAGTGTATCAGCGCTGACAGATCGTAGTTAATAATACATCATCTTACACGATGCATATTTTAAGTTAGGTTAGATTAGGGATGGGTTCCTCGAAATGGTGAAACTTCGGATTCGAGTTTCGAGTATTTAGAAAGTAAGTTCGAACCAGCTCCTACTTTAAACGAATCTTCTTTATTTAAAAATTGACTTCGTACAATGGATACATTTAAATCTCAAAATCAAATTCCCAATTAATTCATGACCTATATGTGGATCCTGGATATGCTTTATGTGCATGCAACTTGCATGGAAATAGTCGTAGTTTTTTTCTGTTAAAAACATAGGTCTTTCAATACATTGTGAAAATAATGTCGAATCTTAAGAATATGAAAAAAATTAGTTTCTTAATTCATATTTTCAAAACTACTCTCAAGCCTTCGATATGTTTGACGGCTTGCAATGAAAAAAACCCATGTGAAATATTTCTCTAAGGACTGCATTCCACGGAAGATTCGTAAAAGTTGATAGTTTGCAGATCCCAACTTACATCTCTTAGAGTGAGGTTATGAGAAATAAATGGCCAATAATGACCGGTGCTGGTATCTTTGAATGCTGATAATTTATACATCTGGCGTTTCAAAGCTCATAGATACGTTTTCCGATAAACATTGCCAGTAAGGGACCCAGTTGCAATCACTTTGAACTTGAAATATGTTGCCAAGAATATCATTTTGAACAATTTGGAAACTAAAGCCGAGCGAGGGTAACATGCATAGGAAAATGTTGTTTAAAATGATGCCCTTGAGAGCATATTTCAAGGTCAATCTAATCGAAGCTGCGTCCCTTATTGTCAATGTCTACCCGTTTTCCAAGCGTTAACATCATTATCTTTTATTACACAATTATTCAGCTCTAAAAATTGTGTTGAAAATACATTTCTAAAATACGTATAAAAATATATATTTAATGTTCAAAAAACTTACAGTAATTAAACAATTTATTGAATGTTTCAATGTAACGAAGTTACACTATTCAAGAAAAAGCAATTTACATAGAGGATGTTTAAAAAAGCCATTCGATGTTTATATGGTACATAATACATATTATACTGACAATGCCAAAAGAACCTTAGTAAACACAGGTCGAGATCTCAATCGCTTCTGAGGTATAAACATTTTTGTATGTTAGCATCATGATTGACTTATGAATACTTTTTCGACATTTACAGTTGTCCCACGTGTCTGTGGAGTAAGAGCTTGCACTTTGCGAACAAAGTATAGTGTGTCTTATGTACCACATAAATATAAAACAGTTTTTTTTGTCACCCTGTATATAGAATGCGTCATAAATCAATCCGGCGACGATTATTCCGGCGCTTCCGGTAATCTGACAAAAAAGGTGCTTCAAACAAAAATTAATCAGCTTTGAGTTGAAAACAAACTACAATAAAAAAAAATGTGAAAAGAATATTTTTGTCAATAAAATAACTAGTCCCCTTCACTTTTTTGAATAGCACAATGTTCTCGATTTCATACCGTTTTAGCTGATTTCAAGACGAATTTAAGGACATGTAATACTTTGACCTTCAAATGACTTTCAGTTAAAGAAGTTGAAGTGGACTGGATTGGATTGGACTCAAAAAATCAAAATCGAAATCGGTCACAACTCGCGCACACGTAGCACGGACGAGAGATTGAACGTATTACAACATAAGTTTTCTGTTGATATGCAACTAGAAAGTATGAAGACATTGTTTTGATGTTTGACTTACACGTTGACGTGTAAATTCACTCCATACCAGATTGATTTTCTCAGTAAGTTATAGCAAGAAGACTACTGTATCGTCTGGGTGTCCTCTTCAGTAATGCCTAAGTAAACTTATATAGTTCCATTAACAGAATAAACAGTCTTTGGAAGCATTTACTATTGCAATTTGTTGAAGAAAAATACACACGTCATTACATATAACCCAAGGGCTAACAAACCGCCCATTAAGGTTCCTATGAATCGAGTCTAGATTTTTTAACACCAGGGGATCTAAAGGTCAAAGTGTTATATGTCCCAGAGATCAGCTACGATGCTATGAAATCGAGCCTTTCTTGCGCACTAATATTTATGTTTGATGAGCCTTGCAGTATTTCATTATACACTGATAGAGTGGAAACTAGTTAGTCACTAACGACCGTTACGATCCACGTAGTAACTATTAACCGCTTAGAAAGCCTGATATCTTCTTAGTGATTGCGTTATAGGTTATGAATTAGCTATGCGAACTCATAGGAATATCGCTGTTAGGATCACGTACTAATTTCGTAACCGCGAAATATCGCACCCTATGTGCCGTCTAATTGCTTGACGGACACCAAGTCGAAGTTTGAAAAAGTTTATTATGTCATGTGACGCCGGACAATTCAATAAACTTGTTTTTTAAAAAGATTCACTTTATTTTACGAAGGGAAGTATAAGGGTCTGTTTATACACAACAGGGCCGTGTTCGGTCCGTGTCCGGGATTTTTAGTGCGACGTACTATTATAACTTTAGAACAAACTGTGCAATTTCTGTCGTGTTTGGTGTCATTTTAATTGCAAAAACCTCAGGAGTTCATTAAAATTAATTTCATAAAGATTAAACAAAAACTTAAAAAATTATATTCTTTGTGTACAGAAAAGTCTCCTTGTAACCTCTTGAAGCGACCTTTTCAAGAGGGTCTCCGTGCGCCATCCGGGGCACAGCCACAGTCTCTAGCCTCCGATATTTGGTCGTACCCTGGATGGCGCACGGAGACCCTCTTGAAAAGGTCGCCTCCAAAGGCCCACCTTGTACCCCTTGGCGTATCCCTATTCCTTCGAGTGGTTACAGTCGTCACGCTGATTTGTATACACAAAGTGCATTCTCTGCGCACAAAGAATAAAATTCGTTTAGTTTTTGTTTAATCTTTGTAAAATTAATTTTATTGAATTCCTGACATTTTTTCAATTAAAATGACATCAAACACGACAGAAATTGCACAGTTTGTTCTTTGGTGGTTCAAGGAGGTGTGTTTTAGACTTTGGCGGTAGAAGGCGTGATGTTTGGTATACGAAAGTATGGGTTGAAGGAAGTAGGACTACGTTTGACATGGAAGGGACTGCCATGCACGGTCATCGTTTTATGACCGTGCGTCCCTTGGGTAGAGGGCTTGCCACACGTGGTGGCCAGGTGTCGAGATACGAAAGTCTAAAACACACCTCCTTGAACCACCAAAGAATGGTTTAGCCAATTACAACTAATTCCACCCCACTCACCCTCTCAGGAAACGCGTTTTCGAAACTTTTCCAAATGGATTTCTGTAACCCTTTGACATCATCTATGGTCGAAAGAAACAGCAAATGTAGACTTTGCGCTTTTCAACTTCGTTGTGCATAATAAAAAAATACGGTATAAGGCAAAAGTATAGACCGGCCGTAGTATTATAACTTAAGAACAGACTGTGCAATTTCTGTCGTGTTTGATGTCATTTTAATTGAAAAAATGTCAGGAATTCAATAAAATTAATTTTACAAAGATTAAACAAAAACTAAACGAATTTTATTCCTTGAGCGCAGAGAATGCACTTTGTGTATACAAATTCAGCGTGACGACTGTAACCACTCGAAGGAATAGGGATACGCCAAGGGGTACAAGGTGGGCCTTTCGGAGGCGACCTTTTCAAGAGGGTCTCCGTGCGCCATCCAGGGTACGACCAAATATCGGAGGCTAGAGACTGTGGCTGTGCCCCGGATGGCGCACGGAGACCCTCTTGAAAAGGTCGCTTCAAGAGGTTACAAGGAGACTTTTCTGTACACAAAGAATATAATTTTTTTATTTTTTGTTCAATCTTTATGAAATTAATTTTAATGAACTCCTGAGGTTTTTGCAATTAAAATGACACCAAACACGACAGAAATTGCACAGTCTGTTCTTAAGTTATAATAGTACGTTGCACTAAAAATCCCGGACACGGACCGAACACGGCCCTGTTGTGTATAAACAGACCCTAACGCACTGAACCGGGTCTAACGTCTGACATCATGTGAACTCCTCTGAACTTCGAACTCTGACATCGACCATCCACGTAGTAACCGGATCCGTTTATATACCCTTGGCCGATGACGCCTTGTTTTTTTGGCAGCCCTTATCGCTTGGCCTTGCTCAATTATCTCTTTCGCGACGGTTCCTTGTTTCGTCTTTCGAATTGTCTTCTTCGTCTTATTTCCTTTCGAAATTCTTCTTCATGTCCCGTCGCAATCAATATTGATTAAGAGGCTGATTTCTTCGTTCTAGCTCTCACCGATTGACAACAAGCTCTGACAAAGAGAAGCATGCTATAGAAATTGTACATCCTCCTGTGCCTTTCACCTTAGTGTGAGACACGTTGGTAGACGTTCGCCAAGAAATGTTATTTTCCAATGAATATGCCTCACTTGGTCGATACCACCCTCCCTCGCACCCTTTCTGCGCATCACTTTGGAGAGAGCTTACGCGGCCCTCCGCGTAGTAAGTACCTGTGCTGAGCAACAATGCGGAATTTCCTCCAGGTCTGGCGTACGGGGTCTGGGTCCGTTACAGATGACCCCTGAATTCATCTTCGGTAAGCCTTGTTTTATGACTTGCACTTTAACTATTAGGGACGAGGAAAGTGACGTCTGGCCCTCTGAGCTATAAAGTCACTTTCCCTCGTCAGGCATAAAGTAATCTTTCTTATATTGTCCTGGTAGGAATCGAAAATGGACAATATGAGTAGAGATGAAGCGCTTTTTGGAGTCTCGTGGCTGGTGTTTGCAGCTGCCAATGCCTTGTAAAAGAGACGAACAGACTGAGGGTCGAGGCGACCGGATATGGCGAAAACATAGGCGTAGGTATAGTGTATGCATATACGTAGGACTAATGCAGGGACGCTGACGCAGGAGAACCAGTAGAGATTGTAGCGACCTCCACTTCCTGCCACAAGAGAGATTTGGTGCGAGCTGCCACTTTCTCGGAAGTGCTCGCCCCGACATCAGGTCCTATATAAACATCCTGCTATGTAGCTTTACTGACGAGTCCACTAGCAGGCCCAGGACGAAACGCTTTCCTAATACCCAGTCCATTCTTTTCCACTCCATCTTTCCACCACTCCTAACTGCACAGGACAATGGAAAGATTACTGTACCTTAATCATCTAATTTGCACATTCTTAAAAACTCCAAGTCTTAATCTTAAAACCAGTTCTTCCCACTCGTACATGTCATAAACGGCTACGCCAACAATCGCATTCTGCGAAGATATTTGGGACATAAAAAGTATTTGCTCTCGCAACACTATAAAACTGTCGTGTTACGAATCATAAGCTCTCCGTTCCAATCAGGAGCTATAATAAACCGTGCGGAGACTCTGAATTGCCATTCAATCACATTACGCATTGTCGTGATTGGCTGAGATCAGTCAAAGTGTTACGAAGAAATATCGAAACAGAATGAGATGGAATTGTTTGTCCCTTGCAATCTGTGTGGTTCAGCTTGTCGGCGACCGCGCAACCTCGGATTCTCCGCATCGCACGGCACACGTACATCATCGTTACAATGGTTCGACGATAGCAAGACGATATTGGGTAGACCTTCGACGCGGTGCCCGGTCGATACAACCTCGCGCGAAACGCCGCAGGAAGTAGAAGGATCGTCGAGCGCGTAGCAGGAGTCCCGCGACGAGCGTACGCACAATGCCGGTATCTGGCAACCGTTAAATTCAAATCAGTTGAGATATAATAGGCCTAGTGGTATGCTCTAACTAGAACGAATGCTGTGCCACACAAGAGTTACGGCGAACAGAGGGAGGAAGAGGTGGTAAAAGGAGAGGCACGGGGTCGGTTCGATGTCGGTGAAGGGAAGAGAAAACAGTTCTGGGGGGGGGGGATGATCGACCGCGAGGGAAGTTATAAATGCGTGAGCGACACACGAGTCGCTCTCGGCGCAAGGGACACCGGTATGCTGCACACGCGTGGTATAGTTACCGCTCCGACCGTGCTCGGATTAATTCCTCCGGTACTGCATCATCGGGTTTCCGTGATGCGTCATATTGCATTCTGCTGCACGGCTTTCGAACCGTGAACCGTTTGCTAGGAATCCATGGCGGTTGTTACGGTAGCTGCGAAAGCGACGCGACGTTGGTCCAATATCGTTCAACTATACGCGTACGCCAGCGTACAACTAAACGCTTACTTCTGGTTCATAGATTTTCGTGTTAGGCAGGAGGGACGGGGGAAGGGGCATCCTTGTAACAAGTTCGAAAAGCAATTTTTTTTCAAACATCAGAAGGGCAACATTATTACACAGAGCCCGAAATGGGAAAACGGAATCGATCTCATAAAGAGACAAGCCACGACATTAAAGAAGTAATTGACTTGTAACGCATTTTTCCCAAACCGCGTTTTTTAAACTGGAGTGCAGATTAATTGAAAAAATAATCGATGAATCAATTTCGGACAGAATTAATTCAATCCGCTATATATTGCCCCGGGGATTATACCGAAAAATTTCATTTTTATTTTATAATACTTTTCCAATGATATAAAATCTATTTATCTGTTGAAAACAGGGAACTTTTCTTCAATGGCTAGAAAGAAGTTTTTCACTTTTTAATGTTCTTTTTCCCGTAGAACTAGGTGTAACATCAGCGTAAAGCATTTAACTTAAAAAAAGTATTTAATTTAACAAAAATATTTAATTAAAAAATGTGGCATCTCATTTAAAAAAACGAAATCGTCCTTGATATATCTGGAACTCTTCCACCTATAAAAAAAATGCATTCCGCGTGTAATGTGCCCCTTCAAAACATACAACATGTGTATAAAACATTTACATTAAACGCATATTGTAGAAGTTACTCGAAGCACTAAATAGGACAGAGTTGTGCAAATTTTATACTGAACGACGAATAAAGAATAACGAATGAAAACGCCACATTCATTCGAAAATAACGAATAACGATTTAAATAAACCGACCTTTTGTTCGATTACACAACAAATAAATGTGACGCCCGCCACCTAGCGACGGCTGCAAGAGCGGATCCTAACATTTTTCTCTACCACGAACCCTTGCGTATACGTACATTGTAGAAGTCACGTGATACTTTTATTTGCCTGTTCAGTCAGTTACTTCTTTATTCGAATAAGAAAATATTCTAATGAAAATTTGTTCGAATAAAACAATTATTCGTTACTGTCGACTAATTTCCTTTTATTCGAACTTTTTATTCGCAGGTTATTCGAATAAGAATTTATTCGTTGAAATTCATTCGAATGATGCCCAACTCTGAAATAGAACGATGCACTATGACATTTGATGTGCTTTGAGATACAAAATACCATTAAAATGTCGTCTTCCTGTCTCTGATTACAGCAAATACACATATCAGTTCGAATTGCGAAACAACTTCATCGAATCAACATTTCCATCGCATTACGCTGATTTATGATACAAATTAAATGTTCCACGATTGGAAAGCCACCGATATTATTAATCTCCGTGCATCGCGATGTCCCGGCAATGGTGCATCGCCGAGCCCATGAAATTTACCCGAAAATTAATTCATCTGCATCTCGATTACACAAAAGTATGGCATGAAGCGATCAGTCGTTTCATAAATGTATACGTAATATACTGAGTTAGGTTAGTAAACGGCGTATTCTAGGCATATCCATATCAGATTTGGTACGGTGGTACGATCAACCTGTATTAACGTTTACAAAATGCCATATACACGCGGAATGCCTGCCGTTCCGTAATAGTGGTATTAATTCCGCTGGAGACCACACGGTCGCGTTCCACGGTACTCCGTGTTATGCATCGACATCCATTACTCGCCTGACAAATCAATAGATGCACGTTATCTGGTATTACTTCTGGATAATGTATTAAGCGGCCCAAAGACCGCGAACAAGTAACTCTTTGTCGGACAATTAAGTAATGATGAGATACATACACGAGGAGCGCAAATGTTAACCAAGTTGGGAGATATCTGATTCGATAGAATGGTACGATTCATAAATATACAGTAGTAAGCATGATTTTGCGAATACTGCAAACATATTTTCTATGGACATACAGAGTGTGTTAGATAAAGTGTTAAATTTGGTAAAAATTAAAAAGATTGGTATTTATAATTAAATAACTGAATTTTATCTTTCCTCACTTCTCTTGATCAATATTCGTGAAAAAATGAGACACTTTATTACATCAATAGCGGTAATATCAAAGTAATTGTTACTTAAACCCACATTTTTGTGGGCCTGGTTAGGAAAATTGGACCTGACATCGCGTGTCACTTTAGGATTTTTGCATTGATAAATAAATTACTCTCGGTGGCCATTCGATATTTCCGTGTTTATAACTTGTTCAACAGACAAAATTATGCTGTTAACATGTAGGTGTCAGCACCACTTTCAGTTCGCATTGCAGCAATACGTAAAACGTGTTTCAGCGAGCTACGAGAGGCAAGTAATTCGACATAATAACTGACATAATTACGCATAAGCGGCATTAACATTCACGGCTGTCGATAAACATTTAATTGGACCTTGCCCGGCAGGCTCGCGTGCGTACGCGGCACCACCCACGAGTGTTCTCGCGAATGCACCGGGTGTTTAGCTATCTCATACAAATATTTTAAGGAGTGATTGCTGAGGCGATTCTGAAAAACTTTTTCCCTTGTCAAGATATTGGTTAGGGTTTCGTTTTTGAATTATTAACGAAAAACATTGACCAATCAGGGTGCGCATAGAGTGCGCGCTCAGCCGCGGTTCAGCGTATCACGATTTTATCCCGGCTGATCGAGTGCTCTGCGCGCGCTCTGATTGATAAATATTTTTCGTTAATAATTTAAAAACGACGCATTAACCAATACTTCAACAAAGGAAAAAGTTGTTCAGAATTGTCTCAGCAGTCACTCCTTATAATAATTAATTTATTTAAGAATTGTTCAAAATTGCCTCAGCAATTGCTCCTTAAAATATTTGCATGAGATAGCGAAACACCTTGTATAGCACCGTGGCGTGTTCATAGAGATTGTGGCACGGACTGAGTTATCAATAAAACGCTGAATCTCCTTGGATCGTTCGTTGCCCCATGAGTTTGAAAATGGGAAACGATTACTGTTAACTTATCCGGGGTCAAGAAATGGGAATCTTACCGACGCTCACGTGCATTACACCAATCCTGGCCTGCTATTTCATGAAAGCTGTAATGCGGTGATAACAGTGATGCATATGGTGCATGGTTAAAGGGGAATAGTGTATGCCATTTAACTTTACTACTGTGCTTATCTAGTACGACTTGGTTGTCTATGTTCCATTTTTGTTTGTTTCGGAAATTTTATGAATTCTATTTGGTTTACAAAATGAAGTAACATATTTTGTCCGGAGCGAGGAACTCGGGAACTTCGAAGCTATATTCTAATAATTTATTTTGTAATGATTTTTACGGTAGCGCGAAGCTATAATGACTAAGAGCGCTGCAGATTTTACATTGGACTTTGACGAAGTATAAGTAGTAATGACGTCATTAAACAAAAACAGCAAAAATTTTGAACGTAAGATTCAATTTTAATGTCTAATGTTTACTATTATAGCTAAGGAAGGAAGAAATGTCTTTTCCAACTTTACCAAAGTTCAAGGGTCCAAACCTCCAATAGACATAAATTAAAATACCTTCACTCGTCACAAATTTTCAAAGCAGTTCGTAAGCATACGAATTGGATAATAAGTTAATTGATTCATTAAAAAGAAATAATAGTAGAGCCACATAAACGAAAAAATGCCGAACGTCAGTATAAAGAAGATGATTTGTTATCGTACATTCTAGGAAGCCACTTTTTGTGAAGACTTATCACAAAGAATTAAAATAACATTTTTGTACATGACACGCTTCGTTCTCGAGAGAAATAATTGATTGGTATGATTAGGTATATACTTAAAAAGTCTATCCTTCTTGGAATATTAAAATCCTATCTTCTAAGTTTATCTCTTAAACTTCCGATTAGTAGTATCTTCTTATCTCGGACCTGAAGTAAAGCAACGATTATCTGTTGTTGCTTTAATTCCGGTGCGCCTTCTGTGTGTTGCGCGTGTGCACGTTGCGACTCGGCGCTTTTAGAGCCTTCACCGTGCAACATTGGTTCTCCCGAAATCATTACCGACATTGACACGTGAACGCATACACGTAGTATTAATGTAATGTTCCAACTCAACTCATTGCTAGGTAAGTATGTCTACATTTTCGATTGTCCTAGTTACACATCCTTGCTCTTTACCCTGTGTCACTCGGACCTATGAGTCCTACCTGCCATTTGACTTTTCTTGATCTCCCTTATTCCAACAACTTTTCCATTTATATGTGCATCCGGTTCCTTCCTTCTTGTTAGGTACTATTCCACTAAATTCGCGTGCAGCTCAATTCCATCTACGATCGATAAACGTAATAGTCCGAGTTTATGCTTTGGAATCAAAACCTCCTGTTCCCCGAAATTGGGAATCTAAATTTTCTCTGTGTCCCTTACATCAATTTTCATGCTTCTTTTCATTATACAACATACTAGATGTGTAATAAACAGTTTACAACAAGTTCGAGTCGTTTGATCCTAACCTCCAACATTATCATTCAGCACAACGTATAGTATCACCCAGTGCGACGGTTTTATAACCATAGATATACCATACACTGCTATTTCAAGAACGCTACAATTCCTTGATGACAGTGATGCATATTATGTAGCTACAGTGCGGAAACGAGTGTACACACATTCATTTCGCTGTCGCCAATCAGATGTGGCTATGACACATTTGCAATAACTGTCTTGGTCGAATTAGAATGTTTTCACTACTTATGTGCTATTCAATCCCTTTTTAGGAGATCATTAAATATATTATCACTGTCAGAGTAGGGGAATGTGGGGCAAGCAGGACAAACTAGGTGCCATCGTTTTTGTAAAACGAGAGCTGCAATATGCAGTCCACGCATAGTGTTACATTAAGATAGACCTCATTATGATGCAAGATCAATTGCAAAGCAGAGTATGCCGTAGTTTTCATTCAGAGGAGTTTGAAAATTACGAGTTCAAAGGTTTCAGTGCTGTGCCAGTGAACTGACTTGTTGTTGACACTTGAATTTGAAGAACCTGTTCTGAACGTATTTTATAAGAACCTATCATTACTGAGTTGTATTCTGCAGACTTTGCACAGTATTTTAGCGTTATGCAGGATTTTTCATGCAAATATTTCAAGGGGTGATTGCTGAGGCGATTCTGAACAACTTTTTCCTTTGTCAACAAGTTGGTTAAGGGCTCGTTTTTGAAATATTAACGGAAACCACTGATTAATTAAGGCGCGCGTAGAGAGCGTACTCAGCCCAAAGAAGATAGCGATACGCTTAACCGCGGTCTTGTACACTCTCACGACTGAGTGCGCGCGCTGATTGGTCAGTGTTTTTCGTTAATAATTCAAAAACGAAGCCTTAACCAATATTTTGACAAAGGAAAAAGTTGTTCAGAATCGCCTGAGCAATCACCTCTTAAAATATTTGTATTTGGTAATGAAACACTCTATACACTCTATACACTGTATACTTTCTATAAACAGCGTAAAATTTAGAGGAACCAGGTACATTTACATATTTAAAAAAGGACATTACTAATATAAATAATTCGTGCACATTGAAAACATGAAACAAATTTGTTAAAGAATGTTGTACTGCATCACTTTTTATCCTATTCTTTGTTTCGTGTGCTTTCATGTAGCTAAATTGCCCGTTTCTTCTATACGGGTATGTTCTTCAAAATATGTAGTTTCAGCCCTCAACTTTGAAGGTTAGTTTCACGCTTTCAGCATGGACGATTGCCGATGACAAAAAATACGTATCAAATATATTTTGAAGGACTATCTTCTCTATACATTTCATTACAATCGGCGCGTATAGATTCGATATATTCTCTTCCAAGTTAGCACAATATAGGTTAGTATTTGTAAATAACTTGCCATGCAAATTTAGAGATAACAGAAATAAAAGTTTCGTCATTATATTATACTTTAGGTGGTTTTTAGTAAGTATCCGGTTTTACCTACACCTATAGGGTAAAATCGGATACTTGCATATTTGCAGGAAGTATTATTTATCTATCAGCCAAACAGTTTTCTAAAAAAAAGGACATTCATTTTCTGATTTTGTAAGGCCTAGTAAAGATTTCTAGTAACTTTAACTTTTTGCTAGCTGGAAAAATACATTAGGTACCCGGTTTTCCTGCACGTTCTCCCAGTTCAGTTCAATTCATTTCTTGAATGCTTACATAAAAACGTGGTATCGCAAATGTGTAGTAATTCAAAGACCAGGATATGAAAAAATATCGTCTTTTGTTATTAATTCTAGAATAAGGACAACATTAAAGAAATAAATTCATTAATGTAAACATCAGAGTACGATACAGCAAGGAAATGTTTTAAAATGCCAGAAACTATAGTTAAAACCTCAAATATGTATAATTCCACAGTAAGTATTACAGTTCCATTGTATGCTATCGATCCGAAAAGATTAGTAGCTCGGACATTTACCATGAATTGCAAATATAGTAAGTTTCCAATAGCCTGCACAAAGTTCTAATTCGATCTAATCCGAAGTAGTGCGGTCGCGAGTCGCTAGATCGCATTGTTCTGCAGCTTAAGTCAGCACAATCGCCCGGATTCTCTCAAATACACGCGGTATCGAGTGGCTGAAACGGAAGAACGTAGCTAACAATTGCGTTACCATTAGGAGCGGCGGACAATCGCGATAATGGTTCCAAAAACGTATCGGACACGGGCCACTTTACCGTTATACTTGCTTGTTGGTCGACGCCACGCTCGTCACCTTCATTATTGTACGTTGACTATAACGTCATTGCGGGTAATGTGGTTGTCGGACTGCACTCGTCGCTCATCGAGCGATAAACGGCGAATCGGTCCTACGAACGTTTCATCACTGTCGCGCCGGGACACGCGGTACAGGATCACTCGGGATTTTGTGCGGACGCCACGTGCTCGCATGCATCGTCTCTTATGTCGATCGTCAAAAATTCGATGGGCGTGAGGCTGTGGTAGAGTGAGAATTATGTTAAACGTGAGATAACGGCTTCAATTGTCAACTGTACTGTTACTCACGCTAGCACAATCGCGGAGCGGGTCAGAACGTTCAAGGTATTAATATTGATAGTAGATGCCGCCATTGAATTTCATATTACGTGGGAAGATCAGGAAACTGCGATTGTCTGGTTCTGCAAGCACGCTGCGATCGTGATACACATGATACATATCGATTTAAATGACATCACTTTGCAGATTAGTAGTGCATATCTTGGACAATACTGATTGAATACATTGAAGAATTCAGGTTTCGACATTCTTGAAGAAGGAACAATCATGATATTGCACCTTTACCATGATTAAAAGTGTTAAATAAGTCAATAAATTAATCGTCATGGTAACAAACACAGCACAAAATTTAACCCCTTCGTGACCAAGGTGGTCCTGGATCACTGTGTTTCGCTACCTCATGCAAATATTTTAAGGGATGATTGCTGAGGTGATTCTGAATAATTCTTTCCTTTGCGAAAATGGTGGTTAAAGTTTCGTTCTTGAATCATTAACGAAAAACACTGATCAATTACGGCGCGCGTAGAGTGCGCGCTTCGCTGACAGAACGTTCCAGACCGCGATTGAGCGCACCACGATCGTCTCCCGACTGAGTGCGGGATCCACGCGCTTTGACTGGTCTGTGTTATTCGACGAAGACTTAGCGAGCATTTTCGTACAGAAAAACGTTCTTCAGAATCACTTCAGTAGCCTGTATAATGTATTAACGATACATTATAACGAATAAAAAAGTGTTACAAGAAAATATTTTCAAATTCAATGTGACGCGTACTCCCGTTGTCCGATTAGCTTCAACCTTTGCTCAGATTATTTTCTCATGTAATGACGTAGTTGTAGGGGGTTTACCGTAAAAAATTTGATGTTCAAAATATAAGATCCACTCTACCGTAGAACTATTAGTGATATACAATGATACATAAACACGCTGCTCGACGAAACAGATAATCAATGCTGGTCTCAAATATGTTTCTACATGATTTTGACCTGGCACGGTCGACGATAACAATGCCAATCTGTCTATTGGAAAGATCTTATTCTTGTACGAAAAGGCAGCAGGTTGTCTGATATAGAGTTTACGAAAGCCTGAAAGTGCAGAAAATAAAAAGAAGAAGGTGGAATCGATTTGCATTCATTGATCAGGCAGAACGACGCCGATTATGTTTCGATGAAGCGTAATGGTAGAACGGCTTATTCCGTCGTTTGATGCTGGTGAAACACTCTTTAAAGCTAGTCCTTCAATACATCTTGCCATCCTTTTTTCAGACTACTTATATCTATTTCCCTCCTCTGTTGCTGAGAAGGAAAAGGCAGTACAGAAAAATAGCAGCGGGAATACTCGTGAAATGTCGCTCCACTTTCTGCGAATCATTGCCCGGAGTTATCTGCGTGAGTCGCGCAACTTCTTGGCAAGTCGAATGCGGTTAGAAGCTTCTGAATCCGTATGAACCTTTTAAAATCGACTAGGATGCGAAAAGGATGATTAACAAAACGTTACAATTTGTTAAGAAGTCACAGAAATTGCGCTGTATTACAAGCTGTTCACTATAGTTTTGCGCAACTCAACGCACATTAGAAAAATATTGCATCTTCAGGGTTTCATAAAACAACAATATATTAAATTTATCCACTGCATTAACTATTAGTTATATACATTATCTGTAATTCTCACTTGTTCTTCTTTATTTGCAATAAATTTATGTGTATATTTGTTTACACTTATTAAATAAACTGTCTGGGTCATAACGATTTTTGATAAGAGACAATACTTCAGAAGAACTTGTGCACATTGAATGTAATCAATGAGGTATCTTTTAGACATTCGATATGTACACCGATTATTCTAAACTCAACAATTTATGTAAGGAGTAAAAAACATATCTATTATTTTACCTACTTAGTGTTACACAATACAAGCGCTAAAGTGAGAGAAACTTTTTACATAACAAAGAAGCACCTTGTAACTCTTCCGTGGTACAGGTTGGCAGAATTCAAGACAAGATATAGTATTTTATAAAGAAACTTCAAAAAGTCAATGCGGTCTAGTGTGCATGGAAAGTTTTAAACCTGAAAACTGTTCATCAAACAAGAGGAGAAGATCCGGACTTCGAATATAACCAAAAAGTTGAATAGTATGGAATTTTCTTCTACAAGGATATCTAACTAAAGTCGATAAAAGCTTACAATTTACACAGGATCATTCACGTTGGTTACCGCAGGCGCTGTATTCCAAGAAAAATTGAGATTTATGCTAAAGACGAGATGACATTCGCCATATTTTGCTTTACGGGTGCACCTAAATCGAACTTTATCATAGGGGATCGTTGCCGATAAATATGTATGAATCACCTATGGAAGCAATTATGATCAATATGTCAATGGAAAGTACGTCGGAAGAGAAAATCCTATTGTGCACGATTTACACTGTGCGCCAATACAGGGTGTTTCGTTACCTCATGCAAATGTTTTAAGAAGCAATTCTTGAGGCAATATTGAACAACCTTTTTCTTTGCCAAAATGACGGTTAAAGCTTCGTTTTTTAATTATTAACTAAAAACACTGACCACTCCCGCGGCTGAGCGCGCGCTCTACGCACGCCCTGATTGCTCACCGTTTTTCATTAATAACTCAAAAACGAAGCTTTAACCACCATTTTAGCAAAGGAAAAAGTTGTTCAGAGTAGTCTTAGCAATCACCTCTTAAAATATTTGCCATGAGGTAGCGAAACACTCTGTATACATATGTACGTACATCAATTTTTAGCTAAGTAAACATGCAAATTTAGCGAGACTATACGTAAAAGTATGAACGTATGTATATTTCAAATAATATATACAAGTGTATACATATATTTATATGTATATGTATACATTGTTATCGCACACTTGAAAAATCGTTAATTGTCTAAGTATGCTTACATTGATTACAATAAATTGGTTTGTTTCAAGAAGTATTGTACTACGATCACAAATTGTGCAAAAAACAAAAAATTTATGAGCAAAGTGACTTCAACAAAAATGGATTGTCACATCATTACAATCTCTTGAATTTATAATGTAATAACTTTCCTGAGTACGTACTACTTGAAGGATTAACTACCCTTCATAGCCAAGCTGTTCAGACAAGATTTTATCAAAGCTTGCTAGAAAGCTTCGTTGACAAAATGGCTACAAATTTGATACAGTATTTGATATATTCGATTGTGTTGATAAATTGACTACAAAAATATAGCGGAGTCTGTTGTAATAAGTTGCGAGCAAATTGGAGATTATGTTATATTACAACTGTTGGTTGTCGATTGGCACGCAACATTAGCGAGACCAATGGCAGCAACATCGGTCAAAATCGAGCCAAGTTTCGCCGTCGACATGCAGTGCCACATTAAAACCTAAATGGCGATCAACTGATCGCAGCGTTTCGTTGGTTGTCAAAACGCAACCAACTTTAACTGCTTGAATCAGGGCTACCGAACTGGCGGCTTTTCCTCGAAGCTGTGAGAGTACATAGGAGGACGTCTTGTTTCATACCCACTTCACTTAGACGAATTTCCCTTTGTACGAACCACAAAGTCGCGAGCCGCCAGTTCGATATAACGTACGCTGCGAAAAGTTGATCGCTATTTAGGTTTTAACATGGCGCTGCATGTCGACGGCCAAACTTGGCTCAACTTCGGCTGGTAAAACGTGTCGACCTGCCTGACTTGGCTATCAGGATACTTGCAAATATTGGAAAGTGATCAAAAGCAGAATGTAATAAAAACCGTAAATGGGATGTCTTAAAGAAAGACATCTTTAGTCAAACTTGTACCACAAAACATTCTCTTTGCAATCCATTGACAGTTACATCATGTAACATAATAAACAAGAAAATATAGTTGAAGGTATTCTAACATCAACAAAACCACAAATATGTTTCATGGTGTTACAGTATTATGATTTTATATGATAAAATACTAAGTATATCATACAGAAATAATTAGTTAAACAGTTAATATCATATATTAATTCAGCGCTATAAAATATGTATGCTTTACCATACAAATCATTAAAAAACTGCAATTGGTTAAGCTTTATGAAGCACGCAATGTTGAAACAAGTAATTAATAGTTTGGGAAAACTTTCTACGGAAATTCTGAAGGCACAAACAGTAGGTTCAAAAATTAGAAGCATATTTTTAGTTTCGTGTTATCACATGCCAAACCTGTTGCAACAACAATACCGTTTATCAGAAAATTATGCTCGCGGTTTCGCCCGCACAAGTGTCAAACTAAACAAACATACTCGAAACACAAGTAAACAGGGCACACAGAGCAGCTTCATTAATATTTCATAAAAGCGTAAGCGAAACATGCCGCAGTGGTGCGCACGTTTGCATAACACGAATTATTATTCAATTCGTAAAACTCGAAGACTCGTCTAGTATCCAAATTCCAGGAATCACATCGACGCGTATTTTACAGAATGATGCATCACATTACCTTCTGCCGAACACATGACTTCCATTTTAGTAGATTTTATGCGAGTCGAGAAGCGCCCAAACATCGATGCTATACATGCTCCACAGAGGAATGCGTGGATATTACAAGGAGAACGCATTAATTCCTTATTAGCATATGAATGAATTGGATGATGTTACAAGGGTTATCCACGTGTACGATGGAGTAAAGTGTTTCATTGATCCCACTTTTCACATTAAAATCGTGATAGATTGTTAATTGAAATACATGGCGAGTTAAATTTCCTAAATGATTATTAGTGATTTAACAAAAAATAATAATACTAACTCACACTATTCTACGACATTAAATTATACATGTCACCAAAATAATTACTTAGGCAGCTTCCTAAGCTGGTTAATAAATATCAATGATTCATTTTTAGCCTGATTGTTTCAATTAGTCTTGATATATGTAAAATAAATTACAGTAGAACCTCCAATATCCAAAGTAATGAGGAGATATAACTGTTCGGATGAAAAAATTTTCGTATAGTAGAACACTAATTTTTATCATGATTTTAAGCGTATATTCAGAAGGAAATTGAATAATAACAATATAAGAAACTAATGTAATAATGAGAAAATAAGATGTGTGCAATATAAATGTAATATCAATGTAATACTTTTTACAGCTATGGGTCCCATATCTTTCTTGCTGCCAAATCACATAAGTTTTTTAACATAACTTTTATTAAACCGTATTGAATTACATTCTGTTTGATTCTCGAACCACCTAAATCGTTTTTGTAATGCTATAAATGCTCCAAAGTGTGGAGGCACATTTCCAATATCACCTTCATTGCATTCCTCTTGTTAAATATAGGAATTTAAATCATTGTTAACAATAGTCGTGATAATCAAGCCTGTGTTTTGATCACACCGAAACCATTCTGTTATATCACCAGGATTGCACTTCTCGCATCCAGGCATTCTATGTAAAATAGAAACAATTTCTGTTGTGTCTGCTGAGAATATTTCCTCTTCATTAATTTCTTCCGGATCATTTTGAATGAGGACCTTTCTCCATGTTTTTTTTTTCAGTGTGATATTCGTAATAACCATGTTGATCCTACCATATAGAAATAATTTTTTAAATATAATTTCTTATGCAAGTTTACAACATCCTCGTTTTCTTGTCCAGTGCAAAAAAGAAATTTCTGAAGCAAATTTTTCAATCACCCCTTGGTTCATTGCTTGAATTGTAGGTGTTACGAACAAAAATATGTACAAATAGTGTTCGCATAACAGAGCGCTTCGATAGTGGAGCATGCGGATAGTAGGACGTTCGAATACTAGATCGTCGGATACTGGAAGTTCCACTGTAATATACTTATATGAAATAAATCATGGAAACATATTCCAGAATATTAAATTATGTCAAATGTTTACAGTAACATTATTTACTATAACGAAGTAAGTGGGGCGTAGCAACTCGAAATTATCAAAATTATGTTTGACTTCAGTGAAAATTGGATGTGCACGAAAAATTATACAATTTCCAACTTATAATTATTCCTTAATTAAACTTAGAGCGCCATGTTTTATGATTTTATATGTGGAATTATAAGTGGAATTTATGTGGTTTTATAAATGGCATTTAAAATAATGAAGATGGCCTTGACAATAATAAGAAAACAAATTTTCCAACTTTTTGTATTGCAATGTAAAATCAATCAAAAACTGATCAACTGTTGTTTAAACTATTTATTTTTCAGATTATCGCGTGTGCTTGAAAAATCGAGAAAAGTGTTATGTGGGACTCGCTGTATAATTAAAGATATTAATAGTCATACTACATTTAAATCAAACATTTGGGCATAAGTATGTAATATACATATGTATGTCTATGTACGTCGCACGTGTATACAAGTATGTTGTTAATTCAGCAATCATTCACTAAAGATGACCGATATGTTCCGGTTAGGTCAAATTAGTTTAAAAATGTTTTCTCAAACAGCATATTATCATTTTAATTATTCAAATGAACCATGCCTCTCTATCTTAACTATTAACTTTAATATCTTTTTACTATTAACAAAACTTCTGCTGTTTACTACACCGAGAACATTTTCAATTCTCAGGATACCACAGGGGCTAATACGTTTGCATCCGGAAAAAAATCGCAACTTACATTGGCCAATGCAAAAATGTGTATAACAAGACCAAAAGTGGAACACACAAGTAGTGAATCTCATACTAAAAATGTGAAGAAGTGTACAAAAGCACAAATCCTTATCTGAAAAACTCCAGTAATTCAGTAAAATCTGTTTTGAATAAGGTGCAATAAGTGCAAGAGGTACACGTATGTGTACCCTGGGGCGAATGTGTTAATGCTGTACAAATGTCATTAAGTACACTATCACTGATAAGGTACACGTAGAATATTATGTATGCGGCAGAGTTTTTGTTTGCTGGAATTGTACTGGGGCTAAATAAGGTTAAATGGTAAAACAGTAAATACGTTACGTAATTACTTTTGCATTTATTGCTAGCTTTAACATTCTCGAGCAGTGAATAATTAATATACACCCCATCGAAAAGCCTAGCAACATACGTATTGAAACTACAGGTATCGCATATCTATGCACTGCCTATACATGTTGCCATTCGGTCAGTATCCCTCGGACGGCTGACTTAATCCATAAAAGAGAGCAAGGCTAAGAGAAAAATTCCTAGCCAGCAGCAGGAGTCATGAGGGTTTCTTTACGTGCTAATGCGGATAATCGGATATAAAGGTACTGGTGGTGTTTATCTCGTTTGATCGTCTGACAAGGGTTGATCGCCCCTAACACCTGCCGGTATAAGCAATGAGCTTAAGTACCTACGGTAGCATATTCTTCATGTCACCCTCGAAGGCGCATCTGACACTTCTCATCCACCTTGTCACTCGAAGAATCAGTATATTCACTAAAGGGTAATACCTAGAGCTGATTTTTATATATCAAGGGGTTAAGTTAGGTTAGGTTACACCTAAACTAGGATACACCTACATATTTCGCATTTTTTGAACACATCTGGTTTTTGCACCAAAATGTCGGAAATTAATAAGAAAATTTGCATAGCTATATCTCTATTGAAAAATAAAAGCCCTGATAACAACAGGAACGCGGAATCTGATTCACAAGTTTTATTATCAGTGGCTTTTTCGCTGGGTAAGTCCTTCCTCCCTACGGATTGCATTTGGTAAGACCAAAAGTTGCTATAAACGCATTGGACCTGCCTGATTCGTGCACTAAACAAACTGTAATGTATAAAAATATGTAAAACCCCATCAAGTACAATTTTACCTGCACGTGGACTTGATCGGTTTTTGCAACAAGGTCTTCTGTATCATCTGTATTACCGCTTATATTCACGCCGACTTAGGTTGGTCTGTATCAAATCGCCGCCAATCATTTCACTGGCAATGTTTTAATCGGCAACATTTGACCGACACTGATTTCCCTGACACTTTTCTAGGTGTCAATAGGTCGTAAAGGAGAAGGATGGGATGAGGGTCGAAGCGGCCGTTATGTTGGAATAACAAGCACTTTTCGATCTTTGTTGTATGATATTTTTTAAACACATTGGTGAAATCATGCCGATTAAAATAAGAACAAACACGACATAATTCGGGCCACATTTACTTATTAATACTTATCGAGTAACATTTCATTTCATTATCGGTTTCAATGTATTATAAAAACGGATTTCTAGAAAAATACATAAAGTATGTAATCTGTAAATATTGTGCATCAAATGTAAGGTATACCTCCACATTGGCCATCAAACACGTAAACCGTGCCTGAACAGGGTTAGGCTACTACGAACAATGTGGAGTCACAAGCCTACCTTGATTTAGGACGATTTATAGCAACAAATTTTAATAAACAAATACTAAACAATCAGCGGACTGTATTTTGAACAATATCAAATATAAAGATATGTGTACTATGAAATTTTGTCTATTTAAGCGGACTAACTATATTTGAACTTTAGCAATTTGTGAAGGAATTCAAAAACAATTCGTAAATACAAGACAGAACGATCGCAAAGAAGAATCCAAGATCAATTAGCTGTTCCGCGTTAATGCTGACTAACAATTCACAATTATCTCAAACGTGATCAACAAGCCACTCTTCTAATGTAATCAAGGCGACAATGAAGTAAAATGAGTTAGGCAACAAATATGAAATAAGTAGTAATAAGTAAAAATAAGTAGAAATAAATAGAAATAAATAGAAATAAATAAAAATAAGTAGAAATAAGTAGGAATAAGTAGAAATAAGTAGGAATAAGTAGGAATAAGTAGGAATAAGTAGAAATAAGTAGGAATAAGTAGGAATAAGTAGAAATAAGTAGTTTGATCCCGTGTTTTATCTCATTACGAAAGTGATATTATTATACAGTGAATTGTCAAGCTATGAATTTTCATCAAAGAAACAGCGCCGCGTATTATATTTCTTTCCATTCGTCGTACGCTTGATTGTCTCCGATGAAAATGACATAAGTGTAAAAAAAGCGTATTCATGAGAGTAGAAATAGCAACATGGACAATGTGAAGGAAGCACCAATCGAGGCAATGTGAAAGACATGATGTGATTGCTGCACATGACGGTATAATGTGAGACTGGAACGTAACCGACAAACGTCAAAGGCAACTGTCCTGGCACAGCACCCTGTCTAGACAATAATCGTATCAGAGTCGAGTAGGCCATATCGGGGATGAAAAGAGTAGACGTCTAGCCAGACGCGGATGATAGCAACGGAAGTTCTTTTCTTCCTGTAGAGTGTAAGGTAAAGCATAGCCCCGTAATAAGGGAGAATATTGAGAATCCGTAGCAACGAACAGAGAAGAAGTAGCATCGCCGATAGACTGTTCGGCCCAGACAGTACCGGCCACTATTATTCGTTTACGGTTCACGTAATCGCTTCGACCAGCACAGGATTTGGCTCAACCATCTGCCTATTCTTTTCTGTTCAATATGAAAGCTTTCATTAAATCCGGGCCACTTCTCTTTCAGGGACGGTCCGAACGGTAGTCGTTAGCCGAACTTGCCTTTCGCAAGGCCATTCTTCCACAATATTGTAAATCCATCAAGCTACCTTTTGTACCAAGTCCGGCTGATCGAACACAACATTCAAAAGCTGCAACGTGTTTTTCTTACGCGCTCTGTCGTGCTACAAACGTGCCCTTTTTGAGGGTAGCTACGGGAATGCAAATCAGAATGAGATCAATTTTTTAGCGTACTGCATCAGGTAAACACGAATGTGGTTATTGGCACGATAGGATTAATATGGGTTTCATCATTGAACAAATCGGCAACCAACATGTTTTCTGTTTATTTATGTAAAAATTGAAACTGACTAGCTTCTGTCAGAGTCGGGTAATTAAAGAATTAGGAAGGCAGCAAGTATGGGACGGCGCTGTCAGCGTTCGTCGATCGCATACCAATAGCTCCAGAAGTTGCTTGGGATTGACGCTGGGCAAACCAAACGGTAGTCTTCACAAACAAACGGAGCGAACCCGTACCGGTGTCCGCCTTGAAGTCGATCCTCATTACGGTACTACCTGGCAGGGAATGTGCTGGTATCATGCTCGAGCGCATTCGGAAATAGCGCAAGCGTTTAGTGCCCATTATGAAAGCTGTAAATCGGATTCGACGACGCGGAAGTCGTGTGAAAAGTCAAGAGACCAATTTAACCACGAGGCTGAGATTCATCGAGCATCTATGCCGTTCATTGATGTATGCGCGCACCAACAGGGCACGGGCGTTGCACGTGTAGCAACCGCACATGGTCGCGTACCGTTCCGCCGATAATAAATGCCCTGAGCTTGGACGCTAATTGCGCGAGAGTTGTTACACTACCGAAGGCAACAAAACGGTGTGTGATAATAGAAGCGTGCATCCTGTACTGGAATTAGCGCGCATTCGACGAATGATTAATTGGCTAGTTTACACTCTACGCAGAGTGAAAGTATTCGTAAAAAAGAAGTGTCGACAATAGGTATAGTAATGTTCTGTAAGAAGCAACTGGCATCTGCCTCGAAAGAAGCAAATCGCTATCCCCATTTCTTTCTATGAAGTCGCCGCGCTGAGCGAGATATCCGAGAACGAGAGAGAGGCGTGAAGTCGTAAATCTTTACGGTCGAGTGAACAGTGACGTTTTTTACTAAAAGGTGCTCCGGAATCGTTTAGCGTTAAAATCAGAGGGCATGTCATATCCTATCCTCTAAAGCATAGGTTTCCAACCTTTATTGGCCTACTGCCCCCTTTTCGAAAAAAGTGACTCACCGCCCCTTATTCAGAAAAAAAGCATGGTAGTAGTCAAAAAGGTATTAGGAACAAAGCTATAATGTACCAATATCTACTTTTTATACGGACTGATGTTGTTTCAAAGATATTTAGAACTATTTGTTGAAACATGCTTTCGATGATGTTTAGTACTAATCAAACTTTTCAGCGCGTTCTTGAGAGTATTGTCACGAGAGCTGCGGTTGGTCCTCAACGCCCTTTAAATTTGCCCTGACTCAAAAACGCTCCACCGGTGGGCGGTACAGACCTCGTTGGGAACCACTACTCTAAAGTTCAACATTTCGCCTCGGCGAAACACTTTATCGTTTGCCACAATCTCGGACCCCTCGCTTGTTGACCGCGTTCGCTCTCGTCTCGTTCGAAGACAAAATTAAGCCGAATAGTATACGTGTTCCGTAAGAAGCAACTCGCTCGGGACCGGCCAGTCGCTTTTTACAGAACATTACTGTATAGGTGTCTTCTTATTTATAACATTAAGTATACGTGGCTTGTACGCCACTCTAATAATAATGAATAATTATGTGGTAAGCATTACATTGCTTGTACTTATCTCACTACACTGAAAGATTCCGACAACCATGACATTGATATTTATTTAGGGATATTCTTCCGGAAGGCACCGGTAGCCGATCGTGAAGTAATTTGATGGTTATTATGGTGGATGAGTGTGGGCCACAAGTATAAAATTTCAGCTCTGGCCAATTCACGCGTTTGGAAGATACAGGCGTTCTTATAAAATATATTACTGATAGCTGGGAAATGCCCCGCGGAACGGTACAGGGGTAAAAGGAGCCTGCAGACCCGTATTCCTTCCGTTAGCTATCTTCCCAGCTTTCAACAGTAAGCCCTCGATGCTCCTAGATGGCGCATGCGACCGCTAACTGCCGAGTGGAAGAGCCCCCCTACGGGCGTCTTTTCGAAAAGAGTCCAAACCTAACTTTATCCTCGATGATGTACAGCATTAGAGATCAATCAAATATAAAGGCCCGTATCTTCGAATGCGGGAGCAGAAATTTTATAATTAGGGTCCACACTGATCCCTTATGACACCTATCTAATTTCATCCCGATTGACCACCGGTGTCTTCCGCAAGTACAGCCTTATTTAGGTTAAAGGTTTGCATAGTTTCTAATATTTAAAGGTTGATTGTTATTTTAGTGAGTGCTGCTGTTACAATTTGCGCATACTAAGATTCTTTTAAAATACAGGACATCATTAATATAATTACGCATAGCGACTAAAAGTGACTGTCTCTACCTTAATTCTATGGTTAGCTCACGAAATTCTGTCACAAACTATTAACCACAAGCTCAATTATCCTCAACGCGCAATAACGCTCGACTTAAATAAACAATACAGACCACTACAATTCAAAGTCCTCTTGATGGAAGGATCCATCATCAATTAAGCTTCATGGCTGAATACCCACTTTGGTTAGGTTGTCAGAATTGATAAAAGCTAACTCAAAATAGTTTTTCTACAGCAGATGACATAAATTTTCGAGTACCATCAACATTTAACTGCAACAATTATGTAAATAAGTGTAGTTTTGTCAGACCTCGGACCACACAAATTCGTAAAAATGGTCTCCACTTGGAAACGTAAGGATCCTCATTCTCCTCGGCAGAACTCCGCGAGGAAAAGAAAAGTAATCTCAAGTGGCTATACATTTCTATCCAAAACTTTTTCCTCGGCCTTTTTAACGACGCGAACCACTACCCACGAGAAAGATATAATTTACTGCGTCTATACCTGGCCGTTTTAATACGCCAGTGTTCCAGCCTCCCTGCTATATTCCGTCCTCTACTACCTGCTATCCTTTCATTCTCCTTTCCCCAATCCTTTCCCGCGTTTCTTAAACGGCCCGTTTTCCAGCGGGAATTCGTTGGCAAATTAAAACCGCGAAGAATTTATCGCCAACTCCCAAGCTCAACGTGTTTGACACCGTTTAAGATAACTAAGTGCCGAAGACGCGTATTAACGACCTCCTCATTCTTCTCGTTATACCAGGATTCCGGAGACGAGATTTTCTCTCAAATTCCAGGGCTGGGTGACTGTGAAAAATGGGGTGCAAAATCAAGATACTCCGGCTAACAAGCGGCGTAACGAAAACTTAATTTCATCACAGAGGTCACTAACTCTTTATCAAAGACGTATTTAGTTCATGCAAAGAGAATAAACTGTTTCACCAATTTAATGCAAAGTAAATTGTTCAACACCATTGAAGAAACGCTCCGCAAAATTGAGAAATCGACAAACACCGTTTTTCAAAGGCGCGTTTGAAACATGCTGGATGTTTACCATAATAATTCAGTTTTATATCCATTCCTGATGGTTTGCATGAACATTGTAAAAGACACACAATTACAAATATAGATTCTTACGACGAAACCAGAGCGTCGCCATAATGTGCAACACCTACCTCTACAAACGTCTAGCCGCGCCATAGAACCGAGATAAGAGACCCTATACATGTATAGGATACAGAAACCGGTGCTACTCTGACGTTAGACTTTTTGAAGAAGGGACTTCAAGACTTTGTACTCAAATTCATTATTCAAGTGTAATGTAATATCCGCTATCCTTTGCGTGTTAATAAAGTTTGTGTTCTTTAAAAACAAGTTCAATCTTCCCTTGACCGTAACAAGATAAATATTGACAATGAAAGACAACAGAAATATGTTGTCAAGTACATCGTCGCTCAGCTTTAGGTTTTGAGATATCGCATTAATGTATTCCCCTCTGTGACATATTTATATGCAATATTACTGTTGTGTACACTTTGTACCCCGCCAGATATACAGAGCGTTCCGTAGCTGGGGTACAATCGAACAGCGGAGTGATTCTATGTGAAAATGTAAGGCGAATATGTAAAATAACATTTTTTCATTTGAGCTTCGTTTTCAAGAACATCGACTTTAAACATTTGCTTGTTCCGCATGCATTTTTGCTAATATGTATTTTTATTCGTGCTTGCGTTAAATTATTGTCAATTCCACGGTTGGATAATTTTTCTTTCTTTATTATACACGTTGTACGAAGCTGAGGAAGAAAGTTCTTACATGATAAACTACATTATTTTATAAATTGTTTGTAATTGTGTTGTGAACATGATTCTACAGAATTTTCTATTGTATTCTGGTGCCTTATTTCATTAAACGGCAGAACAATTTTCTGTTTTAATTGCTAATGCATGCAAACTCTGAAAATGTTTAAAATCGCTTTTCTTGGAAAGAACGCGTCAAATGACAAAATTTTATTCTACATTTTCAACTTTTTTTTCAAGTAGAATTACCCCTTTTCCAGTTGCACCAACAGTTATGGGACACCCTGTACATTCTAGAAAGTTACTGAAATACTTCATACGTTAATAATCGGATCTACATTATATTTTAAATGTGACAAAAATGTATGTCATTTGCCAATTTAATTACTGAAATTGAATTCGGTAAATGTATGTACTATTTATGGTCACTGGAAGGATTTCTATACCATTTGCCGATGCACAACTATAAATAATGCATGAATAAAGCCAGAGAATAGGAACAACCAGTAGTGACACACCCTCAAAATCGTATCCGAAAAATGATACAGCGCATGCTCCATATTACCCCTGACAAGATGGCGTCAGGTTCTCTTCATAGCATCTATTATTTGTCCCAACCGAGATTCCGTGCTCCACCCGCGCCTCCACAAACTGAACAATACAGGGGCAAGGGGGTAGGCCTTTTGCGCCTTTTAATTCCACCCAGTCGCTCAAACGCTTGTGATGCTTGACTAATGTCACATATGTATAATAAATGCATATAAACATAGGGTTCACCTCTGTCTATCTCGGTTTTTCTGTTTTACTGCTACGTCACGCGGCAGTCATAGGAGGTAACAGGTTCAACCAATAATAACAGCATGTTACTGCAAGTGGTGCCCGAAATTTGATTGAAAGGCATTTCGGTTGAGACAAATAATATGTTTTACTCGTGCGCACCCACGCCGCGCAGCGTCATTTTGTAGCGTAGCAACAACCAATCAGAACAACGCGCGCTACTACACCAACAGTATGGCCGCCTGTCACGTCACCTCGGATACGAACATCAAAGGGACCGACACGAAGTGCATCTATTAATTATTCTTATATTATGGTAAAGCTGATTTACTTAAACTGGAATAATGACCATTTGCAAGACTTGTTCATTTTTGTCCTCTCAATTGTATCCCCAACTGCACATTCTTCTTTTCCCCATTGAATAAATGCTATGACAAATTCAACGCATATATGAATTAAGCCGAATTGACACATTTTAAATTTTTGATGGAATGTCAATAAAAACAAGGGTCTTCTATAACCTGTCCACGATGATCATCCAAAGTGAAGAAGTGTAAGTACATTCTACTCTAACCATCGAAATGGAAAAGAAAGATCGAGGGCAGTCGGAAGGACCGGTCTGAATGTTCCACATGGCGCAATAGGAGGGTATGTGTCAAGAGCCAGCACACGATTACCAAGTTTCCATCGGGGACACGCTATTCCAGATTAAAGGAGGCAGAAAACTTCGCGGTGTGTTGCGACGTTTCTTCAAGTGCATTAGGAAAGCGGCATAAAGCCTGACGGTCGAGGGTTCTGCACACATCACTGCCGTGATGTTTGCTTGCAAATAGAATTTCCTCGCGCCTTTATTTACTAATAACGTGGCCTGTGGTTGGCGCTCTCATTGGGGAACCGACCCCGCTTTTCGAATGGCCAGCAACGCGCTGTAAAGCGCTTCTGCAGGCACGAATGTATCAAGACTTGAGCGCGGCCGTCTGTTCAACCACAATGACGTTTCGAAAAGCGTGCAGGGGTGCGTTCTCGCCACCAAACGAGCACCGTTATGCGGGATTTACGAGAATTCTGCTTGTCATTAGCCCCCCCCCCCCCCCCAACCACCAACCGTACGTGCGTTTGAACCCATCCTGGTGAACCTCGCTATTGACTCCACTAAATTATTTGCGAGAGGCTGCTGTTTGTTCGAGAAATTGACCTCCCGCTGGTCAATTTGTGGAAAAAGAGATACCTTGTGAAATCTTGCAACAGTTTTCTAAAAAAATCTGTATTTTAACGAACTATGCGTTACTGTCATTTATTACTCACTGTTTTCTTCCCTTTGTCTTTTAACGATGAAAAGTGTTAGGTGATAAATTCCAACTAGAAATTGCTGCAAAACAAGTTCATATTAGTCATGATTACGTAAATGATCTTCCGAGTTTCGACATATCTTACGTAAGTTAAGGACAATTTTCATTACATCTCTAAAAGGGCTCTTGGGAAACAAGTACTCTACGGGAAGCAGCTTCAATCGCTTTGACCTTGATATATACTGTCAAGGACATCGTCCTGTGTGACTCTGACTTTGAAAGAATTTGCGGTCACGTGAAGCATTAAGATTTCCATTTTGTACTGTATTTGTATATACAAATCTCGAAGACTGCATGTTAGAGGCGAAATGAACTTTGCTCCGTTTAGCAAAATACAAGCGTGTATACAGAGAATTCCGCTCCTCCCACAGGGAAGTGCCACTTTCAGAAAACCTAAGATAAAGATAATCGTTTATTCGAAAGTTGTTAGCAAGAGAATCCCCACGAATTATATGTAATTTTGAAGCTTTTTGCTAAGTAATTGAAATTCACTCTTCTCGCATAGGTTGAGCTAGATTAGTTTACTCTAGGGAAGGTTCCTGCCAAGCATTCTATTTGTTACATATGAATAAACAAATAAACTAACAAGGAACATTATTATTTGGCTACGCTGAGATGCCGAGCTCCACCTGAGCTTCTACAAAACTGAAGGGTGAACTAATTAATTTGTAAGCATTGATACATTAGTTTATTCCTTCGTTTACTACAATCAGTTCAGAATTTCATTCTGATGCATTCGTGTTTACTGATATTAAGAAAGGAAGGAAACGTAAAGAAGACTTGATATTAGTTCATCCTTTCAGAATCTTCATGTTACACTGTTTTCACTAATTTAAAGTAAATTTTCCCTCATGAATAGATAATTCATGAGGGAAAATTTACTTTAAATTAGTTATTAAGAAAGGAAGGAAGATATTAAGAAAGGAAGGAAACGTAAAGAAGACTTGATATTAGTTCATCCTTTCAGAATCTTCATGTTACACTGTTTTCACTAATTTAAAGTAAATTTTCCCTCATGAATTATCTAGTCGCAGTTATTTCACCATTTACATGAACAATCCAAGTTTCATGAATTTTTCATATTCAAGGTCACGTGAAGGTCATCATATCATAGGTCTTTGGACTTTTCTTGATCCTAGCTAATGTATCGCCATATCGAAAATATGTAATCTGATTAAAAAAAAAACTTCGATGCTCTTGTAATCTCGAAAAAGTGACCCTGAGAACAGGTGTTTGGCCACCATAACGTTCGTCCCTTCAAAGCAAATGATTTTGTTTTCCCTTTACACTTTTCCCTATCATAAAAAATAAGCGAAATATTTGGGATTCTCAAGTTACGTGGGGTACCCTGTATAATAAAAACGTATGATACATCCTCTGCGTCTACATATGTTTATGCCAATGTGACTCGCGAGCCTAGTTGGCAGGCCCGATTCAGGGCATAGGTGGGGGTGGGGACGGACATACATAAATCAACCACTTATAATTAAGGTCAAGTATATCGGAGTGCAGTTGCATGATAAAAACAGCGATGACTAGACGAAAATGTAGTACTTTGGGTTTCGGTTGAAGAATTATGATAATAAATCATTGGCGTTCACCGTTAATAACCTCATGATCAGCAACTTTACCTGCACTGCAATCAAACTATCTTTCGCACGTACCGGCGAAATAAATCGTTTCGGTGCTTGTTTCGAAAGAAGTGACTACCTAGCCACTGTTACAAATTTACACGATACGGGTTGAAGGATTGCATAATGTAATTGAGCAAGTGGGCGCATTAACAACTATTATACATATGTTTATGCCAGCACGCGTCAAACAAGTACTGATTATTAAAACGCGCTCCAATTAAATTTTGTAGTTCCTATTTTTCAAGATCTGGTCTTTTGCCCATTGCCATTCCTCATCCACGTCCACGAACATTTATCTTTTCTATAATAACTTTAAAATTACTGCAACTATAAAATTAAAGCCGCGTCGATGAGTTCGAAAATTGACTTTTCTGCATAATTTATACCACAAGTCGTCTAATTCTCAGAGTGGTTTGTAAATTTCATCAAGATGTCCAGTGAAAGTCTCACGCTCGTAACTCATTCTAGCGGTAGCGACAATAGGTACGATAAAACACAGCATAGTTCGAAAACTGCGAACGACCCTGTCCTCGGATCGTTTTCCGTCTCGGTTAGGCCGTGGCCACGGGAGCAAAAGCGGCACAATAATAAATCAGCCGGCAAGTAGTAGCCGCACAGCGACTGCAGAAACGAGACTCGCGTACAAAAGCGCTCGTGAATCACAAGAAGGAACCAGGAGTCTAATTATAATATCAATACCATATTAGATTAATTAGCGTCACATAAGCACGCACCGGCCATGCCCGACGCCGGCACCGTTAAGATTAATCGCGTTGTCCTTTCAACCAGTATGTTTGATCGTGATGCGTCGCGTTTCGCGGCACGGATTAATTCCTTGGTGGAATCGTAAATTCTGCCTTAACCACCTTGGTATGCTACGTCGCGACGCTTGCCCGCCAAATTAATATTGGGCAATCCTTTCAATTACGATTGAGTTCCGACCGATGGACTTTGATGAAATTGCTCGTTAGCGAAAGATCGACGAATATGATTGTAAGTCCCGCATCGATTGGACTTTATCAAAACCGATACAAAATGATTATCTCTATTGAACTATTCGACAGTTGAAACGATTCTGATCTTAAGGGTTTGATGGTTGAAACGATTCTAATGTTTGGTGCCGGAAGGTAGTCCGAACGGCGACTTCCTAATTTTTTTGTGTACGCTGATTGGTCAATGTCGAATGGTAATTTATGCCAATCAGCGTACTGGTGCCAGGACCACCACTCTTTCGGTGTGTCCGAAGCGCGGTATTTGCGGAAAGAAGTGGGGCGATACCTGGAACAGCGAGGGTTGTAGAAATTTTTGGCCGCGGTACGAAATTCCACCAGGTCCCGCAGGTCGGTTTCGTGTACCGTTACAATATCTTCGGGACCGTTCGGATCTCCAGGTTTATGGCATTCGTTGATTATTGAGGATGACGAAAATAATTTAAGTGGCATCGTTTTGCCTGCGCGTGAAATAAATTGCTTGCAGACGGTAAGCAATTATATGAAATATTTTTCCTAAAAAATAATCTGTCTCCGAGATGCGTTCCATAAACCTTGCCAAAAATCCCACCCGTATTGTTCCGCGTCAGACAGAACACAGTATGTCCATAGACCGACTGCTTCTAATCTGATGCCGCGAAACAGAGTTAGGGTAAATTTTATTCTGAATCATGAATAAAGAATAACGAATGAAAACGCCACATTTATTCGTAAATAACGAATAACGATTTTATTCGATATTTTATTCAACTAAACGACGAAAAAAATGTGACGCTCGCTACCTACCAACGGCTGCAAGAGCGGATCATAACATTTTTCTGTACTACGGACCCCTACATATACATACATTGTGGAAGTCACATGATACTTTTAGTCGTCTGTTCAGTCGATTTTTTAAACCCATTTGCAACATTAACGCGTATATGCGCGCATTTGTCCTGGCCAATACCACCAGAGCGCATATATGCGAGCATATTATAGTTCATTTAAATACAATCAAGAAATATTTTGGTGATATGGGCCAATTTTTTACTTCTCCGAATGATGCAAATGGATTAAGGAATTACTCGAATACAAAATTCTTCGTTACAGTCGACTAATTTCCCTTTATTCGAACTTTTTATTCGCAGATTATTGGAATAAGAATGTATTCGTCGAAATTAATTCGAAAACTAATTCGAACAACTCTGCCGCGAAACGCGAATATTCTCCGGCGATCGCGTCGCACTTCACAATCCGTCTCGATACGTTCGTCTTGCATAAGATAAAATGTAATATTCAGCCACGGGCTGTGTTTTGCTGCAACGGCTGCTACAACGGAACGAAGGAAATCGATTTTTCAACAGCCAGCCTTTACGATTACTTTTTTCCACGGTTGAACGGTGAAAACACGTTTCGGAAGCTTTCCTTGAAAGAAATTAATCCTCTGTCGATAATGGAAAGGCAGAAAAGGTGTTTACACATAGTGTACGTCTTTGTCGCAGGTATGCATTTTAATTTTTTATCTTGCTTATTGTTTTCTTTCTTCTATAGTTCTAATTGAGAAACTTTTTACACGTTGTTAAGCCCGAACGAATTACTCCAAAAGCTTCGTTACCGTCTACGACAAACTAATTGCAAGATATAAACGGCCGGGTTTCATTATTCGTGGTCGCGCGCATGCAAAGTAGAATAATGTTGAGGATAGCGTGGTAAAATGCGAGAAAGGGACAGCTTTGCCTTTATGTAAATACATAGGTAGCCTACAGCTGCCAGCTGTACTGGTATTATCAACATTAGCTTTGCATGGCTTAATATTTAAATTAGCTATCCATAGTCGGAATTCGTTCTAACGATACTGCTCGCGCTAGTGGATTATTCACACGAACCAGTAACCAGTGAGCTTGGACAATACCGTTCATACCGTGCTGGTATCGCTAAAAGTTCTTGCTTCGACTGCGCTTTTGGTGTTTCGAAAACTGGTTTCATGCAATTTTCTCACACTACTGAGAACTACTTATTCTTGCCTTTAATTGATTCTAGTTAACGAGCCGAGCAAACTGATTGCTCAAGCAACTTTGTAGCGCACCAACCTAGCGAATGAACTATTTCTGGTCTTCCATGACAAATGTCCTCTTTCTATTTTTAAGTTAAAAACACACGATAAAGTCAGCCGCTATACCTTGAATATTCATTGCCCGCAAACAAGTTGGGTTTAAGCATTATGTTTTTTGTTTGTATCATCAGAAATATTGTGGGGCAATTATTTACAAAGCGGACAACCGCATCTATTTCAACGACCTTGAAATATGCTTTCAAGGTCATCACACTGAACAATTTTTTCCTATACATGTTGTCGTCGCTCGGTCTTAGTTTTCAACATTATTACAAAAAATAAAAGAACTACTTTCTTTTCAGATAATAACTCGTCGCTGTTGATAATACTTCCTTCTTTTTTAATACAATATAAAACATCAAGCAGCATGAAAAATTTGTGTATAGATTGTAGCATAGCTTCCATCAGAACATACTTGTATTGCATGTTCAAACAAATGCCAAGTGATTTCTTTAGTTTACATACCAGAATAACTTGCAGCCACGAAAAAGTTGTTCCAAACGATGACCCTGACAACATATGTCAAGGTCATTGAAATCGGTGATATTAAAAATGGGACGTTTTCCAAGTAAATACCTTGCACTTCCGTATCTTAAACCAACTTAAAATTGGCCTAACTAGTTCTTGAGTTAAATTCAAGACAGGACAGTTTGATTTATCCCAAGACCAGATTAGGTTAGGGTATGTTCGATTACGTCAGTGTGGAGCGGAGTTCGGCGGACAATACCGAGAGCAGGGGGTCAAAAGCGACGTGAAATATCGTTCGGATGAGTATTTGTTACCATGGTAATACGTCTAGGGATTTGTATCACGGCGATACGACCATCGAAGTATTATTAACCAGCGCAACCAATTACAGAATCGCATAAAACGGTGCCGGCATCGTTGCTGACAATCGCAGGGTGGGCGATAATACAAAAATTTATACTCCTACTACTACTATACGGGAAATGAATACGCGGTTGTGCTACATCGAAACCATGTATTATCGAGATTACCAGGAAGCCCGATCATCAATCACCACTGACATAGATCCACAGCGATCTTCGCGAATTATCGCGCAACGGCATTGTCCGCGTTCATAATGATCATCGAACGAATAATCGACTATACATTTCGTTGATTGCCGGGCTAACAGTCGCGCGACAAATCTCGTTACACACATCCCCGCGATCCAACGTATTTTTAAGCAGCTTTCATTCATCACATTAGCGTAAACAACGCGCGCCTCTGATTCAATTTGAAACACGACGCGTATAGATTAGCTGATTAATTCCAGACCAGTAGGCTCTCGCGAATAATGGCTTTGAGCTCACTGCACAGCGATGAAAGTTTAAAAATAACGCTGTGCTTAACGTTGGTATCGAACAAAGCGTTTCAACGAGGATATTTGTTTATCTTCCCCCGCAAACTGATAATACAGAGTGTCTAAAAAGGTTGGAACTAAACATGTACTACGTATTATTGAGGTCAATCAAGGAGACTAACTAGATCACCTGACCTAACGCCTCTGGACTTCTGTTGATGGGGTCACGCAAAAGAGTTGGTTTATAGAAATACGATAGAAACAGAAGTTGAACTTTGGGAATGTATTCAAACTGTATTTACTATTCTTTCCGATACAATTGGAATATTTAAAAGAGTTCAGCAATCACTAATTCGACGAATAGAAGCCTGCATTCTTGCACAGGGAGGAGTTTTCGAACATCTCTCTTATAACTTCCGCAATAAAAGCATGAATCATAGATATTATAAAGCATTTTCGGGCATAATTTTATATGAACTTTTTTCATCTATTTCACCTGAGTAATACTTAGTATAAGTTTGGTCCCAACTTTTTTGGACACCCTGTATATGTTTGACGTTTGATTCTAGCACATTCGCTTTGCTCTACATTCTGTATCTAACACAGATATTGCTTTCCTTATTATTTCTTGAGTACTTGCAAGTTTGGGCAAGGACACTGGGCACGATAGGTATAGGGTAAGTCCAGTAAAGATGGACCAGCGGGAAAGATGGTCCATATATTATAATTCCGAAATTATCCACCAAAGTGCGCAATGCATGGATATTGTATCGTTTTAATGAAAGCAACAAGGGTTTTATTTAATTTTGCTGAAAATTGATATTTTAATATCTTATTAGTATAGCAATTTCTTTAATTAGTTATAAGTCGTGGAATATCTTTTTATTGGACTAAATATTAACACTACTTTCACACACTAGGTTTAATTCTAACATTTAGCCATATAATTCTAATTTGCAAAGATGACATTCAATTACACTGTCCAACAAAATTATACATTTTTTCTGTTTTGCAATAACCACTGGGTGATCCTTGTAGGATTTATCTTCCTAAACACGAATCCGGAAGCCGAACTGCTCTATTATCGAAGTTGATAACAGATTTCGAGAAAAACGAGTTTTTGTAAAAACATGCGATTTTTTACAAAAAAGGAGGGAATTACATGAAAACTAAAAACGATAGAAAGTTCATCTTGGTCTTAAAAGATAGGGGAGAGTCTCCCGAATAAAATGATGTTTGACTTTATAATATTTTGTGGTTCTGAACGCATGTCAATGGCAATCAAAGTTTAAAAAATTAAAAGTTGGGTCTCTGGCAAGAAATCACTTCACGGTATCGGATTCTGTATGCATTTCTGAAGAAGGAACTATCGGAACAGGTTTTAATTCGGACAGGTCGAGAAAATGTGTACCGGTAAGGTATTGGCGACGCTTTGTCGCCATGCGGCCATTATTCGCGTACGGCGACTCGCCAGGTGCCATGCGTAATCGACACCGAATAGAACGGCTTAAACGGACGCCCACTTTCCGTATGTGTAATAGCATAATGCTTGATTTTGTTTATATTCTCATCCACATCGGTTTCAATCCCAATTTCAGAATTATTATTTTTTTCAGTTCTGCTTCCGGATTCGTGTTCTTGGAGATAAATCCTACAGGGCTCACCCGGTGGTTATTATAAAACAAAATTCGTGGTGAACAGTGTAATTATTGCCAGGATACCTACGTGATCCATTTATGTCACACGATTCGGAATGAATGAACTATCACGGACCCGGTAGAGAGGGACATTGTATATAATACTACGTTAGAGGTAACGCTACAGATTGATTGAATAGTTAAATATTTGACTATATTCATATTATACAGAATATACATGTATACTATTCATTGGTTTTGTTTATATTTTAATCGAAATGCTGACTAGGTTCCCTCTTTTTATATTCTTGTTTCGTAATTCATAGCATTAACGTTAATAATAAAAAGTAATAGTAGTAACACGTTTTTATTTTGTTAATAAAACAATGTCTTCAATAAAAATGATTATTGGAGATTAATTTTATAAGTGGTCCATCTGATCCGTAGTACTAACGGAGATGACTCGCCGTCTAAAATTGTATAGAAATCTTTACATGCTGTAAAAAGGGCCGTTCCCTACACAAATTCATAAAAATAATGCTTCATTCGTCCCAAACATTCTATTTCCAAGCATTTTAAAAAACATGGTCCATCTCTACCGGACTTAACCTATGTAGAAAAATCCTTTCATCCTAATGTATTCTTTTTTTTACGGGAGCCATAATTCACTGACCCGGTCGGATACAAATGGCTCGATTAAGAGTCAAGAATTTATGGCAAACAATTTGCATTAATACATTATCTGATTTCTTAATTAAAATATGGTTAGAAGCAAATGATGTTTCTTCAAACCTTGTTAATTTTATTCTGAAAGCGTCCATCACTTCGGTGGTGCCAACAATTTATCAAGCACGTTTTTCATGAAAATTTATGATTTTGTATTGATATATTACTGTCCATCAGGTGCTCTCCGGCACGTCATTAATTCTAGCCATCGGGAGCCCAGAGTTAATTTAATCAACGAAAATCCGTGCGACGTGCCATTAATTACACGAACACTTCGATCACATTAAAAGACGAACAATATTACACTTTCTGCTCAACCCTGACCTCCGCGTTCAAAATTACATTCATACATTATTACTGGTCTGGGCCAATAAATGTTTAAAACTTTATGGCACCGCATCGATCGACTCCCGTATTTATTTTTAATTGTAATAAAGAAATCGCAGAGGAGATTTTAATGAAGACGGAAAGTATTATGCCCAACAAAGCTAAAAGTACGATAAACCCAATAAAATGTGCAAAACATTTTACTGTGAAATATAAATAAAATATTAGCGTTATAACAAGGAGCAAGACTTCCGTGTCGCTAGAAATTTTATGGCTGAGAAAGCGACGACAGCAAAAGTCCTTTTTCCCTAGACAAACAAAATTCCAGAGATACCAACGAAACGGACAACTCTGGAAGAGCTCGAGGAAGGAACAAGGAAAAATGGGAGAGCGTGTCGTATACTGAAACTTTCACATCGAACCCTGTGCGAGCATGCTCCGAGAGGGCCGTTAAGACGTGGTTATCAAGGAAAGCCGTGATAACGAGCGCGCGCACTTTCGCGAGCCAGACGCGGCGGTACAATGTACTTGTGGGCACCGCTGGTCGTAAAGGAGCCTCCGGTTCGACCGGCTAGGCCATCGTACGTAAATTCCATAAATTTTCTGCCCGTTAACGACAGCGTCAGACGGTAGTCCGCACCGAGGTCAACGCGGAGGGTATCTTCACCATGACGTCGGATAGCGCAAATGAATTTGTTCATAAAGACCCGTGACCCCCGGTCATACAAGTAGCTGAAACTTTCCGATCAGGCTCCGGGAATACCATTGCGAAAAAATGTCAGCTACTCGTTTCAACGTATATTTCATTAACCTCCTCTCTGCTGTTCTGCTTACGCATTCCATACGCAATAACGGTTACCAACTATGGCGAAGCGAAGCTTATGCGTCGATCACATTAGAATTACGCTAGTGATTTTAAGTATCTAAGCGATAGAGGAAGGGATGCCATTATGGCCGCTCTGTTTTACATTTTATTCTAAAATTTGATCCATCGCCTAAACTGCTGTAAATTTTTAGCTAAAATTAAATGGAAGGAAATGGAACACATCTTAATTCAATTTAACGTGTTTCATGAACATAAGTCATTTTGGGCATTCTTAAAGAAGTTACGGTAAATGTAGCCCTAGCGATGGGCAATATCGACTGAAAACTATCGAACAAGTCGATAGTAGTCCAATACTGTTTTCAGTCGACTACTTTTCAGAAGTGGCGACTAAGTTAGCTCTTTGAAATAGTCGTCAGAAATATCGATAAATTCTGTTGACTAAATCAGTCGCTTGTACTGTCGACCAAATTCAGTCAAATCTTAATGACTACTCCAGTCGTTTGTATTTGTGACATCGAACCATTTATAATATAAATTCATAAATTTAAATATAATATAAATCCATTGACAATATAAATTCGAATATAAATTAATATATAAATTTTATACACATACAGTGTAGAGGGAGTGGGTGGAAGGTCGCAGTCAACTGAATTTAAGTGGCGGGAGGTTTGAGTAGACTTTATCATGAGATTTACTATCAAATAGGTTCATTTGTTAGCGGTATCGAACAATTCATTCATTAAGCATGTGCACAATCGATTATGCATAACGCAAACTAATGCAATCCTTATTTGATTTATACAGTTATTGGCCGAATGCTTTAAAAAACTATGATTTCCATTTCTTTCATCCGCTTGTAGCAGCGTTAACCGATTTGAATATAATTCTGAACTGTATACAACTTACTCATATTCACAGAATTTTAATTTTGATTAAAGGTTTATTCGTTTCTTCTCTGCATTAATAAGAAATATTAAGTGTTAATAAGGAAGGGTATAAACTAACTATGTTATCTTAAGTTTCGGCTATGCAATTTGACAACGTGAACTACTCAGGTACGGGTACTTCACGTCCTATACCTCACGTACAAAAATATCTTCATCGTGTCGTCATCGCAAAATTATCAACGCCAGGCAAAGTTATAATCTAATTAATTTTCATGACAAATTTTGAGTTCATTTTTTTAATGCCAATATTAAACAATTTATGACAAATCAAAATATGCCAACTGTAATGCATTCACAAAAGGTAATGCTGATTTAACGTATTCAGGCAGAACCACTATATTTCACTCGACTAAAAACTATCGATTATACATATGTATAATATGATTATACTTAATATGTATAATATGATTATACTTAATATGTATAATATGATTATACATATGTATAATCGATAGTACATCGCGACAAAATAGTAATTAGTAGATAGTTTAATTTAGTTGATAGTGTCCATCACTGTATTGTGCACCAACAAAAATCATGAAAACTAATTTTTTCGTTGTATTAGTCGATCCAAAGTGAATGACTAAAGTAAACTGTGTTGCTCATAAGCAAAAGTTGCACACATATTCTTCTTCTATGTGCTAATAAGATGTGGACCGGCACAATATTCTCACGCAGGACAAAATTGCTATCTAAGTGAGTGAGGAGTACTTACATTTCGAGAGCTTACAACCAAGTTTGTACAAGTCGGTAAAGAACAAAGCGAAGTTAATTTGCAGGAGGTATTATAGTTACTGAGGGGGCCATATTACCCTCCACTACGAGGGCTTAATTTATCAACAGGTTCGCATAGGTTCGGAAACATTAACTGTATTTTTGAAAATGTCAAAGATTAAGTGATCTTCTTAAGCATATCGTTTCTACGCACCTCTTATCACTTGTACTAACCCGCAATACTTCGATTCCCTTACTTTTCAAGAAATACTACTTCTCTCGGAAGACAGAAAGGTTTTGTTTCATATCTTGTGTTATAAATGCTTATTATTAACAATAACTATGCAACATTTAGGGAAAACATGTTTTTCTTGGTTTTTGAGCGGTAGGCGCTACATATAATACCACTGATAGCTGGATATCTTTATTATAAATATAAAAATCACCAGGGAGCCAAAATAGCACCCCTTCCTCTCTACATTTTTCATTTCGGCATCTGACGCGGAATGAAGCACGAGGGCCCGGTGCCAATTTTCGACGTCGGCAGTTTTTGAAACTTCGAAGTCGAGTACAGAATTGGCCACTTCGAAAATTTTGCACGCGACCCCCTCGATAGTTTGAATGTGCATATGACACATATGCGTGAATGGCAGCCATTTTTTGCCTTTTCTACTTTCAGACTGACGGACAGGAAATATGTTTCCGAACGGTTATAGAATTATTGGTGATAAAAGGACGGAAGAATAATTGTGATTCATAAATAGATGCGAATAAATATTTTGCTTATGTAAGGTGAAACATTACCGTAAGACAGAAAAAAACATCAATAGAAATGATAATAAGTTTATAATGGCAGATTCTGCAATGCTTGTGTTATTTCTTAAAATACAATTGTACAAGATCAGTAAGTTGGAAAAAGTAATATCTGCTGCAATACTGCGTATCGTTGCTGCTGACAAAAGCATCAGTATAGCCTATTTCGTGTAGCAAAATATTGTTCCGAATTCATTGTTGTACAAGTAATCTAATGTGTAAAGTAAGGTTGAATTATCTTCTGTCAAAATAGCAACTATAGCTATGAAAATTTTATGAAGTGTAGGAATTTAAGCGAACAAACTGGCACTCTACAGACATCAAGTCTTAAAGCGATAACCCTGAAAAACAGTCTCGGTGGCAATAACAGTTTGGATTAAAAAGAACGCGTCTTTTGTTTAAGTGCGCATTCGGTGCAAATGCGTTCATAGTAGTTTACAATAGTTCGAAGCAAGAATATCAACACATAAAGGTAACTGTGTGTAGTATGTTGTGTTCTCGATAATTCACATTCCATATTTAACGCATGTGTAACTGGCTAACTATTAATTTATTATTTATTATAACTACTTATTAATTTTCATTTGAAATGAATCAATATGTTCTTAAACTAACAAGTTAATATTCAATCAGGAATTGAATAAAATAACTAGATTTTTAATTACGCAGCATTAACGTCAATTTATTTCCCTTCGGTATTTAATAGTGTTGCCAAATCAACCCTAATAATTTTAATTGACATGGAGGAAATGATTGCGAAACTGGAAGTTTGTATCACGTCAACAGCTACTTAAGTGTAATATAGTATAAAGTTTCGGTGGTTACTCCGCAAGTTAACTGAAAACAAAGCCAAGCAACTTGGGGAAGACGAGCATGGAAGCTTGTAACGAAGTACGAAACTTGGACACAATCTACTTGCATACGGGATACAGTACTGTATAGAAACGTTAGTTAGGCAGACTACTCTAAAACCGTACCGCCCTCAAACGTGTCTCGCATAACTTCTACAAACTTATTTACCTTGTTTTTCAGAATTCCCTAAACAGAAAAAGTACTATGTGGTCATTTTTAACAACAGTCAACATGAAAAGTTAACGTAACCTAAACGGAAAAAGTACCCCGTGATCATTTTTAACAGTAGTTACCACAAAAAGTTAGAGAGGAAAGGGTGGTGGTAATATGGCTCTTTGCTGGTAATGTGGCTTCCTGGCGATTTTTATATCTATTAAAAAAATATGCAGCGACCACCGGTTTTACTTGTAGGATCCACTACCCAAAAACAAAGAAAAATATATGTATCCCAAATGTCGAATTGTTGTCGCTAATAATAAGCATTTCCAACATAAATTACGAAATACAAGTTTTTTCTCTTCCGGGAAAAGCAGTATGATGGTATACCAGATCTGTAAATATGAAACTGGAATTTGCCCATATATGGCGCTAGCTGTCAATGTAATTACCGTCAAACTGCGTCATTGACACCATTATCTTGTTTTGACATCTGATAAAGATTTTCAACTCACAACCACACAAGTTTCATACAACAGCATAGTTTTTAATAGCGTTAAACATGTCGAATTTTGTGCCTGGAAACGACAATTTGCGAACAGCATTGATTTTCTGTTACCATTTGAAGAAAACTGCTGCAGAATCGCATCGAATGCTTGTCGAAGCTTACGGTGAGCATGTTCCTAGTGAATCACCGTGCTTTGAGTGGTTTAAAAAAATTCAAAAGTGGCGATTTTGTTGTAAGAAACGAAGAACCTGGGAGACCACAGAAAAAGTTTGAAGACAGCGAATTGCAAGCATTGTTGGATGGGGATGATGCTCAAACGTAACAACAACTCGCGGATCAATTAAATATGACACGAGAAACCATCTCCATACGTTTGAAAGCCATGGGAAAGATCCAGAAGATGGGAAAACGGGTTCCACATGAACAGAATGAAAGACAGCAGGAAAACCGAAAAACCACTTGCGAAATCCTGCTCACCAGGTACAAAAGAAAGTCATTTCTCCATCGAATTGTGACTGGCGATGAGAAGTGGATATATTTCGAGAATCCTAAGCGTAAAAGATCATGAGTAACTCCAAGCGAACTATCGATATCGGCTGCAAGGCTAAATCGCTATGGACGGAAGACAATGCTCTGTGTTGGTAGGATCAGAAGCGTGTGATCTATTATGAGCTGCTAAACCCTGGCGAAACCGTTAATACTGAACGCTACCGACAACAAAAGGCAACACAAAGTCATTTTGCTTCATGATAATGCACTAATGCACAAAAAAAAAACGGTCAAGGAAACGATTGAGGCGTTTAGTGGGGAAATACTTTCGCATGCGACTTACTCATCAGACTTTTCTCCATCCGACTATTACTTATTTGCATTGATGGGACATGCATTTGCTGTGCAGCGCTTTACATTTTACAAAAATGTACGAAAATGGCTCGATAACTGGTTTTCCTTAAAAGAGGAACAGTTTGTTGGCGTGGCATACACAAATTGCCAGAGAGATGGGAAAAATGTATAGCTACTGATGGGCAATACTTCGAACAAAATATTTTGTATCATTTTCATGCAATAAACGAGTACTTTCTGTACAAAAATTCCGGTTTCGTACTTACATACCTGGTGTGTGCTAAAAGGTATGTAAAATCGATATGCTTAAGTAGATCACTTAATCTTTGACATTTTCACAAATACAATTAATGTATCCGAACCTATGCGAACCTGTTGAGAAATAAGCCCTCCACAGTGAAGGGTAATACGGCTCCCTCAGTAACTGTAATATTTCCTGCAAATCTTCTTGTTTAACAACATGTATAAACCTGCCTGACACCTCTCAAAATGTATCTCACTCGCCACAGCCCTTAGATAGTAGTTTTGTTCTGTATGAAGCTATTGCACTGGTCCACACTCTATGGGCACATAACGAATGCGCATCGCTTGTGAAGGAAGAGAACATGTGCGGTTTCTGTTTATGAACAATACAATTTGCTTTAATCATTTACTTTCGACCTCTGATGACAATCAAAAAGTTAGTTTTTATGATTATTGTGTAAATATTGACAATACGGGACCTAGCTTCAATCACTTTGACCTTGAAATATGTGGTCAAGGACGTCATTTTGAACAATTTCCTCCTATACATGTTACCGTCGATCGACATTTATAAAGCAACTGCTTCCAAACCTAACTGTAATTGTTAAGTAGAGGTTAGGTTTAGCAATATTATTTTCCTTGCAGCTGCGTGAGCCGGTCCCCTACGTAGTATTCTCCAATAAACCTTAATTTGACATGTTTAGAAAGAAGACACCAGAAACTAAAAACCTATTAGCGTCTATTGCGATTGACTTCTCGGCGACGACGTTGAGATCCTTCGCGGTGTACACGTTGAGTTAGCAGCAAGCAGTACCAAACGCATGTGCTACCACAGATGCATAATTGTAGATAGAATTTATTATAGTGGTAACGACAGTTTTTCTGCAAATATCTAGAAAACTAACGCCGGCCATCGATTATATGCACGGAAAAAAGTTGTTCAAAACATTGATTTCTACAAACATAGGCGACCGCTTACGCCAAATGAAGTGTACACTGGATTTGATTTTAACAAGTTTTTTGCAAATATTTCGGAAACTAAAGCCAACCGCCGGATAATACATATAGGAGAAAGTTGTTGAAAATGATATTCTTTACAACATATTCAAAGTCAATGTGAATGAAGCTGGATTATTTCCTTTATTGTCAATATTTACCAGTAATATATTTTTAAATATGCATGTTAAATTTATTTAAATTCTGTTTCTTCTATGTTTTCATTATTTCATGATTTGATAAAACTTTATTAGTTTACCTACTTTTGAACACAAAATTTGAAGGAGTTAGGCCATAGATCATATTTCAGAATGATATAAAATATAAAATATTATTCTCTTCCTCTACGATTCAGATTTTTCAATAACTGTAACTTAAAACGAATCATGTTTCACAAGTGTAATGCATTAAGGCAATGGCATTTAACTGAGAACCATGACTTAATGAAAATGGCATATTTATCTGTCGTACAATGGACTAGCTTAAAATCTCTCCTATTTGAAAGATAGCACTGATTTTGTAAGCTGAAAAGAATTAGAAGGGCGTAACGTATTAAAGAAAGGTTTCATTTTCGTAAGTATCTACATATTTCGTCCGAGTGTGATATTTTGTCTTACTATTTATGTACGCTATATGTCTATTTTTATTGTACAACATTCCATCTCTTTCTCAAGTTATTTCCGTGGATTTCATCTATAGGTATATGCAGAAAGAAAAATCCTGCTTAAAGTTACCTTCACGTAGGCTTTTTTTCCATAAAGAAATCATTGAGAACAGCAAGCACAGTTATACCAATCGTGACTAGATCGCACCGACCTTCATTTTTCACCTCATCCTAGTAATAAATTACCGTTCGTAAAAATGTGCCTGAATATCCGGACATTTCTATAGCAAACGAACGCGTAGCACGTTTGCGTAAATGCCGGGGATTGAAAACTTCCTGATTTCGTATTCCGCACGTTCGCGATTTAAACCGTACCGAATTCTCGGCAGCAGCGCGACCCAATCAAACTTCGCCGGAACTGCAGAAAATCCCGACCGTAAACCACCCGGTCACATTTCACTTCCGATATCAGCAAGCACTAACTTTCGACGTTTTTTTTCACCTTCGTGCACAACGTCATATTGATTTCAAACTAGCGAAAGAGGCGTTCACTTGACCAACTTCACCCCTCGGCGGTCATTTGTTTCCCTTACATTGTTTGTACGTTGTTATCAAGCTTTTGTAAAGTCATATAGTCTCCCTGCTACATAACCTTCTTTAATGCTTGGAACTGCGTGAGTAATGTACTATAATTATTAGAAAAATTCCCATATCAATTAACGGAGCTACATTAAAACAATTCATTTTTAATGAAGGTCCAGTTACACTACTTCTTTGTTGGTTGCTGAAGAAGTATCGATCTTTGCAAACTGGTAATATGCGCTTGGTAGCACTGTAAGTAACATTGTCTGTCATATATTGACAAGAATTTGTTCATCCATTGTGCTTTGTGTATATAGCGATATGCAGAAATTCGAATTTTCGTTTAGTTAATAAATAATTAATTGTTAAATAAACATACTATAGTGCATCAATCAAATGTTGTGATACAATAATTATGTTAGAAAATTATACGGCTAACGAGCATTAAAATTAAAGGATTTCCTGTGATGTTAACGAATTTCTATTACTATAGAAATAAGTAACGCTCAATGCGGAGATAAAATTGCTAGGAACGATTTTTATTAGGAGGTTTGCTTTCAATCGCCACTTTATCGATCACGGTAGCAGTTGAGAAACTGCCAATTAAGACCTCTTCGAGTAATTATCGTGCTTCCTACTTAGTTTAACGGGTAGTGGCACTTAATTCCCTGGGAAGACAAATAGCCAGGGCGCAAACGCCTGCTAAATTTACGATTAGGTTACTGACCATCTGTGAAAGTAACTTAACACATGCTTCTAGCTCTAAAGATGATTATTTATGTTTTGAAGCAACCTACTCGACGACAATAAAGGAAAATACGGCAGTTTGATCACAGTCACTTGGTAAATCGTTTTAAAACTGTCTCATAAAACTTTTTCACGTGCATTTACGAAAAATTTTATTTTTTTGTACTATATAGCGATGATCATGTTACTGACAATGAGTAAAAAGAACTACATACATATAAATACAGGGTGTCGCGTAACAAACAGAAGAACCGGATGTGTTAGATTTCTGTGGCGATACTGAACAGCTTTTTTCTTTGACAAAATGTCGTTTGCGACTCTCTTTTTTAGTTATTAACGAGAAAACACTGGCCACTCACAGTGCGTGCAGAGCCTCCGGCTCAAGGACGGAATGACGCGTCGCGCTGGATGGTGACGTTCGGCCGGTGTCTCGATTCAAACGCGTCGACGTAGCGTTTTTATTCGTTATTCATGAGTAATTCGACATCATTCCTCATTACATTGATTCAGTATTCGATACAACTCTTGGTCCCGACGCGTTTAGATCGAGGCACCGGCCGAACGTCACCATCTAGTGTGACGCCACATTCCGTCCCTGAGCGCGGGCTCTACGCGCGCTCTGAGTGACCAATGGTTTTCATTAATAATTCAAAAGCAGATGCTCAAACGCCATTTTGCCAAAAGAAAAAAAGATTGATTATCGTCTCAGGAATCTTCCATCTCCGGCTCTTCTATGAGTTGCGGAACACCCTGTACACGAAGGTGTGACAGAATTCCAGAAAAATCGAAACGAGATGCCAATATTAAATAAACAATCATTATTATTATGGTAAATACGTTTTAGTTAATTTTCTTTTGCATTAAAGGGTTTGCATTGTATGCTCTGTCAGACTAAATAATATCTTCCCTGTATCATGTAGATTATGCAAGCTCTAGTCTGTATCGAAAACATTTGATCGTGGATTGCATGGCATCGCAAAGTGCAACGACGTTGCACTTGGGTGTAGCACTGTCAAACGATTTAACCACGGTTTGCTATGCAAATTTGGTTCTCTTTTACGTGAAATCGGTTTTTTCCAGAGAAAGTCGTGGACCGGGGAATACACTTTCCGCCGAAGCTCCGGAACGCTTCTTTTGATCCAGGAGACGAAATTCTATGCTTCGATGCTCGCGATTCGCCAAGTTTCGCAATTTGTGAAATATTCCGTGTTCTTGGGAACAGTGGAATAGCGATCGAGGTACAGTCGGCTTCCTTTACGATTTCCTTTTACTTTCTTCTCTGTATTATCCGTTTAATGGCCGGATTATATCCCGCGGCTGAAAGAACACTTCATGCAAAAATACAAAGACTTTCAGGCACACCACTTTAATGATCCAAATATCCTTTTTCCTTTCCGTAATACTGCTTTAGTTGCAGAGACTTTATATTTACCGATATGCCTTCGATATCCATCGTATAGGATAAAGTTGCCTAATATGAATATCTAAGCTTATTTTCGCTATGGAGAACTTTACAATGCCATAGAATGCTTGTCTGTTTCGTAGTTAATCCTATATTAGTTATTTTCCCCGCACACTGGCGTCGAAATCGATTAAACATCCTGAACAAAATTGGTGAATTACGTTCCAGAAAGTTTTTGGACCAGTATCCACGACTGAATTACAAATATCTCGAAAATACTAATCTGTTGTATAGAACATGCAATAGAGTTCAAGGATTTCCAATTGTATATCATCAGATAAAGAACATTTTATATCGAAAGTGGTCTCATATTGGGAACCTATTTTTTAAATCTGTACTTTTGCATAATCTTCAGTTTTATTTCATTACGTGGGGACCGATTTTTACTGTCGTTTCCAACAGGTTGCAAAAGAATACATAACCTACTTTTAAAACGTGTATCAAATTTTATTAAAAATATTCTTAGACGGTAATTATCACTTTTTAGACAAATGAGACTTATATTAGGCTTTAGCCTATTCAATATCACAAAGTAAAAATTGTCTTGCGCTTTATATTTTGCTTGTGACATTTTCCAGTACTTCAACACTCCGCCGCTAGACACGCAAAGATGAGCAAAAACGCCATGTTTGTCAGAGGTGCTCATCTCAAACTACTTCAGAATTGGAGGACTGAAAAACAGTGGTGTAAGTCACCCCCGTGGTGTCTATCGTAAAATGATGTTTCACGTTTAATGTTATACAACAAACTTTGTATGCATAATTTTTTAATGTCATTTATAACAGTAAACGCAAAACATCATTCTACGGCAGATACCACAAAAGTTATTTACACCTCTATGATTCTAAACCCGCCAGTATTTGTTTATCAGCTCCAGATCTTCCCTCTACGTCCCTGCGTCCGAGGCACGGGTCTGCTAAGTCAAACTTACTGACGCGTTCAAGTAGCAGACCCGGGAATGAAAGACACTCCCATCCTTTGCCCATCTATCCGTCCTCTCCATAGAAACCGTCACACGCTATTAATTGCAATCTGCAATAAAAAAAACCTATAACACAATAAAAATTAGCTTTTATCGACGGCGTCTATCGGATACATTGTGTCACGTGTGAAGACGTTATTAGGAATGTCACGCGTGGACTCAACATGAGTGTACAATACTGGGTTCTCTGTTTACTGTATTCACTTCCTCGTAAACAAATCAACCGTAAGTCGCGGTTATTTACACGATCGCGGTAAGTACGAGAGACGGCACGTGACGTTTGGGTGAGTTAGGAAAGGTACCGTTGAATCTTCTACTTTGCACGTAGTCCGAGATTTCTTCACAAGCAGGAATCATGCTTAAAAATATATTACGAGGTAGCCTCCCCAAGAGGTAGAACGCTGTACAATGGCCTTGCAACGCATCGCCCTGTCACTAAACTTCTTTAACTATGTGCTGTACGCGACCACGGCAACAAGTACATATAAAGTATCGCTAGCACCAATTTAAGCAACTGGATATCACCCGATGCAGTACTGATCCGTAATAAGAAACTAGCTTCTGGTTCGAAATAAACAACTCGCTATCCTCACTTCTTTGTTTGAAATCGCCAAATAGAAGCATGCTTAGTTCATAGAATGAGAGGGAATGCCGTATTCTATTCCTTAAAGAATAACATTGCTCCTCGACCGAACGCTTTATGGTGTGCCGCCCCTCACTCGTTGACCGTGTTCATTCTCGCCCCGTTCGAAAATAAATTCAAGCAGAACAGTATATATGATCCGTAATAAGCAACTGGTCGGTCCCGAGCGAGTTGCTTGTTTCTGAATATTGCTGTAGTAGCGTAACTCAACTCCTGATTGTCTAGAGACGACAACATTCTGCAAAGGTAAAAGCGTCAAGTATCGATGAAATTGCGTTAGCCGTTTGAGACTCAAGCTATAATATACGGTTGATGACATTCTGTGAGTAACCAAGTTTGGACTACGACTAACGATTTCGTTTACCGCGCAGAAAAAAGTCTGTTGAAATGGCACAGAAACAACTTAATGTACCTGCACTTTCTTTGTCAACATACGTGAGGGACAGAGGTATCTAATTGGTTCGAATTTGGCTCTAATGGAATCTGACCAATCAGACCCGCATTCCTTTCAGGAGACTTCGTTCTTAACGTGAATAGTACATAGATGGCGAGTATGTAGCATAGTTGCCCAGAGAGAAAGATGGCACAAGGTCAACACGAGTTGTCCGTTATACCCACGTGTAACGTTCGATATTTCATCCTGATACATACACTTTCTTTGTCGATATAAGTGAGCGATGTAGATACCTAATTGGTTAGTTAGAATTTGGTTCTTGCGAATGTCCCCAAGTTTACTCCGGTCGGTCTTTAAAGTGTAGGTAGGAACAATTAGGCTACATTTGACTCAGCCGAAAATGGGAAAACCGTACTGCTAGGCTCGCGCTAATAGCGTCCGAGTACCACACATATAAAAATGCGAGGAAAGGACGAAAAGACGGCACTATTTCCCATATCATCAACGGGGCGAACACGCTGTTCCGTCATTTTCTACACAATCGGTTTAACTACACATACATCGAAATAGACACTACGATCCACTTGCAATTTATAAGAATACCTCCCTATAACTTTCATCGTAAGTACCATCCACTATACATTCATAGCAACTTTTGAGATTTTGCACCATTACAAATATCCAGCGTAGGCAGTCACTGAGGAATGGCCAGTACTACGACGTAACAACGGTAGCTTACAGTTGTTGCTTATTACCTGTTAAGCCTGGTGCCCACTTGTTATGCGTCTGCGTATCATATCACCGTTGCGTATCAGTGGATATACAAGCATTTCCTGTCTTCGTATAAAATTATGGTAAATATTTACAATAAGGGACTCAGCTCCGATCAGTCGGATCTTGAAGTATGTTATCAAAGACATCATTTTGAACAACATTTTTCTGTACATGTTACCGTCGATCGGCTTTAGTTTCTGAGATATTTGCAAAAACCTTTTGAACTTAAATCACGAGTACACTTCATTTGGCGTAAGCGGTTGCCTATGTTATAGAAATCAATGTTTTAAACAACTTTCTTTTGCATCTATAATTGACAGTCGGCCTTAATTTTCAAGACATTTGCAAAAATCTATCGTTACCACTACAGTGAATTTTTCCGAAAATTCATTCGCAATAAACGATATAAATATTCTAGCTTTTGCCGTTTTTTTCTAAAAATGTCAAATTAAGGTTTTGTGAAAGTTTCTACATAGTCGGCCGGTTCACGCCGACTGCAAAGAAAATACTGCCTAACTTAACTTGTACTTTGTAATTAGAATCAGGTTTGGAGGTAAATGTTTTACCGGCGTCCTATGTCGTAAGTTCTAAAGAAAACTTGATTTTACATTTTTAGAAGACACTATTGAAAAGTAGAGTATTGTCTCCCCCAGTTGATATGTCGTTTTAGTGGTAAAATGAAGCTATTAAAAGAAAACTATACTGAAAGAGATAAAATTGAGGAAGATCGCCAGATTGCATAACTACCAAAGCTCTGGTCTTTGTAAATGAAGAACTTATTATTTGCAATTATCTCGAAAACTAAAGCCGAACGGCGGTAACATCTATAGGAGAAATTCAGAATTATGTACTTGACAACATATTTCAAGATCAAAGTGATTAAAACGGGCTCCCTTACTGTCACTATTTATCCAAATTTCGATACGAAGATACGCAACGGGGCCGATCGCTCACTTGTCGGTCTTTTGCCGTCAGATCAAAGAGAAGATAGGTCTGTTTGTCGGAGACACGAAGTGACGATACAAGAACTAAAAAATCTTGAATCGCTGCAACGTATCGTGTCACTAGATTACTGGATGATACGATACTGTAACATACTGCCGATAATGCAACAGGTGGATAACCAGCTTTATTGAAACACTGGTAAATATTAATAATAAGGGACCCAGCTTCAATCACTTTGACCTTGAAGTATGTTGTCCAAGACATCATTTTGAACAACTTTCTCCTATACATGTTACTTTCGCTCGGCTTTAGTTCTCGAGATAGTTGCAAAAAAACTTTGGTAGTTATGCAGTTTAACCGGCTTCCCTCAATTTTGACTATTTCAGTATAGTTTCTTTTAATAGCTTCATTTTATCATTAAAACGAAAATTCAACGAGGAAGGGAGACGATAAAAGACCTCTCCCTTTTTATATTGTTTTCTAAGAAAGATTTATAAAACAAGTACTTCCAAACCTAACTCTCTCTATTTATAAGGTACAGGTTAGGTTTGACAGTATGTTATTGTCGATATTTACCAAAACACCTTGTAAATAACATATTAGTCGAAACTGAGCCTCAAGTTTCTTCAATGCGACTATCTTGCGCTATGTCGCGGTTAACCGACGCTTTTCACGCACCGAATAACGATAACGAAGTAAATATAGGGGCCCGCGTGCACCGCGAGTCGTTCGTGCATCCGTTACTCCAACTGAGAACGCAAAAACAGAATGCAAGGAAGGAGAAGGAGGTGAGAGTGGAAAAGGAAGAGAGGTGTAGGCATACGACGGTTATTCCCGAACACCGGTGGTTAACCTTCCGGTGGTCGTCTGAGCGCTCTTCCGGGGATTGTCTCCCGTTCGCCATTCGGTCACGGTCTATTTCCGGGGCTGGGCGAACGCTTAACGACGCATTGTACGTATGTATTTATGGTGGAAGCGATAGAGAGGCGGTAATAAATACTGTTATACAGGCATTAACGTTAGCAACGGTGCAGCGCCTATCCTCTCTGTTCTCCGCGTTTCCTCTGTCGTGTGTGGTAACGTGCAGAAGAAGGTCTCCGACAGTATAATGAGTGGAAGACGCGCAAGGGGAGCAGCGAGAGGCGAACCAGACAAGACGAGCGAGGAAACCATAGAAGACGTACCGACAGGAATTGTGACAGTGTCTTCGACTTAAGCCGCGTGTACATACGTGCACGCTCTCGCGCTGATGCTTTCTGGGACACGAGAACGTGCTCCCGTTACGCCGAACGCTCGTCAGCAATTAGCGAGGGAAACAAACGTTGCTCTGTTTTGTACTCCCCGGTCACGTACAAAGGTAATAGAGTCGCGTCAACCGGAATGCATCTATGCTAGGGGAACGGCGACATGTGTGCCGGAAAAAAAGGCACACTGAGACGAGCAGACCGAGAAAGATGACCTGGTTCTCGTGCAGCATTTAATCTTTCAAGCTGCCCAGCCGACCGCTAGACGCAGAGACTCTCGTTCGACGTTTTTCTATCAAATATGAAAGAACTGGAAGCACTTCGGCTACGAGGTCCGCCAAATACAAAAAGATAAACATGTACTGAATAATCAAAATGCAAAGACATATTTGTCATGCACGGCAGGAAATTACTGTTGTATGTGTCAGGATACGCGGTGGTCCAGGCAACTGGATCACCTCGAATAACTTTTAAGATATGCATTGTGTGAAAAAATGTTTTATACGAAAGTTGCATAGTTCAAAGGGGCACATTGCGTGGCGCATGTATTTATTTTATAGGTGGATTTTAAGATTTCAAGGTCAAATTCATTTTTTAAGGGTAAAACTGTGTTTTTAATGCTAAAGTATAAACGAACATTGAATTTTTGGTAAAAAGGTATTGACATTTATTAGCCCTACATCTAATATTTAACGAGTAACTCCGCTTTGTTTGTTGACAATTATTACAACTTACTTTAACCTAATCTATATCCAATTTTGCGTAGCGTTTAAGTTACGTAATTGTATGTTGCCACGAGACAGAAGAAAGTGTCTTGAAAGAGATCATTGCCAAAAGTAAGGCGTCATCGTCGGAGGGTATAGAAGCAGATCAAGTTACAGCGCAGATGAAGGAAGTCAGATTCGATGATTGAAGTCCAGTGTCAGATTAGGGTAGGTTGTAGATTCTACATCAGTTCAAAGATCCTGAACCAGCTGTATTGTGATTCCAGTGTATAATAAAGTGAACATTTTTTAAAAATAAGTCGGTTGATTTCTCCGGCGTTATAATGTACGCGGTTGCACATGTTATGCAGAACACAAGCCACATCTGTTCATTCCCGGCACAAAGAATCAAGTCCAAAAATGGCTGCCAATTGCAAAGCAGCCGAATGCGAAAAGAACCTTCGCCGGTTGTCAAATACCACCTGCATCCAACGGCACCGAAGCGCAACACACACGAAGCGCCTGTGAAGCGAGAGTTATAGCCAAATGCTGACGGTCAATCGCTGTGGGATTTATGCACCAGGAAGATGCTAGTGCCGATCTACCCATTTACATGCATCCGGCCATGGTGCGAAGTTCGATTAAACTCAAACTTCGAAGGTTGTATTTTACAGGATAACACAACACGCGCAAGTCTGTTGCACGCAAAGACAAGTTTACGAATTGTTTTATCTGAGACTTGCGATCAGCTCGCCTTTCGTATCAGAGCCAATGATGGTTATGCAAACCACTCGAGAAAAAATGTTTCTTCTAACTACCAATTATTACAGCGAGGTGTATCTAATTGGTTAGATGAAATAATTTCATCGATAGTAATTATTATTATATATGTATATTAATTGGATATTCCTCCGAATGGGACCTGTTGCCGATCGACATGAAGTTCGGAACGGATATGGGGGTCGGGGTAGAAACCCAAATCTAAAATTTTAGGTGCGGGTATTTAATTGTTTCCGAGATATTAATTAGAAACTTTCATACAATATATTGAATTCTTCATATATAGACACAACTAATACAACCGTTTTCACAGTAGCAGCCGTCGTTTTCGAGTGTTAAGTGGCCGATGGTACCCCGATCCTCGCTGCAGTGGCCGTTGTCCTCAAGTGTTCAATAGCTGTTACCATAATAAGGATACCGCCCTCAGAATATATAGGGTGACCCACGCAAAATCGGTTACTGTAACTTCTGACGCGCAAATGATTTTCTCTACCTGCAATGCGGCTTCAGGTATGCTGGCCTCAGTATTAATAGTTTGCGGCATACAATTTCAACGAGGCAAACTAATATCCTCTTTTCTGCATTAATAGTACCATAGCTCGAATTGCATGTCGTATAGCGAATAATTTAAATTCTACGATCAATCCGAATTGTTTATCCGGGTATCGGAAGCTGACCAGGTGCTATTATATAAAATTTCAGTAAGTAGGGTGCAGTGCAATCCAATATTTTCCATCTGAAATTAAAACGGAACATATTTCGTAAAAAGGTATACGTATTGCAAATAAGAAACATTCCTTGGACGACTGAAGTTACAGTAATCGATTTTGTGTGGGACACCTTATAGATTCTGAGGACGGTATCGTTACTGTGTCATCAGCTACTGAACACTTAACAACGACGGCTGCTACAGCGAAGACGGTTCTGTTAGTTGTGTCTGTATATAAAGAATTCAGTGTATTGTACCGAAAGTTTTTAATTAATATCTCGGAAACTACCAATACCCGCAACTAAAATTTTATGTTTGCCCCCCCCCCCCCCCGGCCCCTCCTTACGCCAAATTTCATGTCGATCGGCAAGAGGTCCTATTCGGAAGTACAGCCTAGTAATTATATAGTATTTAGAATATAGAGTAGTAATTATTATTAAAAGATATTACGGCGTGTTCTTATGGCATTCATTGAATAGTTTAATTCAATGAAGACACGAAATCTGTCAAGAAAGTTGTGTTTAACTCTCATCCGTCCCTCGTGTCAATTTAACAAAATTTTCTCCATAGAAATTTGCCTGAGACATTGTGATTTTTATCTTTCTAACATGAAAGACATGTGTTGATTTTCTTATTTTCAATAAAAAATGTCGTAAAATTAGTTATTTATGCTTTCATTTAAATACTTTCTTCACCATTCTGTCAATTTGAAACCAAAATAAAAATTAAGTTGGAAAAATGAGCGACGGGTAAAGGTTAAGGAGAATCACTATATTTAAAAAATATTGCTTTCGAATACGAGGTCTATTCAAAAAGTAACCAAACTTTTTTTCTTTGATTCTTAAAAGATATTTTGTGATCTACGTTTAACATCACCATGTGACGTGCAATCGAACGAGCAATTCCCCGCCACTAGCTTGTATCTACGATGATTAGCTTCTGCGTAGCGTTTATTCGAAGCTGGGGCTGTACTTCTGAAAGAAACCTGGTAGCTGATCGGGATGAAATTTGGTAGGAACTATGAGAGGTCAGTGTGGACCCTAATTATAAAAATTCAGCTTTGGCAATTCACGCATTCGGAAGATATAGGTTTTTATATTTAATAGATCTCCAATGTTGTACGCATCGAGGGTAAAGTTAGGTTTGGACTATTTTCTAAAAAAGCCCCCGCAGGGGGACCCCTCCACTCAGGCAGTTATCGACCACATGCGCTGTTTAAGAGCATCGAGATATCTATTATTGAGAGCTGGAAAGGTACCTCGTGGAAGGAATGCGGGGTCTGCAGACCCCTCTTGCCACTGTGTCGTCTAGCGGGGTATTTCCCAGCGTCCAGTAATAACAGTTCATAGGAAGCCTTCTATCTTCCAAACGCGTGAATTGCCAGAGCTGAAATTTTATATTCCGGGTCTACCTTCATCCCCCATGATACCCACCAAATTTCGTCACGATTGGCCACCGGTGCCTTTCGGAAGAATATCCGAAGCGGGTGTTCTTTGGTCTCTTCAGAAATTTTTGCAATGAGTGACTTACACGAACAAAGAGTTGCAGTGAAATTTTGCGTTAAACTCGGCCAAACATTTTGCCGAAACACATAAAATGATTCAGAAGGCTTACGAGGAAGACTTAGTGAGTCGCGCACAATATTATGAGTGGTTCAGACGTTTTAAAAGTGGCAGAGGATCTACAGAGGACGATCCTCGTTCAGGAAGGTCATTGACGTCAACGGACACAGCTCACATTGCCCAAGTGAACGATTCGGTCAGGTCAAATCGACGTTTAACAGTTCACAGGATATCAGACGAGACTGGAATCTCAGTGTGTTCATGTCACAGAAACCTGATTAAAAAATTAGGAATGCATCGCGTTGTTGCCAAGTTCATTTCGATACTCTTTAGACAAAAGCAGAAAGACAATAGTGTGGCGATCTGTCAGGAATTCCTGAATCGTGCAAACGATGATGAAACCTTCTTGTCAAGGATAATAACAGGCGATGCGGCAGGAATTTATGGATATGATGTGGAAACAAAGTTTCAGTCAACGCAGTAGGCTGGGAAATCGTTACCGACACCAAAGTCGTTCGGATACAAAGGTGATGTTGACAGCCTCACTTCACCGTGAATTTCTACCTGAAGGGTAGATAATCATTCGCCACTACTACCGACAAGTCATCAGACGTCGCCGCGAAAATGTGAGGAAGAAGAGATCTAAACTTTGACGTGACAACACATCGTTACTTTACCAAGTCAATGCCCCGGTGCATGCGACACTGTTAATTCGCGAGTTTTGTGCAAAAAAATTGTTCCATCATTCCTCGCCCACCGTACTCATCTGACCTAGCTACTGCTGATTTTATTTCATTTCAAAAATTGAAATTACCATTAAAAGGACAAAGATTTGAAACACTACAAGCCATACAAAAGAAAACTCGCAGGACGCTCAGAAAGCTATTTAGAAAAGTGCGTTCCAGAGCTGCTTCTCGAAGTGGAAAAGGCGTTGGGAAAGGTGTATACAACGGGAAGGGGATTACTTTGAGGAAGATTAAATGTATAATGTTATAAGTAGACTGCGGACTTTTATTCATTTATAGGAGATTTAAAGATGCAAAATTGCGTAAAATGCATTTAATATGAATAAATATACAAAATATCCAAATTATAGTACATTTTATGATTTCTGGTAGAAAAAATGAGTTCCTGCCAACGTTCTGCTTTCTTTACTATATTATCAAAAATATGAATTTGCATAAAAATCCGCAGTAGAGTTATAAGTATTCAATAACATTTTTTGAAGAAGGAGTTCGGTTACTTGTTGAACAGACCTCGTATAAAAACGTATGAGATATCAGCAGTTTAAAATAGTTTCGGCTGAGATCAATTAAAATTGAACTGCTTACAAGCGAGCTCCCGCGCAGCTTTAAAAAAATGCCGAGCAAACACGAGAGCGCGATTTCCGATTGCAAAAGTATATAGCTGGATGGAAGAAATGAATTGCATTGTAAACTAGAAACAAGCATACCGGCCTGTTTATTCCCTAGCGTATTTGTTGGAAGGAAATGACTGCAAATACATGTGAACACGGAAAAGTACGACAAGAAATGATGAACGGTCCGAAAGGAGACCGGAGCTACTACAAGCGCTGTACCCTTGAAGTTTTCAGTTTCACGGTCGGCTGATAATAAATAGAAGTATCCGCAAATCCAATCCCAACGAACTCGTGGCTAACATATTGTTACAATCCTGAGGATTTTCAGGGCGTTCGTTATCGAATAACAATGGACGCTAGGTTCCAGTTCCCTTAATCTCGACAGAAGCTGAAGATTTTCGAATTTTTGCGGCCGGAAGTAAACGATATTCCCAAGTGAAAAAAAAGTGCACGCGGAAAATAGAAACAGGAAAAAGAGGAAGAGGAGTCTGAGCATTACGAGGTATTGTTAAAATGAGGGGGATGCACGAGAGTCTCCCGCACAAAACAGCGTATGTAGGAAACGACGGAACGGGCTTCCGCTGTTCCAGCTAGAATCTTGGGATTGCGAGGTGGACGGGTTCGTGTGTACACGGCGAACGATAAAATAAACTTTCCCCGCAAAAGGACCCTGGCGAATGCGTGTCCTCCTTTCTGCCTCATCGGATGCAAAACTAAGGTAAGGTAAAATAATGGCATGGGAATTTGCGGCGGAGCCAGACTCGTCTCGGATTCGCTTGACTGACTAGAAACTGCAACCTGCTGAATCCTTGGTCGTTTAACGGCGGCCGCGAGCACCGCAGATCAAACGGAAACTTCTGCTCGATCGCAGACTCTCTGCGCGGAAACTCGCCGATCAATCGGTTCGCCTTCCTTCTGCTCGAATACTCGATGTTACCTATCGTAATTACCTTTCAAACAAGGAAATGATTTACATAATTGGCCGTCAAGCAATAATTTCTTGGATATAAGATGATCATGCAATTATAATGCTCAACTAGCGGTGTTTTGTTACATGGCACGTCGAATCCGTAATCGAGCTGGATTTATTCATAGATTGGATGGATCTTGTTACAAACTGTGTGAACTCATTTGTTATCTATTTGCATACAAGGAGGGACGATTAGTGTACTACTCCTTTAAGAAGGAAAACCACTTAATGGATTTAGGATGTTTATCACATAACTATGAATTATCAAGATTTAGCTTTATTCCATAGTAAATAATGTATCGAAGTAACATATTACATTTTGTACAACAGAATACTTTGTTCTAATTTACACATGCACGGCATTACAAGTGATAGTGCAAATGCAATCAGTATTTGAATTGATAAAAGAAAAACAAATCAACATTTTTCATGAAGAAGCTCACAAAATATGCAAAAACTTTAAATCTTATAAATGCAAGAACCACGTGCACATTTGTAAGCGTTCTTGACTGCAAATGTTATTACGATGGTATAGTGATGTTCCGAAAGAACCGACTGACGTTGTTTGTTTAAAACACTTCTTTGTTTAAAATCGTCGCGCTGGGCGGTAGATCCAAGAACGACTGAGAGGGGGGTGGGGGGACAAGAGAAGCGGCGGAGTGGCAGGGGGGGGGGGGAGTACATCCTTATGGTTGAGTGAACACCTAACCTAACCTAACCTAATTCACTAACTGCTGAGCAAAAAGACGCATAACATATACTTAACATATTCAAGTAATTTAAACTTCATTAATGCATGAATTTCTCTATTATGAAAGTAAAAGATAAGACAGCAATTTGAAATTAGTGAGATGTTTGACATTTTTTTTAAGATACTAGTGCTTTAATATTTGGTTCGATGGAAGTAGTTGCAATTCTCAGTGAGTTCTCAAGGTGCACATCACATATTTTGTAGTATTATTAATGGTATTTTTAGTCGCAATCTCACGAAGTTTGTAAGCCTAGGATTTTTTGTTGGGCCGCATTCATAGCCGTCCTGGGTCGCGGATTGGACAAGCCTGCTCTAAAGTATAACATTTCACTTCGACGGAAGCCTTTATGGTTTGCCGCTATCTCGTTGACTGTGTTCACCCTGATCCTATTCGGGAGCAAAGTCAAGCCGAATAATATACCTGTTCCGAAAGAAACGACTGGCCGGCCCCTAGCGAATCGGTTTTTTTGGAACATTACTGTATGTAGAAGTACGAGAACTGTTTTTTTTTTTGGTATGTCACATTGATCACACGACGCACATTTTCTTACAGTGAAACACAGCTGGCACCCAGAAGCATGTTTTAACGTAACTTCAGTATGACACGTAAAAAGAGCCTCGTGCACGAACCACCCAAAGCACAGCTTCTGTCATGTGTTAGTTGCGAATGAGCATAAATTGCTGTAGGACGTAAATGCTCGAAAATTACTCAAATCTATTACAGCATTTTATAAGACAACAATACTGATAGATTAATCTAACTGGGTCGGTTTTATCCTCAGGAATCCATGGCAGGAAACTGGGAGGAAAACAGCGAGTGGCCAATTATTTAATTAATGGATTCGATTTGTGCGTTAGTCCGTTAGCTATGAGAGGCGTACTTATCTCATTCAATTAATGTTGATGAATGTGGAACGTTAAAACAAGATTATATGTATGTAAATAAGCAGCACTATACATTTTGATAAAAATAAACGATATCCTTTTTTCAGGTATATGTACAGAGTGTAAAGAAATTATATGTAACACACCGTCACTACGTAATTCTACACCTTCGGATCGGTGGACATTTGTTTAAAAAAGCCCGTGCAAGATTGTCCTTGACCTTGAAAATTAAGGTCACAATTTTTGTTTGCCCTGTTGGATTCTACTCACCATGAGGGTAAAAAGTGTCAGAGGAATCATGGGTCGCAAGTGAACTGTTTTCTTGAAAAATAATGTTAAAGGTACGATTTGTTAGCACGGGTTAGAACGAGAGAGCCGAGAGCGTTGACGGCCGACGCGACGTATTGGTCGACCTAGCGTCGGCTGTGCAAGACTCTCTCTCTCTCTCTCTCTCTCTCTCTCTCTCTCACTCTAACCCGTGCTATCTAACGGCACCTATAGCATTATTTTTCAAGAAAACGGAGTTGTGAGCCATAATTCTTTTGACACTTTTTACCCTCATGACGAGTAGAATCCGATAGGACAAAAAAAAATTGTGACCTTGACTTTCAAGGAGAATTTTTCACGGCCTTTTTTTACAAATATCCATCGATCTGAGGGTGTAAAATCACGCTGTGGTGGTCTTTACATGTAATTTCTTTACACCGTGTATAAGTAACAGATATTTGTAAGGGTACAGGCTGTTGCGTTCGAACATACATTTGCAAAGAATGATTTATAGTAACTACTTGCAACATTCAAACAATATGAATTCTATATAAGGTATTCATTCGAACATTTTACGTCTGGCTATCTCGAAAGCCACACGTTGTAGAAAGAAATGTTTGAAGCAAAAGTTACACAGTTTCGGAAGCGAGAGGTCAACTATGCCACACGTTTTTTTATGGCGATTTTCAAGTTCACTTGAAAATTAACTTGTTTTTGTTTTTAATAGGGAACAAAGTTTTTCTTTGTTTCTTAAATAGAAATTTATTTTCGGTTTTGTTACGTCCAAAGTAGCTATGCAAATAATAAATGGCACGAAGGAAGTTACATTGGAAATAACAAAACTGAAGTAAATTTCTGTTTAGATAATTTAAGATGAAGTCTGATCAAAAATGTTTCCTACAAAAATTACTTATTGTTTCGTACAGTAAGAATCTGTAAAAAAAAAGCCATGGTTTCTACTTAAAAAGAAGTTGATCTTCAAATGAACTTGAAATCCGCTGCAAAGAAAGCTATTGGTGAAAGGTGGATTTGAACCACAAAACCGTGAAACTCTCGTTTCAAACATGTTTTTCTACAATGCGTAGTTTACGAGATAATTAGGCGTAAAGTTTTTAAATGTACCCCCTATATAGTACAAAGAAAGGAAAGCACATTTGCTCTATCTCGTATCCTATATCTTTCTTTTACCGGTAAAATGAAATACCAGGGAAATATGAATTTCACAAGTATTTTAACAAGATTTTACCCCATACCCTTTTGTTCTTTAAAAATATCCTTTATCGGCTCAAGTAAAGCGAAGATATTGGAAAATCTTTCATCGTTGCAGCCCAGTTTCGTCCTAGGACTTTAATACCGGGAGATATCGTCTTCTGATACTCAATTGTGTCGAGCTGAGAATTTAAGTAGCTTCCAAGAATCAGACATTTTTGTTCTCCATTGAATGTAAAGACCTTAAAGGCGGAACACTGATTGGTCTGTCAGCGAAGTCTTAGACAATTTTCAACAATACCATGAGAATCTATTGACAGTGCAATGTTCAGAGCCGATAAAAAATGTCTCCCATTAAAAAATTCACATGACATAAAATATTTGTGGATGAAAATATGTTAATAAAACAAGGTGTTCATTGCAAACACCTTCTGCATTTTTTATAGGATATTTTTCTCTGCTATGAGTAGGTTATGTCTGACGCCATCCGCTCTTCCAATACATTTTTACATTGGACCACAAGAGGAGCCAGTGTACAATAAAATATACATGTACCATTTTGTAATAGCGTTAACTTTTGTATATTAAATTTAATCCTCAACATGTATTCTAATTACAGCCAGAAAGATGTATACGAAATTAAAGCTTTGTTTCGTTAGACCGTTTTATGCAATGTTTGAAAATAGGTCTACATGATCTTTAGTGTGCAAATTGGAGTTTCTATATAAAGTTTATTTTCGTTGAAGGCGGAAATGTTGGTAACTGAAAACTTATGCAGGTTTTTAGTAGAGTAAAATATTCCCGCTTTTACTCTGTTGTACGAATATCGCGCAAGGCGATCAACGTCAGTTCCTTGAATCATGCCCTCTCCCTCATTTACTTTTATCATCATTTTGTAATACAAACGAGACTAATTCGTTCAAAACGACTGGATGACCAACTGTAATTTAACATTTTATGTTTATTTAAGCGTAGTCAATATTTGCACATATACATATAGGGTGTTTTGCTACCTCATGCAAATGTTTTAAGGGATGATTGCTGTAGCGATTCTGGACAATATTTTCCTTTACCAAATTGGTGGTTAAACCTTCGTTTTTGTATTATTAACGAAAAAACTGACCAATCAGGGCGCGCGCTCAGCCGCGAGAGTGTTCAAGGCCGCAGTTAAGCGTATAACGACGTTCTCTCGGCTGAGCGCGCAGTTTGCGCACGCTCTGATTGGCCAGCGTTATTCGTTAATAATTAAAAAACGAAGTCTTAACCAACGTTTTGGCAAAGGAGGGAGTTGTTCATAATTGCTTCAACAATCACTCCTTAAAACATTTATATGAGTTAGACAATAGTCCTGTACAAATACTAACAATGTTATCAGCTTGGCGTTTTTTACAACTTAAGTAAAATACACCTACTACGTTCCATTATTTTAGAAAGAAATGCGCTGTTGTTCTGGAAAAGGCAATCAATTCTAGCTCAACCAGACCATAAATTCATTAGAACTATTTAGCAGTTTGAAAATCATTTTTCACCTTGCAAGAGCAGGACGGAAATAATTTTTCAGAGCGTATTTCATAATCATGCAAAGTTTAGCGTTTTTTAAGATGTTTCGTTATGGCAATGAAGATATATTATTTTCCCAGCAGTGCATGTAAGAAGCTGATCGTGCGTGTGTGAGCATTTTTCCGGCTCCGAAGCCCCGTAGGTAAACCGGTCATGAAATCCTCTCAGAGTGTACGCACGGTATGTCGTGTCCGCACGCAGATTACGCTCATAAAACTTTTCTCCCGATATTTTTCGAGGCCGTAGAAATTTTCTATTTGTCACCGGGGATATTACAGCAGCTGATGGCGAATAAATAAACTTTTACGCGTATAAGTCTTGTTAAAAGCCGCGTAGCCAGGTAAAAGTGCTGGAACTCTTCCAAGAACTGTCATTAGACGCATGGCGACTCTTTTACGTTCATATCAAATTTGAATTTCACGCATACCTTCTCCTGTATTTTCAATGAGCTACGTATGGGACTTTTCACCTGATCGCAGAAAGCAGCTTGGAAATACTGCTTTACTAGGTCCCGCATATATTTTGGGCCTTTGGAATTTTTTTCCTGTTCATAGCAGTTTCGTGTAATCTTGCACCATAAGGGTCTGTTTATACACAACAGGGCCGTGTTCGGTCCGTGTCCGGGATTTTTAGTGCGACGTACTATTATAACTTTAGAACAAACTGTGCAATTTCTGTCGTGTTTGGTGTCATTTTAATTGCAAAAACCTCAGGAGTTCATTAAAATTAATTTCATAAAGATTAAACAAAAACTAAAAAAATTATATTCCTTGTGTACAGAAAAGTCTCCTTGTAACCTCTTGAAGCGACCTTTTCAAGAGGGTCTCCGTGCGCCATCCGGGGCACAGCCACAGTCTCTAGCCTCCGATATTTGGTCGTACCCTGGATGGCGCACGGAGACCCTCTTGAAAAGGTCGCCTCCGAAAGGCCCACCTTGTACCCCTTGGCGTATCCCTATTCCTTCGAGTGGTTACGGTCGTCACGCTGATTTGTATACACAAAGTGCATTCTCTGCGCACAAGGAATAAAATTCGTTTAGTTTTTGTTTAATCTTTGTAAAATTAATTTTATTGAATTCCTGACATTTTTTCAATTAAAATGACATCAAACACGACAGAAATTGCACAGTTTGTTCTTAAATTATAATAGTACGACCGGTCTATACTTTTGCCTTATACCGTATCTTTTTATTATGCATAACGAAGTTGAAAAGCGCAAAATCTACATTTGCTGTTTCTTTCGACCATAGATGATGTCAAAGAGGGTGAGTGTGGGTGGAATTAGTTGTAATTGGCTAAACCATTCTTTGGTGGTTCAAGGAGGTGGTCGAAAGAAACAGCAAATGTAGACTTTGCGCTTTTCAACTTCGTTATGCATAATAAAAAGATACGGTATAAGGCAAAAGTATAGACCGGTCGTACTATTATAATTTAAGAACAAACTGTGCAATTTCTGTCGTGTTTGATGTCATTTTAATTGAAAAAATGTCAGGAATTCAATAAAATTAATTTTACAAAGATTAAACAAAAACTAAACGAATTTTATTCCTTGTGCGCAGAGAATGCACTTTGTGTATACAAATCAGCGTGACGACTGTAACCACTCGAAGGAATAGGGATACGCCAAGGGGTACAAGGTGGGCCTTTGGAGGCGACCTTTTCAAGAGGGTCTCCGTGCGCCATCCAGGGTACGACCAAATATCGGAGGCTAGAGACTGTGGCTGTGCCCCGGATGGCGCACGGAGACCCTCTTGAAAAGGTCGCTTCAAGAGGTTACAAGGAGACTTTTCTGTACACAAAGAATATAATTTTTTTAGTTTTTGTTTAATCTTTATGAAATTAATTTTAATGAACTCCTGAGGTTTTTGCAATTAAAATGACACCAAACACGACAGAAATTGCACAGTTTGTTCTAAAGTTATAATAGTACGTCGCACTAAAAATCCCGGACACGGACCGAACACGGCCCTGTTGTGTATAAACAGACCCTAATGCTGATGACTTTTTAGTCGTTGGTGTTAACGCAGAATCAATGTTAGAGGAAAGTAACCAAATATGGAATGCAATTTTGTTTTACAAAATCAATTGAAGGAAAAAAATGTTTCTTGGATATTCAGTCAACCATTAACGCGCGCTTTAAAACCCCTTTTGTATTTCTAAAACAACAAACAATTTCCAATTTTCGACTAAAATTGAAATGAGATAAAGCATGCTTAATCTGGAACAGGTACTCGAATATTGACCACTGCAATTAAGCACAATATTTTCACAGGAAACAAACAAAAAATAGTTTTATTTTTCTTCTCTTATTTTTCTGTAGTCACAAAATCACGTTTTAAATGAATTGCAGTGAAAAATAGCTATTTACGACACGAGAGCAGCGGCTGCATATTGAGCACTTTATTCATACCTCTCCACGAGGATTCTGCGAATAAAGTCTTTAGCAAAATAAATCGTAACCTTTGGAATTATGGAGTATTCCATAATTGGACCGCTACTATGTGCACATATTTGGACTTTTACGAAGTTCAAAATATAGTATTCAGCTCATAAATACTTATAGGGTATCACAGGCAGGCACGTTAGCAATAACAAAAACAAAAAACACAAACTATGGGAGTATATCAACAAATACAAAAAGAAGTCAAATTTGCATACGATCAAAAGTTTCAGAAATGCAATGTAAAACGATACTGCCATGACATTAATGTTCGCTCGACTGATGAACTGCAACGTTTGCGGCACCAAAGGAAGCGACTAACTGTAAGATGGCATATAGCTATTGGAGGGATATACATTCATTAGATTTTGAAAAACAGCACTATCCCGTACTGGGTATATTATTTTATTATAGGATTTATATTTCATTATTCTACTTTATAACCATATTTGGTTACTTTTCGCTAATAGTTATTGCATAATAATGTCGAAGGGCTACATAGATATCCACTAACTAGTTCTTAATGCCACATAACCTCTAATTTAAAACTGAGTTTGAGGTACTCGTATAAATTAAAGAAGTTTGTCCGTGTTTTATGAGAACTATACGCATGTAGCATGTGCATATGTTAACATTAACGATATTTGGAAAACTCTCGCATACAAATGAGACAGCCTATATACTTTAATATACAGGGTGTCCCGTAACGGATGGCATAACCTAACAGGGGATGATTCTATGTGAAGAAGTAAATCGAAAATGTGGAATAACATTTTTTTATTCGAGGCTTCGTTTCCATGAAAATCGACTTTAAACATTTGCTTGGCCCGCTTGCATGTTGGCTAATATGTATTTTTACTGGCGCTTGCGTTAGATGATCGTCAATTTCATGATTGTCGATCAAATCACAATAATATCGTCCAACCCATAGATAATAACTTTGGATAATTTTTATTTCTTTATTATACACATCGTACAAAGCTAAAGAAGAAAGTTCGTGTATGATAAACTTCATTATTTCAGAAGTTGTTATAGATGTTTGTCATCGTCTTGGGAACATGATTCTGCTGTATCTTCTATTGTATTCTGGTGTCTTACTTTATTAAACGGCAGAGCAATTTTCTGCTTTAATTGCTGATGCATGCGGATTATACGAATGTTTAAAATCGCTTTTCTTCGGAAGGAAGCGTCGAATGAGAAAATTTTATTTTACATTTCCCGTTTGTTTTTTCACACCATCAGCTGAGAAGGAATCGTGACATACCGAAGCCCATTTAATTATATTAATTCTTAGTTTGCTTTTTATAAAAGATGGAAAACATCAATAAATATGCATTAAGAAGAATATTTATGATAATTGCAAAGTCAAGGCGGACTCGAAGTTTCCGAGCGGATATCAAACTTTAAACTACGCTGAGAAGTTTCATAAAAGTCATCTCACTTTTACCTTCGGCCGTAAGGTGAAGTAAAAAGAATCCTCCCGACTTCTGTACGCCGGCGCGATAAGATATTTTAATACTCGTGGGAATTTTTCACCTGTCACATGGAATACATTTTCCGACGAAAAGTACCCCGTTTTCATCTTCATGGATTATATGCAGCGAAGCTTTCACGGAACCATGAAAGCTTCCAAAGATTTCATTGGCACTTGGGAGTTGCGACCATTCTATAATAATTCCGAACATTTTAAGATTTAAAATTAATACGCAATAAACACCCAGACTTGCGTATTATGTACTAAAAGCAAATTCATTAGTCACTAGACACGCGTAAAAATACATCGAGTAAAATACTTATGCCGTAGAGCAATAAAAAACATGTTTGACTCACTATGAAAAGTTGAAATTATCCTCGGAGCACTAAACAGTACAGCTTTCTTCAATATGGAAAAACTGTACGTATAAACATTTAATGATTTGTATAAAATTGACTTAGGCTTCATCTGTATGAATAATTGCAATAGTGGTATAATGTTCCAAAAAATGTTTTTATATACTTTCAGCGAAAAATTTGCTGTCTAAAATTTTTAGTTACAATACAAATGTACAAAAAATGATTATTTCATATTGTTTTTCAAAGGAGCAGTATAACTCATATAAACTGTCCAACAAATTTCAACTTTTTTTCTGTTTTGCAATACCCACTAGGTGATCATTGTAGAGATTCTCGTCCTGAATACGAATCTGGAAGCAGAGTTGCTCTATCACCCTCAGATTTCAAAAAACATAAATTTTTGTAAAAATATGCGATTTTGGGCAAAAAGGAGGAATTACGTGAAAACCAAAAACGATAGAAAGTTCATCTTGGTCTTAAAAGATAGAGGATTATTTAAAAATAAACAATTCACGTAAAGGTTATTAACATTTGATATAGCAAATGCTAAGAGACTTTAATGCCCACAAGGAAATGAACAATTCGCGAGGTGTGATGTAAGATGTTTATGACGCGAGAAGATCTTAAATGACTCAGATACCTTGACAAATCAACAGTGATTGCATGTACCGCATTTCGCAGTTAATATGCTTTTCGATGATTTGTTCCATCGGTGTTAATTTCCATGATTTTCCAAGTGCAGAAAGTACATGTTTACTGTTTCATCACCTAATCTTGCGGACTTAAGGCAATGAGTTGTTCACGAGTAGCAGAAGTAGGAAGTGAATTGTCCATTTGTTGCCATGTCTTTTTCCTCACGATTGCTGTTGCACGATGTTCTTAACTAAATACCGCAATGTTGGTATGTAATATAAAAAGAAGTAAATGAAGGTAATTATTCAATTTCGTCTCTTAAATTGAATCAAGATGTCCATATTAAAACTGCGTTCAAAGGAAAGACGGTGATATTATTGTATCAGCGTCACAAACATTTGTGTCAGAGTTTGAAAATGAATTAATACAGCATAATGAATATCAGTAACTTCGAATGCTTCGTACTTAGGTGAGTATAAATTCAATGATCTTCCCCAATAACTTTTATAACAGCAAGTTTCGGAAAGGCCGGATACAAATAATAATTTAATATACAGGGTGTTTCGCTACCTCAGGCAAATATTTTAAGAAGCGATTGCTGAGGCAATTTCGAACAACCCTTTCCTTTGCCAAAATGTTGGTTAAGGTCTCGTTCTTGAATTATTAACAGAAAACACTGACCAATCAGAGCATGCGTAAAGCGCGTGCTGAGGCGCGAGAGTGTTCAAGATCGCGGTTGAGCGTATCACGATCTCCTCCCAGCTGAGTGCGCGCGCTACGCGCGTTCTGATTGGTCAGCGTTTTTCGTTAATAATTAAAAAACGAAGCATTAACCAATATTTTCGTAAAGGAAAAAGTTGTTCTGAATTGCCTCAGCAATCATCTCTTAAAATATTTGTACGAGGTAGCGAAACACCTTGCACAGAAAAGGTACAGATTTAGCAAACTAAAACAGTTTCCATTTTTTTTTAGAATCGAAGACAATTGGGTTAATATATTATTCTAAATTGTTAGTTTTGGGGCAAATGAGAAATGTAAGCGCGTAACTCAAACCTTGAAGCTAATAGGCTCGGTCATTACACTGAATTTTACAGGTAAAGATTAGATATTTTTAAGCATTCTTTAAAACAAAGATTTCCTGCAACGATATTACTTTCTAACAAATATTTAAATCGGAAGTCACTTAGTGCTGTGAGTATAAGATTGGTGAATGGGTGAATAATTGGTTTTCTTACATAGCAACAATTTTATAACCTGTTGCGCGTAATTGTCTGTCAGATTCAAATTTGGGCAATTTTTATCACCCTCCTTCCATTGCACAAGTGAAAATGTATCATAATGAAGCTTTCTAAGCTACTAACGGTGCAGCAAATCTGTCTCTTTATTCCCAGAGCAAACTATATCAAATGTCACATCGGTTAAATAGACAAGCTTTAATAATGAACATTAGAATTCCATCTTCGCTGTCAGCGAAGAGAAATCGCGTGAAAGTAATGGCGGCAAGCCTTCTCGTATTTCAGTTTCAGTTAAGATCAATACGAAAAGGATATTGCTTTTCATTCCAGAGTTTCACACAGCCATCTAGTTGAGCTTTTACTTTTAATTAAGTGGGCATGAGAAATACGATTCGTTATAATATTTACAACTTATGTTGAAATAACGAATAACGTGAAGCGTTAAATTAGTAAACTGCCAAGTAATTTCTCCACCAGAGGAAAGGTGGGGAAATTTAATTACACTTCTGTAAGAAAGACCGAAAGTTGTAACTGTTTCGGAAGTCTTGGTTAACAATAAAGCTTTAAAAATGTAACACAATTTTAATATAATTTGCGGGAACAATTTGCAACCTATCGCAAAGTGATAGGTAGTGATAGGTACAGGCAACAACAAAATGCAACGCACTAATGGAACTTTAAATACCAATTCATAACAACTACAGGGGCGCAATGCAATATTTAATATTTCATATCATGCATTCAATATTATGATTAAAGCGACTTAAGAATATATTGAATATTAGATGACAAATATTTATACTTTAGTTTTTATAAAAAGTATCCTCTATACACCCCTCTCATTCCTGCCTTTAGGTACACTTGTTGAACACTTAATAGCTTAATGTTAGTCACTATGCAAATGACTAATAATATATCATTATACAGGGCGTTCATTTAAAAACTTCACGTCCAATTATTTCGAAAACTATACATTTCAGAAAAAGATGTCTTCAACAAAAGCTTATTATATTTTTCGTACAATAAGAATCTGTAAAGAAGAACTGTGATTTCCATTTTAAAAAACCACGTTGACCTTAAAATGAACTCGAAAACCGCTACAAAAAAACGACGGTAAATATTGGCACAATTCTTGGCTTCAATCATTGTGACCTTAGAATATGTTGTCAGGGGCATCATTTTAAACAACTTTCTCCTACATATACACGTTACTGTCGCTTGGCTTTAGTTTTCGAGATACTTGCACAAAACTTTGGTAGTTTAACGGCTTTCCTTAAGTTTGACTATGTCAGTACTCTGATAGCTAGATCGAACTTGTTGCGTGCCTATCGACAGCCAACAGTTGTAATACTATATAACCTAACCGCTAATTTCCTCGCAAATTTCGACAGATCCCGCTACATTTTTGCTATCAATTTATTAACATCATCGAATATATCAAATACTGTATCGAATTTGTAGCCACTTTGTCAACAATACGTTCTAACAAGCTTTAGTAAGAACTTATCTAAACAGTTCGGCTATCAGGGTACAGTTTTGTTTTTAATAGCTTCATTTTATCACGAAAACGATGAATCAACTGGAAAAGACGCATAAAAGTACTCTCCCTTTTTACATTGTTTTCTAAAAATGTAAATATTTATAAGGATTTATAAAACAACTACCTCCAAACCTAACTCTAACTGTAAGGTACAACTTAGGTTTGGTAGCTACCAAACGTAGGTCCAAGTAGGTCCAAGAAATACGGTTCAACTGCGTTCAATCAGAATATTATATGGTTCTAAAAGCATTAAAGATCGTCCTCATTTACATTCACATCCACAAGATTAAAGAAACTCTTCTTTAACTGTGAATAGGATCATTTAGTCGTATACTAATCTTGTCGATATTGTTTTTACATTTTATTGGAGGTATTATGGGGTACGAGAGGTACAGGCAGTCGACCGTGATAGCAGAACCCGCTGCTAGCGCGCGCCCCGCTTACCCGAAACGGAGGCACGCCGGACCTTTTACAGCTCATTGTGACGTTAATTTTCAAGTGTCCATCCTGATCCAGTGCTTATTTTGTAGCTAAGACTTCAAGGAAACTGAAAATATTTTTTTCAAAGTTTAAACCCGTGATGGCCTTCATGGAGAAATTTGCAAAAAAAGATTTTGTTTACAATTTTCATAATGAAAAATTGCTTGTCCCAAAAAACAAAAAATGCACTGCGATAGATCGAAGCCTGCAGTTTAAAATGAAGAAAAGAAGATACCAATCGGTTAAGTAGTTTCCGAGATAAAAATTCAAAAGCACAGCCTGTTTTCCCTAAAATGGCCAAAAATTGCAAAATTCAAAGGTCCGTATTTTTTAAACAATTTCGAAGAAAGCTAAATGATGGCTTAAACCCCCCCCCCCCCTAGTTTCACATGAACTACAATATATTTCAGTTAGAACAAAATCCCTGATGTCGACGTCAAAAAGTGATCGATTCGGCATGGAATGACCCTAGCACGTTTCTTTGTGGCCGGCGTTAGTCTACGTCGTGTATTCCCGAAAACCTTAATTTTACAGTTTTAGAAAAAAAAACACCAGACACTCGAAAACTTTTATCGTCTGTTGCGCTTAACTTCTCGGCGAAGGCCTTGGGATGATTCGCGACTTACATGTTGGGTTAGCTGCAAGCAATGCAGACGCATGAGCTACCACAGACGCGCAATTGGAGGTTGAATTCATTATGGTGGTAACGATAGTTTTTACAAATACCTTGAAAACTAAGACCGACCGACGGTTATATATATATAGGAAAAAGTTGTTAAAAACGTTGATTTCTATAACATAGGCGACCGCTTACGCTAAATGAAGTGTACTCGTGATTTAAGTTTAACAAAACTTTTTTACAAGTATCTCGAAAACTAAAGCCGAGCGACGAAAACATGTATAGCAAAAAGTTATTTAAAATTATGTCCTCGTCAACAAAGTTCAAGGTCAAACTTATCGGATCTGAGTTCCTTATTGTCAATATTAACCAAAACGACGAATGGCATAATCAGATTTGTCCCTCGAAAACGCGAAACTTTTATTTCAAACGTTTTTATCTGCAATGCGTAGTTTTCGGGATAACTGAAGGTAACGTATTTAATTGAACACGCTCTATAAACAAATGACGCTTGTTTATATCAGTAAATTGATGGCGTAACTCATTTATAACACACCTCAGTTTTATAACTGTATTTTGTCGAAACTTCTACTGCATCTCGATTCAATGCTGCTTCTTATGAAAACCTCCCTCACCGACTTATAGCTCATTTCTACCTCTAAATATATACTGGTTACGTATTCAAACTTAGTCATTTAGAACTTGAGCCGAGAGATAGGCTATACTACCGTCGGGAACTTAGCAGCTACGAAACATCGATGTATCTTCAACTCCACATGGGTTGATACGCACCAAGGGACAGGCTTTTAGCTCGCAAACCATATTTTCCCTTTGACATTATTTTCTCCCAGTTACCGCGAACAGCGTCTCCAAGACAAGACAGCTTTTCACCGCTTTCGCTGCAACAAAGTGTCCGCAGGTTCTAAGCCAAAGCGGAGGAAACAACAAAAGCCGGGGAAGCCAACTTTGAAAACGTGTGCAAGTTAAAACGAGGCAGGACGGACGTTCTGAGAAAAATGGGCGCAAGAGAAAATGAACCAGAATGGGGAAGTCGTATACTGAAAGGGGAACAGTATTGTTTTTGATCAGCTTGGTATGTACTCCAGCGCAAGTCAACTAAAGGAGAAAAAGAGGGGAGCCATTCGTTCTCATCAAGCGGAGGTACAAAATTAAGTTTCCTAGGGATAACGTGATATATCGGTTGATCGATCGAGAAAAAGGATGTTCCCGGGATATCGTAAATTACCCCTGCCCTCGAATAAGATCGCTCCAGACTTTCTCCTTTTCCAAATATCCCACTGCGAATACATAGTTAAACAGGTGGAGCAAAATGAAGGTAGGACGGAGGAGAATACCGTTTCACTGACTTGCGTACAACATTCAATTTCTCGCAGTACAGTAGAAAACGAGTCAAGCTACTTCTGCACCGTACGATTTGCATACTGCGGAAATTTTTCTGCCTTCATTCAGCTCTCAGTCGTACATTGCAATCGTACATTTTTATATCGAAGTCTGCTGCTCCGCAGAAAAATTGAATAACTGAAATGCATATAGTCGACAGCTCCTTTAATAAACACAGTGCAATTTTACCAATTATTGGAAACGTTTCTATTTCTCCAATAATTAAATTGAACTTACCAACTGGCGTCCATGCAAAAAGGTACGACCCTGATAGCTTACCTGAAATCACAAAGAAAATCAAATTAATCGAAACCAGTTTCCGGGCAGTTCCATATACGAAGCCCTTATCTCCCGTACCCTTTGCGTGTGTTAATTCATTCACCTTGCACGTTACAACAAAAACACACCCGCAACACAATTTCTCGCAAAACTGGAAAAATTTCCAGCTAAATGCAACCGTCAGAGGAACGAATGGCTGTCACCATAGTTTCCACGGTAAAATCTATTATACAAGGTGTTCAGTTACTGCATGTCAATATTGTAAGGAGTGATTGCTGAGGTAATTCCGAATAACGCTATTCTCTACGGAAATGCTGGTTAAGCCTTCGTTTTTTAATTATTAATGAAAAACACTGACCAATCAGAGCGCACGCTCAGTCTAGAGGGCGTTCAACACCGTCGTTGAGCATACCACTCTCGGCTGCGCGCGCGCTCTACGCTCGCTCTGATTGATCAGTGCTTTTCCTTAATAATTCACAAACGAAGCCTTAGCCAGCATTTTCGTACAGGAAAACGTTGTTCAGAATCACTTTAGCAATCGCCCCTTAAAATATTGATACGTAGTAGCCGAACGGCCTGTATTGTCGCAGTAAGGAAAGGGGCTTCGAAATATTTTCAGTCGCGGTTAAATGACGCGCGATCGTGAAGTTAATCATGCACTCGTTACTGAGATTGATCGACAGACAAATTTCCTTCCGAACTAAAAGTCTTTGTGCGGCAGCATGTGGAGAGCGCTCTCGGCAAACGGGCGGAGTATACGGACGGCAATATAAAGGACAAATACACGCGGCACATGTGAGAATGTAATGCCTTGAATTCCTTTTTATCGTATTTTCACCACCGCTTCTCGAGATTTCGTGGGTTGACGGATATGAACGTGCTAAAGCGTGCTAGACTACACGTCTGCCGGCGTATATCTTTTGGCACGCGAGTCGTTTCCGAAAATGCATCCCCTGTTAGACGAGGTGAGGACCGAGATACACGAGAAAGGAGCAAGGCATTGTACTTTATTTCCGTCAGATTGAATCGTTCCAGCAAAAGTAATTTTCAGTGACGCATTGCTGGAGGAAATAAATGCTTACCCCGGCAATACTGAAGAATTAAAATAGTTAAATGAAGCTTCTCAATCCGATAATTTTATTTGTTCGATCAATGATAATTATGCAGAATCACAGAACCAGCTCCGACTTCTGTGACCTTAAAATATGTTATCAGGGTCATCACTGTTTTACCTATACATATAATAGGCAGACTCCTTTAGTTTTAGAGGCATTTACAAAAATATGTTCACGACTATGTATTTTGTTTTCTTAAGTTAGGTTAAATCAGTAACCACACCAAACCAAAATGCACATTGGTAAACATACTTTTCTGAATACCTCGAAAATGGAAAAAAATCCTCCTATTATATCCATATAAAAAAGTTGTTCAGAGTAATAACCATTGACAACATATTTTAAAATAACTGAAATTGAAGGTGGCTCTGTTATTCTGCATATTTACCGGATAAATTTTTATAACTGACCAAATCCACTTAATGTAAGACTTGATTTTTAATATCGTACCATTTTACTGATTGATAAATACTCGAAAGGACATGGATGAAATAGATATTAACTGAGATGTAATTAGGGTAAATGTGGTATTAATCACTACTGCAGTTACATAGCAGATCATATTTAGTAACCTTAAATATTGCTTGGCGAGTTAAAAATCATTGAGCCAAACCAAGGTGATTTAATAAAATAATATAGAATTTCATTAATAATAAGGAATCTCTATTCATATTCAAAGGATCTGCGGACAATGAGCATCAACGGTCTGAACACGAGAAATAAAGACAGGTTAGCTATAAAAAGATAGAAGAAAAGGAGAAGCAATCTTGATAAAGCATCGGTTGTATGGTTTCATTAGCAGTCTATTGATAAACGAAGCGGTAAGATCGTTTGTCGATTTCCATTTCTTTCCGCAGGATTCCCAGCACTATACATAAATTATGGTTGTAGGATGATTCGCAGCAATTCAATGACAGCGCACTATCGGCCATTAATAGTCGGAGCCGCATTCACGTCGGCTTACAACCCCAATAGCCAAGTTATTGTTCCCCCATGTGGCCCTCGCTTTACGAAGAATGACCCACCTGCAGCTGTCAGTACAACCATGGGGTAATGTCTATTAAAGCCAAGATATGGTTTTTCAGTCTTCGACTTGCACGTTAAATCAAGGACGGCAAATAGCGGCTCCTTGATCAAGATTCTGAGATTACTTTGCTACTATTGACAGGACAAGAATGCACAATGAGGCTCGCTAAACTGATTGAAGCATCCATAGGATCATATGCATGATTTGATGAAAAGATTATCCTATATTATGTAGAGTATCAAAATATGAAACAAACATTTCTAAGGATTTAGTGATGGTCCTTAATTCAAATGCGTTCCTGCCATTTCATAAGGAATAGTATTTGAGACTGTAAGAAGTCATGTTGGAAGTGCATATTATTCTATGAATATAGAAAAGAAAGAAACTTGACGGCGTTGTTAGAAAAATGAATCATTAGCTATAATTAGGGATGGGATCAAGTCCAATATGTACTTACAAGTCCGAGTCAGTTTCAATAACCAAGTTTCATTTCATGAGTTTCGATTACTACTCAAAAATAATAAAGTTTCAATGAGTATATTTCCAATGTAACCATTTTATACAGGTAGCTTTCGAACTGTAGAATGAGTATCTGAAAACGTACTTGTAAGTAGTTCGATGTCAGAAACATTCGTACCTTTCACAAGTAGAACTCGAACTCTGTGTGTGAATGAGATACAAATAGCAAATTGCCTATTGTCACTATTATGTACGTGTAATAATATTTAGAGATGGGATAAAGTATAAGGTGTAAAGAAATTATATGTAACGACCACCATAGCCTAATTCTACAAGACCTTTAGATCGGTGGACATTTACAGTATCCCATTTTAACGAAACTTGCTCGCGATTGTCTTTGTACCATGGGAACATCTGTCCCCTCAGAAAGAATAATTTCGGAGGCAGGAAACATTGTTGATAAAAAACGAAATAGGTTAAAGCCAAAAATTGTCAACCAATTATTATTTCTAAATACTTGCAAATCTACAAACGTGAATAAATAAATTGTTCAAAATGTAGCAAACAAATTGATTTCGTTAAAAAAATATGGTTAAATAAATGTAATCTAGACAATTTGTATACAATTTTCACTAAACCACATACAATTGTAGAGAATAGAGAACTTCTGATTGAAGTACTCATAAAAGGTTCGAAACTACTGGTCGAGGGTTCGAGTGTACTTGGAAGTACCGCTTATGCTTTACGAAATACTTGTAAAGATTTCGAACCTTTTTCGGCTGGGTTTGAGTCTACTTAAAAGTATTGTCTTCCTTTTTCGAAATACTTATGAAACATTCGAAACTATCCAGTTAGACTCGAACCTACTTATAGCGTACTTTATCCCATCTCTAGTTGTAATTCCGTCTACTTTTATGTACTTATACGATAGTGGTTACTTGCATGTTTTATTATTTGTCACTGCTACATAACCTAACTAAATTGTACACCAGAAGAAATGTATCGTTATTTGACATCAGACTAAATCCCAACTAAAATACTATACAAAGCCAGCTACCAAGCTCCGTGGCTTCTTTCATTTTCCAAGGGTAACCATTCACCAATTTTACATAAATCTGAAAGTTCTCGCAGTGCAAATAAGACTAGAACATTTAACAATGTTCTGTATTCGAGGAGAAGCTGGTGCAGCGTGGTTAGAATTAACACTGGTCGAGATTTGCCGGTGGTCTTTTCATTTCATAATTACATTACGGAATTCCTTCGAACGGTTGGAAAGAATTCCGCGAAGGAACGTTGTTGAACAGTTTCCAAGTTCTGGGCGACGCTCGGGGAGCTGAACAGGGAAACTGAGGGAGGAAAAAAGAAAAGGAACGAAGGAGACGAAACTACGCTAGTGTCCAGTAGAGAGGCCGCTGTGCTGCGCGCGAGAGAATTCGCGGAGAATTATGGAAGGTGAAATAAAAGCGAGACGAATTAAAAGCATCCCAGGAGAGGACCACGAGACGCGTGGTGTTCACTACGCCACAGGATACACGGATAAATTTAGTGAGTCGTTAGTGCGTGACAGTTTTGGCCAACTGCTAGCCCGAGCTAACGGATCGCAGTGCTGGTTAGCTGCGACATTCTCGCGGCCAAGTTGTATACATTTTTGAAAAAGCTACCTCGACGACCGTTGCTTAATGCGCTAATGTAAACCACGAAAACGCACACACACATACACGTAGACTCGACCAACTGAAAATACATTTCCCAACAAGCTCCTCTAACGAATTACAGGAAGCGCATTCATGCGCGGAAATAAGTGATCGCTGGTATTCAAGCTAACTTATTCCGTTTTACATATGCAAATAAACAGGGCTGAGGAATATTGCACGTAACCGTACGACGGTTACGAGGCGAGCTTCCTTTCGCGGATGTTTATTGAAAAAGTATTAAATTCCGAATGAACGATACTCGAACGGCGATTGATTTATATACACATTCCGGGTTTACGGCGAAAAAAGGATTACACTCGAAACCTGTCGTTTTCGTTTTTCCCTAAGAGAACCTTTTAAGGTGATTTACAGTGTTTTCGTTCAACACTGCTTTTCGAGATATACTCTCGTGGACGAAGTATTTGGTGTTGAATAAAATTAATGAAACTGTAGCAATCTGCTAGTTACACATTATTATTTATCGCGCGCTTTGTGCTTTTCTTCAAGTGTACGAAACAGTTCTGAAGTCGATCATAAAGTTGAAGTATACATAGCGATATTTGTTAAACAGAACTAGGATGATTAATATTAGCTACTTCATAACCAATTACAGGTATGTAAAATTGTTACGGTTTTGAGAATGGTACGTTTGTATATACAATGTGTCATTACCAATTGGACAAAAGAACCCAATCATCATTTGAAATGGTTGTTATCATCCTCATCCCTGTAATTATTTTCGGGTTGAAAAATTAAGAACCAACGACATAACACTTACAAGGGAACATACCGAAGTGACAAACATCGATTTTGATGAAATTCAGATATAATGTAGTTCTCATAAAAATATTTCACACATTTTTTTTTTATCGACAATCGCCCATGTTAAAGGGATGAAAGGCACCCAAAAAGTTAGGTTTGCGAAATCTGTTTCGACAAATATCTCGGATACTACTAGAGATAGAGCTATTGCATAAATAGATGATATTAGTATTTTTTAACGACAAATTTAACGGTGTAAACTATTTTCTTGAAAACCCATTTGTTTAAATAATATATTGAAAAATGGCATACCTTTGACAGTTCTTTTCAATTAAATGTGAATAAATTTTCTCGAATATTTGTTTATAGAAGCTACGCATCCAGGCACAAACTACGGATAAATTGGAATTTTAATTTTTATGTTACAAAAATGTTACTATATTTGAAATGTTCTTGTTTGATGTGAACAGTAGAACATCTGAATTGGTCCTCGTTTCTTAAGTATGTCGCAGCTCTGAAAAGAGCTGACACTTAATTTAAACTACAATTTGAACTTATATACGCAGAATAATATTATTAAATTACAGTCCTCAATTCACAATCAATTATCCTGCCCTAGGTACCAGCACATATTTCAATATACGTGGTTTCCATGTGTCTGCATAGATAATAAGCCACAAGAGTTCGAAAACCCTGAGAAGTGTTGTTCCACAGATTTACATTTTGAAATAATAAATTATTTCGAGTGCGACGATGTCGTCGCCTGGTGGAAGAAGCATTCGCGCTGTTAGTCGTCGAGGCGGTAAATAATCGCAGCGGCGCACGGCGATACACAAGCGTGAATAAACGGCAACGATCCAAACAAGGGCATCTCTGATAGAAAGGCGACCAAAGATGTTGCACTCATTTCTAAAACGCAACAATGGTACAATTACGAAATACCACGCGCAATAAATAGCAATTATGCTGAACAAGTAGGACGAGGTTGGTCTATAGGGCAAACTTCCCGCCCCTTTGTAAATCACAGTTCCCTGCCGGCGACTTTAACCACCAAATTATGCGACTGTGCTGGTTCAATTCTTCCGATCCCGTTAGACAGGTAATAGTGATGAGATCGAGTTCACCATTTACTCGCGGTGCCAAGTCTAATCTAATACAAAAATCGTCGGACTGTTATAAGAAGCTATTAATAAGTCGCCAATGATTCCCGCCCGCACGTTTATTGAATATTGGCAATCCACATTGAGAATGTATATAAAATGCATTAAATAATATCACTATAGCAGCAGGAATATTCGGGAGAGTTCGACAACCATCAGTTCGACGAATGGAAGCCTGCATTCTTTCTGAACGAAGAAATTTCGAACAATTAATACGATTGACAAAACAATTCAACCATAACTTGTAGACGCATAAAACTTTCCAACAAAGCATTCTCTTACATAAGTTTACCCTGGGTAAAATACTCTGTCTTCAGTGTAACAATCGCAACGATTTTCTCGGCACTTCTGGTAATATAGGTGAAAGATGTTCCTAACGAAACTTAGTCAGCTTTCAATGAACTACAAATTACAGTATTTATAGTTGCCAAAACATGTTCCTTTTAATAAATATTCAATGTCACCTTGTCTTTTTTTAATTGACACAGTGTATTTCCGATTTCATAGTGTTATAGATGATTCCAAGATGACTTCAATGATTCTATGTAATTTGACCTTCACATGACTTTTCACATGACAAGTTGAGAAATCTGGATTGAATTTATAGGAACCTTAATATCCGGGAGGCCGAAAAGGCATGGTAAAAGTGCCTCGAACCAAATTGGAACTGGTACATATTAATCGATTGGATATTCAAAGAAAATACATTCTGCCAAGTATCAACCTCGTACCACCACTATTAGGGTAGTTAAAGGGTTAAAAGTAACTTTTAATTTAAGCTCTATTTCTTTTGTTACAACAAATAGAAAATTATGAGAAAAAGTAGTGTGTTCTATCCTACTAGACACATACCTGTGAATTTTTTCAAAATTTTCAGGCGCAAAATCAAGCTTTAAAAGATGAGAAAAGTTTAAAAATGCCGATTTTTTGTTTAAATAATAAGCTGACTATCCTCCGTCTAAAATAAAAATAAACCTACCGCCACGGGTCGCATGGGCGAGTTTCGGTCTGATGAGAGCTGACAATGGAGCCAAGCATGTAGTGAGACAGAGGAAAAAGTAGGTGCTATGCGCGAAGCAAGTCTATTCTCATTCTGTACACAGAACACATTTATATTTTTACACTTGGTTTGGGGACACATTTACCATGTTTATTCGGTTGGACCGTTTGGTTTATTAAGACGTTAGGTCACATGTTTAGTAATAACTTATGTGCTTTAGACAAACCGTAATAGTACAGATTACCAAAAACGTTTTGTTCAACAAAAAGCCAAAATCAAGATCGGTGAAGACCTTGTAAAGGTTAAAGCATTATACACCGTTGAATTCGTCTTGAAATTAGCTGCAACGCTCTGAAATCGAAAACATATTGTCCCATTTAGAATAGTCAGGGTGGCCTTGAATATTTATCAAAAGAATTTTTTGACAATTTTAAATATTACAATTTTTAGGTGATTCAAAACTGGCCCACTTTATTCGAAATATTTCTTGTTCATATTACTTGTTTAGGTATACTTGACCTCATTGACACGTACTATAAGTTTTGTTCCGATCTTTGTGGACATCCGGTATACATCTTTTTGTATAATAATGTCTTGTATGCTTTGAACTTGGACAATATTATCAAAGATGCCTTCGTAGAACAGTAATCTGTTTTTAAAAATCAATCTTATAGTGGAAAATCAGCATTAAACTGTTTTTTTCTCGGACGAGATAGTTTCTGCACAATGTAAAGAACAATCATCCGAGTTTAGTTCTGTTTAATAGAGTCGTTACGTTGTTGAACGCTGACAGTTGCAAACCTTTAACCCTTCTGTAGAGTAGACCATAAATACAGTACATCCAATTCTCCATTTGCACGGTAGATTTATTCCACAAAAAAAAATGTAAAAAGGAATATACTGCACATGAAAAAAACAAAGAATGCTCCAGGATGTGCAAATCCGATATGAACAGTAAGTTATTTTCAGACAAAGCGTAAAAACCGTTGAACAAACTTCTCGCTTTTGGTTGACGATTGTCAGCAATAGACTTTTTATTTGTTATATCTGAATAAATCTGTAAAATTTACATACATATATACATGCAGGGTGTTCGGTTACTGCATGTCCATACTTTAAGGACAGATTGCTGAAGTGATTCTGAACAACGTTTTCCTGTACGAAAGTGCTGGTTAAGGCTTCGTTTTTGAATTATTAATGAAAAACAGTGAGCAATCAGAGTCCGCGCAGGGCGCACGCGCAGCCGAGAGACGATCGTGGTACACTCAACCGCGATCCTGAACGCCCTCTCGGCTGAATGCTTGCTCTATGCGCGCTCTGATTGGTCAGTGCTTTTGATTAATAATTAAAAAACGAAGCCTTAACCGAAATATTGACAAAGGAAAAAGTTGTTCAGAATTTCCTCAGTAATCGCTCCTTCAAATATTTGCATAAGGTAGCGAAACACCCTGTATAAAGTACACCTTTGGTTCAGATCGATTTAATAATAGGTATTTTATTATAAATTTTCGAGGAATATTTAAATAGATATACATACGTAACTACCATAAATGTCACCGTAATGGCAAACTAATTCAAACTTCATCGAATCCCATAAATAAATCGATTGTCATAGCAGTAAAGGCAAAAACAATTTCTCTATTATTCTTCCAATAGTTGCAACAATGCTTAGCCCCGATTTTCATATTGGTGTACCAATTGTTCTAATCATTATTTTTTTTTTTATTACGCCAAAGAACTTCGTGCACATTATCATAACTTTCACACCTTTCCAGAATCATGACCGTATCAAACTTTACTACCTTTGCGTTGCCGTTCTTCAACTCAAAACTTTATATCCCCGCAGAGACAGCCATCCATTTAAGTGTGCTATCACTGAGTACGACTACTTGCATGGAACATTTTTCCGTTAGTAAAATGTAGTTACGCGCGCGAGATAGGGGATGCACAAAGGAGCAGTAAAAATTCTGATAACTATGTAAATATGACAACAGGCACGTATCTGTAGAAAACACCAACAATAAAATGGCAGGGCATGTACAATTCGTAATTTTCTTGTTTCTAAAATAGCTACTGTACGTGCATATACGTACAGGGTGTCCCACCGAAGTTTATCATCTGAAACATCTTATTGATTTTTTATAATATCGAAGTACGTTTCAAATAGAAATTAAATGATTTCGAGAAGCGCATAATTTGGTATAATTAAATATGAGGAATATTGTACTTTGTTGGTCGCTGAACGATAACCACTTAAAAACGAATTCAACAATTCATAAAATCCTTCACGTTCATTAGGGATTGAATAAACAAAATTTTCTGTCAAAACGTACAATACTCATCATTACTATAAATACTGATTATATTTTCTAATATTATCTCGTTTAGTATTAATGATTTAACTTTAATTTAACTTTAAATGGATACATCTACAAAGTAACAAATAATAGTCTTTCCTAGGCCTCATACAGGCTTGTTCAATCTGCGGCCCGCGAACCGCATGCAATAAATACGGTCCAATAAAAAATCATAAACTTACAAACTGTATGAGATTACGGCAATTGCAACTACTTCCATCGAACCAAATATCTAAGGATTAGTGTCTCAAAAACAGCAAGTCAAACATCTTACTAGTTTCATGTTGCTGTCTTGTCTTTTACTACGTTTATAATAAAAAATTCATGAATTAATGAAGTTTAAATTACTTAAACATGCTAACTATATATTTTACGTCTTATCGCACATCAGTTATCGTTAGTGTTAGTGCATTTTATGCGTGGCCTGAAACAACTCGTCTTCTCCCATCGTGGCCCAGGGAAGCTAAAAGATTGAACACCACAGGCCTAATGCATTCGTCGCTGAAAGAGTAAAATACTTATCTGTGTTATGTCCTAAAGGACGAGAAAGTTCCATTTACAATCAAATTATAGACTTTTCAAGCCCACAAAAGCCGACTAATAAAAAACTAACACTAAAAACTAACAATTCTATAAAGTAAAACGTTTCAAGTACTATCCCCTAAGTGCGCCGCGTCGAGAATCTAGAACGACATTCCATGGCAATACAGTCGTGCGTTTGAATTATGTGTGAGCGCGGACGAGAGATGGAGACGGCGGACCTTCTCTACAGGTAATTCCGGATTACGACTCCCTCTCAACCTTCTGCGGCATTAAACTCAATACTACTCGTAAAGTTTTAAAAGCAGTAATCGAAAAACTTTACGTACCCGTTAAAGTGACGCTGCATCGTGTCAGGGCTGATCGAACAGTCTTCGCTTCCATGTAGAAACTTTCACTGCATCCAAAGAGCATTTTATGTACGCGATAGAAAGCAGCAGCGAAGTGTGAATGCTCAGGTGAAAGCTCACGGCAACTTCTATTAATTCTAATACAGGGTGGTTCACACAACTTGATCGCCTCAAATAACTTCTAAAGCATGCCTTTTATGGTCAAATGTTTTATATAAAAGTTGCATGGTTCGGAGAAGCACGTCATGTGGTGTATATATGTTTATATAGGTTATTTAGGAGGCGTTTCGGAGATTTCAAGGTCAACTCCGTTATTTTAATGTTAACATGTGCAAGAGCATTGAATTATGAATAAAAAAAAGTGTTAAGGACTAGTAAAAGCCTTAAACCTAATAGTTAATGAATAATTTTGATTTGTTTCCTGAAAACTTACTTTGTGTAATACTTAAAACCTAAATGGCGATCAACTGTTCGCAGCATACGGTGTATCGAGCTGGCGGCTCGCGATTTTGGGATTTGTGCAAATGCATCTAAGTGCAGTGGGCATGAAAGAATACGTTCTCCTATGTTCTCCTACGGCTTTGAGAAACAGTTACCAGTTCGATAGCCTGGATTCAAATGGTTAACGTTGATTGCGTTTTGGCATCCAACGAAACGCTGCGACAAGTTGATTGCCATTTAGGTTCCAATGTGGTGCTGCATGTCGACGGCGAAACTCGGCTCGATTTTGGCCAGTGTTGCTGCCATTAGTCTCGCTAGTGGCAACCTAGTGGCTATTAGGGATCGAGTCGGAGATTAATCGTTGGCGAAGTATCTTTTCGTTTTGCCACACAACGCGCGAAACGCATTTTTATACAGAATAATTAAAAAATAATTACATAATAGTTAAAAGAAAGCCGAGATGCATTAACGATAAATCACCACAACTGCATCCACCATATTTATATTGAAATTAAGCAAACTACCTTTCTTACGAAATACTCAGCTGTCGATGTATGCACCCAAAGAGCATTTAATATAAGTACTTATATGTTCACAAAGGTGAAGATGTAACAAGAAGGCAAGCACGAGAAAGGGAGAGGATAGATCAGCTCGGATTAAAGTGTGGAAATGACGTTGACAAAACGGCGGACGTAACAACAAATAGTAATTAAGGATGATCTCGCCGGATTTATGAAAATGGAAGCCCGACTATTACCCTCGCGCGTCTCAGGGACTAGAGAGTGCACCTCGTGTATCAGCCGTCTGCTCATATCTCGAGCTTTCAGCTTGTGCCGTACCAACCCCTCTGAGTAAGAATGAATTATTGCGCCGCTTTTCATGGCCGTCGCTATCTCGTCTCTTCAACTTGTACGATAACAGTCGACATCTAATACGTATCGCAGTTTTTTTAGGACACCGCGGAGCTGTAATACACGACACGAATGTACGACGTTTTGATGGATTACATTTGCATGTCGTAAAACAACAATGATTGAATGGGTTTGGATACGAAATTGTAATTGGAAAATCTTATGTGATTGGATCAACGTGAATTCATTAGCTAATACCTTTCGATCTAAGAAAGATGATACGTAACTAGATAGATACGTAACTCTTGATCGATTCATTTATCTATTCCTTGCGTGACGTATTTAGCATTTTCTAATTCCTACCTATTATGAAATGGAATTACACAACTTGGCAGACCCAAAGATACACTTGCTTGTAGGTCATTCCATGCCAAATCGATTACTTTTTGACCTCGACATGAGGAATTTTGTTCTAAATGAAATATAATGTAGTCCATGTCCATGTGGCATTAGAGGGGGTTTGGGTACAGCCTGTTTTCCTAAAAATGGGCAAAAACTGCCACGTTCAAAAGTCCGTATTTTTTAAACAAATTCGAAACTAGCTAGACAATGACTTAGTCAGTGATTTCACATGGACTACGTTATGTTCCACTCGGAACAAACTTCCTGAAGTCGAAGTGAAGAAGTGATCGATTTGGTATTGAATGACTGTCGCATGATTTATTTGATTAAAAAAGCTATTGCGTTGATACAATTTTTGGCCATTCACAAGGCTGTAAGTAATTAAGTGTACAAGTTGAGGCATCCGGGAGTAATATATATATATTGGTTCTCCCTCATCCCATCACCTTGATACAGCACATGGTTTCGTTATAAATAATACTGTCGATGCAAAGTCACGGTGAAGATGTTCATCAATTGGGAGCAGCAGCCGGTTACTCGATGTCGCGCGGAATAAATCTGAACGGTGTCTTTAAATGAAAATTGCTGAATGGAAAAGTATTCTCGCTCGGGCGCTTTAGAAGCGATCGTTAACGACTACTGCAGATGGTAGTAGAGACTTGCTGGCGTGAGATTGAAAGGAACGGCTGATTCGTCAGGGTATTGGATCTGCGTCATGTTACCGAGGCCGCGCAACGAGAGTCGAATCTTAAGTCGATTTACATAGAAATTGAAGCGGAAATAGACAATAACGACGATAAATGGGATTAAATCAATTTCGACCGCCTTGGCGGACGGGATGAAAATGGCTGCCTTTCGAAATCGTGGATTGCCATGCGATGAATCAAACGTATTCATTTTCTGCCATCTACCTTTACCACGTTTCGGTTTTATGCCAACACTGCTTGCAATGGTCACACCGTTTCCGAAATTGATACACTTCATTTCCCCAATTCAAACGATAAATAATAGCTTATAGCTAAGTGACGTTAGAGTTATTTCGTATGTATCGATTCAAATTGATTTAGATGCAATGAATTAGAATGAATTAGACGCAAAAGCAATGAAAAAAGTTCATATAAACATGTGTCCTATTTAACCTTGTTTCAAAAACAATAGAAAAAGCTCATATTAACGTATGTCCTATTTGATCTTGTTTCAGAGTTATAGCCACTTTCGTGTTTCAGTAATCCGCGAGAACTTATCTTCATACAAGGTGCTCTAAGTTTTCATGCTTGGTTTGTATTTATAAAGAATGCTCTGTACCTTGCGGAAATTTCTTGTCCTTGTTGATTTCGCACATTCTATCGATTAAATTTACTCATCTGAGTTAGTTCCAGTTCAGCTTCAATGTCAAGTTCTATTACTACATACAAGTACTTAATAATTAAACGCAAAAGTGCCTATTACTTTGAGACACGGTCAAATAGGACACACATTTATATCGACTCTTTCAATTGTCTTTGTGTCTCGTATACGCTCCTGAAGTGGGTCCCACATATTAGGAAACACCATATACACAGCTTTATGGAATACGTAGTGTGCAAAAGTCTTGGGCCACTTACCAACAGAACATATTTCGTCAATTTAAAACTATTCCTGATCTGAAGAAAAATTTGAGCATTTTGCTTTCCCTGAAAAGAAAAACATTTTTTTTCTTTGTATCGCTGTTGAACAACATATGCGATTTGTCCAATTGTTTACGGAGATAAATACAAAACAGTTCACACAGTAATTATGAAAATTTATTCTGGAAAACGTAAAAGATTACGTTTTATTACGGCAACTCTAATAATTAATAATATATAGCACTGGACCACTGAGTCAACTGCAGAACCATTTAGTTAGATATTCGTCATGCAGCTGACCAGTGTCCTGCACTTTTACACGGAAATTATGAATGCAAATGTTAGGGCGACCTCATTATATTAATTTATATTAGAGACATCGTACAAATGTATAAATTTCGCAGAGAACAATCTGTGAATTCACCACATACAGCGTCCTCCCGCGACGACGATTCCTGAAGCTTCGCAATCAATAGTAGTTTAAAACGAAATTAATTTTTATTTGCAAAGTGTTTATAATCTTCAAGTTTTTTACTATTAAAATACTCTCTGATTTTTAGCTGTTCTACGGAGTATCAAAGTATTAACAAAGCTGAGAGGCGACAGATGGCTTTTGTTAGTTCACCACTCAACTAGTTAGTCTCTTTGCAATTCTGTAGCAAGGCAGTCGCTTTGGAGCCATTCACTGGAATCGTGTACGATTCCGATAGAATTATGTCTTAACTTAACGACTATAAACTTCGTTAATCCAATTCATGGATCTCTTCGGCCAGACTTTCGACAGTCCTCGGAGACCTACTTCCTAACTTGATTTCGCAACCATCTTATCCTTCTACATTCCTCTACTTTCTGTGGATCCTTTGTGTTTCTGTCAGCAAGCGAGCTATCGTTTTCAAAATTCATTTTAAGATTAGATTCTTATCACTTCTTTCAACTCTTGCTGTAAAAAATGTACCGAATATGCAACAATTACAGCTTTTACTAAGAATGAACGTAAAACCCAACTCACAATTTTCGATATTGATGGAAGGTATTTGGTATGCACTCTTTTTTATACTTCGATTTTGAAGTTTAATATCTACTTGTGCCAATGCACAATTACATGACATTAACGAGATTATATCGAAGCATATACGATAACGCAGTAGCCCGATGACCTACTTCTTTACAAGTGTTTTTCTTTTTTACAAAAAGTTTTGTAAAAAAATTAACACTGTTGTGCGAATGTTTTAAGGCAGACCGACTTTATTTAGTATAACCTATCAATTGTCACACATTCCGTGCCGTACACATGTAGCCGGTTTCTTCCAACAGCAACAATTATTATTTACCCGAATGACCAAAAAAAAAAAATGGACGGGCTTAACGCAGCTAACCCTTTGAGAGCACAAAATACGTTAACAGCTGTAAATGATTTTCAGTTGTCCAAAAATAAACAGTTTAGAGAACTTAATATTTCAGTCATTTGTTTTATTCGCCAGTGTCGAGGAAATCATCCATACTTTGCACAGATATAAGAGTGAAAAATTGCAATTTCACAAGACAGTTCCAGTCACATCCCCATTACTCTGCGCGCCGCAATCCCCAAGCGTCACCTAGAAGTATTTTTATTTATTTACTTTCCAGCGTTACACATTTCTGTCACATCGTTCGTGTTACATTTTGTTTGCAGCCAAACGAGCCGCATAACATATTCTATGTTAAAAATGTGTTTACAGTAAAATAAATCTTGACATTTTTCATACTACACAGATCTATTCATTATGAGAAAATAGGGTGAGGCACATGTGAAATTTACGAGACTCAGCAAAATACGTGTGAGTCGATAGCAAAGAAATTAATCGATGTGACAGATTGATTGACTATCGAACAAAAGGGCGTTCATTCATATTCGTTTCATATTCACGCGCTATCAGTCCCGTAGAGTTGCTCAACGTGTTTCCCGACATTCGCGTCTATCCCAATTTATGCTACCAATAATTGTCTTCGCAGTCAAACTTCGTCCGTTGGCGAAAACCAGCCTTCGTTTTACATTCGATGAATGCAAAATAAGGGATTACCCTCTGGAGCGACGATGTTCCGTGATAGAATGAAAAGTTTCATCCAAGACATCACGCTGTTACAAAGTATTCTCCTTTCTTAGTCTTCCATGTGTATGTATGTGTTAATTCTTAATTTAAAAAAGCATTCTGACATATTTTTTTAACGACCTTCAAGTTTTTATCAAGATTCCTTCGATTCAGCAATGATAAATCGAGAGATAAACCATAAGGAAATTTTAGGACTTTTATTTCTTGTAAAACCTTTAGAATCTGAAAAAACCATGTTTTTGTTACTGCTTTGTAGCTTCAAATTCGCCAATTAAATAGCACTAGGTAAGCCTAATGAGCGAGCATTCTCTCGCGAGTGAACTCATTAGAAATTTCTTGATCACATTTCAGTTTGAAGCGAAGAATATTCAGAACACGTCTCCTGAAGGCCTTCTTTCCAAATGTTAATATTATTACTGAAGTTCGTGCGGAAACTCTTCATTGAAGTTGGTCCTTCAAAAACTTTGGTACTTACGTACAGTTGACCCCTTAACTTTAACATTTCGCTGCCCAACTTTATGTACATTCTCACATAAGAGTACGGTAATTGTAGTACAGTTTATACAGTGCGATCATAAAGACAGGTTTCACGATATTTAATTTGCTAGGATTATAATGGAAAGCAGTTTTGTACACGGAACAATTCTCCGCGTAGGAGATTTTTTAATTAAAAGTGTTTCTTTAATATTTTCACGCCTCGCAAAGTAGTTTTTTTATGGCAGCCCGTTGAACAATATTTCCATAGTTAGCAAATTTAGCCGACAGGTAAAGCGCTGCAGAATTTACGATATTTTCTTTCATCTATACGTAAAACAAATACGACCAAACTTAATCTTCAACTTAGTGTTACATTTGGAGGTAGTTCTTTTAGGTTAGCTTTTTTAACCAACGCAGTAAGGCGAAAAATTTTCCGGTTTAATGATAATTACAATTAAAATTCTTCTAACCCAAAACTAACTTGATTTCATAATTAAGTCAGACATAAATGTGTCACAATTGTTGAAAATATGATCTACAATATTGACTATATTTTTACAAGTATCTCAGAAACTGAAGCCGGGCGACCGTAACATGTATAAGGAAAAATTGTTCAGGATGATAACCTTTACGACATACATCAAGGTCATCAAAATCGGTGAGAAGGAGCATCTTCAAAATAATTACCAAAAGGGGATTACATCGCGCAGAAGCACGTTTCACTCGAGTAAGCAGATAAGCGTCAAGCTGAACGCGACGCGAGCAAGGTGCATCCGAAAGATGTTGAGTCGAGTAGCGGGGAAACTTTATAAAGTGAAGAGGCTCGTGATATGCCAATTTTCACGCTTTTCCAACTATGTCAACGTCATTTTATGTAGTAAGGCGGAGCTATATCGATTTCTTCATCTGCTGAAGAAAGCGGCACAGACGGAGGATAGAAAGAGTTGAGCTAGAGGAGGTTGGGAATTAACGAACACCGGATGAGCCATGCCGCTAACAGAGAAACTTTAGCAAATTTCTTAAATGCCTGAGAGTCTGAGATAGTGAGTGGACGAGTGGATAATAGCATCCTGATTGCACGCGCGCGCGTTGGCACTACGGATACAGATGCTGAAAGCAACGGACGAAGTGCTTGCAAGTTGACACCATTTTGCTGTCACTTAAAGGCTGCTCAGCGCACCGACTTAATTATGTTGCGCTTTGTCTTTGCTCCCGTGGAACGTGACTATATGTTTGGGTCTTGTCTTTCTAGGGGATGCAATGCCTTACATGCAAGGTTCAGTCAAATATAATTCGAAGTTATCTAAAAACCCGAACATTAATTACATTCCTTCTTTAATGCACACATTAGTTTTCCACATAGCTTCTTTTAATACGTAAAAAAGCTTTTTTTATTTCGGTATCATAAAAGGTAGCGGGACATATCCGAAGCTGATTGTGCAAGACTACAGTAACGTTCCGTAAGAAGCAACTCGCTCCATACCGGCCAGTTGTTTATTACGGAATAAATATACCTTTCGGTTTGACTGTGTTTTTGAACGTGACTAGAGCGAACACGGTCAATGATCGAGGGGGTTCGAGATAGCGGCAAACCGTAAAGGGTTCCATCGAGGTGAAATGTTATTCTTTAGGGAAGAACAGAATATGGCATGCCCCTTCATTGTATGAATGAAGCAGGCTCCTATTCCCTAATTCCGTGTCACATACGCTTCAATTTTTTGGCAATCTTTAATATTAGGAAAATCAGCTTTCAATGTATATTAAACGTAAAGAAACTGCCTCTTGATCCGAAAGCAAGCATCTCGCTCGGGACCGACCAGTTGTTTACTAAGGATCAAGTATGCTATTCAGTGAACTAGCGAGCGTCTCAAAGTAGCGGCGCGCCATAAAGGGTTCGGTCGAGGAGCAATGTTATTCTTTAGAGGATAGGAAATGACATGCCCTCTCATTATACGAATAAAGCACGTTCCTATTTGGTGACTTCAAACAAGGAGGTGAGGATAGCGATTTGCTTATTTCGAAGCAGATGCTAGTTTCTTATTACGGATCAGTACTGTACTTCCTTATTTAAAAACTGTTGCCCTCCTTATCCCTGTTTTTTTTTTCACAAATTTCATCTACTGTTATATGTCGACCACTTTCAATAGGAACACAAGTTTTTTTGCGGCATTACGCTCTAGTTTTGGGTCGGCGCGCATAAGTCAAATTTTCTACTTGCGACTTTGACAACGTCTCATGTGACATACAACTGTAAAAGTTTACGCACCTTCATTTGCGAAACGATGGCAAATTTGCACAATAGGTAAATAAAATAGTAATACAATGGTTGTGTTCACGCGCAGGAAATGTCATTTTATGGAAAATGCATTTTGTTTCTATTAGGGTAGAATTATTTAACAAAACTGATCGTGCTGAAATGGATTATTCTAAAAATGATTAAAATATCAATTTCACGTAGATTGCATTTACAGAAGATTCTTTATTAAAAAAGCTACAATAATGATTTTATTGTTATTCCGATGGCAATTTTATCTGCAATTATTAAATGCGATACAAAGGATGTAATGCACATGCTTTCAATGGGATGAAGACTTAAGTTAATATTTTAATAAAGCACAGGACAACAAAGGTACGTAATAAGTGAATTAAAAATGAACTACGAGTGGATATCGATGCAAATATTAATATTTCGTTTGATACAGCTCGTACTCTGTGATTATGCCATTACGTATTTTTATTTCAGATAAATCATTTCATCGGAAATATCACAAGGCGTCCGCATTTTGCTTTTATCTTGCAAAAGGATTTATCATAGAGTAGCATTATCCTGCAAATATCATATACATATCGTGCAGTCCGTAAGCTTGTAAACGATTTTAATGTTAGCAATCAAAAGTAGAACTAGTGTGTTCATCCTAGAGCATCAGTACGTAAGAATTTATTTTACTTTAATGCGACTGATTTGCTACTTGAATGCAATAAAATTGTGCTATCCCTGAGAAAAGCAAAATGTGCCTCGAAGTAACTCTGAAACTTTATCGTACTTTGTGTTTTACTTGAAGTTCGGGCTACTTGAAACTTAATGAAGCTTGTCACCGCAATTAACCAAATCAATAAAACGTGTCACGCGTTCTGCAATATATTTTTATAGTTTCCAACATATCAGTGTCAATTATATAAAAAGATAAAAGTTTAATAAAGAGTGAACTGTATTCGTATTTATTAATCTTTTCTTTAATTTCCCTACGTCATTTGTTCCAACAATAAGTACAATTACTAACAGAAACAAAATTCCACATCAGGTTTGGGATGTTCCATCACGAAAAGTCAGTAAAAGTTCGACTTGACAGCTGTTCAGCAGTAACAGGCGATAACTGCAGAAACTAGGATACTGAATATTATCGGTCTCTACAGGACGTTTAAATTGTTGGCAAGCTCTGATCTCCGAAGCTACCATTGCAATTCCAGCGGTAAGATTTTCCACGGTTCAGCATGATTATTTTCGACAGAAAGGGAAAGTGAAAAGTCGTATAAGAGATCGTATCTTAGGTGAATGCTTAACAAGACAAATCACGAGCAACGAGGCTATTCGTGGGCGTAATTTTTTGGCTATTACGTACTGAATTACGAGCCAAGAGAGGATATTAACCTGCTAAAAGATAGTGTGACAAGCCATAAATCTATTTCCAGCTACCTCTGGAGAAAGTTAACCGTAATTTGAAAAGTTCTAGCAATTTTGAACAGCGGGATTAAAAGGTCACGCTGCCATTATTACTACAAAATTTGAAAGTCGATTCATGATTATTCAATATTATTATCTTCAATAGATGTATTACTATTTTGTGTGTCGTTGTAGCTTACTCAATTACTGCCTCTGACCATTGAATTAGGACCGCTTATAGTTTTACAAATCTTTCCCATTTTTAATGAGAGGCCTGCAGAATGTTTAATTACAAACCGCATTATCTGTTAAAACATTACCCACATTAATAATTTTGTTCTACCCTTGGCTTTGGTTACATAATATTGGTATGCAATTTTTCAAAAAACATATAGGGTGTTGTGTGGTCGTAACTCACTGGACAGGTGTTGTATATCTATTAATTGCCAGATATTCGACTCATTTTACAACAAAAAATTAACATTAAACAAATAAAAATGAAATTAACACACTGCGGGATTTCGAATGGACACAAAAGTATCCAATCGTGAAACACACCAATGTATTTGTTCTATATACAAGGTGTCTCGCAACTTCATGCAAATATTTTATGGAGCGATTGCTGAGGCGATTCTGAATAACTGTTTCCTTTGCCAAAATGGTGGTTAAAGCTTCGTTTTCGAATTATTAACGAAAAACACTGACCAATCAGGGTGCGCATAGAACGCGCGTTAAGTCGCGAGTGTTCAAAGCCGCGGTTCAGCGTATTACGATCTTCTCTTACCTCAGAGCGCTCTCTGATTAGTCAGGATTTTTCGTTAATAATTCAAAAACGAAGCCTTAACCAACATTTTGACAAAGGAAAACGTTGTTAAAAAGTGCCTCAGCAATTGCTCCTTAAAACAGTTGCATGAGGTAGTGAAACATCCTGTTAGTAGGTATATTTCACTATTTATATTCGTTGCTCTATACATATCTAATAGGAAAGAAATAGGGAGATCCTTCATGTAAAAATAAGTTGAAAATCAATAATAAAATGTTTTCTTACGACGCTTCGTTCACAAGAACATTGAGTTAGAAGAAAATTAGTTTTAAGTTAGGTTAGTACTACTATGATTCTGAGTACACGCATACTTAAAATCAATTTTCTTGAAAACGAAGCGTGGTATGAGAAAATGTTATTCCTTGTTTTCGATGCATTTTTACATGAAGAATCGCCCTCTTTGAGATTTCACCACAATTTTCGCTTGTACCAGGTTGTACCTTCATTATTACAGATGCACTCAATGAATTTTGAAGCTCAATATTCTTGAAAACGAAACCTCAAACGAAGAAGAGAGTATTTAATTTTTTGTCCTATTTTAGTCCATAGAATAAACTCTTTCATTATTGTTCATATGTAGCCAAACACCCTGTATAGGGACGAGCTTAAAATAGTATATTCTATTAACGTATTTTTGTAAGTAAAATTTCTATGCACTTTCAAAACGTATAAGTAGCTTCTGTAGCTGTTCTTTTCACAAACAACATTCTAGCATTTACATTGATTTGTTAAAAAAAAACATATTTCGCTATCTGTTGATTTTTCGATGACGCTGCCTTGTGCCTTTTATATGAAAAAAGTTGTAAGTAATCCATTTCTGTAAAAGGAGTCGCAGTATTAACTTCATTCTAACTGTGTGCAATTCCATTTTGCTAGCGCACCGATGCATCTGTAGAAATGCTCTGATACCGGAGCTCGCCAAGCCATAGAGAATTTGCTTTCTACGTTTTCCTGTCTTCAATTACAAGAAAGCTATAGCTGGATCCAATTGCTGCAGTTGCCTTATAAATAGAAAAAAAGCAGAAATGAAGCTTTAAATACTCCACACCTGTTTAAGACAAAATGTTTTCGACAAACATTATTTACATTTCTCTACTCATTATTTCATGGAAACATTCGCTCCTTAAATGCATTTAAACTTACTCAAGTTTGTAAAAAAACGTTACTATTGCTGAAATAACATGTAAAGATGGAATTTGTTTAATTTCAAGAGGAATCGAGACAATACAATATTATGGACAAAATCTGGATAGCGTGTTACATTCGTGAACCGTTTCAAAAGAATGAATCGTTCATGATCGTTTTTTCTGTTTGCAATCAACAACCGCCAACCTTGACACACTCGCGCCTCTTTACTAACTATCGATAGAAAAACCCAATTCATTCATATCATAACATTAACTAACACGTACATATGCACTCTTACACACACACACACACACGCACATACACGCAACGCCAATGCAAGAGTCTCGCGAGTCTTCCCGCGCTCGCATCCTACACGCTCGCATCCTGCATAACATGATGCATTTACAAAATACTACTAAATAGGAAACTATATTTTTTAACAGGTAATTTCGTTGTTCATGTAATATTAACATTCACACATTATACAAACATCCTCTTGAAACGGTATAATTTGTCGATTCAATTATACCAAAATTCAGAGCAAATGAACGCAAAACCAGTGTTTTATTAAATTAAGGTATATTATTACATGATGATTATGATTATACATGATTATGTATATTACGTTACTGGAAATACATATTGATATCCACTTCATATTACGTTTAATCAGTCAATAATTACCACAATTTACATTTTTACGTTCTCACTACCCTCGATAGTTGTATTAATAAAAGACACGTATGGAGGGCTGAGAGTAATAACGATGTAAATCACACCCGCGGTGACTCGTAAAACGATGTTTTGGGTTGACCGTTATAAAAAAAAAACTCTACAGGGTATTTCGCTACTTCATGCAAATATTTTAAGGAGTGATTGCTGAGGCTATTCTGAACAACTTTCTCCTTTGCCAAAATGTTGTTTAAGGCTCCGTTTTTGAATAACTAACGAAAAACACTGACCAATCACAGCGCGCGTATGCTAGGACTGGCCGTCATGAAGAGGCCAGCACTCTCATGACTGGGCCTGCGCTCTACACGCGCTGTGATTGGTCAGTGTCTTTCATTAATAATTCAAAAAAGAAGCCTTAAACAACATTTTGGAAAAGGAAAAAGTTGTTCAGAATCGCCTCAGCAATCACGCCTTAAAATATTTGTATGAGGTAGCGAAATGCCCTGTATACAATATTTTTTTATAATTTTAGGGACTTTATAGTATCCGATTTTTTAAATGATTTAAGAGCCTTTTAATTTTAAACTCACTGAAAATATAAAACGATGATTTAAAGTGAACAGTACACGCATCAAAATGCGCTTATTAAATAATAAATTGTTTCTTCGATATGGTTGTTCCTCGAAATTCCTGAAAAGCTTTGTGCGAAAATTCTGCTTGTACAGCGCATTAACTGTGTAAGTTGGTGTTGGCTCTAAGTAGCAATGGAAGTATGTATTTTACTTCGTCCTAGTATTTCTTCCTTGCTCTGTATTAGTTAGGGAAATGGAAGCTAGCCGGAGCACTGGGAAGAGAAACAATACTGTAGCGCGGAGAAATTTAATAATGAGAAAACGCTGAGGGCCTGCTGATAACTAATCTAGATAAAGCATGTAAGTATAAGGATTTATTTTACCTTAATACGACTGACTTGCTATTAGATAATTAGTCTACGTTAAAGCAAAAATTCTCCAAACACCAATCTGTGCGTTTGCATAATTTTAGTTTTAATTTCATTACTAAGGGACCGAATCTTTTTTTTATTGTTGTTTTCAATAGGTTCCAAAGGAATACATATCTTAGTTTCAAAACGCATATCGTATTTTACACAAAGTGTTCTTACACTGGAGTTATATCTCATATTAGGAGACCTTACCCTATTAGCTCATTATGTTTCCAATACCGAAAAATAAAATTGATTTCCGTTTACTAATTCGGTGCAAGTTAACATTAAGTAAAGTAATTGTATTATTGGATTTTCGGGGTCACAAAGACTCCAGAAATAGATTTATTACACCAAAATTGAAAATTCTTGTACATATAACACTGAGTATTTATAAAATGCATTATTTTCATAACTAGTAAGACATATGTGCAGACCATGTTATGCATGGTATTCAATGTCATGGTCTAAACAAGTTTTTAAATATTTGCAACTATATGATGGAAAATTAAATAATTTGTACGTTTGAATGATGGTAATAACATTCATGAAGGAAAACTTTGGCGAAGAATTTAATTCTACATAGATTGAAGAAACTAACAGTTTTTCAACAGCCTTTCACTTCTTTAATATTATAAGAACAGTTCCTTCTACACGCTACGTCTTATACAAAAGACTTCAGTCAGTTTACAATTATTTACCTGGAATTTGTTTAAATACCATGGCAAAAAAAAAAATTAAGAAGAGAGATCAAATAAACGACTTACAAGGATTTCCCATTATGACGGATCAATTGCAAGCAGAAATTAGGGCACATTTCTTTATTTTAATTCTACGATCTTATCTTTATTTGTAAACGTAACATTGTACGAGGGATATTGTTAATTAAATGCATTACGGTTTACAATAATATTCGCGGAAATAATACACTACATCAAGAGGCACTGACCTTATTTTAATAAAAAGAACCTGGACAAATGTTTTCACCCTTCACGGAACGATACGTGTTACATTATTCTCTTCTGCTAAAAAATACCATATAATCTCTGTAACATTGCAACTGTACATATAACTGCTTCCATTTAAAACTAGAAATCAATAAAAAAAAATACGTTTTAGCACTAGAATTAGGAAGGTGGTGACAATGGACCAATAACGATTTTTCAGTAAAGAAAATTTTATGTACCGTTTGTTTATTCTTAAAATTATTATTCTTTAATAATATTAAGTATATTTAATTTCTGGCTGATATCTAACAAAGTATTATATTGAAAGACTTTAAAACATTTATTCTTTCTTGCATTATATGCTTTTTCAAGCAGCGGTGGTTTTAGTATTGAATTGATTTCACCACAGTCCTCGACAAACAAAACTGTTAATCGATTACTTCCGCATCAGTTAATCAAATGCAGAGGAAAGCAGACAAACGGTGACATAGAGATGTCATAAGATTCCGGTTTACCCCTGATGATATTTGCAATATCACCCTGGGAAGACGCGTGTTCAATTACGACAGCAGTTCCTCAAAGATGAGGAATCGCAAATATGTGTTCCGCTACTTCCTGTATTAGTACCGCCAGCGGCCCATCAAAGCGTTCATAGTTTTTCACTGGGTTCTCTCACGCTGGTCCGCAGAGGCTGGTGGGTGTAGGCGGCGGATAGGTCGGGCACGGTAGAAGGTTGCCGGCATTATATCGTGCAGCAGACTACTCAGAGACTGTGACCACAGAATCGCGACGAAAACTCATCAACCGTGCGAAAATCCACCAAGCGAGGAATGCCGCAGTGGCTGGCCCAGAATTGCTGGAGAAAAATGATAATGACGTAGAGGTGGTGAACGTGGTCCCCGAACAAAAGCAAAATTTCTTCGCTACGTTTTATGTCACTCTTTTTTCCACTATGCGTATGCGGCTGGCTAACCCTGTGTATGCGTGCCCCTGTCCTTTTCGATGATATGGCGCCGTTCCTTGAAATCTGCCATCGACATGGCCGATTATTGCTTTCACTGACAATACAGAATCTTGGATTGCGTTTGCGCACGCACACCCTTTGTCGGTACCGGAAAGCAATCCGAAAGCAGCTCCTGAAAGACGCAATAAGCAGCGTGCAGCTAAGGCTACGCTCAGACCTTGGTCACGTCACATGTCAACGCATGATTACACGTTTGGCAGCATTACACATGACATAGGGGGTGGTGTTCACATTTGTATCACGTTCCACAACAGCAGTATGTATTTGCACTCCGAGAACTCTTTTCTGTCATCGCTTGCACTAGCCGGGTCACAGTAACTTCGCCCACGACTGGTGGTGGTATTCATATAGATACGTCTCGACTCCTTTAATTCATAAGAGTTTGTATCGGACGGAAAGACACAGATTTTTAGAAAATTTTGAGGAAAGATAGTTCTGATAAAAATATAAAACCCATATTTTTTATGCGCAAACGTACATATTGGAGGGATGAAAATCATTCTCGAAGTTTAGGGTACAAACCGTATTTGTTTAAATATCTCGGAAAGTATTAAACATATATAAAATAATTGTCGAAAATTCCATTTATTTAAAAAAAATGTATTAAGTAACATGATGTTATTATTAATTTCTCGTACGAAAGGTTCATTAACATTTAAAAAATTTATATTACACAGAACGTAATATTAAAATGATTATACCTCAATGAGTGATATACTTTGCATTCGAACAAAACGTAATTCCAAGAATGTATTCTAAATATTATCGGGAAAAAATTGTATTCCAACAATTTATTTAATTTATTCCAAATGTTATACGAATAAATTTTTGTTACAATAATGCCAAGCTCTGCAGGCAATGCAGTACTTCGACCGCGACATAGTACAAATTCTCCAAGTGGATGGATTTTCCGGTGAGACACACGTACCATTGGGAGACTGTGGCAGGCCATGAAATCGTGAAACAGCTTTGACACATGGCAATGCATGAAATTCGTGAATGTGTGACGTTACTGCAGTGTGTCGCCAATAGAGTTAATGTAATGGACACATGCCGGCTTACATTTTTAAAATCTCACGTGAAATAACGTATATAGCTCGTAACATGGCAACAGTCTGAACAATACTTGTCGCGCTCTTATTCTAAACACTCTAACAGTATAAAGAGATATACCACTACCTTGACGAAAACCAGATGCGCCTGGGAAAGCCGACGCCTGGCTCTGGAGATAACAGCGGAGAATCCGGCGATACATCCAATGCACGTGACACTAGAAATGTAGCACACTGTGAAACTGAAGACGGCCCGTGCATGTGTCAATAGGTGGCACGCTGCGAATGTGTGACGTGTTGCCAATAGATTTAAATCAATGGAAATATACCGGCTCACACTTCTATAATGACACGTGAAAACGCGCAACAACATGTCACATGACGCAGGTCTGAACTTAGCTTAACTGTGTACAGTAGTCTCTCGTATCGCCCCTCCGGTAGGAATTAAAACTGGACAGTATAAGTGAAGGTAAATCATTTTTTCAGGTCTCATGGCTTATGTTTCTGGCTGTCAATGGGTTGTAAAAGAGAAGGATAGGCTGGGGGTCAAAGCGACCGCACATGGGGATAACATAGGCGTAGGTACAGCGTTCGCCTATGCTTCTGCGTAGGTCTAAATGCAGGGCAAAGCTTCCTTTCCCATTTCTGTGTCTGATTTCTGTCTCTTGGCAGTCCCCTCTTTTAAGCATTCTCGCGAACAATAACTAAGTTGTACAGACACCATTCACAATGACATTTATGTAGATTTCGACGCAGAAGTAACGTCGTTTCGCAAAATATTAGAAGTTAGAAACGTTAGTAACAAATGCATAACTAAATTCATATACTTGGTTTAATATGTGCCAAACATACGTAAAAGTGTGAATATAATACTCAACTGTACAGTGTGTTCGGTTTATTTTCGAAAAGCAAAATATTTCGAATAGTATAGAAGATACGGAAAAATGTTTCAAATCAAAGATATAGGATAGTAAGGGGGACAATTTGTGCTGAAATTCTTTCGACCTTACGATAACCTTGAAGAGCACTATGAGAGTTACCTATATATTCTTAAATATTTGTACTCTAGCTGAAGTATTATATAGTGCTTCTCTTAATGTAAGAAGACTATTGTGAGAGCCCCAGCATACCTAAAGATGCTGTGTGTAGGAGACAGTTGCCGTCTCCGGATGTTGCCAAAGGCCATAAAACTCTGTTACTTCCATTTTTACTTCCACACCCCTAGTTTAAATGACCGGCAGCCTCCAGGGAGGTTAAACATCCACTTTCTATTAGATCTTTCTCCAAAAATTGGCGAAACGTATCTGGGTACACCGTTAGGTCACGGAGGATTTCAATAGTAAGAGGATTAACACATTGTTATGGAATACAATACGTCACAAACAAATATTGCTAGCATCTAACATATCAATAAAATATTTTTTTATTCGTGTAACTATAAATTTTAGACTTTATGAAAAGCTAAAAACACATAACCAAAGAGGCGCAATAGAAATACCATAAAACGTACATCATAGAAAGAGAACTCGGACTCGTAAACCTGGCTCGCTGGCTATTCCTTTAAACATTTATTTCAGTTTATAAAATTTTATGATCCATTCGTAAATATTTATGATCCTCCTATCTGTTTCTTGATGTACTCTCTGTGACGGTTACATATTTCAATCGTTCTCAGCTCGAACTACTTCCAGACCACGCTTGAAAACGAAACGTACTTAATACGTTGCACAACTATGTAGCAGTTTATGGATATTTATTTCACTTAAGGGTAAATAATGTTACGTAAATAAGGGTATTAAAGAAATACGTGTCATTTGGCATAAAAAAAGACTAAGGCAGAAACAAGAAATAACATTGATTTCGTTAGTCCCGAATTTTTGATAAATCTAAATACAAATAACACATATTTACATAACCTCTTTTCATTTTAGGTCGATGCTTAAGTAAATCGGCTTGGTAATTTTTTACTTCATACTTTGAAGGTTCTTATTTCATGTACAGGGTATCCAAAAAGGTTGGGACCAAATTTATACTATATGTAAATTACTGAAGTCAAATGGATTTAAAAAGTTCATGTAATCTTATGTCCGAAAATGCTTTATTGAAAAAGTATATGTATTTAAAGATATTTATGATTTTATTGTGGCAGTTATAAGAGATGTTCGAAAATTCCTCCCTCTGCAAGAATGCAGGTTTCCGTTCGTCGAATTAGTGATTACGAAGCTCTCTCAAATATTGCAACTGTACTGGAAATAATAGCAAATGCATTTTGAATAAATTCCCAAAATTCATCTTCTGTTTCTATCGTATTTTTATAAACCAATCCTTTTGCGTGAACTCATAAATAGAAGTCCAGAGGCATTAGGTTAGGTGATCTAGGAGGCCAACTGAGTGGTTGAGAATTGTAATACGTCTACGATTGTGTACAACGAATTGTAACACGAACTTAGTTTGTAAATCTATGAATGCTTATTTCTTTCCAGTAAAGCATTTTCGTGCATTAGTTTATATGAACTTTTTTCATTAATTTGACCTCAGTAATACTTAGTATAAGATTGATCTCAACCTTTTTGGACACACTGTATATTTGGATCGAAAAGAGACTTATAATTGATGCATGCAATATCAAAGCGTAGAAGAGAAATAAAAATCCATTGATCCAGTTCCACAAAAATGCCATACAAAATCACTTGGCACAACTGGCATGGACACTAGTATGCGCAAACTCGCGTGAAATTGCGCACAAACCCGTACTGTTCGATGGATGTTGGTATAATAGAGCAAACTGCATATTGGGCTTGGACAATTCCCGCAACTTCGTGATTCATAGCGAGCACCCAGTGTACAATAGAACAACGGCAAATACGAACAATCGTTTTGCATAACTGTGTGCAAACTTGAGCGGTTTCGCGCTCCCTCGCGCGGCTTCCGGCAGCGTGAAGTAGTGGAGTGCGACGCCTCGCACTTCCTTTGGACCTGGCTTCGGTCAGCCTTTTCAGCAATTCATTTTCACCTCTCAATGGATAGAAAAAATGTCACAGGACAGGTCGCTGTTGAAGGTTAACCTATCGGAGATCTAACTTCCGCAGAAGGTTGGCCGGAATATTATAACAGGATCTGCAGGGAATACTATATCCATACCAAATATTTGTCCAAGTTAAGGTAGGCCTACTTCAAAAAGTGCCACGTCCTTTACCTTAAAAGAAATTCTTAATACGCAGCATCAATGCTATATGTATAATAACTTACCTATTTGATCACCATACGCCAAATATTTTACCAATATGCTTCAGCCGAATATGAATTGTAACCACTCGCATCCATTAGCCTATTAAGGAATATGAATTAAAAAATACAAGGCGTCATTTGGAAAATTGAACGTGATCCCTCGAAGTTGGCTCGCGGTCATCTTAAGGTCAAACAAATTCCAGCATGATATTTGCCATAACACTGATATGGTATACTTTTCGTATCATTTACATTTAGGATACAAAGATTAGACTCGTTATTGATGCTATAGTCTGAGGGCATCGGTTTATGGTGCTATGGTCAGTGTCAGCACCTGGTAATCCTAATTGTATTACTTGAACCCGTAATGCCTGACGCGACTTGTTGGATACTGACTCGACACATCGTTAATGAGGAATCACTCAACTACCACATAAATTAATTGGTTTTCAGAATTGCGTCCTCTTGCTATTTCGCCAAACTTATGAAAATCTTTTCTTCTATGAAACTGAGGACGTTGAATTTCAAATTGGGACACTAGCGAATTCAATTATCAAAAATTGATCCGGAACCAAATAACAGTATTTTATAGAAAACGAAATTAGATCCCCCAACGCATTGCTGGACTGCTATTTCTCCATGTACAGGTGAATGCAAAGTTAACAACGACTAAAACCTGCTGAAGATCACTCACGGAGGATGACAACATATTGAAAGGTAAAGGTCATCGAAGGTGGGTCCACTAAACAGTTTTTTTACCTGCATAACGTATTACGCACACAGGGTGAGCCATCTGAGACTAGATTTGGAAATATTTTCGAAACTACTAAGTGTAATTGTAATGTAATTGTAATGTAATAATGTAACATGGTCGAAAATTGATTAGTTTCAAAGATATTCTAACTTTAATTTAATAAGACTCGCCATGTGTGAGACGAAGAAAGACGCAATGCCCTTGCGTTGTTGCTTTCTTTCTCTTCCACGCAATAAGTTCTAGTCGATTATAATTGATCTTTCAAACTATTCAGACAAAGGCGAAGGTTCAATTGAGAGTTACTTTTTTACATACAGGTGAATACCGAATTAGAGTCCGCGTTACTGGTCGCGGTTCGCGTGTAGCAATGATATTGTGCCATTTTGATTTTGCTGGGTTAAAACCTTCAATCGATATTCCTGCTAACTTTTACCCTAACTACTTTAAAAACGGTTCGATATTCGAAGAAGAAAAAGATGAAACATGACGCTTAGGTGAGTTCGATTACTATCATATTCACATGTGTTTATTTATTTTTAACAATTTTCCCACCATTGTTCAAGGAACTGACAAGGTCACTCTTTTGTTCCCTGGGAACACAGTTGAAGGTGCAGTATGAATTTTTCATTTTCAGGCAATGCCAAAAAATGGCCATTTTTTAACGTCCTCCTTTCGATATTAACAGACACGGGTCGCAGCGGGAGTACAAATCCCACGCAGAAGACGACAGGGAGAGAATGACAATCAGTCGAGTAACAAAAGGCCGAGCCCTGGGAGGTGTAGTATTGTTAGAGGCGAACGAAAAGGGGGAGGAGCCGTGGTAAACGCGGCGTAGGAAGCGGTGACGCGATGCTCCGATTAGAATATTTACCGGTGTCATTCGTTACAAGCCGTGGAGCATAATACAACGTAACCACGAGCGTCTCGGGTGACGCAGTGCGGTGTCAAAGAAACCCGAGGAGTCGAGATCGTCCGGGAACGTTCACGCCCGTGGAAATGGCCCGTGGGTGAGCTTGATTTCTCCTGGGGTGCATGGAGAAAGCTGAAGGTACGACAGTAATATACGGGGTCTGGTACGAAGTCGACGGGGAAGCGAGATGCGAAAGGAAACTGGAGATCCGGGGACGCGTATATGGCTGGATAGAAGAATAACGACTCGAAGTAGATGAAGGGGCAGGGGGGAAGGTAGTACGCTTAAACAGGAAAAAATGGAGATCGAGATGAAGGAAACGGGGATGAACGTTAGGGAAGCTGCGTGGATGAATGACTAGACTGATATTTGTATGAGCCGACTACAAGATTCGTCTTAATTTACGTCACTTTGTGTTCACTGCTAAATAAACTAATACCTTTTGCTATATTTGTCCCTTTGAAGGACAGAACACCAGATTAATGAAGGATTTTCTTCAAAGTAACGACAACTCAGACCGTCGAGGTCCTACCGCATTAGACACACAGACTTCTATACAAAGGTGTCTTGTAACTGGTGATACAACCGGAAAGGGGGTAATTGTACGTGAAAATACAAGTCGAAAACATAGAATAAAATTTTGTCGTTTGATGCATCGTTTCCAAGCAAAGCGATTTTAAACATCTGTTAAATGAAAGTTAAATGAAGTGAGGCCCCAGGATACAATAGGAAATATAGTCGAATCACGTTCCTAACACAATGGTAGACATTTTGAACAATTTCTAAAATAATGAAGTTTATCATACACGAACTTTCTTTTTCAACTTGGCACAACGTGTATAATAAAGAAATAAAAATTATCCAAACTTATTATCTATGGGTTGAACGATATTATTGTGGCTATTGACAATCGTGGAATTGACAATCATCTAACGCAACTGCCAGTAAAAATACATATTAGCCAACATGCATGCGGGCCAAGCAAATGTTTAAAGTCGATTTTCTTGGAAACGAAGCCTCAAATGAAAAAAATGTTGTTCCACGTTTTCGACTTACTTTTTCATATAGAATCATCCCCTGTTCGGTTGTACCACCAGTTAGGGGATGCCCTGTATACTACGCTAGACCGCTAATGGCCGAGAGAAATGTGATGCGAGTAATGAGTGATGTCCGCCATTTTCCGTGGAGGCAAAACAAGCGGAAAGTGTAGGCGGACACCTCCCCACCATTCGCATCACTTTTTCCCGTGCCAAACTATGGGCATCAACAGTCTAGTGTAGTATATACAAACCTGTGATTAGACAATATAGGTTGCTTCTGCGTCTCCCTTTGTAGTTTGAATCGTGGAGATTGACTGAATTTAAACTAACGAGGAGGCGAACAAAAGCGAAATAGAGGAAGATCATCCGCAATCATAAAATTTATGTCATTTCACGTTATCCAGAGAAAATGAGCAGAAGCACAATATACTTGCATACATGTACAAGAAGTCTGTTCGCGGAATGTGGAAAAATTACATCAGAAAGGAAAACACTAAAGAGATTTCAAAGTCTACAACTTTCAACAAGAGGAAAAAAACAAATGACCAAGGAGAGATTAAAAAGATGGTAAAAGGGGAAAGGTAAATATGGAGGAAAACAGGAAGCTCGAGGATACAGTGTGAAAAAGAGGACGAAGGATGAATGGTAAGCTCGAACGAGGGAAATACAGAAGACAGAAAACAATTGTCGTGTGTTTCACTTTTTCAACGGATGAGGTTGTCGGCGATGCTTTAATAACCGTTGTTGCGCCGGAAGTAAATGTGCCTTGGTATCAGCTTCGCGGAGGAATAACACGCCGGTGTGGACCCGGGAGAGTCATTTCAAAGGAGATGTCAACCAATTTATCCTGGCCGACAATGGCTACCCTCGTCTGTAACGATGTACCTTCGGATCCGTGTCCTATGCCATCACGCGTAACCACAGCTCAGCTGTAACTCATCCAATCGACGTCTCGACCCACCAACCAGACATTGTTTTCGATATTGTTCCGACACAATGGGAATATTGTGTTACGCTGAGAAGAACGGCGAGACAAAGCCTACGTTAAATTAATAATCGAGACGCTGCTAATAAATATCCCCAGACTGGAAGGGTCTCACGAAGGACTATAAGATGCTTGAAGTTGATAAACTACTTCACGCGAGAGAATAATGTTGATGTATTTCGAGTCCAATTAAAATCGGAAGGGAAAGGCAAGACGTATACTTGTGCATGTCAGTTCTTTAGGTATTGTAGCAAAATTTCGAGAGACATGTAGGCGTGGATCATACACAGTCGCATTATATTCCTATGGAAAAATCTAATATACACATCAAGTTTTTCATGAATCGAGAAGTTATTATTAACTGAGTCTCAATACTTTTGCACGAAATTCAATTACTACAATTCATTTTCAAGTAAAAATTAAGACCCATTTGAGAAATATAATTATTTTAATAAATGCGAAATTATGGTCTTTTTATCGTATTCTTAATCAAAATACTTGTACAAACGAAAACATCGCACAAACGTTGTCGATTATTTTATCATGTCAATAATTTTTTAAGTGTCAATTATTCGTGTTTAAGTATCGTATTATAAATATTTACAAAAGGTGTATCATGGAGAACAAGAGGTGTGTGGAGCATAAAGTAAAGACTATATGAGAGATCTAGACCGATTTCGCCCGTTCTACTAGATGTCGTAATTGTATATAGGGATGGTCCGTATGGTGGCGCCCATGTATCCCTGCCGGATATGCGGTTGCAAAATGCGAGTGGGTTTTGATCGATTTGCGTTCGTTGTATGAGTACGTGTAATTAATCATTATAAAACTCTTTGTTATTTGTGGACAATCAAACAAATATATTCGTTTTTATTTTTCTATTATACCTGTGTTCAAATTCACTATTGAGCCACTGCCAAAATTCTGACAAAGCGTAACCTGAACTTTGTTATACATAACATAACTTGTCCATTGCATCCACAAACTTAAGTATGGATTACTGCGTCAATGTTTTCGTGCCTATTTAACTATTTAAAAAGTTTCTGTACTTGTAACCAACACTATACGTTAACAACATTATGCGCATAGAGTACTTATGTCCAAAATAATTTCCAGACAAGTACATACCGATATAAATTCACTCTGTATTTAATATGCTGAAACAAGTCATCATGTGTTTAACTGCACACTGCATCAGTACAGCAGGAAATTAAAAAATATTAAATCATTCATAGTAAATTTGGAATTACCGATAATTTTACGCATGATCATTTTATTTTAAGTATTATCTATCTAAAGCTCTGCTTTCTACTGAACAGTTCAAGTGTTGGATACAAGTTCAAGAAGTATAACTATATGTATAGGTATTAGATTGTCTCTAGATGTCAGGGTGACCAACACCGGCATGGCCAATGAAATAAGCATATCCTACATTGAACTTGCGTAACGCATTCCCTGCACACGCCTCAACAGCCCTTTGCTTTCAGAATAAACACGCATGCATTACCACAGGTGGTTCGTCTGTTGTAAGTGCAGACAATTTGCACCTTGATAACTGCATTAGTTTGATTCATGGCTCGGTACACCCGCCATGCACTTAATCAATATCAAAATTACGAGTAACGTTAATATTATAAAAAACAACCGTCGTTGCATTTCATAAAGCATTTGTCCTCGTGATAAATGTAATACAACCTAACTAATAATTAACAATGCTGTTCTGATAAGATTGGTGACCATTAGGACCGACTTGGAAATATCCGAAAGATTATTTTAGAAATTAACAAAAAAGAAGGATTTTTGCCTACCGGCAAAGAAATTATGAGCAGTCTTGTAATAAATATTCTTATGTATCATGACCGTTCCTATAACCGAGCTTATGGTACGTGAAAACATGCACTGCTCTGCGTTTAATTTCAGAAATTATTATCATAATTATTGCTTGGCAATGGTGATGAATACAAGAATATAATTAATGTAGTATAATTTGATATATTTACTTAATGTATGTAAAAATAAGAAGTGGCACAGTTCTAACAAATTCCATGTTAATCTTTTTTATTTTGGTTTTCAATTTAATAAATTCAGAATATAAACATTAAAACATTTGTGCAAGTACCTACTCCACATGAACATGACAGTCAAAAACTGATAATACCACAAAATCTGTAATTTGCAATAATAATCTGTTTTACATATGTATGTGTCTGTATACAGACTGTTCGGCTGCTGTATGCTAATATTTTAAGAGGTGATTGCTGAAGTGATTCTGAACAACTTTTTCCTTTGGCAAAATGTCGTTTGAGGCTTTGTTTTTTAATTATTAACGAAAAACACTGACCAACCAGAGCGCCTGTAGAGCGCGCGTTCAGCCCCGAGACGATCGTGGTATGCTCAATCGCGAACTTTAACGCCCTCTCAGCTGAGCGCGCAGTCTACGCGCACTCTGAAACTCGGCTCGATTTTGGCCGGTGTTGCTGCCATTAGTCTCGCTAATGGCAACCTAGTGGCTATTAGGGTATTTTCCTGTTGACACCTTGTTCACAAAATGTTGGATTCCGTTACTCCTTGTAATACAACGATATCCCGGTGACATTTGTAAAAAAATGATAATTAAGCAACAGCATTTCTAAAATAGCAAAACGATGGAAGTTCTAATTCTTAGAAATGTCTTTAGGCTAGTTTAGGTTAGGTTAGATTACTTAGGCTTAATTAGGTTAAATAAAACCGTCAGGCGAGTCAATAAAATAAAAAGCATGGCAGAACTATTTTTCTATTGACACCTTGTTCACAAAATACTGGATTCCGTTATCCATTACAATACAATAATATCCCAGTGACATTTGTAAAAAGAAATTATAATTAAGCAATTACATCTTTAAAATGGTGAAACGCTGGAATTAAGTTCTAATTCCTAGAAGTGTCTTTAACGCCAGCGCAGCGACGCGAGAACTCTTAAGTAACATGTTACGTTAATTCCTATGAAGTTACAGATTTCAGGCGACCACTTTAACCTCCTGCAAACGTGAGTATACAGTACACGTCTTGTAGGTGATACAACGCATATGCATGCACGTACTTGCATGTATGTAGCTACGCCAAAGTTAAACCAACAGTGACGCATGCATACACAGATTAAATTCACACAGTGCGTGTACCAGTGGAAGTTTAAGCTATGACTGTACGCAAGATTTTACTATTTGCGTCCAGAATGAAATTTCCTGAGACGGCACAGGGGTGAGACGGGTACACCGCGCTCCCCACGTGTAACGCCAGAAACTCGAGCCTGGTAGGTTACGTACACTTTCTTTGTCAATACAGTAATGTCTCGAAATAAGGCACGACTTTCTGCTTTGGAATAAGGCGACGGCTATCCCCCCTTCGTTGTTTGAAGTCGCCACGCTCACCGAGAGAGAGGCGTGAAGCCGTAAATCTTTACGGTCGAGCGAACAGTGATGTTTCTTAGTAGAAGGATAGAAAATGTAATGCTTCCTCACTTCGTACCGTGTTATGTATATGTATATTCGTATAACCACGCACACACATATTAACATATTATAATAGCACTTATAAAGTATATTATTATTATAACAAGATACGTACAGATACACACACACGGCACGCAGAGAGATTAGTTCCACGTCTCCAACGGTACCCCAAACGTTTTAACATTCGAACACCATTATTAAAGTCCATCAGTCGGGACTTCATCATAGTCAAAAAGATTACCCAATATTAATTTGGCGGGTAAACGTCGCGACGTTGCATACCAACTGTTTAAGGCGGAATTTACGACTCCGCCGAGGAAGTAATCCGTGCCACCAATCGCGACGTAACACACAACGAAACAACTGTTATATGGCGGTTGTTTCCTCACATCTGATAACTCGATTTCCCTAATTATTCAAATAATTGTCAAAGAATAAGAGCGTGTGTGACACGGAATTAGTGAATAGGAGCGTGCTTCATTAGTATGATTCTACCTGCTCCGGAATCGCTTAGGTTAAAACGAGAGGGCATATCATCTTCTATCCTCTAAAGTACCATATTTCGCCTCGACGGAAGCCTTTAATATTTTGCCGCGATCTCGAGCCCCTCGCTCGTAAACCATGAGTTCGCTCACGGCCCCTTCGGAATCAAAGTCATGCCGAATAGTCTACTGATTCGTTATAAGAGACTGGCCGGTCCCGAGCCAGTACCTTATTTCGAGACATTACTGTATACGTGAGCGATATCCAATCGGTCTGAATTCGGCTCTAATTCTCTAATGAAATCTAACCAATCAGACACGCATGCCTTACAGAAGACTTAATTCTGTACGCGAATAGTATGTGTTTCTTCCAGAATGTTAGTAACGCAGTACAACTAGAGCACGCAGGTTACTTTATGTTTTAATTATCTTCAGATAGTTGGTTTTATACATGAATTACAAATTCGCTGTAGTCGTAATCACGGCACCGTGGGCTCTGATTATAAGCGCAATATACACACACGATTGCGATGTCCTGATAGATATTAACACCTTGCTGAGTGCTCGCGTGTTTGCTAGGTTAGTTTAGCGTTTTATAGCACACAGTAATCAGCGTTTATGCGAATGCATGTGTTTGGCAACATGTAACCGTGGATTAACCGTACATCGGACTACATGCGCGTTACTAATTTAAATAATGTAGTTATACTTAATTTAACCGTATCTCTGGCAAATAGCAGTAAAACGTCTGTACATAGTGACTAAGTCACTTATAGGCTAAGTCCCCAGATAGCCAGGTCGAACCAGTTGCGTGCCAATCGGCAACCACTTGACAGCAACAGTTGTAATATAACCTAACCGCCAATTTCAACAGACTCAGCTATATTTTCATTGTCCATTTATTAACGTCATCGAATGTATCAAATACTGTATCGAATTTGTAGCCACTTTGTCAACAAAGCTTTGTAGCAAGGTTTAGCAAAATCTTGTCTGAACAGCTTGGCTATGAGGGTCATAGTCTATAATTATTTATACTTGGAAGTTGTTCCCATAATTGAAATAAGAAATTTCTTCCCTATACATCAATGCAATAAATTTATTGGACTGTCACAGTGCATGTCATATCATATAGATAATATGTCATATCATATATACGATAAACCAATTTTTGTTCATGTCCGTAACCCCATTATATGTGTAATTTACAACCTGTTAAAGAGAAATGCTTGCAAATTCTTTAAACAACTGTAATAAATTGATTACGAAATTCTAGCTAGATGTATAGAAACTTTTTTAATCCAGTCTACATATTCTTGTGTAATAGCTAGATGAATATAACGTCTGGCGAGGCTAATATCTTTCCTTGGCACGGAATCAAGCGAGAATTGCCTTATTTAATTGTTCTTCGTTCTGGATAATTATCTCGCTGATACTTCTTATTGAATGTCTTTTTTAATCAAAGGTGGAACATGGATTCGTCATAGACAGGTATGCACGCTACGACCTTTAGCACTCCATCTCGATCTCGATACAATCAGGCAACGCGTTTTCCAAGTGAAACCTCGTCGTTAGCAGTTGATCTTCTCGGAGGCTGCGTGTCGGTACAGAGTACCGCAGCGCGATTGAATTGCAACGAAGGGTGCGGTGGGCAACCGATACGCTACTGAAGTAGCGAAAGAGATCGACTGCAGTTGCAAGTTACAAGCAATGGCGTTACGTCACAGGCGCATTTTACACGGCACGCATTCATGGGAATTACAAATCTCTCCGTGCCAAGTAACAGGTCTTGAAAATCCAGTATAACACAAATTGGTACTAATAAAGGGATTTATGACAGGGGACAAAAATGTTTACAATCTTGTAAACGATTCAAGATTTTGGGTTCAGCCAAGGTGGTTTGACAGATTTTACAGATTGTGAAGCAGTAAACTTGTTCTACGTATTTGCAAGTGTATGTTAAAGATTCAGTTAAGACAAGGATCAGAATGTTACATACATATATGTACGTGCACGACCCTTATAGGATACAAACAAATTTTGACGAAATGTTACTACTTCAGGTAGGACTTTTAGTAGTTAAACTGTAAAAAAGTTATTAGCGTCAGTTAATAATGAAACCAGAATCAGGTTTTATAAGGCAATTTAGCTTAATAGTTTTATAAGTTTATGAACATTTGTAAAAACAGATGGAAGTAACTTTATGATTTGTTTTATAGCAATATTATCAAAAAAGCACTTTTTATTATATCACAAAGGATTCTAAAGAATATCAGCGAAATTATATTACGTCTTTCATTACGTTGCAACGAATGGTTGTCACGGTGACGAAACCGGTCAGTGGAAAATCTGCGGTCAGTAGGGAAACACGATTTGTTTCTAGCAAAAAAAAACATGTTTTTGAAACTTAAAAGATATTATTAGTCGAACACTCACTCTTCGGATTCCCGGATGTAGTCAAACAACTTAATCTCTGCCGACTAATCACCGTAGAACCATAAACCACATTGATACATAGCCTAGTAGTATCCCTAATTTATCAAACTGTACACTCACATTTGTTTCCTACCACATTCACGTGAACTTTGGGAAAATTGGACCCTTTCTACATCAAATGAACCTAGCAATATTTAAGCAGCCCAAAACAATTGTAACCCCATTCAACGTTCAGAAGGGATCAACGCGTTTTTGTTTTAACAAACTGCTCAGAAATTACGCACTAAGTTTCAAATCATGTGTATTAACCATGTGATTATTAATCATGTGATCTTAATTAGTCAAGTCATCGCTTCCTTATTTTTCAACCAGCTACATATACTGGGTGACCCATTTGGAATGATACGCGCCATTGTCTCCTAAACTATTCGTCATACTCGTTCATCATTTATCAGCTCACAGATCAATATCTTCTGTTAGTTTGTATTTCAATTATTCTCCTAAATATTGTATATATTTTCCGATTAGTTAGGTTCACCCGTCACTTTTGATCTTCATTAACTAGCTAATGTGCGCGTTCGCTGTAACACATAAATTCTAATCGAATTTCAATGATTCGCTGTAACACATAAATCCTAATTGAATTTTAATGATACTCGCCTTTTTCCCTTCCGCAGGGTACAGAACATTTCTTCAAAATATATTCAATTCATTTTAAAGCTCCTTTACTTCAATTTCAACTCGTATCACCCGTGAATCCGTAAGGTTGTCATGAGTTTTCGGAAACCTAATATATATTTGGCATGCATAGCCAAATTTAATTATAAGCAATCCAAAAGCGTGATGTATTTGTTGTCGATTATTATTTTAAATAACAAAAAATAAAATTTACATACAAATATGTAAACGAATTTCATTTATTTTACTAGATACTCGACATTTCAAACATTGTGGGCTGCCTGATTTTTTATTCGAAATGTTAAAGTAAAATGGTAGATTAAATATTAGTCCAGTAACAATTGCACAAAATTGTAATATCGTAAGGTGAAGCGCAAAATATTTAATCAAACGTTTTATTTAAAAATCGTTCGTTTATAGTAAACATACAGCTTAGAGAGTTCTAAACGTCTACATGCAGCTTAGAGAGTTCTCCATAGCGGAAATAAACTAGAGTGTCATATTAGGAAAGGTCTCGTACTAGGCAGGTTTAACCTAGTCCGTTATTGAGGAAGTTACTTCCTGGAATCAGGGGAGGCAGTATATAGAAATCTCTCGCGAAAAGTGTGGTCTACCTGCAGCGCCAAAGGTGGCTGGAGCCACAACTAAACGTTAAGGAGGGAAATCGGGGTTCAACTTGAATTTACGTACGTGTTACATACGAACTGATGCAAGACTTTCAGTGACTAGTAACTAGTTTTGAGACACGGCCACACATGTTTAGAGTCTTGTTGCCAAAGGTTAGATATGTATGACCATATCTTAAATATTAGCCACCAGCCACTAAAAGTCTTGCCTGAAAGATGTAATTTATAATTATGAAATACACAAATATACAATTTTTAGGTACGACAGATACAAGCTTTCAAAAACACGCTCACTCGAAAACAGGCCAAAGCTGCGGAGTCACCAGTTAAAATTCCTGACTCCAACTCTGAGTCAGTTTCTCTTCCCTTCGATCTCTGATTTTTCCTTCGATTCTCAATGTACTGGGAACAGACATGTAACAGGATCATTCTGTATGATTTGTGTACCTATATGTAGATAACAAAATTGAGAAATTTTAAATATATTTACTTTATATGAAAAAAAGCAATAGCTTCCACTGTATTCATTTTGTCCGTGTAGGTTACGAAGAAAATCAGTACCATATTACTTCAGAAAACATACTGGTATTTATGAATAGTTCCTAATGTATTCATTCTCTCAATGTAGCTTCTGAACAAAAATTAGTACCCTATTACTTCAAAAAACATACATTCTCAATGTTCCTCGACGTAGCTCGATCAGAGACTTCGTAAGATGCGCACTGATACTAAACTGGAGTCGGAGTCGCACCGCCATAAAGCATCTACGCTCTAGACTCACTAAACCATGACTGTTTCTGTTGCACAGCGCCAAGTCAGAAGCTTATCTCTGACCACCCTTTTTCTTAAAAGTTGCACATCCAAGTGACGATAAAGTGTTGTTTAATCGTCACCGTAATTTGAAGAACGTCCTAACACACGACACGACGACTCTCAAGTAGATTCATGATGGATGTGGAAAGACCGGTCTGCCCTTTTGAGACACGGACGTGTAAAATCTAGCTACGTGGTAGAAGAAGCTCGTCACACAAAGGGTAGCGTGTCGATTACGATGCATACGACTTTACAGATCTTCCGCCTTTACCCTAGGTTTCCTTTTAACGCTGCTCACCAAAGATCCTTCCTTTTTACTATTCTTTCTGTGAAAAGCTTTCCGTTTTAGGGACTATTCGTTTTATGTCAGGGTGTTAGGACAAACGCGCAGTCTGTCACCTGGGAAGCAGAGCGATTTACAAGTGAAACTCTTTCACTGAACTTTTTTTCAAATATCCTTTACATTTTGGTTGACTAATTTAATAAGGTAAATGACTTCTGTGTTAACGCCATGTTGATGGAAATCGTGATGCCGCAGTGTATCTTTGGCCCTTTATGAGCCCATGTAATTTTGAAGTCATATAGTCGACATCTATATAGGCAAAATCTTGTTTAATTTTTTCTTTGATAATTTATTATAGCGTTTATAGCTGTTATATCATTCTATTACAACCAATGTGTCTCTTATTATATTTTCTTCTTATGCTACATTTGTACTTACATTGCATCAGCTGTTGTGAATTCATAGTCACAAACTGTTTCTTATGTTGAACACCAATTCTTTAAAAACAATTGCCAATGTATTATAGGCGCCTCAGGAGAAAATATGTTTCGGTATATGTTTGGTATATGTTTTGGTAAGATTCTTTTGCAGATAAATTATTACAGTGACACAAATTATTCCTGTTCAGGCCATTTCTCTTTCTACCGGTTGCAACTACATCTGTGTTAAGATTTTATTGCCAAAAGTCACTGCGAACTTGCAATGTACTTGATATCAGAAATAGAAAATTCTGTACATCACTGGAAACTGACTTAGGTCGATGATCACACGTAATATCGCCTCCCACGCAAAAAAAAGGTCCAGAAAGTCGATTACCGTTGATCTCGTGGACGTTCTTGTAGGATTACTGCTGCGTATGAAGTCCACAGCTCCCAGGGGAACTCCTCGTACACTTCCCGTCCTCTTCGCTGTGACGTATTTCGGATATTAGATTTTGAACGTCAATCAAAGCGACACCATCGATTCATAGTTATGTAGCAAAAGCGGATTACACGAGAGTGCTACCACTGCGCCACTGTATCACTCTATGTATACATGCAGAAAGTCTACGTTGCGTGCACTCGAAGCGACTATAGGGTGTTGAATTTTGTAAACGCTGATGGATCTCGGATCTAACGAAAAGTAATATGGAACCACGCTTACTTGGTGCTTTTACAAATTTTGGGAATGCATATACAATCTGCAAACGCAAAATTTGTCGTTTAATTAACATTCAATTACCAATTTCTCAGGGAACAGAAGCTAAGTTATCTTTATCAAAAAAACAATATAGGGTGTTTCGCTAACTCATACAAATGTTTTAAGGAGCGATTGCTGAGGAAATTTTGAACAACTTTTTCCTTTGCCAAAATGGTGATTAAGGCTTCGTTTTTGAATTATTAACGAAAAATACTAACCAATCAGAACGCGTGCTCAGCCGAAAGAAGATCGTGATATGTTCAATCACGGCCTTGTCACTCACACGGCTGAGCGCGCGCCTTGATTGGTCAGTGTTTTTCAGAATCACCTCAGCAATCACCCCTTAAAATATACATGAGGTAGCGAAACATCCCGTATAAAGACAATGAAAGTAAAATTATTTATTATCTTCCTTCACTCATAACAGAGTAGTAAAGTGATCCAAATGTTCGATTTTAAGAATAATGGTATCATCCTTGTACACTGCCAAATCATAAAGTACTTTTTCGGTATGACGACCACTACTAAACCATTGCAACGTGTATTATCCACTTTACAAAAACTAGAAACCGACAATACAGTGACCCAAAACATGATCGAAAAGAACGCAATACAGTGGCAAAAGCATCTTATCCTGGATGTCACAAGTAACCCAAGAAGGTGCATGTTATCTTAAGCTCTCAATTAAAAAAAAAAAACAAGTAAATCACTGTTGGTTAATAATTTAAATGGCATGATATGAATTTGTGCATTTTACGAAAGAATGTGCGCGTACCCTTGTGGTCAATTCAAAATCGATATAAAAAAGAATTTGGCATCCACTATATCAACAGTTCGTGTTCCTGTCCATACGTCGACCACTTCAAATATCGAACTGATTCAATATATTAGTTCGCCGCTGCATGTCGTGTCATCCAGAAGTGCGCAAAACGCGCCAGATTAAAGGGAAAAAGAAGTCTACAGGTTTCGATAGTAGCACCCATGTGGCGATGAACCGTATGAAGAATGACCTGTCGAATGAAACTTGCTAATCTGAAAACGATTCATCATACTCCTCTTCCCCTTTCCATGTTTGCAAACAACTGGAGAGCACGAAGCATTTCTAAAAACGGAAGTCGAACTCGTTTGCTCGTAACGAGACATGTTAATATTTAGTACACACATGTGATAACAGGTTTCTAGTGAGACAGTCAATGGATACTACAGCATTTACGGCGTATCTTGCTTGGGCTTCACGTACCAAAACTTAACGCGAGATCGTATGTCAGGGCTTCTACTTTTAATTATCTCATTAAAGCTTCTCCAATCGGTGATACGTCTCACAGTTATTGAATACGTCGACAAGGTGCTTATAAACGTTTGCGCATTCAAGTAACCAAGTGCAACTACATTAATATTAATGTATAACGACGTATTTCAGAACCCTGATAGTCAAGTCAGGCAAGTGAACACGGTGACCCGGACAAAATCGAGACGAGTTTCGCAGTCGACATGCAGCGCCACCTTAAAAGCCTAATGGCGATCAACTTTTCGCAGCGTACGTTGTATCGAACTATCGGCTCGCGATTTTGTGGTTCGTGCAAAGGGAAATTCATCTAAGTGAAGTGGGTTTGAAAGAAAAAGCCGCCAGTTCGATAGCCCTGATTCAAACAGTAAAAGTTGGTTGCGTTTTGGTAACCAACGAAACGCTGCGAAAAGTTGATAGCCATTACGCTTTTAATGTGGTGCTGCATGTCGACGGCGAAACTCGGCACGATCTTGACCGGTGTTGCTGCCGTTAGTCTCGCTAAAGGCAACCTAGTGGCATTAGGGAATGTATGCGACATAAATTTGTCCATTGGCAAGTAATAATTCAAATACCTTTTTAGCGAACATCGAGCAATGACTAAAACCTACTGAAGATCGTTCAAGAGGATGGCAACATATGGAAAGGTCAAGGTCATTGAATATGGGTTGACTAAACAGCTATTTTACCTACATCATGCATTATATGTATGCAGGATGAATAATCTAAGACTGGATTTAGAAATATTTTCGAAACTATTGAGTTTAGCATTATCGAAAATTTATTAGTTTGTAGATAAAATAGCTGTTTGGTGGACCCACCTTCAATGACCTTCACCTTCCCATACGTTGCTATCCTCCCTGGCGACCGTCAGACAGACGTAAGCTTCCTTTGTTTCACACATAGTAAGTTCTGGTAGATTAAAGTTGAAGTATCTTTTAAGCTACTGTTGAACAAAAGCAAAACTGAATTGAGAGCTTCTTTGCCACATACAGGTGAATGCAGAGTTAAGAGTCCGCGCTGTTTGTTGCGGTTCGCATGTAGGAATGGAATATTATGCTATTTTGGTTTTGCTCCATAGAAACCTTCGATCCATTTATGCGCTGAGTTTCTTACTAACCACTCTCAAAACGGTTCGATATTCTTAGAACCAGAAGATGAAACATGGCGCTTAGGTGAGTTCGATCACTATCATATTCACATGTTTGGATTCATTTTTAGCAACATTCCTATCATTTTTCAGGAAAATGATCAGGTCATTTTTGTTCCTTCAGAGAAACACTGGAAGGTTCTGTACGAGTTTCTCATTTCCAGGTGACACAAAAATGCCCATTTTTGAAAATCCTCCTTTTTTGTTCGAGGAAACTATATAAATTTGTAGGTGATACTTCTTGAATGCAGAAATGAAATTAAACTTCGTCAAAATTGATTGTCGCGTCCGACACTGGACAAGTCGACGAGGGGTGGAGCACTCTGTATATCATTCAAGAAAAAAAGGGGGTATCGTAAACGTCGCAAGCGAAACAGTCAATAAAGTATCGCGTGTTGATCGTGCAAGTCAAAAGACGCGCTACGACTTTCATATTGGATGCATCTGAATATAATGCAATGACCCGGCGAAACATCTGCCAGGTGGGGACTTACTGTTAGGGCTGCACGGTTAACACGACAATGCATCACGCTACGTGTTCGTTTAAAGCCGTTTCGTGATCCTCATAAACGTCATCCGAGATATAATCATTTCGTTCCGCCGCGCCAAGTTCTCGGAGTTGATTTAATCACGGGCATGAAAGAACCCGGGGTTTCCTAACTCTGCGAGTTGTAAAATATCGTCCACGAGATTTCATGCTGTTCTGTAAACAAGAGTCGCGTTCCGCGTAGAATAGCAACAGATTCGCATCGATCGTGTCCAAGCATGTAGTTGTAATTGCAATCTCGTTTCGATAATTTCTCGCGAAGTGGGTCGACTTTTATTACGTGTACGATAGGCGCAAAATTTATTATTCCATCGAAATTGAACCTATTTGTCATTTCTGTTTTAACAACAGCTGTCCAGAAATATAGTTGGGCAAATTTTATTCTGAATGACGAATGAAGAATAACGAATGAAAATGCGGCATTTATTCGTAAATAACGAATAACAATTTTATTCGGTGAGAGCTTATTCGTTAGGCATGAATAAATATCGACTGTTATTCCAACCTCATTTATTCGATCTTTTATAAGATCGGTAGGTGACACCCGCCACTTACCGACCGCTGTTAGATCGGATCATAACCTTTTTCCTTACCACGGATCCCTAAATATACATGCATTGTAGAAGTCACGTGATAGTTCTAGTCGTCTGTTCAGTCGGCTACTTCTTTATTAAAATAAGAAATTATTCGAATAATACCCAACTGTGCCCAGAAAATATTTATACGCAAAGCTTCGTTTGAAATAGTGACAACTAATTTCAATGAACAGAAGGCGGCCGAAGATGTGTCATATCAAACGTAATTGGATGATCTGGAATGTTGTGTGAATCTTTCGCAATTCAATTTGCTTGTTCGTTAATTACGCTGCAGATGAATATCTATAAGGTAACCGTGACTTTGACGTATGCAGCTGTTAGAAGGTAACTGATAGCTATGGAATTGGTCGTATTCGAGCCTTAATCTACCCTGCAAAACAGGTTCCAATGAAAGCTGATGCTATAAAAATGCATTTATGGAAGTAAACAGTGCAAGTACTATTCGCGTCCACAATGAAGTATAATGTCAGGAATACGGGTCTGATTGGTCAGATTCTATTAGAGCCGAATTCGAATCAATTAGATATCTGTATCGCTCACGTGTATTAACAAAGGAAATGTACGTAACCTATGGGGCTCGAGCTTCTGGCATTACACGTGGTGATCGCTGCGTACCCGTCTTACCCCTGTGCCGTCTCAGAAGACTTAATTCTGAACGCGAATAACAAACTGAATGCATTATCAGCGCTTTATTACACGAACTACACTTAACATTTGAATTGTCGTGCCAAGATCTTGAGCTCTTATTTAACAAACATTCAAACTGTTTCGTCTTTACATTCAAATGTTTGCTTACATTTTGCTACATATTTCTGCAAACGCCAAACAGCAGCTGTACAGTGAAAAAATACAAGCAACAATACTTTATATCATGCCCCGATGCAACAGTTGTATACATGATTTTAGTTTTAAGAAAGATTTACAACATTCCATCTATTTTTTATTTAGAAGAAAAAACATTCTGTGTACATATTCTTGACAGAATATGACTGAGTAGCTTTTTGCTGAAACCATACTTTTGCGCGCATGTTTAACAGTACATCTTCCAAAAGTATGAAGAAGGTGTTTTATCAACGATATTATACTAAACAGTGAACATCAGTTAATTAATTTTACAAACGTTGTATTACGATTATGTTACTTGCTTTACGATAATGGTTTTCATATATTTTAATACTCGACTTATACATTGCTTACAATTTTTTAACGAAACTTTAAATCTTATTGGTCGCACTAAAAAGTGTATACAGACAAAGATATGAAAACTTCAACAATTTCTAAGGATAATGGTGGAAAAGTTGTTTGGTAATACGGCCAAAGTAGAATGACGGTCACGTGTCGCGTGGGCGTAGCTCTCCTCTTTCCTTTGTGTTAACTTCTCGGTACCGGGTCACAGGGAACTCGGGAAAATCTCAGAAATGCGACCTTTCGAACGTTTACCCTTTCTCTGTTTCTCTCCTGTTGATCCTTTCTATCTTCCTTGATCCAGCTGCGCAGAGTTTCTCACGCTTTACCCACGCACACAGGGAGCGATGACGCAGTCACACTTGTTGCACGATCAGTTGCACGAGCACCTCGCACTGATCGAAACATCGTGCAGGTACGCATCTATGTATGTATGTATCCCGATCTCACTGATGCAATTAACACAAGAGACTACAACTTGTGCTGAGCTTACTAGAGTGCATTTCAAAGGCGTAAGAACTTTTCATCGCATTGGTGAGCTTTCCGGTTAATTATTGATTAATCCGGGACGAGATTCAATCTTCGAGTTCATTCTTGCGCCTGAATCCACATTTTCCAATTCAAATTTAAGTTTTGCATCAGCAAGGGAATGATCGTATAAGAATATGAAGGACTGATTCCATTTAAATGAATCGATATGCTATATGAAAATTATACGGCTCAGAAGTCATTATTTATTGTCGCAATTAATAAGTGAGGTTAGTAACAAACTTGAGGTACATGCATCTCTATTTGTTTTTTAATAGTTTTTTAATAATCATCATCATTCATTGTACAGGGTGTACAGAAATGATATGTAAAGACAACGACTTCGTGATTTTACACCTTCGGATCGGTGGATATTTGTGAAAAAAAGCCCGTGCAAGATTGTCCTTGACCTTGAAAATTAAAGCTACAATTTTTGTTTACCCTATCAGATTTTACTCACCATGAGGGTAAAAAGTGTCAAAGGAACCATGGGTCGAAATTCAACAGTTTTCTTGAAAAATAATGTTAAAGGTACCGTTAGATAGCACTAAAAAACAAAGCCTTAAATAAAGTTTTGGCAATGGAAAAAGTTGCTTAGAATTATTTCAAAAATCGCACTTTCCCAGCTGTTACTGAAGTTCCGGGACACCTTATATGACACACGTATTTCAAAAGTGACCCAAACCAAGAAAAGATGTTTTTCAGGCAAAGTAAAACAGCCATAATTTTGTCAGTTCAGAAATAGTTTTTTGTTCTTTCTGAAAGCTCTGTCCTTCTAAAATTGTAAAAGAATTGTATCAACTTCCAGATAAATAAAATTCAACGTGGAAAGGATTGTTTACACTTCATAGACCTAACCTAACTGATGCAAATATTGAGCTGTATAAGTTACTTGTAGTGTTTAATTAAATATAACAGTTTTGTCCCCGCACCATATGCACGCAAATTCCAATACCGTAACGTAATAGCCATCGCAACGTTCATATACAAATTATACTGCAGATGTTCACTTTGGTGTAACAATGTAACGAAGGATATTGCAACGTTTGTATCATCTGATAGGTTATTACTAAACTTTGGTACTAAAATTTTCTGTACCATCATCAAAATTTTTAAAAATATGTCGTATAAAAAGCATACAAATATACATTTCTACGCGATCGTCCACTTAAAAATATAAATTACATTATTAGAAATACTTTCATATTTGCTATTATTATTACAGTCACCTGGACTCGAAACACTCTACATAAAATTAGTTAAAAATAATTCGTTTATTTTAATCAAACTTCGGTTATTGGTATCACTTGTGATACTTACACTTGGGAACAAATGATGAGAGAATTTTTAGCGCATTCGTACTACAGTAGACACTCGATAAGCAAGTGAAAATCGGGGCCCTCTCGGTCCTCATTTATCGTGTAGAAGAAGCGAATTTGATAAGTACCAGAGGCATCAAAGCCTGCTCACTGACATAAGCGTGTTTAAGCTTGGCGGCGTGTTACAATGTCTAAAGAGCGAAGAGGAGACGATTCTGGGGACAACTTATCCTCACTTACGTCACAATATACGAATAACCAGTAGCGACACTCCCACAAAATCGTGTCCGAGAAATGCTACAGCGCATGCCCCATATTACCACTGACAGGATGGCGTCAGGTTCTCTGCATAACATCTATGCTTTTATCATGCGCATCCACGCCACGCAGCGCCATTTTGTAGCGCAGTAACAACCGATCAGAGCATCGCGCGCTACTACACGACAATATGGCTGCCTGTCACGTGACTTCAGTTAGCAACATCAAAGGCACCGACAAGAAGAGCCGCTACTGGTTATCTTATACTGTGGTTACGTGTAGATCGGGAATCTTCACTTATCCAGAATCTACTTTAAATGGACCTTTTTCTCGAACGTTTCATTCAACGGAAGCATACCTTTTATCTTTTACATGAGTGCACGGCAAGAATTTGTAGAAAATACGTACGTGCCCCTTATGTTTCTTTCAAAGATAGTTGTTTATAAGAAGAGCAGCGTAAATGCGTAACGTTATATTAAATGTACAGTTTGTAATAAATATAAACTATAAATATCATAGTTGCTTTTAATAATTTGAGTTCAAAATTGAACATTTTTATTCGCTGTTTAATGTTATCAGGCAGTTATTCTTATTAAAAAATTGCAAGTACCAAAGTAATCGAAAGAAGCGGCTTCCACTGTACCTTTTATACATTTGTTACGCACGGTGAAATTATTTCATAATTTTGATTCGTTCGGGAACGTGTCATCCGGGACGACGGTTGGAATTTTTTACAAATGTTTATAATCATAAGACGCGTACGCGACCAAGCCCGCACCTGCACACTTGGGACCCCTCCTAAAGGAAACTCAGACCCTGGGAGAGACAGACCAAATTCCTGGGAGGCGCCAGCCCTACAAGGAATAAACAGAAGACCACCCTCGCAGCGTTCCCACGAAACTGGAGCAACTACAGTTACCCCTTCCACAATTACGAGCCTAATTTTTGAGTATATAAGGACCACGAAATTGAACCAAATCGGGCTAGTCCTGGTCACGCGTTCGTTGCGTTAGTTTCGTTCGTTGACATAGACATTGCAAGATCGGGTTAATCCCCTTCGAGCAAATATCTCCTTTCAGTACGTAGTTACTGCTTGGCTTTCTTACTTCAATCTTCGGTGAGCCCCCGTGTAATTATTATACGTAAAACCCGTGGATTCATTGTATACCGCTCAATTTTTGTAACTTCCATTTCATCTTGAATATATCAGTCATAGTTTTATCACAAGTTGTTTTTCCATTGCACCTTCTTCCAATACATAGAAAATCCTCGATTTGAACGGGACCCACAAAGTACATCATAGCCGCTCGTGGTGTACGCACGTTACGAGTTCCTTTACCTGAACCCAACCTGACCATCCGTGTTTATACGGCTACCCGGCGTGTACGTCGGCTGTCCGGAAACACACACCTTCCTTGATTCTGGTGAGCCGGCTACGTGGCGCTTCACACCCGCCAAATAGTCCGGAGATCCGGAATCCTTCCATCCGCGCCTATCGGCTACCTGACGACGTCAGCTGTCCAGAGAAGCGCACTCTTTCCCTTTGCTGTGACTCTCGGCTATCCGACGCTTCACAACCGTCGGCCAGTCCTGGGAGAACACGGACCTCTTCCCAGGTCAGTCATTCAAGTTTGACCTGTTAACCCACTACCCGATTATCAGGTGTAACCATAACCCTTGAACCTTTTTCCCGGCCAAACTCGCCAAGCCCTGGCTCGTAACACATTTTAACGGGTCGACAAACTGGTACAAAATATTATCATTTTTTCTTAAATGTTCTTTCTCTTAATCAGCATTTTCATACACGAAAACGTTGTTTAGAATCACCTCAGCAATCGCCCCTTAAAATATTGACATGCAGTAGCCGAACACCATGTTATGTATACTGCTACAAATAATTCTTTTTATTTGATAAAGTTACACATTTAAATTAGTAGGCAATTAGCAAATAACGTAAGTCCATAATTATGGAAACCTAAAAAACTTTTACTTTTGAATTTTATTAAAGTTATTCGGATTTTTTTACTCAAAACATTACGAAAATGTAATTAAATGTAAAAGTTTGAGAAGTTCAATATCATTTTCAAGTAGTGCTCTAAAAAATCATTGTACTAACTGCAAGTAGCTTTTACAAACTGCTTTTCAAATAAGATAATCATAGAATGCCTGCTTCATTTACATTATTTCAATCATGACTTTATTATTTGAAGACAAAGACATACTAAAAATGCACGCCGCAGAATAGAGGCTAATAAAATTGCTTTCTCCTATAAATATTAAAGAAAATATTTTCCAAGTTTAAACTGTAACAATTTAAACAATTTAAGTTGTAATAATATTTAGCGCGTGCTTCTGTCTTAATTTGTCGGGGGTAAAAGAAAAAGGTATAGAAGCAGCATAAAACCGTTTCTGATCATTTCATTATTAAGCAATTGGCTGTGTAAAAGTGACTTCCGTTTAACAGCATGATGCATCGCGTTTATATCGAATTGCAACGCGAGTCTCGCAAGCCGCACCATGACAATCAATTTGATACACCTTTTGTGCCGATCGCAATTAATCAGAGGTATAACTCGAGGCAGAGGATCGTGAGAAACGATTAAAGATACATCTTCGTTAGCAAAGGTTTGTCGGTATCGATCGATCTGCTCTCTCGTCCATCCTTTCTATCTGACTGTCGGAAAATGCAATCTAGAATACTACGCGATTGATACGTGCTGCCAACTGTAGTGACGATGTGCTTTATACGCCGGTAACGATGCTTTTGCAGGTTGCATTGGGTTTTCAAATGCTGAACTCGACTTGAAATTGCGATCGTGAAATTCTTCCGTTCGATGAGATCCTGTACCTCGGCTTTAAATTAATAGTACCCATTTTTTTCCCTTTTTGGATAGAGCTACGTATGCGCATGGTATTTCGATCGGTTCGGCTACCAACGTCAGCATGCAATGATTAATTGCACGCTTGTTCAATGGAAAGATTTTTATCGTTCCTCTGGAATAAATGATTCATGTTTCGCGTGCATTCGCGAGGATTACAGAAACGATATGCTGAAACATGACATCGATATGTTAGATCAACTTATTATAGAATTCTGCTTACGATTTACAAGACTGAGTTCACGCTTCAGAAAGTTTACATAATGATAATTTTGAATCAGCATTTCATGGAGCAATCTGTTGTATCCTTGTTATTTGTTCCTGAACTGTGCCGTGCTTCGTCGTCGGACGATGTTTTCCGAATTACACGAACACGACACGTCGCGAACGTCGATGCGTGGATTTATCCCTACTAGGGGTTGTAAATACCTAGATAGCTTTTGGGCTACACTGGTGGATCGAGACGCTGCTCGTCAAATTAATCTTGAGCAGTTAGTTAAAATAGGTAAATATAGTTCGGACTGCCGAACGTGGAGGAGCATATTCCGTTGCATATAAGTCCCGCGTCGATTGGACTTGTTGGCGAAGTTGCTCGATAGCAATGTGACTAATCTATGTATAGGTAGAGCCGTCGTGCTCTTGCGGCTGATCTGTTAGGTGGTTGAGTCAGTTCTAGTTCTTCACTTTTCGAAAGTTGAAGTGTTTCCAGTTTTTCGTGTTCCGGGAGGAAGTCTTGGCGACTTCCTAATTTTCGTTCCTTCGCAACACACCGGCTGATCTAGCGTCGCGTCGGTCGTCGTCCTCGTAACCGAGCGTCGCGCAAGACCGTCGCTCGCATGGTTCCTTTCACACTTTTTATCCTTATGACGACTAGAATCCGCTAGGTCGAAAAATTTCGACCTTAATTTTCAAAGTCAAAGACAATTTTGCATGGGCTTCTTTCACAAATGTCCACCGATCCGAAGGTGTAGAATCACGCTGTGTTGATCGTTACATATAATTTCTTTACACCCTGTACATTGCCAACATATCATAAAACCATCAAAGAAGTAAACGAGACTTCATTCTCATGATTCTCATTGCGGGCAATCTGTGTAGATCATATTATTCGATTTACTGCGATGGTGGTACGTCAGATTCGCTCATCGATGCAACTACTAACCAGTGCCCATTCGAAACAATACCATGTCTATGTGGTGCACCTTACGTCCAACTAACCTAACAACTTAATCTAAAATTCACGTTCTTACTCAGAACAACGACAGGTAACAGATATTGCCTATACATATCGTTACACTTTCAACTTTCAAGCGCGGTACAGAAGTGAAATCGATCGATAAACGACTGGGCTGAAGCCAAACACGATATCGTTACAGTATAAGAATAACCAGTAGCGGCACTTCGTGTCGGTCCTTTTGATGTTGGCATCCGAGGTCACGTGGCAGGCGGCCATGTCGCTGGCGTAGTAGCGCGCGATGTTCTGATTGGTTGTTTCTACGCTACAAAATGACGTTGCGTGGCGTGGGTACGCACGACGAAAACATACTATTTGTCCCAACCGGGATGCCGTGCAGTCAAATCACGGGCCCCACTTGCAGTGACATGCTCTGTCATTATTGGTTGGGTCTGTCACCTTCTAAGACTTTTGTGTGACGTGCAGTGAAACAGATAAATCGAGATAGACAGAGATGAACCCTATGTCATATGCATTTATTGTACATATGTGACATTATGCATATGTTTGTGACTACTACGACGCAAGCGCCAGAGCGACTGGGTGGAATTAGGAAGCGCAAAAGGCCTACCCCCCTGCCCCTGTATTGTTCAGTTTGTGGAGGCTCGGATGGGGCTCGGCACCTCGGTTGGGACAAATGATAGATGCTATAGAGGGAACCTGACGCCATCTTGTCAGTGGTAATATGGGACTTGCCCTGCAGCATTTTTCAGACACGATTTTGAGGGAGTGTCGTTACTGGTTATTCCTATACTGTTATATCGTTCTGTTGTTTCCGCGTATCGTGGAATGTTGGCGCAGGTTGGCAGGTTATGGTGCGAATAATTGCGTAATATAGGCATGTCACGTAGGTGGCAACATTTGCACGTGGCGAACGCGATGTTCAGAGAAGCTGATTACGCCGACTATTGAAATCACTCGCGCGTTAATTGCTTCGTTCGTTACCTATGTAATTAAATCGATTCAATTTGCATGTTTACAACCGATGAGTCTGTCAAATCTTTAATTGTGGACGACAGAATGAACGCCAATAAAATTAATGAAAGCGTTTCGTTTATGCGAAAAATTGTAAAGCGTATGTATAACTACCTTAACGGTTACTGTTAGATCGTTCTCAACCAGCATTTGTAAAGAGTACATTGAATGCACATGATGTGGCTTAGGGGAATATGTAAGTAGAGAAGAGGTAGTTCCAAGAGGCAGTATGAAAGAGTGGATAAAAATATACTTGAAGTAAAAGTTAAAGACATAAAATATCAAGCAAAACGTGACAAAATCCCGTAGCCATGCTTCTTTGCTTCATAATTAACTGTATATTAGTTGTTTTGTCCCCACATTGGCGTGGAAATTAGTTAAGCATTTTGAGCAACATATTAGTAAAGTACAGATATTCTATACAGATATTAAATTAGAGATATTCTTCAAAATGATAACAGTATAATCATTTTCATAAATACTGTTACATAGTGGAACATCGAAGTTGCTTAATAGCTATCATGTTATTGTTTCCAAATATGAGACCCTTAGAAGTTCTTACTTCAGATCATCTTAAGCTACTTTTAATGCACGAGTGGGAAATTAGAAATTAAAATATCAAAATTAATATGAAAGATTAAAATATGGGTTATACGAGAAAGAGTTGCTACAAATTTGGGTTATACAAATTTGAAGCGCACGGGGTGTATACCGTAAAAAAAAAAACGGGAATTACTGTAATGCTATATAAAGGATGCAAAGAGGTGCTGGAGAAACGGATTTTATATGCCCAATGTGTAAAGAAAGACAGAAGCAATAAATTTAAGGAACAAATGTACTGTGTCTCACATTGGGAACCTATCTTTTTAATCTTTTTATTTGCATAATTTTCGTTTCTATTTCATTACGAAAGAACTGAATCTTTCTTACTCTAGTTTCCAATAGGTTACAAAAGAATGCATATCTTATTTTTAAAACGGTTCTCGGAATATACGAAAGATGTTCTTAGACGACAGTTATGACTTTTCTTAAAAATGGTTCTCGTATTAGACAGCTTTACTTTATAGTGACACGTAGGCAGTGTCAAGTGTGAAAACGTACAACTGCAAACATGCCTGCATGCAGACTCTGGTAAACATGGGCGACCATGCATAAGGATACTTTCACTGAACATTATTAGGTACGCGTCGGAATGCGGCTACTGTAAACCTGCTGCAGCGACGTAAGTTGTCAGACAAGTATCCTTGAATGTTTCCTTATGATTCCGAGTGCACCAATTATCACGTAACAGGCAAGCACCCAAAACGTTCAACATTTCACTTCCCGCTGACGTCCGAGGAGATTAAAACAAATTAGGATTTTTTGAATGTTGCTTCGAATATTCATCGCTTAGGACGCAAGTGTTGTTATTTATGTTTCCAATAATTGTAGAACCCAATATTTTGCTATACAATTAACAGAAAATAAAAGGGGAAATTATGAATAAATTTCAAATACGAGAGTACATAGAAACGAACCCCCCCCCCCCCCCCCCGTGCACCTATTCCACGGTCCTTAAATAACACAAAATCCCCGACCAAAAATGATTTATCTCGCGCAATGGTTTATTTCAGAAGATAAAGAACCTTAAACATGCAATGTATGTATAAATATATTACAAATGAAGATACAGCAATAGAAACGGTAAGAAAGGCATTCATTTAACGGGTAAGAAAATAGAAGGAGTATTATATAATCTTTCTTAAACATTATATAACATAATCGCATTCCTTTGCGAGCTTTCATGCAAAACATAGAAAAGCATAACGCCATATATCCACCGAAGGGTAAGTCCAAATACTGATTTCTTTGCGAATAAAGTCTTCGAGCTTATCCATACAAACATAAGACGTCTCACGATGTGGAGCGGATATGTCGCATGAGGGATCAGCAAAGAATTTTCCGTACGGAACAGATGTGGATATATTCGATATTCCGCCGTTTGACTGTAGCTATACCCAGCATTAATCAAATATCGACAACCTTATGTAGGCCACCATACGTTTTCCCTTAGCCTCTTCAGGGATACTGGCACATTTGTGTACATCCAGCTCCTTTTTTGAATACCAACGTGATCCCAATAGATGCAAGAAATATTATTGTAAATATTCACTATACAAGGTGTACCTCTAACGCGACGCACAATTTTTCACCCACTTGCAGCCATCTGACAAGAAAAGTTTGGAACAAGAGTCGCACGGTATGAAATGTGCAATAGATGCCAATAAAAAAAATTCGAAAGCCATTTGTTTTCATGGCGAAATCGAGATCACCTTGGGTTTTACAAATAGAAACACAAAAATATTTTGTTATCTATCACATTTAGAGGACATCGAGACGAATTCAAAACACATATTACATGATATTTTTGCTAACATATTACTCGATTTACAGTAGCGGAAATGTGAACTAGCTTTTCGTCGTATTTGACATTCAGACAGAGTGAAATGTACAGAGATAAATTTCCACAACGAAAGCAACCTTCTGAAGCAACGTTTCGAAGAACATTTGTACTTTTAATACAATTTCGAAAATTTCTTTTGCATTCGCCAAAAATTAACATCATTTCAACTCTCGAATTTTCGGAAACGATCCGTGTTTACATTCAGTAATCTCCTGAATATCAAATAATGTTTACACGGTTTTAAAATAAAATGCGACGAAAAGCTATTTCACATGCCCACTAATGTAAATAAAGTAATATGTTAGTAAAAATATAATATCATGTGATATGTGTTTTGAATTCGTCTCGATGTCCTCCAAGGATGATGAACAAAAAAAGTATGTGTTCCTATTTGTAATAAACAAAGTGACCCCGAGTTCGCAATGAAAGCAAACGGTTTTCGAAACTTTTTTTTATTGATATATATTATACACTGTATAACGTGCAACTCTCGTTCCAAACTTTTTTTTTTGACAGATGGCTACAAGTGGGTGAAAAATTGTGCGTCGTGTTAGTGGTAACACCCTGTATAACTCGCTTCATTAAACCCACTAAAAAGTTATTCAGTGTTGCCTGTCTTCTTTAACATGTAAAGATGTAGCCTAAATAAACGCGGCTGAAAAATAAAAATAATATTCCTTTTTGGTCTTAACAAATTTCTTCATGAGGAGAGAAAAAGTTTTACGTATCAAGATTAACAACCAAATAGCTTTATATATGTATGTATATTCTAATATACATTGCTTTCTCAATGGGCTTCACTTCAACTATTATATTCCTATACATTTCCTACGATTTCATAGTAAGTGTTATTCCACTTTTATTTTGGATGACGTTTGAAGGAACATGATATCTCAGGAACGATTAATTCTTTTTAATTATGTTTCGTAAAATTTAGTCACTTGAAACTCGAGACACGCACATACGCAGCACCAGTTTCAAAGGATCTCAGTTTACGGATGCAATGATTGGGCATGTACTTCATCTGTAATATTTACTTTTTAACCAGAAATTTGCAGTCTATGTGCACTTCGTGCAGCTTAACAGGTTTTCTCAAGTTTCTAATGTAACTTTCCAACGGTCGTACGAGAGTGAGTGCAAGATCCGCAGAAAATCGATACAGAATGCGCGTTTACTTATGTAGAGTTTCTTGGGAACACACGCGCATCATACACGGGATTAAACGTGCCACACAATACGACAAGCGACCCGCTACCAGCAAAGCAAACCGACACGCGAGCACCGCTTCCTGAAACTATTACCTTGCATGTCTTCTAGTGTAATTCCATAGCGCAAACTTATAAGTTACCATGCACCTGGAGGAATACCATCGGATCCCAGAAAAAATGTATCTTGTCTAACATATGTATGGATAATGTTCCACGATACGCCGATCAGTGTATAGCCGCAGAAAACGTTGTAGCGAGCAAAATAAACGACCAGTCAAGTAAGTGCTTCCACATTATACAGGGTGTCCCAGAACTCCCCATAGAGCCGAAAGGGGTGATAGCTGGGGTGATTCTGAACACCTTTTTCCTTTGCGAAAATGTTGTTTGAGGCTTCGTTTTTAAATGGTTAACGAAAAACATTGACCAATCAGAGCGCGCGTAGAGCCCGCGCTCAACCGCGGGAGTGTTATGTTCGAGCTTGACGCTCGGCCGAGACCGCGAATGAATAATTGCTGGCTCCGAAAGGGGCTGACTGTTATTAACTTTGAAGGGTCCCGACTTGGCCCTTTCTACTGCCAAATACGCTTTTGCACGTTCTACAATTTCATCGTCGTGTTCCTGATCGGGTAATCACTCGGGAGCTTCGCGTTTTAAAACTTAACTTTTCTTTCGTTAAAAGTAAAAACAGTAATTAGAGCGTCGAAGAGATCTTGCAAAAATGAAAGGGGTGATTTTATGGGCCGCAATAAGAAGAAAAAGTAGAATAAACCTTTATTAAATATTGACAATAAGGGACCCAGCTCCAATTACTTTGACCTTGAAATATGTTGTCAGGGGCATCATTTTGAACAACTTTCTCCTATGCATGTTACCGTTGCTCGGCTTTAGTTTTCGAGATATTTGCAAAAAAGAACTTTGGTAGCTTAGCGGGTTTCCTTAACTTTGGCACTGCAGTACAGTCTTTTTTAAATAGTTTCATTTTATTATTAAAATGACAAATCAACCAGGAGAACGATAAAAGTACTCAACTTTTTATACTGTTTTTAAAAAATGGCAAATCAAAGTTTTTTTGGAAGTTTGCGATATAGGTGACCCGCTCATGCCGCCGCTAAAATAACTATGCAGTTCCAAACCAAACTCTAATTGTAAGGTACAGGTTAGGCTAGGCAGCATTTTTCGTCATGCCGACCGCCTACGTCGTAGCTTCTAAAAAACCTTAGGTTTACATTTTTAGAAAAAAAAAAAACAGTAGAAAGTAGAATACTTTTATCGTCTATTGCTATTGTCTTCTCGACTACGATCTTGGGATCCTTGGTGGTCTACACGTTTGAGTTAGCAGCAAGCAATACAGACGCACAATTGTAGGCAGAATTCATTATAGCGATAACGATAGATCTTTTGTAAAAATCGTGAGAGCTAAGGTTCACTGTCGGGTTTACGTATAGAAAAAAGTTGTTCAAAATGATGCCTTTGACGATATATTTCAACGTCAAACTGCTAGAAGCTGGATCCCTCATTGTCAATATTTACCAAACCTTTTTTCGTTTCAGGTTTCATTTTCGAGAAAATTGAATTTAAAGGTTCATGGAGTGCATGTCCACTAACGAAGCTGTAATCTGGTATAGCCGGAAATCGTAGTAAAACCTAAAGGAAGATGATGCTTCATATATTTATTTAATATAGTCTTAAACCAAATTGGTTTATATGACGAAACAATATTTTATACAATTGATAACTTATACATATTTGAGTTACTTTATAAGTATCTTAACTGAACTTCAATATAGCTAGATTTTTATATTGCACCGTTTCAGAAATTTATGAATGATTTCGAGACTTACAATATCGGATGATTCATCATGTCAAAATGCGCCGAAAACAAAGAATAACATTTTTTCATACGACGCTTCGTTTTCAAGAAAGTTGGATTTAAAAATTCGTTAAGTATGCGTGTACTGAAGCAGTACTAACCCAACCTAAAACTGGTTTTCTTCTAACTCAATGTTCTTGCGAACGAAGCGTTATATGAAAATATTTTATTATTGATTCTAATTTATTTTAACATAAATAATCACACTTTTTCCGAGTTTACAATTTCCGGTTGAACCAGGCTGTAACTCCTTAATTACGCATATACTCGATGAATTTTCTGAAATTTTGCAATTTTCTATAAAACGAAGCACTGTGTAAAAAACTATTACTCTTCGTTTTTGTCGCCTTTTGATATGAAAAATCATCTTTTAGGTTTTACTACAATTTCTGGTTGTTCAGGGTTGTACCTTCGTTAGTACACATGCACTCCATGAACTTTCAAATACAATTTTCTCGAAAACGAAATCTCAAGTAAAAAATATTTATTTCGTCATTTCGTCTTACTTTGGAACATACAATTACCCCTTTCATTTTTAACCGCATATAGCGGAACACCCTGCAGATCTGTCACTCCGACATTAAAACAAGAAATTTCGTTTTTACGGCTACTGTAACGGTAACGTCGTGTACCAACAGTAAGAATGTCCGATAAAAACATGTTCCCATGAGGGCACGTGATCTATGTAGATTACATATCGTACACAATGTTAATAACATAAACCATGCGGCTGGTTATATAATATAAGATGTACGGCTGCAATTATTCATATTTAAACTGCATATCATCGTCACAAAATCAACTGTTATTACTGAAATGTAATAAGTATTATATGTGTATAAATTGACTTATCTCAGACAGGAGTAATGATACTTTAATAGCACGAGAAGACTCCTAAATGTACATCAATTTTCTAATAATACGCTGTCATGAACCTTTCATGCTTGGTTTTTGACACGAAGCAAACCCAAAGAAAAGTCTATAGATAATTTGCTTCACATTTAATCTCCATTTGTGAATACCAGGATTTTTGCAGAGTAAATTGTAATACATTTTATTACTTGCATGGAATTCTTCTTGTATTTTTCGAATTACTTTTTGCTCAGCATAAACTTACCAAAGGCATACATTCTTAAAATGAGAAATTTAGTTTTAGTCAGGTGTAAATAAATATAAACATACAGGGCGTTTAGAAATTAACTAACCGGCGTTTCTAGCCTAAATAGTACTAGAGAAAAATGTTAGAAGGAAAAGGTTTTCTGTTTTCTATAAGCTATATATTAATGTACACGAATTGTTTATATCACCCATATTTTCGAGAAACGAAGGTGCCCTTCAGTTTTTTAAATAAATTGTGCATATATTTTTACATTATATGAAACCGCATGTCAAGACGAATTCATTCATGTGCATGACTATGACCTTCAAGGCCATGCAAGATCAGTAGTGAAGATAACATTTTGCATACCATCACATTGAATACGAAATGTAAGCATATTAATAAGAAATACATAGTAATATACATATACTATGCAAAATGTTTTCTTAATTACTGATCTTGCATGGCCTCGAAGATCATAGTCATGCACATGAATGGATTCGTCTTGACATGCGGTTTCGTATAATGTAAAAATATATGCACTATAGCATTTAAAAAACTGGATGAAAAATATGGATGATATAAAAAATTCGTGTACATTAATATATAGCTTATAGAAAACAGAAAAACTTTTCCCTCTACACTTTTCCTGTAGTACTTACTATTTTCGAGATAAACGCTGGCTAGTTAATCTCTGAACACCCTGTATACAACATGAATATAATCTCTGGAATAACAAATTGCAAACTGCAACATTTGTTAACATAATAATAAAAGTCGATTTTAATTTACCATTATACGCGTGTGTAAAACGAAGGAATGGAACTTATGTTTAAACTGCATATTAGGAAAAAGCAGATTTTTCAAAAATATGTACGTACCTAATTTTTCCATTATGCATTATGTTTAACTACACATTATGTATAACGTGTAATTACACGTACTTTAAATTTCGATTATTCAGTCAATAAATATTTTGAAATATTATAATGTGCGTACTTGCACCAATTTGCGAAAAAGTTTGTCTATCTGTCATTTTGCGATGCACAAATATCATCGAATGATGTTTTTCATGACGATCGCTTCGATTTCAATAAATAATATTCAAAACGCTATTACCCAATGATAGTAAAATAAACGCAGTATTTCCTTCGTGAAAGTTTCCATAAACCGTTCCACACCACGGGTCTCCCATTTTTTGCAAAGCAAATGGACAACGTTATGCCGTTATCAGTAGTACATGCTAAGGTTAGGCAAAGTAAGTTGGGTTCATAAAAGGCCATTTTATGTAAAAAGTAAGTAATCAACATTCTGTTGTGCATCGTAAATAAAAATTCCTGAACAACACTATGATAGTCATCTGTAAATGTTGCGCAATAGATTTTATTTATCACAAAAATGAAGAGGTATTTTGAGTCCAAGTTACATTTAATTCGCCCAAGTAAGTGTATCACGGAGATTGGTCTCAATTTTATTCAAGCATTAGTCGTTACGTAAAATTGTATAGACATTGTTGGAATAATTAACTGGATCTAAATTTCAATATCTAAAGCTTCAGAATTATCGGAGCAATTAAAGTAACGAAGCGAGTTCGATAAGACAAACGAGGCGGACCAAGTACAATTCGCGTTCAGAATGAAGTCTCAACGCTACTCGCGTGTAACGCCAGAAGCTGGAGCCTGATAGGTTACGTACACTTTCTTTGTCAATATACATAAACGATACAGGTATCGGTCCGAACTCGGCTATAATGGAACCTGACCAACCAGACCCAAATTTCTTACAGGAGATTTCATTCTAGACGCAAATAGTACGTCGTAGATATTTCAAATCAAACCTACATTTTTGCAGGCAATCTACAGAGCTCATGCTACAACTTGTAGACAAAGGCGAATCTACAACAATGAATACCCAATCCTATGTTCCTGGTTCTATCAAAGTGCGAGGTGGCAGTAATTAATGCATAGTGCCGTCAACAGAGAACACGTTTATTGCTCAATGCACAAGAAATCTTGAATCTCGATAAGATTCCGTGGAACAAGTAAACGCTATAGAATTTCTTCCACGGCTGCCATAAATCTCTGGAGCACGAGGTGTTTCCACGGAGATAGCTGAAGCTCGTCCGCGTAACCGGGGTGGAACGGAAGGCGAAGGGTGGAGGCCATTCCGGTGAGTCGAAGAAAGCCGAGCAGAAAGAGGAAGGCAGCACAAGGAAGTGAACTGGTTAAAAGGAGCGGCCGGTATCGTCAGGAGACATTAAGACAAAAGGTCGTTACTGGGTTGCTGCCCCTGTTCTTTTCTTCCCCATAGCCGCCTGCTCTCTTCCGCCCCAGTCCACCAAACAACGCTTGCCACTCGCTAAACGACTAATTAGTAATTGCACGGAGAGCCATTCTTCTTTCTGCTCAAACAGCGCCGCGGCCGCTTGTTTTTTCTCCCTCTCTTTCCGCTCGCACCGCGATACATCGCTAGACAAATTGCGAACAGTTCTATTTCTATAAGAACGAGTGCTACAACTTACAGCATCGATTACAGATGGAAGGAAAAATGCTACGATTAAACGAAAGCAGTAAAAGTTCGATATGCGCACCAGACGATCTGCACGCTATGCGAGCACAAGTCGTCACCACCACCTTTTCCTCTTTGCCCCTCGGTCCCGAGACCCGTCCCTGACCCTTATCTAAGCGTCTCTAATCGACTCGATTCCCCTAGCCGAACGCACGGAGGACGCAACGAGTGAAAGAAAAAGAGGTCAAATAATCGGCAAGATCAAAAGAAACATATCGGTCAGAGAACACTAATGCACCGATTAAGCTTTTTTGGAATGAAATTTTCACTAATGTACTTGTGAGTGTTTTCTGATTAAAATGACACCATACACGACATAGTTTGGAGCACATTTAGGTTAGCAATGATGCACAGATGAATGTCGCGAATTCTGTACGCTTGAATGTCGAGCGTCATTCTCATCACAGTGCCTCGAGCTCTGTATAATCGCTCGACTCGCGGACCTCTCCCTGTTTGACTGCTGTTGTCCTACCTTATTTAGGGTAAAAATATTCGTATGCCTGCACGGATTAGTGTCGCACCCCAATCCTCAAAAATGCGACATATATCCGTGCATTACTGTATATTCCAAACTATATCATGGTTGGTCTCATTTTAATCAGAAAAAAACTCACAAATACGTTAGCGAAAGTTCCATTCCAAAAAAGTCAAAAACAAAAAATTTCATCGTTACATTAGCGTTCTCTCACCGAGGCATTTCTTACCTATCCTCCGATTCACGGACTCCTCTCTATTTGTTGTTTTCCTTTTTGATGTTCGAAAGAATAAACACATGCCACCGAATTGTGGACACGCCCCGACAGCTTCCGTATCTAATCAAAAATCATTTCCACTGCACTTTATGTGCTAGACTTGGGTTCCGATCTTCTCGGACATATCGAACATTTGCTATAGTAATCGTTACTAATGCAGTCCCATGTAGAAAAGGATAATCGATCATGAAAATGTACGCAAATCTAGTGAGAATAATACCAGGGCGAACAGTTTGTTAATTCTACGAACGCTTCAACTATTTCGCATTTGCTTACTCGACTGATTATTTCCCTGAAATGCACTAATTGCCATTAGTACATTCCCCTGTAACTTTTGGTCCATGCCCCATTTCCTTACGTCTGCCCTACTTTTGTGCTTGTCAGAGATAAAAACGATAACTTCACCAAAGATACTCTAAATATTTCAGCGAATAATGAGTTCAAATTCGCTTTAAGTTTTAAACAACTTATATAATTGTCATCAACACATACAACTTATTATATCTCTAACTCCAAAGATCTCATCGATCTGTTTTTTTTTTTCGTGTCCATAATGTAGGTATCTAATCTGTCCAGAGCAGCCATAGCATTTCAACAATTAATTAAACCGTTGAAAGTGTAGTTAAACGGTAAAAAACGGGTTTCGAGTTCACGGTTCTTTCTCGCGGCAGAAAAAAAAGGGGACATCATTCAGTCGCAGAGTTGAAGATGTCCCAAGTCACCGTAGCGCCGGGGGCGATTGCTGACTCGGAGCTTCCCTCCACCTTTATGGACCAACTCAGCTAATCCACGTAGGTCCGAGATTTTCTTCCACTGTCGTCGAGTTCACTGGAGCGGAGTGGCATGGAGTCGGCGACAAGTAAGGATGAGTTTGTTAAGCGACTTCGAAAGACAATTGTCAGGGCTTTCGGATTGTTCGTTTTGTCCCGATCGATTCTCATGGGTCGTGTCCGGCGTTGAAGAACTCTTACGATGGGAGACTCGTCAGGTGCTATCCGAACGAGTTTTCGCTTTGAAGTTCGATCTGCTTCGTTTGAACCTCTTCCAAGAGTTGGAACCATTGATCAACAATCTTTAAAATGTTCAGCAGCCGTGGGAAGCTCCGCTTGTTTTTCTTCGTCGACCGGCGGGAACCCATCGGCGCTGCGTCGTCGCGCCTGGCTGCTTTCGATTCGCGTCGAGCGAGTTTATCTTCACGCGCGCCCGGAATTATCGATGCCTTTAATTTCATGTAACAGGGGCACAAATTATGCTTGCGATGTTAGATTGTTTCGGATGTTACGCCTGTGTTAAACAAAACCGGTATCAGAGGCAACGTGGCTGACCAGGCGTGAACCGTGCATATGTATCGTTGCGAATCGCGGACCATTTAGTGCTTCCATTTCCTATCTCAGCATTCCTTCGCCCGTAGATTGATTCTCCGAGATTCAATGTCCTTTCGTGACCTTACACTTGAATGCAATTTAATGCTCATATACGCGTAACGCTCTCAGATAGCAGAGACTTATCTGGATTAATTTCGTGCTGAATATTTAACTATGCACCACTCCTTTTGTGCAAATGCGACGAATGTGCAGTTCGATAAATTATGGAATTTCGCAACTCAATATAGACAAAATATACCCAAAACAATTGACGAAATTATCCAGCACAAGTATCTATATTTTTTTTTCTCCTGATTGCCAGTGTTGATCTCACCAGTCTGATCTCAATTTTTTTACAAGGAAAAGATGTACAAGATCAGTCCACTCCTATACTCGAAAAGTGAAAATTATACATTGGTGTTCTTAGCATAGAAGGGACAACGTTATGCAACGTTACTTACGGTTATGATCAAAATACACCATAAGCATCGCTGAATTAATTAAACCTTGATTAGCAGACGAAATTTGTAACACCATTTTATCATTACCAGAGATTCTGTTTGTAAGCAGGTGACGGATAATAATCCTCTTCCTCGGGATATTCATCTTTATATTTATTAATAAATAAAAAAAGTACACCCATCACCATCTTTTCACACACCCCTCCTTTCTTTATTCGTCCCTAGATGTCTTTCACTCATCCATAAGGCCCATTCTCAACAAAAACAATCTTTCCCTCTCTCTCACGCACGCACTGTTTATATTAAAGTGACTCGTTTGGTTATGAACGGATAGTTCCCGTGTGAACATGATCAAAGTTACTAAAAAAGAGAAGTACACGGCAAATATGAAACAATGCACAATGGTTAAAATGGCGGAAGTAGTAAATATATTTACCAGGAGAGTAGGAATACGTAACGAACAATATTGACTAGATTTAAAAGAAGCGCGGAATGCTTAATTTGTCCGGACCTACACAGATAGCGGAGTTATTACCAGGTGCTATTATTTCCTTCTCGAAGGTGAGAGAATTTATATGAAAAACTTTGCTGATTTTCACTCAATCTCTATAGAGAAGTTTTTTCACGCTGGCCCCAGGCTTTAAGATAAATTAGTGAGTATCTTCATTTGTGCACTTCCGCTCTGTGCGCGAGACGCTCAGGTAGCCCTAGAACGTTCCGAACGTAGAGCGTAACGCGAAATAATCTATTCAGGAAGACCGCAACTATCTGTGTACGTACGTGTCTACCTCGTAGCACATGAAGAACTCGTTACGCGCTCACGCGATCCAATCGATCTCACCGAGCGTTATTTTTTTTTTTTTTTTTACGAGTATCGCGGTTACTGACCCGGCTGCGTATTTCAACCACCGAGCGGAATATTGATTTCAGGGAAAGTGGCTCTTGAAATACAATATCTAACTTTGGCTTGGCAGCCTAGACTAAACAGCACTTGGAATAATCGATCTGCAAAAGCCGTAGAGGACAGACGATTTGTGGCAATCTTATCAACGACTGATTTTACTAGAAACGTTGGGAAAGGTGGACAATTTTGTACTTGCTAATGAACAAGACAGTACTGCTCGCAATTATTCAAACTCAAATGTCTACTACTACAATGTCAACTGAAGATAAATAAACACATGTGCCATACCGTTCTCAGCACGGATGATTCTTTTAACAATGTAGAGGAGTGTAGGGTAAAACCGGGTATGCGGGTAGCACTGTTTTTCGGAAACGAGAACTATAATGTGTAGCTGAACCATGGAGTTACATTCGGTTAGACCTTATGACGATATTATATCAGTTGCAGAACAATGAATGATATAGTTCTTCATCCAGATAAGTTAAAAAATTTCGAGTTGAAAAGTTTCAGCGTTTCATCAGTGAATGGACCTTCCAAAACCACTTAGGTCTAATGAATCGATTATAACAAGTACGGTATCGTCCTCTGCAGTCTTCGCACAGTATTTTGATGTTCTGGTCGATTTTTTATTTGCATGTTGAAGTATAGATATCTAATGTTTAGTAAATTACTTCATTTGGGGCAGAACCGGATATTTCAGTATGGGGCAAAACCGGGGGCCCGGTTAAAAGAAAATAGGATAAGGCAGAAATCTGTCAAAACTAAGAATTCGAAAGTACAATTGCCTACGGGTGAGTCCTGTATATTCTGCGACAACTCCTTTACGCATTCCAAGTCTAAAAAATATTGGATACAGTGTATCAACTAGCAAATTTCATAAGCATTTCACACATGATAATGTGTCACGAATGGGCTTATGAAATTTGTGCAAGTGTTGAGGAGGGCGACGTCATCACATTTACCTGTGATTTTTTCTTAGCAAAAAATTGAAATAAATTTATATAAAAGTTAACACAAAGTAGGTAATAATCTAATAAATGGGTTTAAACTATCTATGCGCTGCGATGATTAGAATAAGTTAATATAAGTTAAACTAAGTTAGCACAATTTAAAATACGTTAGTGCTTGTGAAAATGATTTAAAATAACTCTTCCTACTCGTTTTTGTATAATAGAAATAAAGGATTGTCATTATACAGCAAGTTTCGATACCTCATGCAAATATTTTAAGAGGTGATTGCTGATGCGATTCTGAACAACTTTTTCCTTTGCCAAAATGTTCGTTACAGCTTAGTTGTCGAATTATTGACGAAACACACTGACCAATCAGAGAGCACGCTCAGCCGAGAGAAGATCGTGATACGTTGAACCGCGGCCTTGAACCCTCTCGCGGCTGAGCGCGCGCTCTGGTTGGTCAGTGTTTTTTCGTTAATAATTAAAAAACGGAGCCTTAACCAACATTTTGGCAAAGGAAAACATTGTTCGAAATTGCCTCAGAAATCGCCCTTTAAAATATATGCACGAGGTAGCAAAACACCCTGTATTACATTTTAAGCGTTTTTTAATAAGTACTCGGCTTCACACACACTTATAGAGTAAACCCGGGTACTTGTATGCTACCGGGAAACTTATTTATCTGTCGGCCAAACCTGTTTTATCAGAAAAACTAGTCTCATTCCCTGATTTTGTGAGGCCCAGTAAACATTTCTAGCAGCGTCCAAATTTATTTTTGCCGTTCAACTTTTTGCTGGCAGGAAAAATACGTTAAGTACCCGGTTTCGTTCCACGTTTCCCTACACTAGTTTTATTATAATTATACTTACTTTAAACATTTTTGTTGAATCCTCGTTTAGCTACACATAAAAAACTATGCGAGGAGGATGTTGCGACCATCGCTTACGACCACCACCACCAACCTTAGAACTTACCTCCACCGAATATTTATAGGGTGCGCCGGATAGAAAAGTTAAAGCTGTTAACTTAAGCTTCCTAACGATCAAAGAAGACTTGTGGAAGAAGCTACAAGAAGTATAGGCAGCAATAGCTTGGCATACATTACTGAAATTAATTAGGCGAGCGCCTCCAGTATGCTAAACAATCATTAAGGCGAAAACTAACTGCACTGATGAACATTTGAATAAAAGTCAAGAATTAATTTGTGAGTTGTGTAACACTATATTGCGATCTAGGTTACGAAAAAAGACCTTAAACTTTAAATACGAGTATTCGTTTACTGTCATAAAATCTTCACAGCATTTGGAAGATATTTGTAATTTAATCGTACCGTTTTATAAATATTTTACTCAAGGAGCATAACTGATTTCGGCGCCAATGTGCAGACGAAACAATCACTATACATTTAATTACGAATCTAAGAAGCATTACTACGACGTTCTAGAATCCTCCATAGCAGAGATAAGCTGGGGCCTTATTTTATGAAAGGTCTCGTATTTGGCAACTTTATTCTACGTTGGATGTTTTTATTCATTTATACGATTACTTGTCTAGTAGCACAGTAAGGAAGGTCATTGCAGAAATTAAGATTAGACATGAAAATACCAAGTAGCTGTTCTGATAACGCAGCAATGATTTAAACTATAAGAAGGAAACCGTCGTTGTAGGAGCGGGGAGCAATTAACCATTCTCTGCGGCACGACTGAAAAGAACCCTAGTAGTGTAGACGGATAACCGCGGTTATTGAAGCACTGGAAGAAAACAGGCTACGGTACTCGTAGCGATGAGTGGCGAATTAATGCAGTTCGAGACCAGGAAGGCTTGTTTACGAGCGACACTGTTCATCGGAGCATAAATGCGAAGAAAGGAAAAGAGAATGGGGTCGAACGGCGAGACGGACAGAAATCAAATGGCAGGCCGGGACCTAAGAAACCAGAGGAGAAAGGAAAGGTAGCGATCGTTACGAAACTCATGGTACTACTATTGCAATAGGAACTATTCCCTTCGGCACTGTTACTCTACTGGAATTCGAACTGTGCAATATACTCTACGACCACGCTCTGCATTGGGAGGAGTTGAAAATATTTTGCGCGGAAAAGAGGAAATCGTTTTCAGATGTCAACAGGGTAAAGTTGGATGTTTGGTTCAGTTGAGATATAAATGGGGATAATACTTGGTGTGGCATGCACTTCAAAATATTTGATGATACTACCTTCAGTATATTAACTTCACCAGGTAAACAAACTGAAATTATAGTGGGTGATCAAATTATACGAGTCACCTGTACAAATTAAAAACTAAATACTAAACAACTGCATTTTTGTTAAAAGCAAAAATACATTAATCCGTTGTTATTTTTGTATGAAGTACTGAAGTTTGCAAATTTCAAATATAGACTTGCTAACACTGTGAGTGACATTACCTTTCGCATATTGACAAAGCACATTTTCATAATGTGACTCTAATAATTTGATCACCAATTCTTGTATTATCACAACAGTTTACTATTCATCGCATTGTCTTGGATGCCAAGTATATCGCTCATTTGCTGCAATAAAATGCGGTTTAAAATTTTTTTACTTACTGGTATAGGAACAATTGTTTATGATGTTGAATGACAATATCATAATATTTTCGTTTCAGTTCAATTTCTCAGTATGCCAATTTGGCATTGTAATACAAATTACCTATTGAAACAGGAACCTATTTCACAAGTGACACAACTCAAAAGAATATGCTTTCCAGGGGAAGCAAAAGACCATAATTGATTTTGCAAATTCAGAAATATTTCTTTTTACGTTTCCTGGAAAGCATATTTTATGAGCTTTATTGAAAAATTGACGCCTAAAAGTCTATCAATTGTTTCATAACGAGATTAATTGAAATTACTGATTACTGGAGAAAGTTGAAAGATTAATAAAACTTACAGTGTCTAAAAACGCGCAGCCACTTGTTGCTGATTATAGATCAAAGATGTAATGTGACAATGCCACTAAAATCGGTAAATATTAACAATAAGAGACACAGCTTCAATCACATTGACCTTGAAACATGTTATGAAGGACATCATTTTAAATAACTTTCTCCTATACGCGTTACCGTCACTCGGCTTTAGTTTCCGAGATATTTCCAAAAAACTTTTGTTAAACTTGAATCACGAATATACTTCATTTGGTGTAAGGTCGCCTATGCTATAGAAATCAACGTTTTGAACAACTTTTTCCTATACACATAACCGACGGTCGGCCTTAGTTTTCAAGATATTTGTAAAAAAGTATCGTTATCACTACCATGCATTCTACCTACAATTGTGCATCTATGATAGCTCGTGCGTCTGTAGTGTTTGCTGCTAACCCAACGTGCACACCGTGATAGATTCCAGGGCCATCACCGAGATGTCAATCGCAATACACGATAAATGTATTCTAGTTTCTGGTGTATTTTTTTTCTGACAATGTCAAGTTAAGGTTTATTAGAAGATACAACGCAGGCGGCCGGCGTAAGTGAAATAAGATACTACCAAACCTAACCTGTATCTTACAATTAGAGTTAGGTTTGGAGGTAGTTGGCTGAGCGGCGCCATTAGAGGGCCACCTATATCGCAACTTTCAAGAAAACCTTAATTCGACATTTTTAGAAAACAATATAAAAAAGAAGATTGTTTTCATCATCTCCCCTGATTGGTTTGTCGTTTTAGTGATAAAATGAAGCTATTAAGAGCAGCACTATACTGAAATAGTCAAAATTGAAAACCGAGCAACGATAACATGTATAGGAGAAAGTTGTTCAAAATCATGACCTTGACAACATATTTCAAGGTCAAAGTGATTGAAGCTGGGTCCCTTGTTGTCAACATTTACACCAAAATTGTATCGGATAAATAAGTGTTTAAGCTTTCCTCCATTTTATGGGCTAACATAATAGAAAAGCAGACAAATTAAAAAGATAAATACAGCCGCTATAGAGGTGGAATAATTTGCGAGCGTTCGAAGAGCTGCGCAAACGGGCTTAGGTCGCCTTTAGGTAGAGAGAGGTATGCCGTAATTTCAATGCAAACTTCGAACGAAGAAAAGAATCTGAAAGAAAGGGACGAAGCAGGGTGCGCAATCTCTTAATGCGGAAAGTTTAATGATATTAATGAAAGTGGCATTGTAGGCCCGCCTGGATTTTCAGCGTGGCAACTTTAATAATGTCTGCCTCATTTACATTCCCTTGAATGAAATGCCGAGAATCAGCGGGCTACGCTTGAAACCGCCGTCGTTAACGATGCTACTTGAAATTATTTTGCGAGACAAGTGATCCTAAAAGGAACTGAAGATATTTCGAAAACAAATTGTATCCGAAGCTCATTCTTCTGATGAAATCGTAGTTCTATTCGCTTTGAGCGACGAAAGAATAATTAAAGTTGTATTGCATCTAGTGGTGATATATTCTTGTTATTGCTCCAAGTTTTGACATGAACTACTACAAGTGTTCACCCTTTTTTCAACTGAAGAAGAACTGGTAAAGTAAAATTACTTCTGCAACGAAATCATACTGTCATTTAACTAACGCTACCTTGAAGCATTCGAACAGTATCTGTGCATTTTCAATCTCTTAAACACGGATAATATTGCAACATTACTGTTAATTAACAAATTTATTGTGTATTATAAAGACGAAAGAAAACTATCCTAAATGCGTACGAAATTTGTGCAAAGATAAAGCTAAATACGATGCACGAAGTTACAAACTAATAAAATATCACCGATTTAAAATTAAATATTAATTTCAAACCCTGGCCTTCTGCTTTACTCAATGTTTAGATGAAGATTTTTCGATATCCCTATATGAATTTTTTGTTTTGAGAATATCGATTGCGTAAACTAATTTTTTCTGTTTAATTCTAATTAGTTTTTTGTTTGGTTGTCTTATTCGTTCGTGAAATTATTATTGTGGCATACGGCTCCAACGAAATCACAGCTAAAGCTTCTGATTACGGTTTGCTCTTTACGAGCTGTTCTGACATTTTATAATTTTGTTCAAGAAGCTTCATTTCAAAGAAATTTACGCCATAAACACGTATCCCATATACTTGGCCAATGCAAAATAAAGCAAGAATGAAATTTCAGATTTTCTGTGAATCAAATCCAAAACTCGTATTTAATTGTCGAGATAAATTGTATGAATGAATATGCGAATTTGCCAATTTGCAATGGTGTTCCGCTTATCCTATAATTGCGATGCTGCAAAGGTAGCGCATCGATTTTAATACATCCACTTGAATAAATATACAACACGCAACAAAAAATTTAAGATTTCACGTCACTGTAGATTCAACTTACAGATTAGCTTTGTTCCTGCATATGTCAATATCTGATACGCACCAAGTTTCAATAATTACTATGTAGCGATAATCGTTGAATGAGTTAACATTGAAAGAACACATTTATAATGTGAATTAATTAAAGTCATTGATTTTTATCACAGTGTTGTAAAAATAATTACATTGCTATTCATGTAAGGGATCGTCGGAACACCCCAGTACTTTCTTGTAAAAACATTATGATTCATTAACGCTATCCTGTGCCGCAATTGCTATACTGCTAATACATTTATATTAACTGTAGCAGATACTACACATACCCAGCATACGATAGCAAAAAAATTACCTATGTAGAATTTAACGATGGCTGCCGCTGCAAATAGCTTACCTGAAACAAAAATAAGTAAATAATTAGATTTGTCCCACGATTACTTACACCACGCTTACACACTTTATCGTTTCAATGAGTACAGGTAATTCCAGACCCACTACAGTACTCTTTCTATATGGCGGCAGTTCGGGACTGCCGAGTGCCAGTTAGAAAGACTTTCGGCTATTCTTTATCGCGAGAAGGATCATAATACGATCAAAATAAACATGACTAGCGGTGAGGACTATCGAGAGGAATACGGACGAATCAAGGGAAGTAGGAATGAGCGAAATGCAACGTTCTACATATGGGTATATATTTATTTACTGCTTATTATTATGATGTGTTATGTATGTTGTATTATGCATTATTATATAGGGTGTTCTACTACTGAACGTGAATATTTTAAGGGACGATTGCTGAGGCAATTTTGAACAACTTCTTTCTTTGCCAAAACGGAGTTTAAAGCTTCGTTTTTGAATGATTAATGAAAAACACTGACCAATCAGAGCGCGTGTAAAACGCGCGCTCAGCCAAGAAAAGAAAATACGCTGAACTGCAGCTTTAAACGCCTTTTCGGCTAAGCGCGCGCTCTACACGCGCTCCGATTAGTCAGCGTTTAATCATTCAACAGCGAAGCTTGAACCACCATTTTGGCAAAAGAAAGAGCTGTTCAGAATTGCCTCAGCAATCACCCCTTAAAATACTGACATGCAGTAGCAGAACACCCTGTATAATTATTACTTATCAATAATTCATCAATTAAATAGTTTTGAATAAATATTTAATCTTAGAATAGAGAGCTATTGACTTTGCTTGTGTTGAATGCATTATTATTTAGCGTGACTCTAATTTAAAGTTGTCGTAGAATCACTGTGTTTGGTATCGATTTTCGTACCAATAGCTCAAAAGCGGTGAATGTTCAGTTGTGCTATTGTTGCAACAAATGAGCAATATGCAGTCACCATCAACTGACGTGCAATACAACAAAATGCAGTACATTTGAAAATATTCCTACAGAAGCATTTCACGATTTGTCCAACTTTCTGTAGGAATCAATTAAAATTTGCATGGCTCACTTCGGTTGAACAATGCGGTTGATCAAACGAAATTGAAAGCAAAATGAGCAGTGTAAATTACTCTTCGATCACAGTGCACATTGAAGTTAACAGCGTTTCTAAATTTGATCAATTCAGTTGCCCATTTACGATGATTTATTCAAATTGAACGCGAGTAAACTCGCGACTTGAATATTGAAAGACGTTGATCCGCATTAGCAGACTGTTAATGGATTATTTCAACAGCAGCGCATGCAAGTTGCTTTGACGTCATTTTTACGTGATACAGTTCGACGGATCGATCCCATTAAATTGTGTAAAGCCTTTTAACTTCGTTGTTAAAATTCTGTGAAAAGTAAAGTGAAAAAGGGTAAATTCGTTTAAATGAACAAGCATGAGGAATCCGTGATGAAACGCGAATGCTCATGCCACCTTATGCAGGATGGGTCAATAACAAAATAGTGGAAACGAAAATGCAAAATAAACGTAAAAGGCGTACTCTCAGCAAAATGATTACTTAATTCGTAATTATCTGTTGCCTGTACGAGATCAGCTTTACATTTCCGGACCGACCAACAGCAAAGTCAAGCAATACGGACAAAAGATTGGGTTTCTTTGTTCAGCAAGGTCTACGCCTAACAAACGAAGTGAACAAACAATGCCAGCATGAATGAGCATGAATGGATATGGACGAAGATCAGAAAGCACGAAATAATGCATACTATTAGTCAACGTCAGACTCGCCTGTGTTCGTCGAACGCAGGTTTTTCTCTGGTTTCGGCCATGTACCGGTCACAGATATTCGATCACCATCCTTTATTAATCCATTATCATCCACTGAAATATTGCAGCAAGTTCGAAGAAATCAATGTCACAAAGCTTAAGCCCAATATGAAAATTGAGCTTGATTTAGTTCAATAGAATTTATAATGTTTATGCTTCGAAAATCACAACAAAATGTTGCTTAAATGAATTACACTTTTTAACATCCTTGTGAGAAAATTTTTATTAAAGTTTGCTACTTATATCTGTTAATTATGCATGTTTCTATGCAAAAATAAGTGTAACTAACATGAATTTACTTTACTGTTAAATGAAATAGGTATAACTTACTTGAATATGCTGTATATTAAACCAGCTATTAAAGTTAATAATTTTACTGATCCTAAAAGGTAAAGTATACATTTATATTTACTACAAAATTGGGTAATACCGATTAGAAGCAGTTCTATTCTTTCAGTATTCCGTTTAAAACATTCTACTCGGGCATTTATAAAACCATAATTCATGCACAAGTGTTAAATATCAATAAACATTCATTGACATATATGCTTTATAAAATATCATTTATTTTGATAATGCCAGTTTCCATGAGCGATGTGACAACGCGTATATACCATCTTGCAAATGAAAAGCCAAGCGCAAGCAACCAAGCGGATTATTTAACACACATGAAATCAATGCGAGCTCGTGTGATATAAACGTGTAAGCAAATTCCAATAGTAACACTAACACTAACACTGATTTAATGCAGCTTCAAATATTTTTGCTTGCGCATAACACGCATAGGATACTTCCAATCTATTGCACGCATTAGCGCCAATGTATTTTTGCTCAAAATTTGTGAAGTGTCAGGAATAAAACGAAAATGTTCGAGGTTTAAAATCGATAAACGTTTAGCGGCACGATGTAATGGTGCATGAAAAATCGATATTCTAAGAAACAGCGAGTAGTCAGAAGCTTTGCAATGGAATAAATTTTTAAGACACGACGCTGCTGAAATATGGTCTGCCGAATGTTCATAAATGAATAAAGCTAAAAGATAATTTGAGCAGCACAGTCGCCACGATCAAGCTTTAAGCGACAGCAATCCAGGGTGTTTGGCTACCTCATGCAAATATTTCAATCAGCTGTTGCTGAGGCAATTCTGAACAACTTTTTCCTTTTGCCAAAATGTTGGTTAAGTGTTCGTTTTTTAATTAATAACGGAAAACACTGACCAATTAGGGCGTGCGTTCCGCCACAGGGGTGAAGTGTATCACGATCGCCTCTCAGCTGAGCGCGCGCTCTGATTGGTCAGCGTTTTTCGTTAATAATTAAAAAATGAAGTTTTAGTCACCATTTTGTCAGAGAAAAAAGTTGTTCAGAATCGCCTCAGCAATCATCCCTTCACATATTTGCATCAGATAGCGAAATACGCTGTATAACAGTATAGATGTAGATGTAGATTACGTGATGTCACCACATCAGGTGCTCCACGCAGCTTCTGAAAAATTGTCACGGACACCTGTATTTTCTTTAGCATTTATGATTATCTGGCCAATTCGACAGAAATTAATTTTACTTCATCCCATTTCAATATAATGTTGCGCTGCTTTTGGTACGGTACTTGAATATACTTTTCCTGTTTCAGAACGAAAAGTAAAACTATAACCCTCTTTTTCCAAACCCACCATATGACTATGTTAAAATGCACCAACTTTCATTAACAATTTTTCGATATCTATGTGGTAACTCGATTTCTGAGTTTTTACACAAGGGTTCTTTGTACTCCAAATTAGTTTCGCTCAAAATTTGATAGTGTTCTTGAATCTTATTGTTTACCTAAAAGCTATCTCAATACAGCCAATGAAAATAATGAATCATTAACGATGAAAAAATAAAAGCGCAAATGTTGCAAGAGAAATCACAAATGTTCAGGGTAGCATGACAAATGTGAAATGTGTTTTCGTACCTTTCTACGTGTACAATTTATACTGTGCCCCATTTGTCTCCGATATGAATATGACAGCGTTAAATAAAAAGGAAAATAAAGATGATACAGGTGTTGAGTTGGGTGAAGAAATAAAAATTGAAACGGGAACGAAACGATCCGACACACGGGACGAAGGACAAGCGAATAGTCACCGAGAGCAATACAGAACAGTAGAAACTTGTCGGGTGGTAAAGAAGAAAATAGCAAGCGAAATGGGAAGAGTGAAAGAAAACATTTCACTATGTATCACTTCGATTGTACCATTCGGCACAACGTTACCTGGAAACATGCGAGTAGAAAGTTGATGAATCACATGAGAACCAATGTGCTTGAAAATAGACACTACTGCTCTCCTTGGAAGAACAATTTTGCATACTGTCGTTTTTCTGATAAGTAAAATAATAAATGTAAAATAATTGTAAACGCGGAAAACTGAACTGTTTGAGTAAAACAATAAATGTAAAAATAAATGTAAATGCATAAAACTTAGTTGTTTGGCTACTATTAACGAAAATGACTGCATATTAAACAGAAATATGGGATTTCGAATATTTCTGCCCTAAAAAAAGACTTAACAATTACACATCATAAACAGCAGTACTCTTAAATACACCTACAATGTACAGTACTTTATTGTAATTGACAGTAGAGATTACAAGAGATTTTTAATGTCGTCGTTGGACTTTTAACCAGAAATGTCATTTGCAAACTATAAATATATTAGTAAATATTTCGAAAATGACTGCTTAATAATTGGAAATCTCAGAATTTGAATATTTCGTTCAAAAAATTACCTCCTATCTATGTACATCGTAATAAATGCAATTTATAATACTTCATTTTGTACATGTACAAAAGTATACAAATTTTTCCATAGAATGTATATTTCTTAGGATGAAACCAATTCAAACTGGTCCCACTGCTTCAAAGGAGTACATTCGGTATCGGCCGATATTATTAAATACAATGCTGGAAAGATGACTATATGATGTTTGAAGTTCAGAACATAGTACAGGATGATTCGCCCGCCAGTAGACTTGAAAAAAGTACCGCCGCCTAAACGTCTGGAACTCTTATCCCATATTATTCTATGTAAAAATTTTGGGCGACGTATTTTGTCCTTCTCTGTTTCTCGCTTTCACTTAACAGAGACACTTAGTCCCCTGCCATGCAGTAACCTAAACTGACGATCGACAGAGTCACTATGTCAAGTGATAGCGAGAAACAGAAAAGGACAAAATATGTTGCTCGAAATTTTTACCTGGGACTGCATGGGATAAGAGTCCCCACAGACTGCCGAGTTTCTATCGGTCGATAGTTTAGTCGGGTTCTTAATCAGTATGAAGATATATGGAAGTGTGCATATTACAATGATTCGGTATTGGCCGATAAATAAGTTTGATGGGCTACACTATTGCATTCAAACTAAACTATCGGCGAACTATCGGCCAACTGCTAATCAGTATGGCGTCTTGCAGCCGCACACACCCTTGCCGATTGTTTTTTTGCCGACTTGGCCGATAGTTCAATTCGCTCCGAAGAGAGAATATTCCCAATACTCTCGGTTTCTCTTCTTGATCTTTCTCCTCCGTTATGTACAAGCAATAATAACATTTCTCGACAACATTCTATTAACTTTCATTATGTGACCGCTCTCTTCAAGAGCCGCCAATTAGCAAATTGTTTGAGAGTAATCGACCAACTGTAGGCTAGTCTGCGCACTCATCACCAACCCGACTATTTAGTTGGCCCAGTGTGCGCACTAACAGGCCAACCCGACCAAACTATCGGTCGATAGAAAGTCTGCAGTCTGCGGGGGCTCTAAGAGTTCCAGACGCTTGGGCGGCGGCACTTCTTTCAAGTCTACTGGCGGGCGAATCACCCTGTATCAGAGTGCATGTAGACTGAACATACGAATTCGTTCATTTGCCCGCCACTCCCAAAAACTTGTACTCATTTCAATTTTTTTCTTATTGCTGGTTTGAAAGGAATAAGAATTTTTAGGATTGAAGACGAACGAACGAATTGGTATGTACGTTTCAAATGCACACTGATGTTAAAAATATGTGTCATTCACGCGTAGATGCAGGGTGTTCGACAACAAGTGTGAGAAATTTTAATGGGCGATTTGTTTAATTTGTCATGATGCCTTTGATTTTTGGCCTTCCCAAAGTACTTCAATTAGAAATGTTGCCGGTTCGATTGCATCAACTATGAAATTAATTATCAAAATACATTTCCTTCATCACCTAGGTAAACTAAGTAAGGGTTTTAAATATCCTTGGGTACTCTTAATTAAGAGAAACATAAATATTTACGAAGAAATAATACTATGCTGCCATAATTTCCTTGCGTGATAAATATTATTATTCCGGCCGGAAATAATGAAATGCTTTTTTCTACGCTACAACCAATACAGTTGCAAAGGAAGTACGAATTAGAGCAAGATGTAACGGTATAGGGGAACTATGAAATGTGTAACGCGGTACTTCTAAACACAAACAGATTCGCATCATGCAACCAAGATCATAGATGACACAGAACTCATCTGGCACCTTGTAGTACGCATTCACTTATAAGCTGACTACGCACACGGTTGATACTACCTAATTACAATAGCTGTATTGGTCTATATGGCGGTCGATAAGCTATCGCTGCACTAGTTGTTAGTTGAACGGAATGTTGAAGTTGCGAAGGATAGAAACAGTTAAGGAATTAGGGGAAATGCCTAGGAATGAGTTTTATAGGTTAGATAGGGCTCCGTAAGTAGAGCACCTTTGTATACACCACAAGCGACTATGATGTACTAATTTGTAGGTCTGCTCAAAGTAAGGTTCTCTAGAGGAATCAGGTGACAGAGATATGGATATTCACTATAAAACAAGCAATATATTTATTAATTCACGGTATTACAATGAAGTTTGAGCAAGAAACAGAATTGTGTCTCAACAGTAGGCTAAGTACTGTATCGTAACGATGAAATAAGAGGTTAGGGGTGCTCGCTAGGGATTGCCCGATCTTGCTAAGAATTGAACACAGCGACTTCAAGAGTAGGACTCTTATACAAGCGATTCCCGATTCAGCCAATTCGGTTTTCACGCACTGGGGAATTAGGGGTGCCCTCGCGGAAACTAGTTCCAGAATGGTCCAAATCTCCTCGCTTTCGCGGTCCTTATGTATACTACGAAAATGAGCACCAAAATTAGAGAAGGGTTACACGACATTGATCCTACACGTAGGAGCACAGTGAGAGTGTCATCACAATTTTCAGAAGTCTAGATTATCTTTTTCAGATAGAAAATCCCTAGGCTCTGCCTCACCTCTGCAAATAGAATTTGTTTGAGAAGAGCGCAGGTGCGATCACGGTTGCACTAAGTGTAAAGGTTTTTGACCGTTACCTTTAATAACGCATTCCAAAACGGAAAAATAGATGAAGTGATAATATCGTTGTGTGTAACAGGATTATGATTTTGTACTTCCGAATTTCCATACTGCCTATTACGAGGACGAAAGTATGTAGTTCATCCGTTCAGGAAATATCCATTGTTAGTGATCAAAATGTACTTATATAATAAAGAATACAGAGCTAATAGAATTATAACAACCAGAAACGTTTTATTTGAAAATATATAAAATATAAAAACGTATTATATAATTTGCCGTTTAATAACCAACACTTGTAATTAGCCTGTGAACAATAAATAACGTATCGAATATTGGTTCTTATTCCGTACGTCTGGAATGAACTACAAATAATTACACAACCGTCTAACCTGGTACTCGAAAGTATCTTCAGCTCGAACTGTTCGCAGAAAACAATTTTCTTTTTTTTTTTTTGTTGATCGACGATGTTAGTTGTTTGAAATGTTTTTCGGCGCGTGTGGTCTTGTGAAAATGTCTATAACGATTCGAAAGTTTACCCGGGAAGTCTTCGCGAACTTCACTGAAACAATTAAGAGTAACAGAAACAGAAACGTTACCGCGGAGCAGAAGTTCTCAAGTATTTGGTTTTTGAGAACTTTGATACTTTGGAAAGTAATTGGCAATATCATTGAGTACCGAAGTTGATACGACGATCAGACGTTTATTATTAGCTATCGGAAAAAGTTCGCGCGATGTTACTCTCAGATAGCGATTCGAAGCGCGTTTCTTGTGGCACTTTACAGAAATAGTACACGTAGTAATTGTGATATCATCGGAAAGCCTCATCGGTCCAATTTTTATACGCAACATATATTCCTTATTCTGTTCAACATTTATAAAGTTGAGTGAGATAAGAAATAATTTCTTGGCGCATCTGAGCAACAACTCATAATGTTATGGTTAATGTTCATTTTAACACGTTGAATGCCATGGGGGTCACCGGTGACCGGCAAAGCTAAGATTACTAGAAACACATAATTCGAGTAAATGTCAATGCTTTTAAATTTTTCAATATTGTGATCGTTACTAAAATCATGTGAATAAATTAATGCAATATAGAACATATAACAATAGTTTTATTTATATATATACAGGGTGTACGAAAAGAGCAGAACCAAACTTATACCAGATGTTAATGAGGTCAAGTAGGTCAAGAAAGTTCATACAGACTTATGTTCGAAAAAGATTTATTAAAGATTTAAAAAGCTCAACAATTATTATTAGGTTATAATAAATGTTCATAATTTCTTCATTCCGCAAAAATGCAAGCTTCCATTTGTCTGATGACTGTCGAACTCTTATAAGGGGTTCGCCCCTCCGGATTTTTATGCATGGGATCACACGAAGCAATTCGTCTACGAAAATGTGATAGAAACAGAAGGCCAGCTTTGGCAATGCATTCAGAATGCATTTACTACTATCTGTACAAGTGCAGGACTAATGGAAAGAGTTTGACAGTCATTAATTAGACTAATGAAAGCCTGCATTCTTGCAGAAGGAAGAAGTTTTGATCATTTATTATAACCTAATAATAATTTTTGAACACCTGTAACTCTTCAATAAATCGTTTTTGGTCATGAGTTTGTATGGCCTTTTTTTACCTGCTTGACCTCATTAACACGTGACACAAGTCTGGTCCTGACCTTTTCGAATACCCTGTATAATTTAACCCCATCTCATAAAATAACGACGGAGATAACAGACTATTGCACAAAAACTAAAAAATCCTGTGAAGACAAAGACATGTATTTCAGCGCCACGGGGGTCACCGGTGACCCCAGCACGATAAATAATGCGTCACACATGATTACACACTTTAACTTGTCTGTTGTAAATAATATTTAACCGTAATATGTAATGCATAATCAATGTTGGCCTGGCGGGCGAGCCATGTAAAATTAGCGTGCCATTCAACGTGTTAATATCAACAAAATTTGTGTAGTTTCCCAATTTATCCACATAAAAAAAGCTGGAAAAAAGGGAAAAACGTGTCCCATCGGAACGGAATGTTCTCCTAAAGCGCTGATATTTTACCATGCGTGCATTTGGAAAGAGTCGAATGATGGCCCGCACGGCCATTATTACCAATTGCGCGTAACGGCTAATTACCCGTAATAATGCCTTGCGATATATCAAGCTCTCAGGATAATGGCACGGTCCTCGGCGGCCAACCGCGGAAAATTACGCGGCGCGCCGGTCCTACCTGACTCGTTCTTCCTGACCTCCGCTCATCTTCGCCCCGCCCCGATCGCGAGGACAACTTTTTGATCGTCCGGGGAGCCGTAGCTCGAACGAACCCTCGTCAAGCCCTTCTAATCGCAATTACGCTGGAACGTGAACACTGGCATGACGATATACGGGCCGAGTGGATACCGTAAAACGCGCGCGATCCTTTTAGCGAAAAGAAAGCAAATTCCTCTGACGCAAAATGTACACGTGCTCGGTTGCAAAATAAAAACGAACACTTCCCAGGATAGACTTCTACGCACAGGATATGAATAATCATGGTTAAAGGTAGGTGTAATTAATAAGTAACGAGAAACCTTTTGCGCGGGTCTGTCCTTGTTAGTTTCGTTGATAATTATCGCAGCAGGTACTTTCGCACAGGTGTTTCCAATGTAGCGCTTTTCAGAATTCTGCACACGCGATGATATGGAAAACGGTAAACACGTATGCCGACGTATTAATGCAATTAATAGAACATGTAAACGATATACATAAGTATAATATCTACCAGCTGTGGTTGCTCAATTGGGAACTTTAATTTCGATACGTTGCAGAAATAATTTACTTCGTCCAATTAACTCAAGAGGAAATTTAAACGAATATCGTGTGTTAATTGAAAGTGATTATAAATGCCAACGTTTTGTACAATTATATTTATGGTTAATCGGGTATTTCAGACGGGGAAGGTAAAAAAATTACAAATAAAGCAATTGCGAAGTATTGAATTTATTAATGGCCAAAGTTAGATTGTGCTTTAATTTAGCCGTGGTACTGCAATTTGACAAGTAAAATATAAGATTCAGGAATGCCAGGACAGGAAAGCATTTTTAATCAGTTTTACATAGTCCGTTACTGCCATAAGTAAATAAATTAGGTCAGGAAATGACAGTTTCTGCTACACCCTGAGAGTACGCTAGTAAATTACATTGTATCACTTTCTTTCTACCATACCCCGCCGCTTTCTACCGCGACCGTCTGTAACACATTCGAAATTCCATAACAATGGAGTTGAGGCCCCTCCTTTCTAAATAATTACAGAATATTTCATCTTGGGATTGTGAAACCAGGATGAACAATTTGTTTTGGCATAAATTAAATAACACAAACAAAGCTCCTTTTAATATTCCTATCGCTAATTTGAAAATAATGACATAAAAGGAGCTTCCTTTGTGACATTTAATATTTGAACAGCTACTTTAGAAAGCACAAAAAGGGAAATAAAGTTCTATTCAAATAATTTAAAATGAGGCCTGATTAAAAAATGTTTATTAAAAAAACTTCTCTTAATATTTTTTTTTCTTTTTTTTTTTGTAAAAGAAGAATGTGCAAAAAGAACTATGGGTTCCATTTAAAAAAAAACCAAGTAGACCTTCAAATGAACTTGAAAATGGCTACAAAAGACGGAGGTCATAGTTGTATTTCACCCTAGAAACCGTGAAACTTTCGTTTCAAACTAGTTTCAAATTGGCCATGAAGTGTTTAAACGAACACCCTGCATACAGTTAATTGCAAAACAAAGGAGCATTGCTGCGACATTCTAGAATACCCCATATCGCAACGGGGATAAGCTAGGGCCTCATATGAGAAAAAATGTCACGTTTACATAACTTTACCCTACGTTAGTCATCGAGCAGATCGACGTTAATAAATTTCCAGCAATGCAAGTAAGGGATTGAAAGCGAGGATTGCAACAGCTATCGTCTCTCTCCCAAATACCGAACAAGTGTGACCAATGTACGTACCATTCGCGTCCAGAATGAAGTCTCCTGAGACGGCATAGGGTTAACACGGATACACAGCGCTCTCCACGTGTAACGCCAGAAACCCCAGCCTGAAGGTTATGTACACTTTTTTCCCAATATACGTGAGCAAACCAGATATCTAATTGGTCCGAATTCAGATCTAATGGAATCTGACCAATCAGATCCGTATTCCTTACAGGAGATTTCATTCTGGACGCGAACAGTATCTACAACTCTGTCGAAACGTTTACAAAGCGCAGTAAAAGGGAAGAGTCTCGTCACGCGAGGACAGACGTTTACGTTGACAATATTGGTTTCGACACGCGAAAGAGAGAGGGATGGAGGTGGAAGGAACCTAACCATTCGACGTTGGCTTGCGTCAATTTGGTTCGCTATCTTTATGACACCGAGGCGTCGTTCTACATTGGGGTCGGTGCTCGTTGAAACAGGGATACAGAGACTTCGAGCATGGCGATGGGCGTGCTCGGAAGTAATAAATTTCACACAACGCCTAGGAGACTTAAATTATTTCATGGAACACGACTCTCGGTCATTGTGGGTAAGTACTGTGAAAAGAAACAAATCGTAAATTAGAAAATCGCGAACTATATACGCGAAACTTCTCGATCGATTGATATGGCACGAATACCCTTCACGTCTCGTGATACCCGTTTGAATCTCATTCACAAGCTCCGTCTATAGAACATCTGTATTGTTCATCTTAGGATTCTATCATCTATACATTATATGCGATACGCGACGAACAAAAAAATTTTAACCTTAATTTTCAAGGTCAAGGACAATTTTGCACGGGCTTTTTTCACAAATGTCCACCAATCCGAAGGTGTAAAATCACGTTGTGATGGTCGTTACATATCATATCTTTACACCCTGCAGCACATACATATTGCAATAGTAATAGTAAGATATCATCTCCTTCTTAACACTCCAGACTTCTCTGCAAAAGTAATTCAAGGAAAAATGTGTTTCTAAATATCTTGTGTATTTTATTCAATTTTATCCGAGAATAAGCAAGTGAATGAAGGAAATGTACGGAATCGTAAACGGATCATACTAACTGTCTTGATAATTCTAGTATTAACCAAGCTAGATATTGACAATCACTTTGATTTTGAAATATGTTGTCAAAAACATAATTTTGAACAACTTTCTCCTATACATGTTACCATCACTCGGCTCTAGTTTTGAAGATATTAAGATGTTCTTGACAACATATTTCAAGGTCAAACTAATCGGAGCTGGGTCCCTTATTGTCAATATTTACCATAATAAATTATGATAATATTTTTAATTGCGCTCAAAATAAAAATTTAATTACGCTAAAATAAAACTGCAGAAATAGGTGAGAAAACATAACGGGACTCCAGCAAAAAAGATGAAACGATGTACGCCTTAAAGTTTATAGTAAGGTAGTAAGGCCATAATAAATAAAACAGTTACCAGATAACAAAATTGTTTAACCATTGCTCTTTCCACAATTTCGTTTTCATGTTCTACCTACCAACTGTATTGAATACCGTGCATACATACAATACAGCCATTAAACAAATTAAATTCTGAATAGCAAATGCGATTCTCATCCTTTTGCTAGATGATAAATTCCGAAAAACAATCGGTCCCGTTATCTTTTGTCCGCGGTCCATTAATCTTCCTCAGAGACACAAAAGTTAAGAACGGCAGAGCGTGCTCTAAGTGGCAATTAAATATTCCCTTGCGCAACAAAAGAGGAGTGGGAAAGTAATTCTTCTTCTCGCGGTTCGCCCCGGTCGCCACAGCTTTCAGCCTCCCGTGCATTTCTCATCACGTTAATGCCGAGCGAGCATCGTGGCCCGTTCACGAACGGAACACGCTTATGGTTACATAAATAAGATGCGCCGTGGTAATTGCACGATTACGTGAGAAAATCGTTCGCACGTCCCCTCGCATCGCGCGAATCGATCGGTTGTATGCGAACCGGGTTATTCGTCAACGTGAACCGAACGTGACACTCACCAGGAAATATTTTTGTGGTACGTGTACCTACAGTGACTCACAGGTTCATACAGATATTCCTAAAGCTTAAGAATACGTAATGGGTTCATTTCATAAGAGACCCAGCTCCAATTACTTAGACCTTGCAATATGTTGTCAACGACATCATTTGGAACAACTTTCTTCTACATGTACAGGAAACAATTGTTCAAAGTGATGTCCTTGATAACATATTTCAAGGTCAGACCGATAAGAACAGGGTCCCTTATTGTCAATATTTACCATATGCAGCCCTATCCATAAGTATCCGGGCACTTACTTGTGTTTTCGGATATCATTTAGATATTGTATGAATTTAGTTTGTTTTGAGGACTTATTAGGTACGTTACCCAATGGACTTGATGTTATTCTTGGATAATATAAGGAGTATTTATTAACGAACAGTACTATTATCATTACTATTCTGTACATAAGTAGATAATTAAAAATGTAGCTAACAGCAAGTTCAATGCGTGGCAACCTCTTCCAGTACTTCAAGCACTTCACCGCTAGGAGGATGTGAACATGAGCAAACCCCCCCTGTTTCTTACCCTGTTCTTACACCAGGTCTTCGGGGTACGGGTGTGCCAGGTATGGCTCAGTGACGAGTCGAAGTAACAGACCCGAGGACAAAACGGTTTCCCATCCTTTTTCACCTTTCCCTCCTTTCCTAAGAAATCGCCACAAAAGGGCGAGGCTCAACGGCGCCAAAAAATATTCTAGTTAAACACTACTTAAACCCTTAACTACTATAAGAGGTTTGCGAGGCAGTTATCAAATGATGGTTTCTCATTTCGCTTCCTGTATGATTTGTACTCTTTACACTAATGTACCTTTCCCGTATATTTGCTGATGTTCAATTAGGGTTGGATCTCTTCATTACTAATGTACAAAGCAAGAACAATTAGATGTGATCTGGATTCGTTACTTGTACGTACGCAATAACACGATAAGCATTAGCGGTCCGTGAGAGCCACCAACCATGGCAGTTTTGTAAGTTCCAAAGTCTTCTATAAGAGTAGTAGAGTAGTGGTTAAAAGTTACAGAATGGTTACAGGTACAGAGTAATTAAGGGTTAAATCAAGAATAAATTCTTTGGGCGGATGAGTCGACTGTAAACTTGCAATTATCGGGAGCAAATGGCGCGGTCTTGTTCGTCGTACGGGAGATATAATAAAAATGGAAAGAACTATTGTTGGAACAACAATGTTCAACATTATTTTAATTATGAAATGCTCATATTACTCTAGCATTGATACAGCTCTGTGTTGAATAAAGACCTCTTATACTGTTTTTACAGTTTGAACGTAATTATATTTTTTCGCAGGATAAATACATACAGGGTGTTCGACTACACGTGAGTAAAATTGAAAGAGGCGATTTTATGGGCTAAAATAAGACGAAAATGTAGAATACATTTTTTTCGTTTGTGATTTCGTTGTCGAGAAAACTGGTGCAACCGGAAATTGCAGAAAACCCTTAAAAGGAGTGATTCTTCATGTCAAAATATGTCGAAAATAAAGAATAAAATTTTTTCATACCTCGTTTCGTTTTCAATAAAATTAATTGCAATATACAAGAACATAACCTGCTCGGAGGCATCCTAGTGTCGCAACTATCAGAAACATTTTCAACCTCTTTAAAGAAACTGAAAGTGTAGAGAAGAATATTACATTTTGCTCCAATTGAATATGACAGTTTGAAGCCGAAACTAAAACAGAATTATCACAATACGCTGCGAAATACTGCATGTATGGCAGTTTGCCAACAAGAGATGTCTTTCAACGATGTTACATTTATACTTTTTCAAGAATAACTCCGTCTAAAGCCATTTAAAGGTCAAAGTATTATACGTGATCGAAATTCGTTTCATTAGTCACCACACTACATTAATCAAAATACATCATTTACAAAAAAAAACAATTATGACTTTAAAATTTTTGAAAATATGACCTTGAGGAAAAAATCTACTTTATCACAATAATAATGAGTTTGAACGTTCGTTAAGCACGCGTATGCTCAAGTAGTACAAATAGTACGTAACTGAATTTACTTGAAAATGTGGTGTAATAGGAACAAATTTTATTCTTGATTTTCGACTTATTTTGACAAGAAGAATCACCCTCTTTTCGGCTTTACCGCGATTTCCGGTTGTACGATGTATTTTCAAACTCAGTTCTTTTTTTTAAACGAAAGTTCAAACAACAAAAAATTTATTCAATTTTTTCGTGTCATTTTAGCCCATAGAATCACCCCTTCCATTTTTCCCCATATGTAGCCAAACATCCTGTACGATTACACTACATCTGAACAAACTGCTGAGTTACTGTACGTAGGAAGCATTTCGGGGCGCTTACCTTGCCGATTCTTGACAGCGATTTGCGCTAGTATACTATTCGCGTCCAGAATGAAGTCTCCTGCAAGGAATGTGGGTCCGATTGGTCAGATTCCGTTAGAGCCGAATTCGAACCAATTAGATATCATTCACATATGTCAACAAAGAAAATGTACGTAACCGATCAGGCTCAAGCTTTCTGCGTTACACGTTGGGAGCGCTGTGTACCCGTCTTATCACCGAGCTGTCTCAGGAGACTTCATTCTGAACGCGAACAGTACACACGTTCACGCTGTGCCTTAGAACGCACGAAGTCTTTCGTTGCACATGACGTTGCACATGCAGACGATTGCCCAATGCTGAATGTTGCACAGGGAATGAGCAATTTGCGGTAAATCATTTCCCTCGAACCCTCTCTTCCTCTCTCTTTCCCGCTCTTTCTCATGCATCCACTGCGCGTTACTTTCGTTGCCTTTTCCTGTCGCCCTTCACTGCACGCAAATAATGCGTATTGTGTTCGTAATAAAAAAGAGAAATGTGATTCACTATGTGCAAGTGGAATTTTAAATTATCGAAAAGCAAACGGAGAGTAATTAGCTTGAAGTAACTATGATAGTATATACAGGGTATTCCAAACTTAAATAGCCAAACTGCGAGTACTTAATCTACAGACAGAGAGAAGAAAGAATGTTATACAAAATTTGTCAGTAAACGCCTTTTTGCAAAGTTCTCAACAAATATTGCATACATGAAATAAGTAACGACATGTCCTCATACCAGCAAACAGAAGGTTGACTGCGTTTATGTGATACATACATATATGCTATTTTTATCATACGGTAGCTACACCATGTCGTTAATGGTATTTGTAATTCGTCATTTAAAACTGTTGTCCTTGTGCTCAGACGCAAATAACGATGGCCGATGGAATTCATAACATCAACAAATTCTTTAGAGTTCTACTCAACTTTAATAACTGCATTTTAATTCTTTGTAAAAAATTGTTTTATAAAAAACATGTATGTACGCAGACCCGGCAAATATAGCCGGCACTCTGAGTGCTGTTATGGAAACCTCGTCGTTCCTTATTTCGTGCATACAATATTTGTTTATAATTCTGTAAGAAAACATTTATTGCAAAGATTCATATAACATTTTTTTACTTCTATTTGCCTATAGATCATGCCCTCGCAGTTTGGGCGTTTAAATTTGAGGCACCCTGTATAATACAAAAACAAGTTTTAAGCCGATTAAGTTAGCAGCAGCGAATTAGTTTGCAAAAGAGGTAAGCGAGCAGCGATGGAAATGTCTTATTTTTTAGGGCAATTGAACAAAATTATTCATACGGTCCGTGACGGAAATAAATAAATAACGTAACTTACGTTATTGTGAGCCAATTGAAAAACGTAGAAGTATGTTTTCGCACATGACAATACATTAATCGCTCGCAGCATTTTACTGTGAATGGAGTAAGATTGTTTCACACGATTATTTAAATACGTACGTGAGAAGTCTATGCAGATAATGCTCATAATTAAAAGCCGTAACCATATTACTGACCTGTTCTATATTTGTAGACTATAGATACATTATTTCTGATCTTTCTACGCCATAGATCCTTAGAGTGTAGGTCACGTTAAACATTAAATTGTGAGAGTTCATTACATGTTCATTAAAAGAGTTTTACCCACAGAAAATCATTAAATAAACATTTTGAAATCGAATTCAGTTAAAGATTACATGAGAGTTGCTACTTTTATATAGTTCCTCTCTGCTTCCAGAATTACTCTTGAGTCAACTCACTAAAGCGAGTGGGTCACGAAGAATGGCCCTTCGAAAGAGGAGCTTGGTCTATAAATATTTGCCAAGCCTGTTCTAGACAAATATCCAGTAAATTCGAACGTATTGTGTTGAAAATAGGTGAAGAACCGAAGTTTTGAGAACATGGAAAGTAGCGAAGTGCTTGATGATGAAATAGGAGAAAGACTGCAAATCTAAATCCTTTTAGCGTCTTAATATTACTGTGTAATGTGCATCTACATTCGTGTATTTCTATTTAGTTATTCCATTTAACATTTTTTGGTAAATACTGACAATAAGGGACGCAGCTCCGATCAGTTCGACCTTGAAGTATGCTGTCAAGGACATCATTTTGAACAACTTTTTCCTATCCGTGTTACCCTGGCTCGGGCTTAGTTTCCGAGATATTTGCAATACCGTTATGACTATAACGAATTCTACCTACATATCATTGTGCGTCTGCAACTCAAACGTGTACGCTGCGAAGAATCCCAAGGTCCTTGCCGAGAAGACAATCGTAATAGACAATAAAAGTACTCTAGTTTTTAGTGTTTTTTTTTTTCTAAAAATTCCAAATTAAGGATTATTGGAAAATACGACGTAGACGGTCGGCTCGCGCAGCCGGCAAAATAAATAATATTAGTAAACCTAACCTGTACCTTACAATTACAGTTAGGCTTGGACGTATCTGTTTTATAAATTCTTGATTTGACATTTTTAGAAAACAACGAAAAAGGGAGTATACTTTCATCGTCTCGCCCGGTTGATTTGTCGTTTTAGTGATAAGATGAAGCTACTAAAAACAAAACTATGCAAAAATAGTCAGAATTGAGGAAAGCCCTTAAACCATCAACGTCTTTTGCAAATATCTCAAAAATTAAAGCCGAGCGACGGTAACATGTATAAGAGAAAGTTGTTCAAAATAATGTACTTGACAACATATTTCAAGGTCAAAATGATTGAAACTGGGTCCCTTATTTTCAATATTTTTTTTTACTATTTTTTTTTACCCAAATACATGGAACCATACAAGTTCGCTCACTTGGACACCTCTATGCATTCATTAGAGATTGATGCTCATTCATTGCACATTCTGCACATTTTCATTAAGGTATACTAATAGCATTCAGGTGATTAAATAACGGTTCGTTAATACTGAGTTTTACATACATGCTGCTTACGTGTTCGTCCACTGGAAAGATTACCCCATTTTCCATTCTTGTGTACCTGAAATCGACTCACCCCATAAATCCAATACAAATCGTACTTATAATATTTTATGAACTAAAGTTTGCCCACTCCGCAAATAAACGTACTCTCGTTTAAAATACAATGCAGGTCTACACAAGCGTACTAAATGCATAACGTGTGAAAGAAGAACTGTTACAGGCGAAGACTGTTCTTTTTTTAACAGTAAATTGTATTTTACTTTCCGACGACTTCTTAGCTTCCTTTTGCCCACCGTTTTATGTCCTTGCATTTCTGCTTAGTCGATCTTTGTTCCCTTTCTCGACTCTCGCCGTTCCTTTCTTTCTGCTGCATGTTAACAGGCTGAGACATCTCTTACATAACAGTCTCTACTCTCGTGCACCGTGCTGGCATTACTTTTTCCATTTGCGGCTGGCGAGAGAAGCGCGCCATAGGCAACGCGAACAGCACGTGCAACCTGTGTATCGTTCATTGACCGTATATACCAGTCACTCCCTCCCCTTCGATACAATTGGGACAATTTATTATGAATAATAAGTTAAAAGTTATATGGATACGGACCCGACGCATTATAAAATGAAATGGAAATGAAATAAAGGCCAAAGAGTATAAAAAGTGAAAATAACCACGATTTTTTTTAGTTAAACGCAGTTGTATCCTGGAATGTGCACACGGCGTGCCTTGAAAAGTGACCAATCTTCATTAATCTCGTAGTCACATTAGAATGTTTGTCGCTTTACTCTATTCTCGATAGTTTCTTGCTCAGCAATTTCGAATTAAAATGGCTTTCACAGCGATCGCGACATACATATTGATGCACATTTACTGCACGTGATTGAATCGGAAAATCCAATCAAATCATGGAAATCGAATCTCCAAATCACCGTGGTAAACAATGAGATGAAAGTTCCATTACACCTAGTTCAATTTGTCGATTTTTATTGTAGAGCTGCGGACTTTATATGTAACGTACAGATAACCCATACTAGTGTGAGAGAATTGATGAATGGAGAGTATCCATCTCGCCGACTTCAATGATTCTTTAATATATTGGCAGGACTATTACATTGAAGATAATCCTGATTATAAGCATATTTTTGTGCATGAGGCATATTGCGTGCATTATACAACAGCTTTTATGAAAATGATTATACACTTACTATTTTGGACATATTCGAACTAAAAGGACTAATATACAGTTTATTGCGAAAAAAAGCATTGCTATAACATTATAGAGTTGTCCATAGCAGAGATAACTTGGGGTCTCATATTAGGCAACTTTACCTTATAGGGAAAAAATAACTTAGAATCATGATCATCACAACATATTCATAAAATCATTCATATCGTTGTGATGGATCTTCATCTAAGTCACTTAAGGCAAATGTTCACAATAAGGAACCCAACTCCGATCAGTTTGACCTTGAAATATGTTGTCAGGGACATCATTTTGAACAACTTTATTTTGCAATCATTTGCAAAAAAAAAACTTTTGTGAAGCTTAAATAATGAATGCACTTCATTTAGCGTAAGCGTTCGCCTATCTTCAACGTCATAGTATAAGAATAATCAGTAGTGGCACTCCGTGTCGGTCCCTTAGATATTGGTATCCGAGGTCACGTGATAAGCGGCCATCTTGTTGTTGTGGTCGAGCGCCATGTTCTGATTGGTTGTTGCTACGTTACCAAATGACGCTGCGTGACGTGGGTGTGGACGAGGAAAACATTATTTGTCCCAACCGAGATACCGTCCAATCAAATTACGAGCCCCACTTGCAGTAACATGCTCTGTCATTATTGGTTGGGTCTGTCACCTCCTAAGACTTCCGCCTGGCGTAGCAGTGAAGTGGAAAAATCGAGATAGGAAGAGATGAAACCTATGTATCATATGTATTTATTGTACATATGTGACATTGCGCATATGTTTGTGACTGGTACGACGCCGGGGCGACTGTGTGGAATTATGAGGCGCAAAAAGCCTACCCCCTTGCCCCTGTATTGTTTAGTTTGTGGAGGCTCGACTGGAGCTAGGCATCTCGGATGGGACAAATAATAGATGGTATGGAGGGAACCTGACACCATCTTGCCTGTGGTAACATGGAGCATGCGCTGTAGTATTTCTCGAACATGATTTTGAGGGAGTGTCGCCAGTGGTTACTCCTGTACTGTGTCAACATTTTGAACAATTTTTTTCTATACATATAACCGTCGGCCAGTTTTCCTAGTTTTCTACATATTTATAAAAAACTATCGTTATGACTACGATAAATTCTACCTATACTTGTGCGTCTGTGGTAGCTCGTGTGTCTGGATTGCTTACTACTTAGCCAAACGTGTACGCTACGAAGGATCCCAAGGTCCTCGCCGAGAAGTCAATCGCAATAGACGATAAAAGTGTTCTAGTTTCTAATGTTTGTTTTTTTTTTCTAAAAACGTCAAATTAAGGTTTTTTAGTATATGCGATGTAGGCGACCGGTTTATGTCGGCCGTAAATAAAGGTTACTACCAAACCTAACCTATACCTTACAATTAGAGTTAGGTTTGAAGGTAGTTGTTTTATAAATCCTTGATTTGACATTTTTAGAAAACAGTATAAAAAAGGAGAGTTCTTGTATCATCTGCTCCGGTCGATTTATCGTTTCAGTGATAAAATGGAGCTACTAAAAACTAAACTATACTAAAACAGCCAAAATTGAGGAAAGCTTTTTTGCAAATATCTCGAGAACTAAAGTCGAGCGACAGTGACAGATATAGGACAAAGTTATTCAAAATGATGTCCTTGACAACATATTTCAAGGTCAAAGTTATTGAAGCTGGGATAGAAGCCCTTATTGTCAATATTTACCTCGGCTAGTACTAGAATTATCAAGGAAGTCAGTATGACTCATTTACGATTTCGTAAATTTCGTTCATTCATCTGCGATTATCTATGGTTGGCATTGAATAAAATACAAAAGATATTTAGGAACGTATTTTTCAATTAATTACTTCTCGAAACACCTGCAGTGTTAAGAACGAGATGATATCTTGCTATGACTATTGCAATATGTACGTGCAACTGAATAGCAACACTACGACGATCTTATAGTCCTATGTGCAGTCTGTTGCATTGAGCACTATAAGGCCCTCTGCAGACGAGGGGTTCGCGTCACTTTTGACGCTGCGTTCTAGAAAACCATTGCGTCCCGTGTGAACTGCTTCATATAAATCTATGGTTTCCTAAACCGCAGCACAAAATTGACGCGCAGCAAAAGTGACACAAACTGCTCATCAACAGCGAGCCTAAATGTTCGGAATCAGCGACGCGGAAGAGACGAATAGCGATTCAACATAATAATCAAAATTGCATTATTCAGATAAGCAAACTGGCTTCACGAACGTGAATTGATCGCAACGACGTAGGTATTTGGCTGCGCATCCGTATTGGAATTTCAATTGCATAGTGGCCTGAACTTGAACTATTCGGGGAACGATGTATTCAACTAAGTGCTACGCATTCAAATGTAATTTAGAGATGTAATATTCTGACAGCTACACGAATTAACGAATATGTCTACCTATAGACATCATTTAATAATAATCATCGATATCCACCTGATCATTTGGCAATGTCTGAACGAGTTTTTATAAAGTGGTTTCGCTCAATCAAAGCAGAATATGTATAAAGAAATTAATATATCGCACACTGGCTTTGGTGAATACAACAAGCTACGAAGGACTTTATTTAATGTCGACATGCGGCCGCATGCAGTAGCAGTCTCACTTCCGGAACAATTTTGCAAGGTACAGGGTGTAAAAAACTTATAGGTAACGACCACCATAGTGTGATTCTACATCTTCGGATCGGTGGACATTTGTGAAAAAAATCCCGTGCAAAATCTTCCTTGACCTCGAAAACTAAGGTCAAAATTTGTTCGTGCCCTATCGGATTCTGCTCGTCCCGAGGGTAAAAGTGTGAAAGGAACCATGGCTCGAAACTCAACCGTTTTTTTTGCAATAATGGTGTTAATATTTTGAAATTGTTCAGCACAGGCTAGAGCAACAGAATGAAAGAGAGGGAGCGATGGTCGCGGCCCTTCACAATGCACCGGCCGATCTAGCGTCGCATCGGCTATCGTCCTCGTAACCGAGCGTCGCGCAAGGCCATCGTTCCCTCTCTTTCATTTTCTCGCTCTAACCCGCGATAACCAATGCAAAATATTAACATCAGTATTGCAAGAAAACGGTTGAGTTGCGACCCATGGTTCCTTTGACATTTTGCCGTTCTGACAAGTAGAAATCAATATGGCCTTTCATAAATCAATAGGGCCTTTTTTCACAAATATCCACCGATCCGAAGGTGTAAAATCACGCTGTAGTGGTCGTTACATATAATTTCTTTACACCCTGTACGTAACTAGGGTGTATAAGTATACATATTCAAAAGAGTGTTGCTCGACTATTTAATACAATATTCTAAAAGCTTATGACTACATTTGAGGCACCTAGCACAAAAGGGATGCAAGTGACATTTTTTTTTTATATCAAGAAAATCGAGTTTGAAATTCCAGTGTGTTCAAATAACTCCACTAAAGTCTTTGCGAAAATTAAGTTATATTTAATGTTTAATATGTACTAAAGGACATACACTCTAATTTCTAAGAAATTAAATTTTTTAATTAATGAGTTATACAACATACCGAATGAAGCGTGGAGACAAAAGACTTGCGGTGTACGCGGGAGAGGTTCCTGCGACGCGTTATTTTACAGAGTGCGAAGCGTGCCCGTGATAAGCGAACATCGTGTACAATATACATTTTAAGGTAAATATTGACAATGGGGGACCTAGCTTCAATCTCTTTGACCATGAAATATATCGTCAAGGACATCCTTTTGAACAACTGTCTCCTATACATGTTACGGTTGTTCGGCATTAGTTTTCGAGATATTAAGATGTCATTGACAACATATTTTAAGGTCAAACTGATCGGAACTGGATACCTTATTGTTAATATTTACCCCCAGGTGCAAGGAATTAATGATGTTAGAGTCGTAACACTGTACTGAGTTTATTTTTACTCATCGGAATCATGGAAAACTTCATTCAGTAATAAACACATACGAACAGTGTGTCGTTACATACTAATAATAAATTAGTGTTCGAACTGCAGTGTATGAAGATAAGTCAGTAGCATCCTTTTAGTACGAACTTATTTCTGTATGAATGATACTTTTATACAACACTGAATTGCTGAAATTATTTGGAACATAATATTTAGAGATTTACGTAATCATTTCCGTATTTAACTAAAAAATTTCTATAATATCACTTGCACCCCTTTGGATCTAAGTGCTTCATTTAAGTATAATGCGAACATTACTTTTTGATAAATTCGATAGCAATGCTTGAAAGACAAACAACCACGATTCACGTCTCCCGGCGTACAAGTGTTTAATAAAAACGTACAATAAACATTGCTTAGTAAACTTCGCTTTTACCATTCACGAGAGCGTGCCAGTTAGCCTTTTTCTTCTAGAATGAACACTTTTTCTAACAAGCTATCTCGGCAAGGGAAAAAATACAATTATTATCCACGAAGGCATCGAACATCCAGTGGGTTGATCCAGAGAGCGTAGCCGAAGGGAACTCTATGACTGCAGAAGCACGTGCGCTGATTTATGTCGTGAGACCAAGGCACGTGCCGTAGCGGCAAGCAGAGAATTCTCACAGTTCCCCTTTCCACAGTTAACCCTGTTTCCTATCTTTCCCTGTCCTTCTCATTCCGTTTCCATTCGGCATTCCATCGCGCAAATGCACTGTTATTGTCTGTCTCTTTGCGCTGCTCCCCATACGCCACTTCAAATAATCATTATTTGCCTACTTCAAGATTTTAGTCCTCTTTCATTACTCTCTACCTCTTTCGTAGCCTTCTGACCCGCTACATGCATGTAAAAGCGTATGACGCGGAACGTGAAATCCGTGCAATCTAAAAGATGTATCACATAAAATTTTGGACACTGGGATACGATTTCATTTTTAAGTAACAAATGCATCGGATGACAACTGCGACATATTGCAAGTAACATGCATGATAAGAGAGATGCTATTAATGGAATATCATTTATGCAGCCATGTTACCTATGTGTATGGAACGTTTTGGCAATATTTAGCGTTGTAAGAAATAACCGGCTTAATTGTCGTTATAAAGTTAAAATTCAGTACCTAACATTTTTCATATCAGCGAGTAGCAGAGGATTTTACATTTTTTTCGTAAATAACATTTCAACAGTCACGAAGTAAAATATTTGAACAGAGCATGCCATTTGAACGGAATAGCAAAATTGTATTTTTTAAATAATTTAAAATAATTATAACTGCACGGTAATAATTATTATTACCCATACACATATTTATATACGCATACCGAAATTCTTACTATACACTTTTCGCATTATTAGTCATACTTACGTAATATGCAAAGCACATTGTACGTACGTGTATTCCAGGCCCTAATTGACTATTATTAAATAATCCTCCCCTCCTCTGTCCATAATGCTTAAAGCATTTGTTAGTATTACATTTTCTATAATTCCATACATATGTATATCCTTGGTAGAATGTCACACGTTTGCTTACAAATTATTTGCATGAATTTACTTTGTCCAAAGATGAGGTAAAAATAAATTTTAATTTGAGTTACGAACTCCCTCACGTAACTGAAAAAGGTGAAAGCTGTAAATGCTGCAACTTCACGTTTATCTAACAACAAGTTATTTGATAAATAGTAATTATAATAATAGCACAACTAAATTCATTCAAGTAATTAGTTTCTCCAGTTAGGAAATTCCTCAACATCTCCTGGAACGAGAACAACGTGGCTTCATTTTGTATTAATTTCATAGGACTTAAAAAACTCTTTAATTTATGATAAAAACAAGTATACAATACAATTTCAATTCCGAGAAAAGTTGAAAAATAATATTCAATTCTTAAAAATAATTGTTCTTAATTTATCTTTTTGTATACAATCTGCTGTAACTGCGTTGCTAAATCACTGCTGCAACGTTCAGATATTTCTGTACATTCTTATGATATTTATCTTCTAAATATTTCGGTCTTTGTGTTCGCGTTTACTTTGCAATCGACAGAACAATTTTCTAGCTGTTATTGCAATTTCCATTTTGAATAAATCTTTTTGCAGATTCCTCTTAACTATGACAACACATTTCTCCAAGCACTCTTTGTTGAAAAAGACTTTGTTTGGAACCAAGCTTTATGCAAAATTCTAAAGAATAAAACTGCTTGGGAGATATGTGAAGAAATTCTATAAACAAGAATTTAATTTATGTAATAATGATGGATCTCTCCGTACCATCTTTCTTTAATTTGTCTACTTTAAATTAATACCTAGTAGCTATGAATCAATAAGGTCTGCAATTCCAGAAATTAATAGACACGAAATATCTTCTATTTGTATCGTTTATAATTTACATACGCAATTAACCGAGAATGGAATGCACGTGTAATAGGTAAGGTATGCGATAAAGACACTAGAGAAGAAGAAAATGAACACAAAACCGGAATATGATTAGTAACTCGGTGCATAACGCACATATGTACACCTTGGAGATTTAAAAGCACAGGGAAACCAACCTAATGCCAAAGGTTTCAACCGACGAGTGTAATATTATACACTTACGTACACAGGGAGACCGGGTAGAATTTTATTTTCCTTTGATTTTTCTACAAGTTATACCTACCAAAAAATTCATCCTGACAAATCCAATATAAACTATCAACGTTTAGCTTTATAAGAACAATTAGTCCCATGGATGTTATCAATAAGACGGACAGTTAATTGAAATTATCTTTAGCAATGATTTTGTAAAAATGTACCCCATACTTGGTTGTTATAATATCTGGGATCAATTCTCACAATTAAATAATTGACCTTATTGATTCACAAACAACTCAGTTATGAAAGGAACATCTTTATTGCTGACGGTATTACATAAGCAGCTATTATAAATGTTATACCGTCTTTAACGCAAAGTCAAGCTTATAACCAATCATGAGAAAATTATAAACTTTATCTCGTTGATATGATTATGAATTTTAAACATTATAAAACAGAAAGTTAAATTTTGAAATGTTTATAACAAAACGAAGAACCTTAGAGACTCTTTGGTATCGTTATTTTAAATAATCAGTACAAAAAAGATAATTTAGCAAAAGCTTATCAAGTACTGCGAATAATTAATAAGTGTCTTAATTGTATGTACAGTTAATAACAAATAAAATTAATAAGTACAGTTATAATGTACAGCACTTAGAAATAGCTTTGTTAAAAAATCGTTCAACAAGACAAATTAACCCCTAACAACGAAATCATGAATTGGAAACATCAACATAAAACACAAAATATTATATTAATCTGCAGAAAAAGTTGCAATCAACAAATATGCATTCCTCTGTTGCTTCCCGTGATTTGTAAATGGAAAATGGTAAGAACATAAAACATTTGGTACAAACACAAAACAGATATTGATAAGTTTAAAGAATAATGGTTTCGTCTTTGTACTTTGTCAATTTAAGATGAAAATTGACTTTCTACACTATGTATACATTTATTAATCAAGACCGCTTATACGTTTCTGATAGTAATCGCAACTATATTACTCAGAGAATAAAGAAACATATTATTTTATATGTGAACTAATTTGTGAGTTACTGTAAAAAATTATCTGATGCGTATAAACTGAGATGATTTTAGAGACGAGTCCATCGGTGTTTTGCTTTTCTTAATCGGTTCACTGCAATCACGTTGTGCAGAAAATGACAAGAATATTCTAATTCCGCCCCATTTGCATTAATTAAAACGAGAAATTCACCTGCGTATACATCTCAAATTACTCACGGTTGAGACTAGAGCGCATTACGATAAGAAACGATGCTATTACGATTGAACTGTAAGTGCTCGGTTTCTGCCCAGTTGAACGTGGATCGCACCTGTATACCGTGCGGTGATCCAGAAATCTGTTTTCTCCATGCTGCTCGCGCTGCGCAAAAACGGAATCGTGCGTGGCAATATCGTGTAACAAGCGGGGGATAGCACAAGCGCAGCGTAGCGAGGGCAGCAGGATGGGCAGACATAGATGGAGGGGAAAGACGGTTAACGTGCGCCGTTAATACGCCGACCGGGGTTCAACGTGGCCAGCAATGAGTATTCTAGGAATACTAATTAACCTGCTTGTATCCGCCAAGCGGAGAAACATGGAAAGAGTAGGCGATGACTTGATTAATGGACAACGCGCACTTTGCGTGGAACAGATGAATGGCAGACGTGATGACATAATTGCAAGGAACGGCCCACTTTACAAAGCATATTTTTAGCCCTCTGTATTTCAGCAGGAATTATGGCTTTGAAAAGTATAGGGATTTACCTCTTACGGAAATGATCACAAACTGTAAAAATAGTTACGAAACAGTTTTATACATGGAGCGCTTATTTTGAAAGTGGTGTGTGTAAGTCCATTTTCTTTTATTTTAAGATATTGAAAATTCAGGTGAAGCCCATTAATTTTTTCTAGGTCCTTATGTGTTTAGATGTATGTAGATTTATCTTATAAATAGTCTTTTTGACAATTAACTAAACCAATACCTTTTTTTAGGATCATGGATGGACTTACACCACTTTCAAGATAAATGACTCTGCAGTTCCGTGGCCTGATACTACCTACATAAGAAAGCCATGTTAAGCCATACCTTGACTCATACTACTTTGGTGGTGCCTGATATCCAGCCATTTACTTGCACTACTTATGATTCATATGTACTACTTAAATTATATGTATATGACAATATTATGGGCTGTTTCTTTTGTTTTATGACATTGAAATGTTTACGTTTGCATCGATTCAAAAGTTCAGATGAGGTCTATTTATTTTCTCTACATCTTCATGTGTTTAAATATATGTAAATTTATTTTGTAAATACTCTTTTTGACAATTAACTAAGCCAATGCCTTTTTTCAGGATCATGAATGGACTTAAACCACTTTCCACATAAATGACTACAATTCCATTTATCAACGAAATTTAAGCTAATTAAAACGAACAATTAAATTTAGATTTACATAATAAACTGTTTATAGATAAAAAGTTCACATTAAAATATATGGACATTTGTCCTTTTCTCAATTTTTGTTTAAAAACATACTTACACCACCTTCAAAATAAGCGGTCCATATGAAATACATTTGATTTCGTAATAAAACCTGTTCCTTGTAACAACGTAAAATGTTAAATACGAATATTAACAACAAATCCTATTTCCCGAATCTTTTACTATATTCGTGATTAATAGAAATTATATTTGTAATTGTGCAAATGTGCCTCAGAACCTGAAGTTTCTAAAAGTCATAAAGACATTTTGTACATTTCTTCTACTCCTTGTTGAATATCAAATAATGGTTCAATCTGTTCATTTCAATTTACGTACATGAATATACACTCACATGCATGGCTGCAATCATGTACATAGGTGAACCGTTTTTATAACAAAAGGAATGAAATGTTAATCATTCTTCAATATCAAGTAACAGTAGTTTTGCTACTCTGTCGGTTGTATAAAAGTACGGAAAATATTTTCTAACTTAAAATTCGTACTCATAGAGTAAGAACGGTAAATTACTAAAAACGTGTACACTCATAAATTCGTAAGGCAAACAAATATTTTTGTCAACTAGACTGGCGTCATCGGAGTTATTACAACAAACACGAAATATTGCCGTTTCAGTGCAAATCGAGTGGAAACCTAATTCAATAACGTGTTCTAGGGCACTGTCTATGTGCATTGCGTTCATTTTACAGGCAAACACAGAATTCACGATCGACTGTGTCCGAAATATGTGAACGGTGTTTTCTTGAAACGGTTTATCCGAAACATGAAAACGTAGAAGAGGAAAAATGTAATCTAGTTTTATTTTATACAAATACATTAATAAATATTTCGCGAAAATTCAACACATTCACTTGTATGTGTAATTATTTCATTATTCTAATTAAGTGTATATTTTCTGGCCCAGCTAAGAGTAAACCTCTTTTGCGCATGGGTCTGACTTTTTTCTTACCGCCTGCTTACACTTCCTACCTACTTGCTTTGCCCACTGTAGTGGGAGCTGCACAGATTAGCCGAAAACTCGTCCACACGTGGATTTTCTTCTTAGCTGGGACAGAGAATAGGTACTATAGCAGTGTAGCTAAAAGTTGCAGACAAGTTTGTGCATCACAGTATAATCTTGGAATTTAGCCAATTAAATTTCGAAGGTATTCATATTCAGCATTTTTATTTTCTTCCTTTGATCACGTGCCAAGGTTAAGTTAGGTTAATGCTTCCATACTCGACATCGCCCTTGAACACTCTTATCGCAATGTTCGTCTAAAACCATACTTAAGTTGCGATGCAATGAAAACCACATATCAAAATTGCATGGAAGCAGTTGTATGTCTAACGAAAAATTGACAATGACTTTGGAATATATTGTCAAGGTCAACATTCTGCACAACATTTCCCTATTGATACATACAGGCTATCTCGCCTTTTGAAACCTCAAACGAAACAAATGTATTCTTGTTTTTCGTCTTATTTTAGCCCATATAATCACCCGTCAAACTATTCGTCATCAGTAACGGGGCATCCCGTATAACAGACGGGGTCTTCTAGTTTTCGGGATATTCGCAAAAATATATTTACCACTATGTATTTCGGTTTGGTCATGTTAGGTTAGTAATCTAATGGAATCAACTTAATCAAATTAATCTAACCTGCATCCCTATCTCATATTAAATCTAATCAAACCTAAAGTCACTTTTGAATACATTAGAATAGAACTTAATCTTCATAATATTATTGGGTTAGGTTACTACCTAATCACAGTAAACAAAAATACATAGTTATAAACATATTTTTGTAAATAACTGGAAAATAAAAAGAGTAAGAAGCGTAAACAAGAGAAATCTGCAGGGTGCTAAAAAATAAAGGTCCGTAACTTAGGGAGCTTATAGTTCTCACCTAGAATAAAAAAGATCTAATTAACATTGATCGCAAAATCAATCCTTTCATTGTAAAATAAATTTTTATATCTCATGCCAGCTTTTCACTGATATGGGAGCAAGACATATTGAAAACTTACGAAGATAAAAATTTGCACTACGATTGAATCTGTAAAATACTCTTTTTTAATATTGATAATATTCGCCTGTTAATAACTTTGATCTAACGCGCTTCTAAACAGTTCCTGCGCATACGATCAATGTGAGGCGAAGGGACTCCTTTACGATATCGAACGTTCATAAGATATAAAAATTGATTTTACAACGAAAGAGATGACTTTAGGAAGCATGTTGATTAGACATTTTTTTATTCCTCTTAGTGAGTACTATAGGCTCCTTAAGACACAGGCGCTCATCTGTTAACACCCTATATACAGGGTGTTCAGCTACTGCATGCCAATTTTTAAGGGGCGATTGTTGAAGTGATTCTGAGCAACGTTTCCCTGTACGAAAATGCTCCTTAAGGCTTCGTTTTTGAATTATTAATAAAAAAAACACTGATCAATCAGAGCGTGCGTAGAGGACGCGCTCAATTACGAAAATGTACAAGACCGCGGTTGAGCGTACCACGACCTTCTCTCGACTGAGCGCGCGCTCTACGCGCGTTCCGATTGATCAACGCCTTTCGTTAATAATTAAAAGACGAAGCCTTAATCAACATTTTGGCAAAGGAAAAACTTGTTCAGAATCATCTCAGCAATCGCCCCTTAAAAAATTGACATACAGTAGCCGAACACCATGTATACCTAACACTATGCTGACGAAAATTTACGTAACTTTACACTAACTTTTTTTGCTAGTATCGTGAAATCTAAGAGTCCGCCTGTTACGTGTATAGGACAAAGTTGTTCAGAATTATGACCTTGACAACATATTTCAAGGTCATAAAAATCGGAGGTACGTAATTACCAAAATTAGAAAACAAGTAACAGACGACGCTCGAAAGTTTTGAATAGGAGTTACGTGTATAATATTCATCCGTTTCGCTTTGGGTAAAAGTACACAAAGTGTTTCGAGTACCGCAGGAGGATAGAATATCGTGAAACAGAACGTTTTCGCGGCGGCGAAATCGGAGGCTGTATACTGCCAGGGGGTTATGCAGAGGACTCCAATTAGAATGAAGAAAAACGTGAAACGTTTTGAAACGCGCTGTTCATAAAAGGGGAATCCGGTGAAAAACCTTAAATGGAAAGTTCAGGTTGCAGGATCGAAAGCACGGCGGAGCGAGACCGAGAGTCGGAAGATTACAGAGCAAAAGGAAGGGATAACGCTGTCGTTACTATCGGTTGGCCGGCGAGAACACGTTAAAAAAAAGCTCAAGGCTTCTGTGACGGCCTGCGCAAAAGCGCGCGCGCCAAGCCGCGTCTGCCGCGGCAGGCGTAATCAAAAAGATAACATACTGGCATGCATGCGCACGGTGTCCGGCGAATCGACCGACCGTGCAAACGCGAATACGTTTTTGCGCAAATTGTTCGCGCGGACATCACGCTCGTTTAATTTGCATAATCCTATAGTGAAGGACCGTTAACCAGAAAGTATTCGCGCCGTAGCGTGGCGAGCGGACGGACGGAACGAGGGAGAACAAGAACCAGCGTGAAACAAAGCAGCCGAAGGGGGAGACAACACCAGGCCAAAGGAAATGAGTCAGGAAAGAGGAAATGTTGCACGATTAATGGATGAGAAAATGCTCAAAGAGTTTTTCCGTAAATAAGCCCATCCGAATAGAAGCCCAATTGGGCCTCTATTGTTGTTTCCAAGGATTGTTGTTTTCAAGTAAAAGCCCATGGGTTTTATAGACCTCCATTAAGGCCTACATATAGAGCTACATATAGTGCAATACGTGTTTCTATATGGCACATGCATATAGTGCCATACGTGCTTCTATATGGCACATAGGCTTCTATATAGATAAATGTGGAATACTTAAAAATGTAAAAACCAAATATGAGCCTATGGGCTTCTTTCCGGAAAAATCCGGTAACAAGTGAGGAATTAAGAAACACCCGATAGGTCGAAGGCTGGGAAGTCGAATACGAGAAGAGGAAACTAATTGGGGGCGAGTAATTACGTTGTATTAGTCAAGAGTTGGAGGGAAAAAGAGAAAGTCCGGCGAGGAAAAGGAGGTAGGGCAAAATAAATATACGGCAATGACCAGTGCGCGTGGAGTGAAGAAGAAAATGGGATAAAAGGATTTGGAACGAGAGAAAGAAAACAACAGTATAGAAGCAGAAAAGGCGGTTGCACAGACGTTAGTACGTACTCTGGTTGAAACACGTCCACTTTACCACCAGTGGTGCGATGTGAGTTGAATCGACGAACGATTGTTCTCTTCCTCGTTCAAGGCAGATCAAGACACCATAGCCGATTCAGGGCAATGCAACAAGATTGTCACGCGGACGAAAGTCTCGTTCGCTGTGTGCAATCTACATGCATTCTTTTGCTTACCACCTATTAACTTTGATATATAAAAACCTTTATTATCGGTAGGTCAATCGTAAAAAAAAAAATAAGAACGCGTTTTAAACCAGATTTTCAACGCACAGTTTTCTATGTTTAACGGTGCATATGTATACGTAATGTTATCATTAATGACCGTAGAGTATCAAATCAATCTTTCGTGTGTTGCACGTCTCATTTTATCCCATTTCATTGAACGATGAAGGTGAACGTTATTAATTTATGCGCAACAAAATTAAATAATGATATTATCCAGTTTTTCTTTAATTTGTTAACTGTGATATAATTATTATTAATAGACTGCGGATTTTTATGTGAATTCAAATGTTTGGTAGTATAGAAAGAAAGCAGAACTTTCGTAAGGAATTATTTCACCCACCAGGTATTGCAAAACGCATTAGACTTTGAACAATTTGTATATTTACTCATATTAAATGTATCCTGTGCAATGTTGAAACCTTTAAATTTTCTGTAAATGCATAAAAGTCCGCTGTCTAAATATTCAATTATGTCAATAGATGTGCAATTTTTCGTTATCGTAAAATAAATGTTCTATATTTTCAAATACCTACAAGCAGTAGCTGATGACAATTGTAATATTTATAACAGATGGTGAAGTATCTTCAAAGGAAAATATTCTTAAGGAATTTTCAGTTTCGATAAAGGGAATGTATTTCATAATGTGATTCGACTGCATAGAAATTCCTTAATTTAAATTATGTAAAAATCATTTATTTAGGAATCTTGTGCAAAAAGATCGTATTTCGAATATGTATTTTAACAAAACAGAGTAATTCTGAAAAATATGTGAAACAACCATTTATGCTGATTTACAATCAGCAGGATGTACAAGATATACAAGAGTCTCCAACAAATGATTTTTACACAATGTAATTTAAGGAATTCCTATCATTGTTGTTGTTTCAAATATTTTTTAGAATTACTCCGTTTTACTACACCCAATTGAAAGGTCTCACAAATTCAGTTATGTATGCTTATTACGAAATCATGTTACGAATAGAAATCTGATGTAGTAAATGTACATACAGTAATATTTATGGAAAATCTAAATGCTGATAGAATCATGTTATAAAGGAGACTCGCCGACAAGCCTGAGATTGTCATTCAAGGTCGGGAGTTTCTCATTACCTCCCAAACCTCTCGCTAAGAGTTCTTCACCAATCCCTATACTCGATGCGTTGCACAAATTACCGAGCAAAAAGTCTGGAATAACCAGCTAGTATTAATAAGGAGTTCGTGTAATTTCAATTAGCCATTTATCGAAGCGCTCATTACAATATTACTTCTACCCAGTGATTTGATTGAAACTCGCAATGTCGTAAGGAGCACACGAACAGTTTGCAACTTGCCTTATGGAGCACGGAATCGCAATATAGCTAACAACAAAGTTCCTGTACGTTGCTTATTGGAAATTTTAACAATATGCATATCCAATGTTTCTGGTTTAATTGTAAGTGGAAATACGTATAATGAACATGATGTTATACAGGTTATTTGGCTACATGTGGGCAAAAATGAAAGGGGTGATTCTATGGGCTAAAATAATACGAAACAATAGAATAAATTTGGATCATTTGAGGTTTCGTTTTCGAGAAAATTTAGTTTGAAAATTCATCAAGTGCATGTGTACTAACGAAGCTACAACCTGGTACAATCGGAAGTTGTTGTAAAACCTGAAGGAATGTGATTCCTCATGCCAAAATGCGTCGAAAACAAAGAATAAAATGTTGCCACAACTCGTCTCGTTTTCTTGTGTAAATTGTAAGCATTGATACATTAGTTCCTCCCTTCGTTTACTACAATCAGTGCAGAATTTCACTTTGACGCATTCGTGTTTACTCGTATTAAGCAAGAAAGGAAACATAAGAAAGGCTTGATAATTAGTTCATCCTTTCAAAATCTTCATGTTGTACTGTTTTCATCAATATTTCAAAATAAGTTTTCCAATTAAATTGATTATTTAATCACAGTTACTTCATCATTTACATCAATAATCCAAGTTTTATGTATTTTTCGTACTCCAGCTCACGTGAAGGTCATAGGTTTTTGGACTCGCCTTGACCTTAGCTTTCATATCGGCATATAAAAAAATGTCGTCCCATTTACAAAAAAACCTCGCTGGTTTTGAAATATCGAAGAAATGGCCTTGAGAAAATTTGTTAAACCAAATATTTTTCCCTTTGACATTTTTCTTTATCATAAAAAATAAGCGAGATATTTGGACTGCTGTAGTTAGGTGGAACACCCCGTATATTACAGACAATAAATCCAAAAACTCAAACAATGTCATCCGCTTCAGGGCTCAAATTGTCATTCACCAGTCGACGAAGAGAATTGGCTAAACTCACATTTCTACCATCCGCTTCAATCGCGTTTCAGCACCTATCTTCGCTCCAAAAATGCAGTGTAGCTACACCCGCATCAATCAACATCGACGATTTCGAGCCCTGGCTATATAAAAATGGACAATACAACTGGCTTAGATAGTTGCAAGCAACGCAGAGTTGCAAGAGTCGCGAAGAAATATTTAAATACTATTAGGCGAGTGTAGCAGTTGTGATGCATTCTTAAGAGATGGTGTGGTTGCCATTATTCTGTGGACATAATAGACAATCCTATTGAAGTACTATATTTTATGTCCATAATAAATTAGATGCTTCTTATTCAAAACAAAAGTTAGGTGGATTGAATGAACTATTTTGCTTTAAAGTTGAAAATGGTCACTGAGAGTTACCCTGGCGAGCAATATTTATATACGAGTTCCGCAGAGGTACAAATACTGCAAACGCTGAAGAATACATTTGTAATTTGTTTGTAGGGGCTGCTATGTAATGAAAGTTGTGAAAGATGGTTTGTTATATTTAATCGTTATGTTTTTGACTTTAATAATAAAATCACGTGTCTTCGTTCCTTGACAAAAACCCAGTAACTTTTACAATACACGCATGCGATCACTATCAGAACAATGAAGAAAGTTTATTGAAAACAAATGTGACTACATAATTGATTAAACCAATTATTTTTAGGAAAAAAGTAAAACGCGTTTATAGCAAAATCCATCAAAACCTTTGCACCCACTCAATACATTGTACAATTAAATGAACAATTACATGTATATTTATGTAAATGCTACCCCGAAACACCTTTGAACATTTTCATGATGAACAACTCATTATCTGGCAATATACTCCAACCACTAAAAACGTTTCGCCACGGAATTCTACAAATAACATTAGGAACCGATCATTTTCTTCAACACCCCTTCATATAATTTCAAAACGAATCGATCTACCATTTTTTTTTTGCTATTAATTAATTAATTTACCTGACGAGCACCAGCAAAAATCGGTTTGCAACGGAAATGCGTACAGGGTGTTCGGCTACTACATGTCAGTATTTCACGGGGCGATTGCTGAAGTGATTCTGAACAACGTTTTCCTTTGCCAAAATATTGGTTGAGGCTACGTTTTTGGATTATTAACAAAAAACACTGACCAATCAGAGCGCACGTGCAGCGCGCGCTCAGCAGAGGGGGTGCTCAAGATGGCGCTCTGATTGGTCAGTGTTTTTCGTTAACAATTCAAAAACGAAGCCTTAACAAACATTTTGGCAAAGGAAAAAGTTGTTGAGAATTACTTCAGCACTCACCCCTTAAAATATTGACATGCAGTAGCTGAACACCCTGTATCGATACCGCCATGCACGTATAATCATTGCTGGCATTGTACACCGCATGCCTTCAATACAACCACGACTAAACGAGATCGCGAGACGATTTTTCATCTTTACCCACGATCCGACCCGTTACACGTCAGCCCTGATATCTGAATGGCAAGCTGACATGCTGGCAATAAATTACATCATCGCTCCGACGTTACCTGATCTCCATGCATCGTTGCTTTTCAGCGATACATGCTTCCAATCACTGCCCCTGACTCACTGTATGGTGCCAAAAGTTTCTTGCAGAATGCAAAAAAATTGATAAATATGCAGCGTCGAAGTTTAATCTTATACTTAGCGCCAGGATGGCACAAAAATTTGTCTCGGACGTAGTCGTATACGTTAATGGCAAATATTTGGATAAATTGATTTTTGTGCTAAGTGCAAAGGAAATGTAAATTGAATTATTTCATTAGCTCGTGAGAAAGGATTGAGAAATATCTCCTTACATCAAAGAGAATAGCTACCACGTAATCGTTGATTGAAAATTAAATGATCATATGAAGGAATGTTTAAATAATGTACTGTGAACTGAAAACTTATTTTGATGGGTAATTTTTTTCAAAAAAAGGAAATTGCTGCATAAGCACATTATTCTTTTAGAACAGAGTTTTTCGCATTTAGTTTTAAGTCTATAATAAAGTGTGAAATTACAATTGAAGGCACATATGCATATGTATTTTAACATGCGGTATTGTTAATGCTAAATAAATCGTTAAAATGTAAAAAGAGAATACGCTACACTCTCAATTTCCATGCTCTATTATTAGTAGATCCTGTTATTGTTAGTATTGTTGACTTTCAATAACTTCTTGGATTGATTAATTTTTTAAGTTGAGCCCCACCGAAGTCTATTATATTCTTATTATAATATTATCTTCCATATTACTATACCTGAAGGATTTGGTTCTTGTCACTCTGATCCGGCAAATCCTACATATATTGTTGCAAATTCGTATTACAGGGCTTTAGACATTTTTTTCGCAACATTATCTACTCTTTTAGAAATTCACTTATTTAATAAGAAATAGTAAAATAAGTAATACTTCATAAAGTTTCAATATACATAGAGTGTGTAACCTTAAATACAATGCAGAATTAGAGTGGAAAAAGAGAACACAATGCATTATTAAGGAATGTTCTGGAGTTGCTTGAAACAGAATTAGCTGATGCGTAAGTACGTTGAATGAAACCACGCAAAATAGCTCCCTTGATGAGATACATTTCTATAAGGATAGCGCGTTCTCGGAAGTAACACGCTTTGAAAGCGTCGAGACTCGTTAATCCTGCGAGCTCGTTTCAATTAAATTGAATTATTTTCCGCGATTCGGCGTTCCAATTAAACGCTAAGCTATGCGAACCTGCCCATCGCAAATTGGCAATTCGACCGAAGTCTCGCCAGTTCAAGAGTTTATGAGACAATTGCGAAAGAAGTGATGCGTCTTAGATACGATGATATCCGATTTTATCCAATACATGCCGAGGATGTGCGGTTGAGAGATTGTTGGCTTCGCACGCTCGCAAACTTGAAGCAGCAAAAACGCGAATAAACGGCGTATCGATCGGTGCTGCTGTACACGTGTAACTGCATCACACATGTGCAACTCGCCGCAACGTTCTTCTGGTTTGTCCAAATGTCTCTGACCACTCTGTTCACCAGGAACGATTCCACGAGAAGAAATGCAATATGAAGTGAAACAGAATATACGCAAATGAAGAACGAACGAATACTGTAAGGTCTTTAAGTGTGTCTACGAAGGAACAAAAAAAATGGATAAACTTAATGCAGTTAACCCTTCGAGATCATAGAATATGTTAAACAGCTGTCGCCAGTGTCGAGGAAATCATCTACACTTTGCATAGATATGAGAGCGAATAATTGTGATTTCGACATTTTGAATGAAAGTAATCAAAAGACAGTTCCGGTCACATCTCCACTACTCTGAGCGCGGTAATCCCCAAGCGCCACCTAGCGGTATTTTTATTTATTTACTTTCCAGCGTTACACATCCCCAAATACCACCTAGCGGCATTTCTATTTGTCTACTTTCCAGCAGTACACATTTCTGTCACATCCTTCGCGTTACATTGTTTGCAGCCAAACGAGCCGTGTAACATATTCTACTTTAAAAATGTCATCACTTTCCCGAAAAATGAAAGGAAAGGTGTTCAAAATAGATCCGAACATGTGAATATGACGGTGATCAAACTTGCTAAGCGTTACGAGTTGGTTCTTCGGATACTGAATCGTTTTGAAAGCAGTTAGTGAGTAAGTCAGTAGGCAAATCGATGGTAGGTTTCAATCCAGCAAAACCAAAAAATGGCGCTATATCATTGCAACTTTGCATTCGTATGTATGTGGAAAAATGGCACCCCAATACGATTTTGCTCTTGTCCAGCAATATGTGTACAAAACTTACAAACTATTACAGCGACGAGGATGTCATTTTGTTTTCAATAAAATGCTACTATTTTGTCTCATATCGATTTGATATTTTTGACAGTGCAATACGCCAGTGTTGCAATTTGAAATTCAAAGCCCTCACTTTCATTCATACGATATAAAAAGGCATTTATTCAACAACTATTGAAGTATTTGAAACAACTTTTTCTCGTTCGTAAAAAATGGCGTTACTGTTGAGGGACTAATTTACGTAAATTTGCTTTTTCAGAGCATCAAATTGTCGTGCAAAATAACTGCAAAACAGTTCGTCGTAAAGAAAAAGAACCGTAGATTTTCGGATTCTACATGAAATTTATCAGAAAAATACGTAGAGGTTTTTAAAAATATGGTCTTTTGTGGAAACGGCGAGCATCTGAAGGAGAACATGTTACTTTTCACCCAAAAATTATGCGTAAAAATATTCGTAGCAAGGTGACCTTTTAATGTATCGCAAAACCCCTTCATATTTGTTTAGACAATTAAATTGAGAAGATCCTCTCAAAATTTCAAGTGTATTGGACGAAAATTATGTAAGTGATGCTGCACGTGGATTTGTAAAATATCTGTTCGAGAAAAGCGCGTTTAAAGTTTTCTACAGCAATAATTCGGATGTAAAAATCGCTTCACTAAATTGGCTGTAAAATCATAAATATTTGAAATTTTTTATTTCGACTGGCGGGGCTTTATTTTTATGACTATAAAGTGACATTTAAAGGGAAAAAAGAAATTTTCGCTTTTACCAGGTTTCAAAGTGGTGTAACCCCGTAAAGTTGGGAAGAGCTGCAACTCTGCAACTTCTGTACGTTGAAACTGAGCTTGCCTTACGTTCATATTTTGTGCTGGTACAGTATTGACCTGTAATAAGCAATTGACTTCTGGCTCGGGATAAGCAACTCGCCATCCTCATTTCTTTGTTTGATGTCCCCGAATAGCAATACTTCATTCATAGAATCAAATGGCATGTCATATTCTATCCTCTAAAGCAGAGCGGTCCAACTACTGCTCCCGGGAAAATTTTCCATCCTGATGGTTTTCCCATCATAGGACTCAAACGTCGTCCCGCTACGTTCCGCATCACTCGCGCCTTACAGCCGAGTTGAGCGTGGTCGCCTCAGTCCTATAGTGGGGGTATTGCCAAGAGGGGAAATATGCTTGGGAGCAGTAGTTGGACCACTCTGCTCTAAAGAATAACAATTCCTCCTCGGCCGAACACTTTATGGTGTGCCGCTACCTCGAGAGCTTCACTCGTTCACCGAATAGCATACCTGATCCGTCATAAGCAACTGGCGGATCCTGAGTGAGTCGCCTATTTCGGATCAAGATGCAGTTCCTTTACGTTTAATAAACATTGAAAGCCAATTACTCTGATATTAAAAATGGTCAACAAATAAGAACGTGCGTGACATGGGATTAGTGAATACGAGCATGCTTCATTCATAGAATGAGGGGGCATGCCATATTCTGTTCTTCCCTAAAGAATAACATTTCACCTAGCCGGAACCCTTTATGGTTTGCCGCTATCTCGAGGACCTCGCTCGTTGATCGTGTTCGCTCTCGTTCGTTAGTCGTGATAAACGATTGATTTAGCTTGAAAATTGCAAAATACTGACTGCAATATAGCGATCAAAGGCATTAGATACTAGTTTAAACTTTAAACGTTGCATTTAAAATGGTATGCACTACATTGAAACTATGCTAAGGCAGTTTTTTTGCTTTTTCTTCTAATTACATTTCGATAATTACTTGCAATAAACATTTATAGGTATGCGTTTTTATATCTTACCTATCTTTAAAGCGAATAACATTAAGTTATTTAACTTACAATCAGTACACGCCTTCGTCTCTGGCTACAAAACGATGAACGCGTTCTTGATTGTTGTTCTTCTGTAGCAATGATTTTTAATGCATCGATTTTGCATGATTTAAAACTCCAGTTAATTCTTCGGCTGACTTTTTCATTAATTACTGTGAGAATGGTACAATATTCGAGTCGAAGATTAAATGTAATGCATGGACGAGTTCGATCACTATCAATTCACGTGTGTGGACCTATTTTCAACAACTTCCTTATTCTTTTTTGGAAAAATGATAGGGATATCTTTTGTTACTTGGGAGACACAATTAAAGAACCTGTATGAGTTTCTCGTTTAAGGCGATGCCAAATTAATATCCTCCTTTGAAATTCTAACTAATCCTTTGAATTGTATTAGGTTCTTCAATTGTAAGCATATTTCTCAATGAAATGTGTTGAATAAAGTAGAGTTGATTGTGTTACGTTCGTCCTTTTGATCTTTGTCCTTACACAATACAATCGTGTGATCCTTTCTGTGAACCTGAAAACTTCACATCTGGCAAACATATTTTGTACCACTTAATCGTATTGACTTTGATAACTGGCCACGATTTAAGGTTTCGAAAAAATATTTCTATTAAATTAATTAGTAGAACTTGTCCAAAGCATGGCACATTATTTGTATAAAAATTTCACGTATTGAAGTGAATAATCACTTCCTCCTATTACTGTGTTTTAAAATAGATCAATACAAAATATCTGAAATATTCTCTAAAATAAAACATTTAATTACATTCAATTCTAAGACACATAGGAATGTACAGCGGATTGGAAATGTGTACGGCAATTATACAATATACATTTTAACCACGATTTAAAGGATTTTGTGTTTCCTGAATGTCCATTTCGATACAGTTCAATGGAAATACGGAGGAGCATTTCCGCTGAGTTGGTAAATTTATCGCTCTTAATGATCCGTTGTTAGAGATTGATAACTAAAAATGCAAGCAATATCACGAGCACCAATTAGTTCGAGTCCGAACCAATTAGTCTTGTTGTTAAACTGCGGACCTGTGCACTTCACTCGAAGATCGATAGATTAGGAACTTGAGGGTTCGATTCTACGAATGGAATGGAACGATTCGTCGATAATTATCAAACAATTATTAATCACCTTTCATTTATTCGCTGAACCATTACTTCCTGGCTTCCTCTTATTATCTATCGCTTATCAAATATCGAGATATCATAAATCATTATAACAGCTATACTATAAATATGAAAGTGTTTAATCTATCAAAATTCAAAAAGCATCGTAGGCCAGAAAATAAGTAGGAAATGCAACGATGAACAGATAAAGTCTGACACAAAAGAACGTTATCCCACAATTTTTCCCATAATCGTCCTCTTCCGGCCAAACATACCACGGCGTTTCAAAAGTAATGAAACGAAACAGCAGACTGCCCGTGGCTCCTTAAGAAGCATAACGGAAGCCTCTGGAGTCAACCGTTCCCAGCCATACTTAAACCCCGTAAAACGGTCGGCATGTCGCTCTGCATTTTGCGCTAAATGCCCGTCATCCCGTGTCGGTTCGGCCAGGTCGTAAGAAACAGAGATCTGAAACGAGCGAATGATGCTCAGGTGGGCTTCGACGAAGCGTGAGCCGACAGAGGGGCCCTGACATGAAACCGACCAAGATTTCTCGGGTGTTGTCCCGACTCGAGTAGACTTTATGAATTTTACTGTTCCATTAATGTTTGTGATTGCTGCAGAAAGAGGTGCACCCTGGGCAGCTAAAGATAGACTCAGACTGTTGTCGCGCCAGGTGATTTCGCGTTAGGCTGCATAGGATGTGACATTAACTGTGCCGAGACAGCAGCATGGATAAGAAGATCCTCTTCAGTGATCGCTGCTACCGCAAACCTGCTCACCAGCAGGAGAAAGTATCGAACATTCCGAATTTGATGAAATTTTGGGGAAAGGTAGTACTTAAATAAATATTAGACACATATTTTTTAAATGGGCAGTCGTCCACGTTAAAGAAATGAAAATGAACTTCAAGGTTGTGGGTATAAAACGTATTTGTTCAAACATGTGGAAAGCTATTAAAGATGAAAGAATTGCGCCAGTTGACGAAATGTTTATGTTTTTGATTGGCAAAATTGACTATGCATTAAATACCGCACTTGTGATTGTTTTAAAGTAAAACTAACAATAAGCAGCACAATCTTTTTCATCACCGGGTTGAGAACTGGAATGGTCCGACCGCACAGATCGTGGCTTCACTTTACTTTAGGGGACCAACAATTATGGACTTTTTTTTAAATAGTCTGGTCACTTTCGCCGAGTGTGATCTGCAAAATGCAAGTTTTAAGTTCAGCCATTCGCTAATTCAAAAGTTATAACGAAAAGAAAATTGTACTTGTTACATTACGCTTACTACAAAGCAAGTGTCTCTATATACATTCGCATGTGTGGCTGGGGGGCTTCGCGCCAAAATATGGGATGTGGCAGACCCCCTAAAATTTATAACCTAACTTAATTATTTTTATGCAAAAGCGTATGGATTTCCATTTTTAATAACTTTTAAGCTGTTTTAAAATGGTAAAGTAGGAAAAAAGTTAGTATGACGTTTACTATCTGTAAGGAACATTAAAATGCTTAACTTTACATAGGTATAACTTATGATGAGTGGATTTCTAAACTTAAAACTTGCATTGCTAGATTCAGTTAGTCGAGAACTATCACATTATGTAAAAAGAAGTCCATAATTTTTGGTCCTTCAAAGTAAAATGCAGCCCAGAATATGTTAACACTGCACACAGTACAAAGTGCATCTCAAAGCCGGCAGTGCATTATTTCGACTGTAATACAAATTCTCCAACTGGACGGACTTGGCTGTCGTGACACACATCGCCCCTACGCGGCATAACAATGTTATTCTAACAGATTTAAAGCATATGGACGTGAAGTAATATCATAGCACGTAACGCGTGTGAAAACCTAACCCAACTGACTTTCTCCATGTGCGCTTATATCGGAGTCGCTTGCCGCGAGATCGTTCTGCGCGCTAAACTGCCCTCCTAGCCTGTGCCTCCTTTCGAACCCGTGCCATCCTCACCCCTCCGCGACCGTTACCAGGAAGTCAATTACGTAAAGTACCGAGCAACGAGAAAAAAAGTACGTGCGGTTAGTGTACCATCGTGCTACTTCCTGGTCCGAGCGTACAACGTGCCGTGCTCGGCCGAGTCAAGCTGCCCGCTATGCACTCTCACTTCTTGCGCCCTACCTTCGACGCGTCCACTCTATCGTTCCCGGGATTTATCCTTTTTAAGGACACTTATTATAAAGATGCTTCTTACGGGGCTCCTACCTTGGTTATACGTTCACCGACAGCCCGTTACGCGGCCGCTGATCGCGCTTCTTCTTTTGCATTCGTGCCCGATACCGATTCATCGCGTTCCCGAACGGTACCCGCAGGTATATATGCTCTAGCTGCAGTGTGTTTTGTTTGGCGATGCGCATCCGATTCCCGCTGCTCCTCGATGTGGAAGCAGCCCGATATGCTTAATACCGCGCTGCGGGCCAAGAATTGAAAGTGGAACAGAAAAATGAGAAACCGTGCTGACAATGGGAATATTCCTCCTAGCGATTTGCACTTGCTGTCGGCCGCAATGATCAACGTGGTGGGGTTTCACTGCCGCGGCCACTGCTAGAAATGATTCTGCGTTTTAAAACAATGGAGGGATATGGTATTGTGAAATCGACGATTGTAATTTATCGCACGGTCATGCATGTTTCAAGCGAACTCTGATTCCTTTTGACGAGACAATGCGGAGGCCTGTCATGGTGTTCGATTTCGAGTCATTTATCGGACGTCTCGATTTATCACAAGGTCAACGATCTCAATTAGAATATACGCGCAGATGAACACTTTTGTGGTATCTCTGATAAAACAATCGAGAAAATTCAATAAAGCTAATGGCCATGCGTTTCTCTCCCTTATTGTACAAGCGGTGTACTCGTACATATCTGCATCTAACGTTAATAGGATCGTGTGTCGCCAAGGACCATTACTTTTCCGTTGTATAGTAATATCTAGAGGGGAATTTCCATGCAACGACGAGGGATCGAGGGAGTGACATCGAGGAGGGCTCTTCCCCTTGCAGTGATCCGTAAACAGCAAACGAACCGACGCGACGCACTTGTAAGACAACGGCAAGGCAAGTCTGGGTCGAAGATGCGATACCGAACGCGTCTCTGCTCACTATAATGATCACTCGGGAATCAAGGCGTGTTGCATAGACGCGTAAATACGTGCGTACTAATTCAATTACATAATCCGGTGTTAATTAAGGCTTAACGAAGTACGCCATGGCGAGGGGTTGTAAGGAGGGTTAAGATGACGACTCATCCGTTCTAGCTCTCTCAAGTTTACCTTGATAGCTAGATGTCACTTAATAGCCTAGAGGAATTAGGATTTTTTTTTTACCAAAAATTTCAGAAAAAGCTGAATTTTTGTATGCACACTTATTCTGTCATTTTGAACAAAATGTCAGAGGTCTCCAATTCTTTACCGATGCGAGTCCTGCTATAAAATCACAGATACATTGCAGAAGACACTTTCGAATCGAAATTGAGAGTGTCTATATTGTACGTGTTTTTATTCTAAAGACTAAGCTTGTGAATAATGGAATCGATGCAAGAAGTGCTACAAATGAGTCAACGAATACAGTAATGTTTCGTAAGAAGCGACTAGCTCGGAACCGGCCAGTTGTTTATTATGGAACAGGTATACTATTCGGCTTGATATTGTTTTCGAACGGGACGAGAGCGAACACGGTCAACGAGCGAGGGCCCCGAGATAGCGGCAAAACATAAAAGGCTCCGTCGGGGTGAAATGTTATTCTTTCGAGAAGAATAAAACACGCCATGCCCTCTCATTCTATGAATAAATCACGCTCCTATTTACTAATTCCGTGTCACACACGCTATTATTTTTGGACAATTCTTAATATTAGGGAAATCGGCTTTCAATGTATATTAGACGTAAAAAAATGCGTCTTGATCCGAAATAAGCAACTCGCTCGGGACCAGCCAATTGCTTACTACGAATCAGGAGCAATGTTGTTCTTTAGAGGAAGACATAGCCTTTTCATTCTATGAATTAAGCACGCTCCTATTCGGCGGCAAAGGAGCCAGTTGTTTATTACGCATTAATACTGTATTATGGGATTACTGTTGCTGCGTTTATTTGCAGAAATTATCTTAAAAAGACACAAAAGTAAATGACTTTTTAGTCTTAGGTAATAATTTTAAATTTTAAGCCGGGACTCAGAATAGTAGCGCTTTATTAACAACCATTAATTTTGCACTCCCTTATATGCTCTTTCATTTTCGCGATGAATAAGAGCATCCACTAAACTAATTCTTCAAAATTATGTATAAATAAATGATGGCTGTAGAGGTATAAATGTCTTTACCCTTTCCGTTTTCTATTAACTCGGTATTTAATCAAACATAAATAATGTCTCATATTTGCCACCGTTACCCTGTGTATGCGTCCATGGCCAGTACAAAATTGTTTTCCGAAAAATTAAGCATTCAACCGTATTTGGCTCGCACACCGGTAATCTTCGCGTGCCGGGATCATTTTCTCAGGCTATGTATATGATTCACACGCTATGATTACTCGCCGTATTCGTGACATTTTGCTTACAAAATGCATTTATATTTGACGTGTAATGCAGCCCTCGATTCGATGGCCACACTCAAATGCTACCCTTTCACAAATTTCACTTAGTTCTGCTAATGTGTGACGCTAAATCTAAGCGCCAGTGGTAAATAGTTTCGCTATTCATGAATATTCGCAGAAGCGAATACCGGCACACATTGACAATAAGGGACCCAGTTCCGATTGTCTTGACCCTGAAATATGTTGTCGCGGACAATATGTTGAACAACTTTTTCCTGTGCATGTTACTGTCGCTCGGCTTTAGTTTCTGTGATATTTGCAAAAAACTATCCTTACCACTATAATTAACTAACCTAACCCATAATTATGCGTCTATGGTAGCTTGTGCGTCTGTATTGCTTGCTGCTAATGTAACGTGTACGGTGCTAAGGATCCCAAGGTCCTACCTGAGAAGTCAATAGCAATAGACGATAAAGGTATATCGGTTCCTGCTTTTTTTCTAGAGATATAAAACTAAGGTATTTTGGAAGTTACGAAACAAGCGTAAGCCAGCCGCAAACGGAAATACTACCAAACCAAACCTATATCTTAAAATTAGATTTAGGTTTGGAACGACATAGTTGTTTTAGCCTATTTACCAAAGAACCTTAATTTCTTTTCAAAACAACCTTAATTTGCCATTTTTCGAAAACAGTACAAAAAGTTGAGTGCCTTTAACGTTTTCTGTCGTTGATTTGTCATTTTAGTAATACCATGAAGCTATTAAAACAAACTATACTGCAACAGCAAAAATTGAGTAAAAGTTTTTTACAAATATCTCGAAAACTAAAGTTGAGCGACGATAATATGTGTAGGAGAAGGTTATTCAAAATGATAATGTTGACAACATATTTTAAGGTCAAAGTGGTTGAAGCTGGGTCCCCTATTGTCAATATTTACCCGAATACCATAAGAGCGAAATGTCCTACCGTTTTCTACTACTAACATGTTCGGGGAAAAAAGAGTCAGCAGCGACGATAAATAAAAGCCGACAAAGTTGGTGAACATTTCTGTTTTCCGCGGCACAGCATATTGTACGTGTACTCATTTTTATCTGCATCGAACATGTGGAAGTTGAGCGTTGCCGAAAATACATAAACTTGTAACAAGTACGAAATACGCACTTGCTAATACGACCTGTTATTGAACATTCCGTTTGTTTCCTGCAACCACGTCTGGATTAATGATAATAAATTACACGCCAAACGTATGTACATATGTATGTAAATGTAGCACCTGCTGCAAATAGGATAACGTGCCAATTGCTATAAGTTCGTCGTGTCTGTATAACCGCTTGATGAGTTACACGATTCTAATGATATCTACAGTAGTGAAAATTGTCGAACGATAAGAGAGATTATCGATTGCAAAATTAGATCTTACGCATCACCATAATTTTGCTCTATGTACCAATTATAGACACTCATCGGTTATAGTTGCGCATAGTATCGCCGGATGAAAGTTTAGACAGCATTGTCGCAATGTTGGGAGAACGACACAGATGAAACAAGAATTGAAAAAAAAAGAAAAATGTAATCAAGAATATAATCGAATGGTTTCATGTTTGATAAACATTTGTGTCGCCAGTTTAATACTCGATAACGTTTGATTCGCGAAGGAAAAGCTTTCTGAAATGTCCAATGGATATTTACTCTGAACCTCCTCTGTTCTTCTCCTTTCCACGCTCTTTTCCTGGTTTTAAATTTAGTGGTGTCCAAGTTACGAAAGGGGTCGATGGCAGAGCAAGGGAAATATACTACGCGCATTTCAATTATACGATACAATCGGGTCCACAGCTTCTTAAATATTCATTCATTTCTTCTGTTCGTTTAACGATAATTCTTGATTAAATGTTCCCCGTATAACTAAATGGAAATTAAGAAACACTTCTACGAATTATTTAGCAAAAAGATTCTTGCAATGTAATTCAGCACACCTAATTTTAATCTAGTTTTAATGTGTCAGGTTGAAAATTCTATCTTATTGATGAGATCAGCCTATTCCTATAACAGATGATTGCAAAAAAGTAATCAAAGCGCCGCCTTACACTATATACTTTAAAAGATCAATCAAACTTCAATTGCAAAATAAAAACTTCAGTAAATAAAGTGTTGCAAGCTAGACTGTAACTAATGCTTACGTTAGTGATCTGAAACTAGATAAATAATACGCAAACCTTTCATTTCGTTTTATTTCAATATGCAAATATTACTAGTCTATTTTTTAATAATCCAAAAATCTATTTCATTATCAATATAAGTTGTCAATAAAAATATGGAAAGAGTGCACGAATACAAGGTGAACTTCTTGTAAGAAGTAACTCATCATCTCCAGAGCTACCTCTTCACGTATAATTAAAAAGTAAGATTCGTGCAACTATTAATTAACTGCGACTTGGGGCGATATTTGAACGGTAATATAGTGACAACTCCTAGCACGACAGACATCAAGATCTATGTATACTGATGCTGCCGACGGCGTAGAAGGTACATTTGTCGTTAAAATTTAATGACAGTTTCAAACTTCGGCCATGGAAGCAGCCGTTCAAGCTTGCTCGCCTTCGGGCATTTTGGAAATTAAATTAGTTGAAGTATCGTTATGCAGTTCCTTCTAGCATCCCCCGTTATTCAATCGATGCGCATACACGGTGTTTCGCCATCTCATGCAAATATTTTAAGGGGCGATTGCTGAGGCAATTTAGAACTTTTCCTTTGCCAAAATGTTGGTTAAGGCTTTGTCTTTTAATTATTAACGAAAAACGCCGAGCAATCAGGGCGCGCGTAGAGCACACGCTTAGCTGTGAGAGTGTTCAAGACACAGTTAAGGATCGATGATATGTACATGGAACTTTATTAACAACAAATATAACAATTAACGTGAAACTCTGAACTGTTACATTGTCGCTGCCCCCCCCCCCTGAACTTTCCTCATTAAAGTAATATTTTCCAAATCGTTATGCAATTTCAAGATCGTTGACAAAATTTGCACCGTGCGTTATCCGTGATACTATTTAAGAAACGTCACTAACAGCCAATGTTTTGTTAGATGGCCGGGTCTTATGCATCGTACCACATTTTATCTTTTTTTCAACGCTTTTGAAGTTACACTATCATTTTGAAAATTTTATTTTGAGGATGGAGGTTTAAGCAGTCCAATTTCATTTTTTTCTTCGTAGCGACTTACGGAAATTGGCTCGGACGAAAGGAGTGAAAATATCGGTTTTTAATTTTTTTTAACAATGTTCCACCACTTCAAAAAATCTGAAAAAAGTATATGTTAGTAACCATAATGAGCCGCTAAAACTGTAAAAATTTACACATAATCACTTTATTATTCAAATTAAAAACCGACATTTTGTAACATGTTTAATTTTAAAACCTGATTTTGCAATCGGAGATTTTGAAAACATTCACAGGCATGTGTATCGTAGTGTAAAATATCCCAGATATTTTTTATAATTTTCTATTCATTACAACGAAATAAATAGAGCTTAAATGAACAATTACGTTTAATCCTTTGACCACCTAATAGTGAGGGTACGGTGACATTTGGCAGAAGTTAAGCTGCCAATTGATTAATACGTACCAATTATTATTCGGCTGGGCCCTTTACAGGTTTAACCAATCGTTAATGACAACTGGAATCCAAGGCGCGAACACAATTAATACATCAGCAATAAACATAAATCAGAGACGAAGAAGTGATTTATAAGGTTCTTCGCGCAGGGATTTTGATGACGGTAACATTTCAAAAGAGTTCTGGCAGCGAAGCGAGTCAAAACGATTACTGCGCGCACTACTTCCACGTTCTCGATCTACTTCCATTGAACACGGTTCTCGCGGCAGGCTACTTCTCACAGAGAGACAAAGGATTCCCGTGACTGTACCAGGAACAAGTAAATAAGAACATTCATAAACTGCTAATTAAACATCCCGCGCCGTGCCGTTGTTTCTGATCAAACGAACGAGTTAATTGAACGCGTAATCGTTTCTATCCTTTGCCGGCTTCATTGAACGCGATTATAACTGACGATAAGTCAGTACGGATAGTCCATGACTGGCGGGGGGAAACTCAAGATATGCTATTTCACGGGTCAAAAGTGTAATGTTCCGTGCCAAATGCAGCGGCTCGATGCGTGTAACAGTGTGTGCCTTTACGGAAGTTTTACAGCGCGCCGTAGGTGTAGCCAAGCTCGGGCGCACCTGGTGGTCGATTAATTATCGAGATATTTCGTATCGGAAGTGCATTCATGATCACGTGTATGTGTTCGTAGACGCGTTGCATCGTACTCGCATGCGTGCGAACTCTCGCGGCCACAAGCTGCGCCATCCGCGCTCCGTGGCTTGCCGGTGCACCTTTTTTCGCTTTTTGGCGGCACGCATACTGCGAGTGAAATGTTGGGCTATGAACTTCTTAGAAAATGGAAAGCTCGACGCAACAAATATCTATGACCGCACAACATCTCTACGTGGGAACGCGCCGCGGAAAATACGAGAATGCGCGCACGCTTTGCTACTAAAAGTTATTACACTGTACTTAATTACCCAATTTTCTTTTTGCGCTTCTAGAAGGTAAAGATTATGTTACTTAACGCTTATTTAAGAAATGGGTAATTAAGTACTTTCGTTTTAGAGTATATGAATGAAAAAGCAGATGAAGAAGTAGTGAATTAGGATAAGTCCAATAGAGATGGACCAGCGTGAGAGATGGTTGATGTATTATAATTTCGAAATTATCCACTAAAAATGCGCGATGCACCGATACAGCTGTAGGAACAGGTAATCGCGACACCTATCGATGGTCATGTGGTGATGTGTATACATGGTTTCGGCATGCGGTTGCGTGGCGTAGCCTGCACGACGATCCTTTGTTCTACCTTCTTCCGTTCTGTGTGTGTGTGTGTGTGTGTGTGTGTGTGTGTGTGTGTGTTCGACAACGCAGAGTAAAGACGTGAATAAAGTAGTTCCAACAACAGCAAAGAACGTATCGGATAGTGTTTTGCGACATTTTTATTAAATTTTGTTAAAAATCACTGTATCAACATTCCTGATAGCCAAGTCAAGCAGGTCAACACGTTGATCCGGCCAAAATCGAGGCGAGTTACGCTGTCCACACGCAGCGCCACTTTAAAAGCCTAATGGCTATCAACTTTTTGCGGTGTACGTTGTATCGAACTGGCAGCGCACGATTTTGTGGTTTGTGCAACGAGAAATTCGCTTGAGTGAAGTGGGTATGAAAGACAACGTTCTGCTATGTTCTCCTACGCCAGTTCGATAGCCCTGATTCAAAGAGTAAAAGTTTGTTGCGTTTTGGCATCCAACGAAACGCTACGAAAAGTTGATTGCCATTAGGCTTTTAATGTGGCGCTGCGTGTCGACGGCGAAACTTGACTCGATTTTGGCCGATACTGCTGTTTTTTCATATTTTAGCCAAAATGCTTACTAGGATATTCTTTTTATATTTTTCTTTTATAATTTATAACTATATCATGAATAATAAACAGTAATATCATGAATTAATTTTTATTTTATTAGTAAAACAATTGTTTCAATAAAAATAGTTATTGATTATATACCCTGCATAACTTCATAACTTGCGCGAATAAATATTCGTACACAGATGTACTTTTCAGCGCTTTAATTTTAGCTTTAATCGATTCGTGATATTATCGTTTTAAAACAAAAAGGAGATCGCAATTTACATTTGTGTTACAACCAGAACGGTTATATATAACAAAAGGAGAAAGATCAAATCAGAGCCATTACGGCTAATCAATACATTTTTGCTCGGTGAAACAGGATTGAGAAAGACACAGTCGTTTGCGCCAATGCCCGGCATTACAGTTGCCAAAAAGAACTAGCGCACGATTTGAAGGCCATAGTCGATTGCCGAAATAAAAGTTGGCGCGGTGTACTTTCTGACGCTTCATCCTCGAACGAGTTGTTTACTGATGCAGGGGGGAAAGACCATGAAATCATCAGCGACGGTGGTAAAGTTATGCCAACGGTAAAAGTTCGCAAACGTCGGCGCAACACGAAACAGGGGCTGAAGTCTCGTAATTAACGCGAACGGAAGTAGAGCGGGACGGTAAATCTGTCAGGACTCGAATAACGTTTCAAGTTTTTACTGCCACCAACGAAATTGTACCTAAAGTGGTCAGAACTTCAATACTTTGCGAGTATTCGAAAGTGCAGCATAGCATAACAGTTGTGGAGCACTTCAAAGGCTCCTGCGTTGTCAGAAATGAGGCGTACCGACGGTGTACGTGTTGTGCGTGGGCGAATTAATTCATATTCATGCGCGTCCCTTGCGTTTACTCTCGCTGTCTCCGCCTCTGCACTATCCTTGAAAAAAAAACGCACCGGTTGGATCACTTCGGCCAAAGAGATTACGATTGAGTACTTATGTTAGTTGATCTGTTCTCGTCTTTTTAGGGGAAACACTTGGGAGTAATTATATTCTTTATGAAAAGGGAAGCAGTGAGCCTAACTCAGACGAACCACTTTTGAACCACGCGACAACCACAGAACGGTGGTTCGCTTGCAGTTAAAAGAGGATACAAACAATCTATCTTCTTATAATCTAAACACAAAAGACATGATTTCTTGTTTCTACCTCATTTCTACTGCAAGCGGACCTCCGTTTTGTAGTTGTCGAGTGGTTCAAACGTGGTCTGCTTGAGTTAGGCCTTAAACTAAATATTACCGACATACGGTCTAGTGTGAAATTTTTCCACAGGTGAAAGTGTTCCGTGCATTTGGAAGATAACTTCATTTCAATTCGTATATTAGGGTGCATTTAGACCGAACGAACAAACGCTCGTTCGCCCCCCACTTTGACAAAGTTCATATCTATATATATGAGTATACCTTTGGACAAACCGAAGTGAATTTTAGGAAGTGGGGGGCGAATGAGTATTCGTTCTTTGGATCTAAATGCACCCTTACATGTTTTTCCGCCGAAATAAAGAAAAAATGTTGAGGAAGGAAGGCAGAAGAGAAGGGAAATAAGGGCGGTGTTCTTGAAAACAAAAATTGAAAAGTTGTTCGGATTATACAGGAGGTCACCTAAAAGGTTTGTACCTCAAATATCTTTGTTGTTTTTAAAGATACGTTAAATATCTCAAGAACAAAATTAAATGGTTCAATTCCCCTCACACGGCGATATAAAAATTACTGTTTCTATACCATTTTTTTAAAGAGATTTCAAGGTCACCTTAATTTCTTTTAATAAGACTACACTTTTTTAAACACGGTGATAGTCCTTATCATTAGGAATTCGGTGACTATAATTACTCAATGTCATTCAAGGCCACAAACAGGAAAAACGCATGGGATTCAAAATATGAAAGCAAAATAGCTGTATTTCGTAAATCTTTGAAACGATGGCGGTTTACATCGATAACATTGTTGTAATCGAGCCTTGAAGAAATGTTGCATTGAATTCCTAATGAAAGGGATTATCGTCGTAGGTGTTTAAAAAAGGTGATCCCATAAAAAAAACTAAGATGACCCTGAGATGTTTCTAAAAAATGGGATAAAAATAATAATTATTATGTCACCGTGTGAGGCCTATTGAACTATTCAACTTTGCCCCTAAGACATTTAACGTATCTTTAAAAACAACAGTGATATTCTAGGTATAAACGTTATGTCACTCACCCTATATAATAGTCATACACCAGACTAAGAAACTAAACAAATGCCGGCGACAGAAATCGTAACAACTTATACACATAGGTACAAGTCGTAATATAGCTAATGGCTTATGGTGACATAAAACAACCCTCCGTAATAAAAACGAATTAAATTTATGGAAAGGAATAAATTATTACGTTAGAACATGAAGTTCCAATAGATTTCGAATACTATTCGGAGATACAGCCGCAATAGGTATAACTACCGCTATAATGGGAAGGAGTCATAATGTTTTAGTGCACATAACCACAATGTTGTGGAATTAATTTAATCAGGGTGTACAGAGTGTAAAGAAATCATATGTAACGACCACCACGCAGTGATTCTACATCTTCGGATCGGCGGGCATTTGTGAAAAAAAGCCTGTGTAAAATTGTCCTTGACCTTGAAAATTAAGGTCAAAATCTTTTTATCCTATTTTATTCTATTTATCATGAGGATAAGAAGTGTCAAAAAAGCCATGGGTCGCAACCCAACCGTTTTCTTGCAATAAGGATGATAATATTCTGCACGGGTTAGAGCGAGAGAGTTAGACAGAGGGAGCGATGATCTTGGGCTATTTCGCGACGCACCGGCCGACCTAGCGTCGCGAAGTGCGCAAGACCATCGCGACCACCTATCTCATTCTCCCGCTCTCACCCGTGCTAACTAATGGTACCTTTAACATTAACTAATGGTACCTTTAACATTATTTTTCAAAAAAACGGTTGAGTTGCGACCCATGCTCCCTTTGACACTTTTTACCCTCACGACGTGTAGAATATGATGAGGCAAACAAAAGTTTGACTTTAATTTTCAAGGTCAAGGAGAATTTTGCACGGCCTTTTTTTCACATATGTCCACCGATCCGAAGGTGTGGAATCACGCTGCGGTGGTCATTACATATAATTACTTTACACTCTGCACACTATACCGTATACTAGCACACCGCTTTGTTTTTGATTCAGCTGCTGGTTTAATCAACTTACATAACACTATTTTCATGATTCGCGATTAATTATGCTCTCTACTTCTCATCATCTTTAACTTCCAATCGAATGATGTGTAACTAAAATATACAGCATAAGAAATTAGATCCTTTGGCCGCAGATTTCCACAAGAAATTGGATAATAATTTAAAAAAAAATGTGTTTACATAAATATGTAAAGACCAATGTTGACAGTAGTTGAATTATTTGCACTTATTACACGCGATGGCCACTTGTTGCAAAAAACAGCTTTAAATTTGAAAGGATTATAAGAATTAGCGTGTTACTATTCGACTTCATCGAACTTTACTAATTACCGCACTTTTTCTTCAGAAGTATTTTCTATATCCTGCAGTAACGATGATAGTCTCATTAAACGTTCACAACGGGTTAAATTGCACCCAAAACCTTTGAGAAGGTTACCAATCATTTTGAAATTAATTATAATAATAATTAATATTCCAGAAGCGTAAATTAAGCGAGAAAAGGCTTTATTGAAATAATTGACTCGTAACTCTAATCGGGTTAGCTTCACACTACGCGAACAGTGTCTAATGGTTTCATAATTATAAATGCAAAAGGGATTTCTTGCTACGGAAAATTTTTGGTATCCGCGGTTTAATGGACAATGTGACATCCAAGTTAAATTTCCAAATTTTAATTGCAATATGCTCAAAGGTTGCGCAGCTTTTAAATTAAAGTTCTAACGCAAGGTAAAAAGATATCTGTCAATAAACATTGAACAAAAATCAAGCTAGCACGAGTTATCCTTTATGTCAACGCATATGACTTATGGTCAAAGTGAATGCTTTTCAAACTCAATGTACATACTTATTAATGATGTCGAGAATCTAAGCTGTGTAAAATTTCAGATTTCTACCATAACGATAATTCTACATATAATGAAATATTCTACGTTCAGAAAATTTACTAAAACGAAGCAATATGTTCTGATTGTACCACATCTAACATAAATCTACTTTAAGATAACACTCTAAACTTCAACTCATCATCAGGTTGAAAAAAGATGTTTCCGAAAACCAATACAAAATCTCATTTATTCTACATTATCCTAATAATGCCCTAGGCAAAAACGGCACAAGTACAAACTGATATCGGAACAGTCTGGCAATTGCTATTGCTCAAAATCTTAACCCTGGATATTTCAAAAATCGTTCAACGTCGAAAGATAAAATTCTACAGTTTATTACCTCAAGGTTATCAAGTATTACACTGAGTTTGAATAAAAATTGGTGTATAAATGAAATTTCTTCGCGTTTTAACATGGAAATAATTCACATATGAAAACAAGAAATATGTACCACGGGTCATTTAACATTATTTGAAATAAAAGATCAAGTCGAAGCTGCTCGGCAACGCGTACAAAGGCACCCTATTAATAGTGTACAAGGGAAGGTATATAACACGCGAGAACGAATAATGCATAGCAGGCAAAGCCGCGTGCCATTTTAATTAGTACGGGTTAGTGTTATGAGAAAGTGGAAACGGAAGTACGAGGAGGGCACGCATGGATAGCGATTACATCGGAACGTTGATCAAGCATTTAAATTATCAAAGTTACAATTCACCAGTTTACAGCCGATAAATAACACTCGCGTTCATAATGAAACATTTTCAGCCGTTAGCCACCGCACACACCCGTTAAATTCTCTTTCGCTGAAATTTATTCAACCGCAATTCAGAACGCACGCAAGCCGGAATTTATTTCGCGCTTACATAATCGCCATATTTTCTCTCCCGACGCGTCGAGGAAAACGTGATGCTGGGTCACCGGACATCGGCATCTTATTGTAACCGTAATACCGCGGGAAACGGAGGATGATGTTAAAAAAACTGCCATCGCCTGGAAATGAAAAACTCATTGCAGGTCCTTTAAGAAAATTACATTCCAATAGTTGCTTCAAATAAATATTTATAGGTATGTATTGTATACTAACCTATCTTTAAACCGAATACCACCAAGTTATTGAACTTACAATTAGTACATATGTTCACCTCCGGATGCAGAACAGTGAACGCGTTATTAGTTCTTCCCGTGTAGCAATGATTTTGATAGATCGGCTTCGCATGATTCCAAACTCCAGTTGATTTATCAGCTGACGTTTTCATTAATTACTTTGAAAATGGTTCTTCAATATTCGAAGCAATAAAAGATGAAACATAATGCTTCGATGAGTTCGATCACTACCATACTCACATATGGGAAAATTCCCTATATTGGACTACTTAAGGAAGTACCTCCATGAATTGGAAACGGATTCAGTTTTTTTTTAATTTAAGAAAAAACAGTTTTCGGAATAGCGTCAATAGAAACCCATAACCTATAGCCTATACCCTAGAATACCAGTTTCCTAGAGTGGACCGTAGGTGTCTCATATCGGATCACGTCTATTTTTCACTATTTTGAATTAGGACTATCGCTTAGAAAAAGAACTCTGAGAAGCAATTTACCCTATACCGAGAAAAATTAAATATATAATTGATAAAATAATCAGTTGCTAACAGACAAGCAGTTCATGCGTTTGTAATAATGATTGGTGGAGTGACAATTCCTTATACTCGTTTTGTTCTTCACATTTTTCGTCCAATTTTCCATCTATTCTACACTGTAACATTCTTACGCTTAAGAAAGATAAGATTGCATGATCCAGATCGGTCCAACTTAAGAACCACTAGGTTATCCAATTTAAAAAACTAACGTAATTTCGACATTTAGGTATAGTATATAGTATAGCTATGTAAGTATAATATAAATGCTGCGATAACATTAAAGATATATTTGTTCTTAAAAAGTTACACCCATTGGAATTCAACATTTTCCTACCAGTCAATAGTTACAGCTTATGTAATTTGGAGGCAAAATTATATCAACCGATATCAAAATGAAACATTCATCTCGTTGCAATTATTACTCATTCCACAATGTTTTGTTTCCGTGCTATTGCTAAACAACATGTGAACTATAATCCCGTGCAAAGAAATGTAGCCTAAGTTAATTAATTCGTGAATAAAGATGGTGGCCCAATTTAGGGAACTTTCCTTTATTTTGATTCATTTTTATCAACTTTCTCATAATTTTTCGGGAAAGTGATAAGGACAATCAAGGTCCTGCATGACTTTTCATTTTCTGGCGATGCCAAAATGGCTATTTTTTAGCATCCACGTTTAAGTACGCGCTAGAAGTGGAAAAGCTCAGGCCAGGTCGGACGGCATCCGATACTTTCGAATTTGTCGACAATCTCAAATATTTCGTGTTCCCGAGACTTGGGTGAGATTACACACCTCTAATACATGCTTCCGCGGCGCGCACAAATACACACGATTAGTCGGTGTTAATTAATGATATGAGTGAACGTGGCTAGCCCGCCCTTTGCAAACTGCATACCTTGCCGTCATTTCACTCTGCAATTTGCCACAAGGCACGACGCGTACAGGAAAAAATTGATAAGTCATGATTTATCTCTCGCGGAGCTTCGAGTACTATTGCACCCTACATGCGCCCAGAATGAGGTCTCCTGTAAGGAATGTGGGTCTGACTAGTCTGATTCCATTAGAGCCGAAATTGAACCAATTAGATATCTGTACCGCTCACATATATCGACAAAGAAAGTGTACGTAATCTATCAGGCTCGAGTTACTGGCATTACAGGTGGGGAGTGCTGCCTACCCGTCTTACCCTTGTGGTGTCTCGGGAGACTTCATTCTGGATGCGAATAGTACTAGATCGAACTCGTTAGAATAGTTTTCGTTGAACGAGCAAGGCGATAGAGAACGTTTACACTGTTCACGTAGCGCCGTAACAATTTATCGATAGAACGAGGCGGGCGAAAAAATGCTGCATCGGGCACGTACGCTCGCGGTCTTAATTACAATTTAAACGGTAATTAAGTTTCCGATAGAATCACAATTCCAGTCGCGCATTGCAGCGGCATCGCTCCGAGGCTCGTTCAGTTTTTCTTCGGAATGCTCCGGCTTCCCTCGACATTGTTCCCAATCGTTTCTCAGAATTCAACTCATTCCCCTCTTGGTTTAAGCACGCTCAATTTCCTACGTTTTCTTTTCGATAGGACTGTTCAACCAAGAATCTTTTCAGTTCTCGGTCACGAAATATTCGATAACAATAGAGGGAGGTACGCAGCAAATAAAAAGGCTCTCTTGATATCTATGTAAAACACACATAAGTACCTTTATTGGAAACAAGTAAGACCTGTAATCTACAGATTTATATTCATTCTACATAATTATTGTACTCAATAGACTATATTTTCAAAACGATCAAACTGCAGGAATGGTTTGCAATAAACTCCAAAACACGTATGAAATGAAATTATACTATTATCTGTGATGAAATAAAACTATACTAATTTGAATGTATTTTTTAACACATTGAAATACAGATCTTTTGATAACTTATTCAGAAACATGTACACCCGTTTTTAGAAAATTATAATGTACAACTGTTCAACTCCACTACATTGTCCACAATAATTTCCTTTTGAAGAAGTTTTTGTTTTGGAAACTTACTGGGGTAACTCACTTTTAACTAACCGTTATGCAAATCCCTCTATGATATAATATAATATCCATGTTTTTTTCGCTAACCGCCATTCGACGCAAAGGGTGAGCATTTTTATTTCAGAAGAGTAGGTAAAGTAAAGCTAACTTTGTAATGATGCGGAGAAAAATGCCCCGAGGATCGTGTTTCTATACGTCGGACGTTAAATTAAGTAAAACGTAGTTGTTTCAGATAAGCTAGTGTTCCGTCGCACGGAACAATGCGCGTGGAAATTTTGGTACGGTTTATGGTACGCAGCGCGGAAAAGAGATTATTTTTGAGGGAGAGAATTTCGCTCAAATTGCTTGCCGTCTGCAAGCAATTTATTTCACGTGCGGGCAAAACGTTGCCACTTAAATTACTCCCGCCATCCTCAATAATCGGCAAATACCATAAACCTAGATTTCCAAAGGGTCCCGACCATATTGTAACGGTACGCGACGCCGTCTTGCGGGACCTAGAGGAATTTCCCACCGCGGCCAAAATTTCCAGAACTCTCGCGGTTCCAGGTATTGCCCCACTTCCTCCGGGAAAATACTGCGCTTCGGGCGCACAGGAAGAGTGGTGGACCTGATACCTGTATGCTGATTGGCAAAAATTACCGTTTCGTTTTGACCAATCAGCGTACATAAGGGAGGAAGTCGTCGCCAGACTTCCTTACGAAAACGCGATCACGAAAAAGAACGACTTCGACACGTGAGAAGTAAAGATCGAACGCGACCACGAAAAAGAACGTCTTCGACACGCGAGAAATAAAGGTCGAACGCGATCACACGACATTGTCACCCGAGAGCATCTTCGGCTCAAATTGGAACCGCCAGAGGTCTATTCGACGCGGGACCTAATTCTACCACTGGAATCGGCAGCACTTCGCTCACTTTTAAACAACTGCTCAATATTAACTTGGCGGGCAGTGTCGCGAGTAAACGTTGCGCTCCTAAAGGTGTCCAGGGACTTACAACCCCTGGTAGGACTAATCCACGCAGCGGCGCTCGCGACGTATCGTGTTCGGCAACGACGAGGCACAATACAATTCAGCTAGTAAACAAGTGAAAGTTATAATCGACTGAAGCTATCATAATACATGGTAGGAAAATGGAACGATTGTCGAATACTTTATGGTTATACACAATATTAGGGAAAGTTGAACAACTTTGAATCAATCGAAAACTGACTGTTGCATTCAGTTAAAACACAAGAGAAAGAAAACTCCATCGCATGCTTCACGTTAAACTTTTAACAAAAAGGGTAAATCTATTACGGTAATGTTATGTTAATTATACAGGGTGTAACGTAAAAGGTGTAAGAGCCGGAAATGGGGGATTCCTGAGGCGAAACTGAACAACTTTTCCCTTTGCCAAAATGTCGGCTGAGGCTTTGTTTTTGAATTGTTAACGAAAAACACTGGCCATTCAGAGCGCGCGTAGAGCCCGCGCTCAGGGACGGTCCACGGCGCGTCGTGCTAGGTAGCGACGTTCGACCGGCGCCCCGAATAGTACGCGCCGGTATAGCACGAAGCAAAAGTTAACATCGAATTATTCATTATTAATTAATGGAAATTAACTAAAATATAAATGAAATTAATTTGCCGTTATCAATTGAACAAAAAAGTATTAGAACGGACTAACTAACGTGTCTATCCAGTACAACGTACGTTAAATTTTAAACAATTCGCCAACAACTAAAATTAGACTTACCCGTTTCTCCAAAAATGAACCTGCTTCGACGAAAATAGGTCACTGTGTCATCCTACCGATCCTGACCATTGCAAGTAGGTATCCCGTAGTGCAAGACAGCTGATGTTACGGCCAGGTCAGCGAACTCACTTTATTTGACAAAACCTACTACCTGCACGGCAACTATCACTGGGTTATTCTACCGATCCTGGCCACTCGAAGAACAAACACATGGTGCACAAGAGCCGATGTCTCGGTTGGAACAGTGAAAGAACTTCGTTTCACAAAATCTCCATCATTGCACGATCACTGTCACTTTGTTCTTCAAGATTTGAATTTACGGAATAAGTTGTTCCCACGTATGAATAATTGGTTGCCCCGAAAGGGGCCGATTGTTTTTAACTTTGAAGGGGCTGGATACGGCCGCTGCTACTACCGAATACACTTTTCCACGTTCGGCAATTTCGTTGCCTTGTTCCCGAGCGGGTAGTAATTGACAAGCTTTGCGTTTTAGAAGTTAACTCTTATTTTATTCAAAGTGCAAACAGCAATTGCAGTACCGGAGAGATCTTTACTGCTGGGCGTTCGGACTAATTCTGTCTTGAGAAATTGTGACGCGCTTTGCAACGGTGGACAAGGGGCTGTTCGAAGAATGTTATAAGGGAGAGTTACGGGTCGTCGCGGGGAGCGCGCTTTATGGTGAAAAGGCCCTTGAGGCCCACGTGCTGGCCAGCAGAGTTTTTCGGTTCCCAGGAACCACGGCCGTGGCGAATTTAATGAAGACACTTTCTAGTCGCTGGCAAAGCGCTGCGGACAGTTCAAGACACTGTTAGATGTCTTTTACTACATCCTTTGTAATGCTATACCTTTTCCGGCGACTGGAAAATGTCTTCACTAAGTTCATCACGGCCGAGTTTCCTGGGAACCGAAAAAATCTGCTGGTTAGCACGTGGGCCTCAAGGGCCTTTTCACCATAAACCGCTCCTCCCGTGGCGACCCGTAACTCTCCCGTATAACATTTTTCCAACTACCCCTTGTCCACCGTTGCAAACCGCGTCACAATTTCTCACGACAGAATCAGTCCGAATGCCCAGCAGTAAAGATCTCTCCGGTACTGCAATTGCTGTTTTTACTTTGAATAAAATAAGAGTTAACTTCTAAAACGCAAAGCTTGTCAATTACTACCTGCTCGGGAACAAGACAACGAAATTTCCGAACGTGGAAAAGTGTATTCGGTAGTAGCAGCGGCCGTATCCAGCCCCTTCAAAGTTAAAAACAATCGGCCCCTTTCGGGGCAACCAATTATTCATACGTGGGAACAACTTATTCCGTAAATTCAAATCTTGAAGAACAAAGTGACAGTGATCGTGCAATGATGGAGATTTTGTGAAACGAAGTTCTTTCACTGTTCCAACCGAGACATCGGCTCTTGTGCACCATGTGTTTGTTCTTCGAGTGGCCAGGATCGGTAGAATAACCCAGTGATAGTTGCCGTGCAGGTAGTAGGTTTTGTCAAATAAAGTGAGTTCGCTGACCTGGCCGTAACATCAGCTGTCTTGCACTACGGGATACCTACTTGCAATGGTCAGGATCGGTAGGATGACACAGTGACCTATTTTCGTCGAAGCAGGTTCATTTTTGGAGAAACGGGTAAGTCTAATTTTAGTTGTTGGCGAATTGTTTAAAATTTAACGTACGTTGTACTGGATAGACACGTTAGTTAGTCCGTTCTAATACTTTTTTGTTCAATTGATAACGGCAAATTAATTTCATTTATATTTTAGTTAATTTCCATTAATTAATAATGAATAATTCGATGTTAACTTTTGCTTCGTGCTATACCGGCGCGTACTATTCGGGGCGCCGGTCGAACGTCGGTACCTAGCACGACGCGCCGTGGACCGTCCCTGAGCGCGGGCTCTACGCGCGCTCTGAATGACCAGTGTTTTTCGTTAACAATTCAAAAACAAAGCCTCAGCCGACATTTTGGTAAAGGAAAAAGTTGTTCAGTTTCGCCTCAGGAATCCCCCATTTCCGGCTCCTACACCTTTTACGTTACATCCTGTACAATCGTGGATTCAAGAAACATACTTTTTTATACGGTCATTTGATAGAATCATTTAAACGGTTACATAGAAAAGTGTCTTAGAATAGCTTTTGTTAGCAATACAAAATATCGAGACAATGCAATGCCATTTTATAGGAAATTAAAATTAAGTGCTAACTGTTTCGCAATGATATATAGAAGGTGTTTCGCTACCTCATGCAAATATTTTACGAAGCAATTGCTAAGGCAATTCTGAACAAGTTTTCCCTTTGCCAAAATGATGGTTAATGCTTCGTTTGTTAATTATTAACGAAAAACAGTGACCAATCAGAGCGCGAGCTCAGCCGGGAGAAGATTGTGATACTCTCAACTGCGGCATTGAACACTTTCGCGGTTGAGCGCGTGTTCTTTTTTAGTTAATAATTCAAAAACGAAGCATTAACCAATATTTTGGCAAAGTAAAGAGATGTACAGAATTGCCTCGACGGTTGCTTCTTAAAATATTTGTATGTCTAATAATTAGTGAAGTGTCAAATTTATAACGCTGAAAAGAGCACGGAGGAAGCTACTGTTATTTGGCTACTCTGAGATGTCGACCAATTAGATTATGCGCTCTACCTTTAGTCACATACGCAGTCATTATTGGTGGGTTTGTCACTTCCTAACAGTGCCGTGTGACATAAGCAGTGAAACGGAAAAATCGGGATAGAGAGAGATGAAATGATTGCAAGTGACGCAATAAACATATTGGCGTAAACATAGACGCAGATGTATCATCATATGTTTTTATTCTACAGGGTGTCCCGTAACTCATAGAAGAGCCGGACGTGGGAGATTACTGAGGCGATACTGAGCAACTTTTTCTTTTAGCAAAATTTCGTTTGAGGATTTGTTTTAAAATAATTAACGAAAAATACTGGCCACTGAAAGTGCGTGTAAGAGTCCGCGCTCAGGAACGGACTGTCGCGTCGCGCTGGGTGGTGACGTTCGGCCGGTGCCCCAATCTAAACGCGTCGGTATAGCCTTGTTATTGATTATTCACGAATAACATTATTCACAATATGAAATAATTTTTGTACAAGATATCTAATCTTGCACTTCTCTAGTTACATGCTGAACTACATTAACCAAAGACAAATAAACATCATTATTTTGACATTATTCTTTCTGCAACCATCCAAACTGACAAATAAGCAAGTCAAAATTACAGTTTTTACTTGTTAAACAATTCACATTTGTCAAGTAAAAGTATAAATATTATAAAATAGCAAATGGAGGTTACTGATGGGTCGAGCAACCTATACATTGCATCGCCCTGAAATTTCTATTTAACAATAACAGAGGAATATAATGGAATAATAATGGAGAAGATTTTAGCTTACCATAACACGAAGTGTACTAGAGAGGGAATTATTCTGAACTGCTTATTCCTGTATCAGAACTGCACGGTGGGAGGAAACCGCACGTAAACCTGTGCCAGTTGTAGCCTACTTACCTGAAACAATTCAAAGACAATTACATTAAATTTTCAGTACCGTTAATTCCCCAAAACAAACAATTCGGTTAAATGTGTTTTTCAGTAATTACTTCGTAATGCGATATATTTACGAGACTCAAAATTGCCCTTCTATTCAAAATCAAAGTGCGTGCTTATGAATTTTATGTTATGAGAAGTAGAACACAATAAAAATTAAAGTGCAGTGTTTTTCATATAGCTTTCACTGTTGGCAAAATTGTCTTACATTGTTACGATTATGATGTACGAGAAAAAAATGTTATAACCAATTCATAATCTTAATAACATTAATGCAGCAAAATGTATCAACACAAAATGTATAGCCTGCAGCGAAACATAGGCTGGGTTCGACACACTAGGCTTTGAGTTATTTTTGAGTTTAGATTAGGCAAGGATAACTCAAACATAATTAAAACCACACGCAAAGTCTGTCGAGTGAAACCATGCTTATTTTGTTTCCGGGGAGGTTCTGCAGCCGTGTTGAACGACCACGCAGACAAACATTTCTCGTTTGAACTGAGCCTAAAGTGACGCAAAAAAGCTATAGATCAACATCTTTCATTTGCCCTCGAGTCCAGGTGAGCAAAACACGTATCGCCAGTGAACGACAAACAAGATGGATTGTCATGGTTGCGAGATGCATCTGGTTCGCCAGAATCACCTCTCGTAGGAGTTCCTAGTGTCATATCGCGATTGTTCTGCGGGTATACAGGTAGGTACCAGCCTCCATTCCGTTTTCTGTCACCCGGGCTCAAACATTGCAACAACGAAGATAAATGGGACGAGTCTGATTAAGACCTCGATACTCGACCTGGTTGCCAGTCCTTCGGTCTCTCGCAACATCTTGTTCTATTTCGTTTGGTTTTGCACATTTTTGCATGTTCACGAAGCGGACTCAATGCGGCCAGTGTAATCCAGATCTTTCGATAGAGGCACGTAACCTATAAGTAGACGCACTACCGACGGATGTGTATTTTTCTGTGGTGGAACTTATGAATTTTAATGAGCCTGGTCAGGTTTTCAGTGAAGAAGCGTGTTAACCGATGATAATTCTTCGTTCCAAACATACATAAATAGCATATTCAGCGTGAACATACACAATAAAGGATGATACTTGTAACAATCTTTTCTAACCAGAGAGGAAATTTATATTAATCATTTACGAGGCCTGGAATTTTAAACGACTTCTATTTGCTATCGAATCGTTCGATGGATGAAATAATAATAATATACTGTGTCTAATCTCTATCTGTAAATAGTAATTTGGTAAATATTGACAATAAAGGACTTCAATCACTTTTACCTTGAAATATTTTGTCAATCCTACACATGTTACCGTCGCTTGGCTTTAATTTTCAAGATATTTGCGATAAACTATGGTTATAATTATAATTAATTCTACCTATAATTGTGCGTCTGTATTGCTTGCTGCTAACTCAAACGTGTACGCCGCGAACGACCCCAAGGTTCTCGCCGGGAAGTCGATCGCAATAGACGCTCAAAGTATTCTAGTTTCTGCTATCTCCTTTTTTCTAAAAATGTCAAATTAAGGTTTATTGGAAGATATGATATAGGTCGCCGCTCACGCCGGCCGCAAAGACAATAATATTGTCAAACCTAACCTGTACTTACAATTAGAGTTAGGTTTGAAGATAACTGTTGTATAAATCCTTATTTATCCCTAAATTAGACATTTTTAGAAAACAATATAAAAGAGAAGAGTACTTTTATCGTCCTTCAGGTCTTTTTGTTAATAATTTAAAAACGAAGCCTTAACAAGCATTTTCGTATAGGAAAACGTTCAGAATCACTTCAGCAATCATCCCTTAAAATATTGACATGTAGTAGCTGAACGCCCTGTATATACATCTGAGAGACTATAGGAAAATGCAAGATTATCTTTTATAAAGGATGACAATATTTAATATAGCAAGCAAAAATGGTTATGCATATTTTAATACAACATTTTAAGTTTTAGTTTTTATATAACATAAATATGCAAATATTTATCCGAACTACAGCTGATTTTTTACCATAACATTGCAAGTAAATCAAAAAAGAATCCCCTCATGAAATACCCCAATGTTATGTCAAAGTGCAAACATTTGCGAAGCGAATGCAAGCCGAACATTAATAATTGATCTTTAGGGGTTTATCAGCATACAGTCTCGCGTGTTTATCGATCTTCCAACTAAAGCTTGTCTTCACGTCTTATCGGAAGTACGGATTTAAAAGCAATCTCCTGCTGGTAAAATGTTCCATACTTGATAACGCGATAACGCAAAATTCGAATGGGTCCGTATTTAATAATTCGCGCGATACAAGATATTTTCTTGCGATGAAATGAAATTGATCGTAAAATTAATATCAGAGAGAAGCAGATGTCATGTCCATAACTGTGCAATTATTACTGAAGTTGTTCCAAGAAAACAATTATAAATATTTACAGACACGCAATAATTGTCAGAATATAACATGAATCTTTGGCTTAGTACATCTTTGTGAAAACAAAGCTGTCGCAAAGACAAATATTCAGCTTTAAGTTTTCAATTTTTTTTCTGTAAAAAACGTTTACCTCCTTTGCTTTACTTTATATTTATATTTAGTATTATATTTATTATTATTTATTGTTATTTATATTTACTTTTACCTTTACCGTATATTTGGTAAAATATAAATTTATCGTCTTTTTAACAGTAAAACACTTATCATTTGCGATTTATTCAAAACAGGTCGTCTGATTTATCTGTGTACCAACAATCTGCCATCCGGTGCACTGCAAAAATTATTTCCATTTGCCATTTTCACTTAATGTTGGGGAACTTCTCATTTTAATTTGTTTGAAACTCGATTTAAAATTGAATAACGTTTATATAGTAGCAGTTAAATATTCCAACCCCCGGTAGAATATAGTAATAACTCCAAGTACATAAAATATTGTTTAGGAGGTAGTTTACTGGCTGAAAAATGAAGCGACTCACTGTTAGTGACGGTAAAAAAAAAGTTCGTTTTCCATAATATCGTTACGTTTTAGAAGCACGCAAACGCTTTCTCTATTAAAAAAAAAACTGTTTAAATATTACCAAGCTTAATTGTACGCAATTTGCTGTACAGACTCGCATCTTCCTTCGTCAGCAGTTAACTTCGATTGCATCATTGGAAACATACATGCTAATGGATTCCACTATTAAAAATTGCAGTTACACTTTCACTTAACAGAGGTTCGTTGAGTTAAACTCAATAGAATAAAGGTGAACAATTCTGTAAAGTGAAATGAAATTAGATCGGTTGCTGTTACATTGAACTTTGCAATCGCGACTCTGATTGTCCACGGTACTTAATAGGGTAATGATCGAGTTCTAATTATCCTTTCCGTCCCCTTAACTCCCATGTCGCTCGATTAAACCGAGTGTTACGATTTCACATCCGATGTGATACCGTTATATGTGACTAACTGATAATATCAAACGGAAGGCATATGTAAAATGTATAACATATGCAAACGATCGTGTAAAGTGCGATATAAATATACATGCTTGCATAATAAAAAAAAACGTGTATTATAAATAAGTTGCAGATACTGTTGGTTACACTTTTACCACGTGTGCATTGACGGTTAGATCACAGCACACTATAGCAACGTGCAACGCAAAGAGAATTTGCGCTACAAACGCAAACTCTATGATAGCAAACGATAAGTTGTGCAGTGCTCGTATATCACCGGCGCATTACTAATAAGAAACAGGAATAATATTTGAATGATACATTGTTACATAAGCTTAATGTGTTTCGTGGTAGGCACCGTAAATCTGTATACTTCAGCGAGACAAGTCAGTAAACATCAGCCGCCGTGCACCAGGCGCAAATGACTGCAGCCATTGGCTTTCGATTATCAGGTGCGGGTATATGTGGTGCTTTGTTGGAATCTCCCTTGCCTTCTGAAACCTTTCCTAATAAATGCAAACAACAGCTGCAATAGTAGTATACCGAGCACGGCGTCGGATCGTGATTAATTTTATTTTACTGTATCGTATTGTATATATTATGTCTTGTATAATACAACATTATTCTTTATGTGGTTGTAATATATTGCGGCTATATAATGTATGAATATACAAAACTTTTGCGATTATCGTACCCATTTCAAGAATTCCCCCCCCCCCCCCCCCGGGAACGTGCTACAGTATCTGAAAGTTGTGAATACGCTCCTGTACCGGCCACGTGCTCTACTGACTCGTCGCGCTGAATGGAGTATAGGTACGAATTTCGTCTCCGATAAGAACACAAGTGAATAACTTCTAATTCATTTTATTGTCATATGCAATGGGTTGAAGTAGATTGTGTTACTAAATTAGATGCAAATTGTAAACAATGCACACACGTGAACACAATAACTGGAATTCCTCATGTAGTTATGTACAACATTCGCAATAATTAATATAGTGATCAGTTTTAAGGTTTCATTTTTAATTAGTGCTGTTAAGTTGATAACCAATTAGTAATTTACTCGTACAATGTTCAAAATAGGCATCGATAACATGTAACATTGATACGTACGAATTTAAGTAGAACATGCCAAGAATATAAAAAGTCTAAATGTCAAAAAGACAAATTCAATTTATTCATGAAAATAAAAGATGTCCATTTTGCAGTTCCCACAAAAGATCGAAGCGGATAACAAAAGCAACAGCGCCGAGGACAATAATAACCCAGACTGTAGCTTTACGACTGCATTTTTAGGACGCCTCCATACAAAAGTGTTCGTATTAGGAATACTGAAAAACGGATATGAATATTCAAGAACGGCGATCCAGCATTCGTGCGTCATGTTTGCTCGGTACGTGCAAGGGTCTCTTACATGCCCCTTGTTCCGCCGATTATACGCCACGCAGGATAAGAAACAAGATGTCGAGGAGGGCAAAAGTGATACTTGTAACCGCGATACCAGACGTCAAGGTGGTCGCACTTGCATTCCCATTAGTGCATTTCGTTCGCAAACGCATATCACGCGGTATACTTGCAGTCAGGCACTTTTGTGGGAAACCAATGTCGATTTTATATTCAACGATTTTTCAAAAGGTAAATATTGACTATATGGGACTCAGCTTCAATCAGTGTGACCTTGAATGATGTTGTCAAGGATATCATGTAGAACAATTTTTTATTTACATGTTACTGTCGCTCGACTTTAGTTTTCGAGATATTTGGACAAAACCTTGGTAGTGTTTATTATTTTGACTATTTTGACTATTAATTTTGCCACGTGATCTTTCTAACACTTCTACATCATTTTGCATTTCCTTGTACTTATTGAAATGCATAATTGTCACATGTTGGAGCTCAACTGACTAGAAAAGAAACGAGAAGCATTCTTTTGTGCCGAATTATGACATAGCCCACATTGAAGTACAGTTTCTAAAAACCCGGTACGTTGAATGGCAAGAGTTATACTGAAGAAATGAATAAATTATTGTATCATTTTAATTTAATATGTGATTAACAGTAACAGAATTCTTCTGGTATGTCAGTTAATGAAGATCACTTGGTATTTGCTTTAGTATGCAGCATAAGTATGTTTTGAAGAAGATTATGCTACAACGTCTGCAAAAGCTTTTGTTGCCGCTTGATATTTTGTGTTGTAACGAAAAAGAGAGAAATTGTTAACAACGGTGGCGAATTGTTAGCTGAAAGGAAAGTATTTTTTCTTGTTTATTTTGACTTTTCACGACTTTTGACGCTTCATGTTGCAAATGTATAGGCATCTCACCCCGTTTTTGTATAAAAGCAATTCGTATTTTTTATGACATACCGTTCGGTTTATGTTAATTTAGTAGTGTTCATTCTATGATGTATGATTTAGATACCAAATAACGTTTACTGATTTAATAGAAATATGTGTATTACATTTTGTATAAACTTAATAAAAAACCCGTAGCATCTTCCCCCGAATTACCTTACATACATATACCTACATATTAAGTAGAATAAATAAATAAATTTTACTCGAATCTGAAAGCAATAAAAGCAAGTAGTGCTTAGTAAAAGTATACGTAGCTATCGAGGAGCAAGAGAGCAACCCTCGACGTGATAGTCAATCTCCATAAGCTTTCACAGAGTGTTGCGTTCGCCACTGATCGTGTTGCTACGGCAATAAAAAGGAATCATTTCAAAGAGGCATCGTTTCACGTGACTGGCGACGTTAATGCGACATCGGGAATCCGTGTCTAAGAGCAACGAGGCGTTATCGATGCTTCGCTGGTAGTTGCACGCTGATATTTATTTCAATCCGTCGCCAAAGCTGCCCTGTCTTTGTGCCTCGCTTCGAACCAAAGAACCAAGTTGCATGCGAAATAAGAGTGAAATAAGAAGGTAATCTAGCGAACAGATTGAGGGATTTGTAAACGAGAAGGATGGAAATGAACGCCAGGGGATACAAGATGGCTGATATAAAAGTGTTCATTTGTTTCCCTACGAAATACTTAACGTGCTGGCGGAAAGCTAAGGCCGGCGACATTTCAGCGCAAAATCGTTGCTTAATGTTTGTGAGAAAAAACATATCGAAGAAAAATGTTAATAAAAGTATGTGAACAATAATGCAATAATTTCATAATTTCTTGGTACTGACCAGCGTTTCCCGGATGTTCTGTCCTCCATATTATTAACAATTTTTTAAGTAGATTCATCAGCGGGTGCAATTAATTAATTTTCCGAGAAACATTTATTTTTCGAGCTATCGAAGCTATATGAGGTACAGTAATTATTAACAATCAAATGTTTTGTTAACATCGATACACAGTAAGATATGATTTTGAAAATATGAAGTAAACGAAAACAAAGGCACAGCAAGCTATGCACTATAGTAGATAAATGCATTATGTAAAAAAGAATGGACAGGAACAAACTGAATGGGAAAAAAGTTTTCGCTAGCTTCAAATAACATTTAAATAGCATTATTAATGCCATTATAATTTACCGAGAATCTGTTACATATGTAATATCAATCATAAGGAACATTACATCTTTTTCAATTTTACATATGGACCGTTCATTTTCAAAGTGGTATAAGGCCTTAAAAAAGAAAATTGAGAAAATGATATAAATAAAAAGTTCACATTAAAATATATGGAAATTTGTCCTTTCCTCAATTTTTTTGAAAAACAGACTTACACCGCTTTCAGAATAAATAGTCTATATACTACTTACATTGTACATGACAATATTATGGGCTGCTTTCTTTCGTTTTGCGATATTGAAATGTTTGCGTTTGCATCGACTCAAAAATTCAGATGAAGTCTATTTATTTTTTTCACGTCTCTATGTGTTTAAATATATGTAAATTTATTTTATAAATAGTCATTTTGACAATTAACTAGACCAATACCTTTTTCAAGATCTTGGATGGACTTACACCATTTTCAAAATAAATGACTGCAATTCCATTTATCAACGAAATTTAAGCTAATTAAAACGAACAATTAAATTTAGATTTACATAATAAACTGTTTATAGATAAAAAGTTCACATTAAGACATATGGAAGTTTGTTCTTTTCTCAATTTTTCTTTTCAATGGACTTAAACCACTTTCAAAATAAACAATCCATTTAGTTCTCGAACATCCTACAGAACAAGTATTATTCCTTTAGCGTGTCTCAAAAGAATTTTTAGGTGGAGAAGAAAAATTCATTTTGAGGGTAGTTTACCCTTAAAAAACAAAACCTCACAAAAAAGTGGAACACCATGTTAGTTTTTTTTATGACGAGAAGCATTCCTGCAAAAAATTCCAATTACTCCTGTTACAGGTTAAATCTGTGAGAGTGGATTCACCCCTTTAAACGGAATATCCGCAGATATAAAAAAACGCGTGTAACTCAGTTTCTTGATTACTACATATGTGAGAACGAAAAAGATCGCAGTATTAAAACACTCTCCTCAAATACGTCACAGGGGAAGTGTCGTTATGAATCCGCTGAAAAGAAGTAGAGCCTAGGAGATCGCACAGCAGATTCGACGATAAAGTCAAAAGAGGGGAGCGCAATATCGTGAGCATGCCCCGAGGTCTGGTGAAAGGAAGCGGAATTTCGAGAGATAAAACGGGGCGGAGAACCTTATCGGCAATAGTGTATCGCATGGTTTTAAACGTCAAAAAACTAATTCATTTCCGGAAGTACTTGAATACGCTATGGTTCAATTTCAAAATTTTCTCTTACGATAAGTCCTATACAAGGTCTCCCATAACTCATAGAAGAGTTGGATATGGGAGATTCGTGGGGCTGTACTGAACAATTTTTTCCTTTGGCAAAATGTCGTTCGAGGCTTTGTTTTTTAATTATTAACTAAAAACACTGGCCACTCAGAACGCGCGTGAAGGCCGCGGTCAGGGACGGTATGTCGCGTCGCGCTGGGTGGTGACATTCGGCAGGTGCCCTGATCCAAACGCGTCGGTATAGCGCTTTTATTCGTTATTCACGAATAACGAATAATCCGACATTGCTCTTCGTTGCATTGATTCGGTATTTGATAGAACTTGTGTTCCATGCTATATCGATGCGTTTGGATCGAGGCACCGGCCGAACGTCACCATCCAGCGCGACACGACATTCCGTCCCTGAGCACGGGCTCCACGCGCGTACCGAGTACCCAGTGTTTTCCGTTAATAATTAGAAAACAAAGCCTCAAACGATATTTTGCTAAAGGAAGAAGTTGTTCAGTATCGCCTCAAGAATCTCCCATATGCTCTAATACCAATACTTACTTAACATCAATGCCACTTTACTCATATTGATTTGACGGAGTGCAAATGCATCTGCCCTAAGGAGACAATTCTGTAAGGATTTGAATGGAAGTAATAATTTAATTAAAGTTAGGGATATGCATTTTCTTCCAGCCATTGTCGTATAATGGAAGCAGACAAAACAAAATCGTATTAAATTGAAATTTGCGACATACAAATTGACAGTTAACGTTAATAATGCGGTGTCTATACGATAAATGTTATAACTGGCTATGAACCAGAGGTTGATGTTATTATTATTAATCACATCTATTATGTCATATACATTTTATACTGTATGCTTAACAGTTTTATTACTAGGGTCCGATTTAACAAGTCAAACCGTTATAATACATATAATATACGGACAATAGGTCAAAATTTAATCGTTGAATATAATTTAATTTTTCTCTATTTAGTTTGCTTTATTAAAGTCAAATAATTAACAAATCAGTTAAGAATGTAACCGAATGCAGCTTAATAATCATTATTAAATTATTATAAATCATCACAAATAGTGCCACAGTTCAACGTTCTTAGTGTGACAACCTGCCAATATTATAACTGATTTTTCCCCAAACTAATCCACATAGTTAAATTAATTTTGCATTATGGCAAATGAACAATTCGCCGCAGCAACTTCTAATTGCGTTACGTTTGCACGTGTAATCTAATTCCCAAAAACAGCACGAAATCGTCATCTGTACGGAACAGCAAGCCACAGACCTCTCTTTACGGCTCGAAAATTCAATTCAGAAACTACGACCGAAAATTTCATTTCACTGTTGCAATTAACTTTTCTCCAAACACAGGCATCGCGCTCTACCGACGCGGATATTCCCCTGTAATAATTGGGCGCTACAAAATGACATTTGTGTGACAAACAGCACATTTGAATTACAATTATAATAGTTTTTGATCGTCCATTTCAAGTTCGATGTTCAGTGGCTCTCCGATTTCACCTATAAAAAATACAGGAAAAATAAAATGTTCACTGCAAAAGCATGGGAGGAAAAAGGATTATTTTGTTCAATAATTGCCTCCTAGCTGCAAACGACCAATGGAAACACATTTCGTTGATTTCAAAACAAAGAAACTTGTTTTTCCACAACTGATGTAAGAGATCAAATCAATAAACCTATCCACACTACTAAAATTAATTGTACAAAGTGTCTATTCGCGGTACAATACAATAATAGACACGAAAATAACTTTACAAAAATACAATAAATCTTGAAAAAAAGTAATGGATACAAAAAAACTCCCACAAAAAATACAAAAATCGACAAAGTCCTTGTGGAAAACGGAAGCAACAACAAACGGTAATGGAGGCGAATTGTATTTTACTTTTAGAACAATTCGTATTGTATTAAACCACGAAGGATCTGAAGGCGCGGAAATGGTTAAATTTCCCTTGGTAGCGCGACAAAGAGCCAAAAGAAAAGCCGGACTTGCCTGTTGGTTAATAGCGCACATATTTCACGTATGCCTGTACAGGGTGTAAAGAAATTATATAGAGCGGGAACGATGGTCTTGCGCGACGCTAGGTTACGAGGCGACGGCCGACGCGACGCTAAATCAGCCGGTGCGTTCCGAGGAGCGCTCTTTCTCAATCTCTCGCTCTAACCTGTGCTAACCAATGCAAAATATCAACATAATTTATTGCAAGAAAACGGTTGAGTTGCATCCCATGGCTACTTTCACACTTTTTATCCTTATGATAAGTAGAATCTGATAGTGCAAACAAAATTTTGACCTTAATCTTCAAGATCAAGGACAATTTTGCACGGGCTTTTTCTACAAATGTCCATCGATCTGAAGGTGTAGAATCACGCTGCAGTGATCGTTACATACAGGGCGTTCTGCTACTGAACGTCAATATTTTAAGAGGTGATTTTTGAGGCAATTCTGAACAACTTTTTCCTTTGCTAAAACGATGGCTAAAGCTTCGTTTTTGAATGATTCACGAAAAACGCTGACCAATCAGAGCGCGTGTAAAGCGCGCGCTTAGGCAAGATGGCGTTCAAGGCTGTAGTTGAGCGTATCACGATCTTCTCTCGGCTGAGCGCGCGCTCTACGCGTGCTCTGATTGGCCAGTATTTTTCGTTAATAACTAAAAAACGAAGCCTCAACCAACATTTCGGCAAAGGAATAAGTTGTTCGGAATTGTCTCAGCAAACGCTCTTTAAAATATTTTCATGAAGTAGCGAAACACCCTGTACATACATAAAGTCACTGACGTCAGTTATTTCGCAGCTAGATTGCCGGTTAGGCACTCATACATCCGGCAGTGCATTTTCGCTGTGCAAACCGGCCACAGCCGATGAGCAGGCATTGCCAATGGAAATCATTTGGTTGGTCGTATAACTGTACGTCAAATTTTAACTGCGAGTCGGCTGGGCTATCGGCATTCATGGAATTCGGCCAATTCGTAGAAGCCGACGAATCGATTTCAGGGCCAAATTACTGTTCATTCTTCGAGCGTGGAATTTACTGCGGTATGCGATTATTCAATAGCTCCCTCGGCCGACGTAGAAAGCCGTCTAAAACAAGGGAAAAAGCACGATCGCGTGCGTGTCAGGCAAACTGCATTTATGCGTTGCAAATGCACAGTGCAAATCGGTCGCAACCGCTTATGCGCGGAACATTCAACCGGATCCCGCGTAAACATTTTAAAGTTCACTTTCTAAAGTGCATCTACGATATAGGGGAGGTGGGACAATGAGCAGACAGTGAGAGCGTGTCTCGTCCTGCGAATCGCGAACATAGTTTGCTTCAGACTATAGATAAATATCCACAAACATGTTCGACGTATTTAAAGCAGAAATGCTTTTCTGTCTCTGGAATATACTGATGCATTATATAAAATATATGAAATGTCACAGAATTTTTTCTTGAATTTCCTTTCGCTTACAGATGGGGTGAATCCACGAGAAACGCCATATTTTCTGCTTAAGAGTCAATAATAAACTTGGTTTCGCACAAATTAAAACGTTCTACTTTTTTTTTATCAAAGTCAACAGTAACTTAAATTTAAAAAAATGGTAGACTGATAAAGTGGCGGAAACAAATTTTAATCGAATAGTTAACAAACTATCTCTAGGCTCTATAGGAGGAGGTCTTACCCCTCCGGCGCTGTTATCCATAAAGGCAGGCGATTCTGCCCGACACTGTCCAAACGTAGTCTCGTATAGAATTTAAGTTTGTCAAAGTGGGGAACGAACGAATATTTGTTTGTTCGGCCTACATGTAACCTTACATGAATAAACAAACAACAAGATCGTGAAGCAAAAAATGACCAAGTATTTCAATTTGTTGCGCGTAAGCATAACTAATGAAGCGTTAACGCCTTGCTCTCCGCTCTCTCCTTTAAGGAGATAAAATAGACTACTGGGGAAATCTCGGAATGCAAGAGGTTAATGAACCAAGGTTTACATACATGCTACTCAGGAAAATTGCGAATGTTATGGCACTATGCGCATGATTGGGGTGTACGTGTTGTTAGCCTAACAAGGAAACATCGGCAACTCGAAAATTGAAAAAAAAAAGTAAAACTGAGTAGTTCATGTGATGCTAGTGACGGAACAACATTTGTTTCCTGCTGAAAAACGATTCCAGGGGTGAAAACACCCTCGTTAAGAAAATCTAACTATGCAGATTATCGTTAATGAAGTAGTTTTAATTAAGTAGTTAGTTAGCTAATGAAGTAGTTTATCGTTAATGAAGAAGTCCACAGTATCGTTAATATGAAAAGTAAGATTTTCTTTGAAGGGGTGTCTTCACCACTAAGATCGTTTTTCGGCAGGAAACAAAACTTGTTCCGTTTTTACAGTCATCCGAACTACATTTGTGCAAAGGTTGAAATTTTTTTAACTTCGAGGTATTAAACTTGCCATATAAGACGTGCTCGCATACTTTTGGTTGCGACTTTTACAATTCATAACTACCTAAATGTCGTTTTATAAATAGCGACAGTTTATGCCACAAAATGCGAACTAATTGGCAATGCCTATAACAGACATTCTACCATACTCCGAGGTTTCTGACATCGTGATAAATCGTAATGCCGTACATTCTTAAGCACCATTTAATGTCGGCTGAAATGTAGAAAAAATCCAAGAATGAACCTGAATGTACATTCACTTAAACTGAGTCAGCGTACAGTTAGAAGCAAGGGGCACTTACAAATAACAAAATACCCATGTTACACCGCCTTTAAGACGGTGCACCAAAGATTCCGATGCTGGCAAATAATAAACTACCCGAGCATCGGAGTCGTTGCGCTGAATCGGAAATGGCACCGATTTGATCCACGTCCACGGTGGCCCCACCCAAATGTAATGCTTAGCCTGTGGCCCCATCGGAATCTCACGCGCAATAAGACGGCATTTTAAAATGATAAGCTTTGCTTTAAGGATCCATTTGCCGATATAAACAGTTGCAAACATCCCAGAGGGGAACACGTGCGTTTTAGAGTAACGGTAGATGGGCGTACACGCATTAGAATTGCCGCGCCGCCAGTAGCGAACCTTTAACGTCCGCTCGTGGCGAAATGTGTTCTACGTTACGTCGAAATGCGGTTTCCTGTTGCACGGTTAACCCTGTTTCGCGGACGCTCTATCGTTAGCCGCGAAGGAGGTCGCGAAAAATGGATTAGGTAGAGTGCGCCAAGCGCGAACCAGCTAGTTCGTCTGCTCGCTCTTGCGGTCGCTTAACAAACGGTGAGAAAACTGCAAGTGAAGGGAAGAGAGATCCCACCATGACCACCTATTTCCTATTTATAACCTGTGAGCGGAGTTCCAGCTTACGAAAGCTAGGCCAGAATACGTGAGAGAGCGCCTTTAGGTTAGGCTAGGACACGTCCACAGACTCCTCGATCGTTCTTTCCACCGTCACTTTGTACATACGTACTCGCTGATCCATCTGCAGACAAGGTGGCAAGGGCCACGCTATTCGCAGACTTTCTCCGATCCGTGCTTGGTACTTTAATTCCGCTGTGTGAAACTTAATATTTCTAGGAAATATCATGTGCGGTTGAATTAACGACATAAACGTGCGAGTGTCCATTGTCCGCGGATGTATATTCTGACAAATTTCTTAACTGGACAGAAGGGGTCAGGAGTGAATGTGTAAAACAGGGAAATAACCCTTGCACGCAATTTTGTAAATGCCCTACGATTAAATAGTTTTGGGCTGAAACAACCCTACACCACACGTGCATCCCAAAGGAACATAAAATAGCAAATATATAATTATGATTACTTGAAAGTTTCAGTTTATTTTATTTTAATTTCATCCGACACAATTACACGACAATTTGTTTTACAGTAAATGATTTATGTCCCAATTTTGGATTAAATCGATTCAACTTCTCACGAGAGGATTAAAAGTGGTCTTTATAACGATGAACACTGAGTTCGTAATTAACATAATGTACAATACCTTTAACTATAAGTATTTTCAGCTTCAAAGGGCAAATGAAGTTTGTGTTTACCAAGTATTTCATCATCAAACAGTTTAATTTCACTATGAATTATACATTTTTTAATACTTTACTCGAGTTACCATCATCTTTACTATTCTCTGTCCAGTTTAAAAATAGACTTGTTTCGCGCATACCACCTATGTGTTTCTCTATCTCACTGCTTGCCTGCCGCTCTGTGCATCCTAGGGGAGCAGCACAGATCAGCCGAAAACTCGTCCATGCGACCCCTGTCGGCAGGTCTATTCCCTCTAAGCGGTGGGGAAATTCATTTTAACATAGCAATTACTGTTCTATCATCTGCAGTAATAAAGTATCTAATATTTTACCACTTTGTTCTTACCGTATCCGCGTTACATATTTTCCTAATTGCTGTTTATTGTATGACAACGTTAGCGTGAATTATTGTTTTTAATAAACTGAAAATGTAACTGCACCGTCGACTTTAAACAACTTGCTACAAAATAGGAATGTTGATTATTGTTTCTCGCGGTTCTAAAAGATAAATGGCAAAATGAAAAACTCCACCAAGATTTAATTGCATAAACATTTTCTTTTAATTAATACCTAATTCTAACCTAAAGACAGTCATCCGCTCTCATTGAGTGATCCTTTATTTCCGTTCTTCCAGGTGAAGGTAAACTTCCTTCGCTCGGACAAAGTTTTCCAACAAACGTCGAAACTTGCGGTAGTCCTCTCGCCAGCCATTTTGTCTGGTATTATAAAATTCTACGAAGCATCGCAAGCGAAGGCATAGGAAAGCGCCGAACGCAACTGCTCGTCGGAGGATGCTAGATTTCTCTTGTTGCTGCCGACACTTAGAAAACACCACGCCATTCACTTGGCGTTGTAAAAATATCCCTCCATACTATTTCGCAGCTTCCCGGAAATCTCGGCTGTCACGAGAAATTACACGGTCCGTCGTTCCACTCACGTTGGCAAACGTACGAGCATTTCTCACCGTCGAACTTCAACACGATCGTCTTGTCTCCTCTCTCCCCTTGAATTCAATCTCGGGGAATATGCACAACCGGAAAGTTTCACGCGGCCTGTTCATCTTACCGCGCGGCCCCGCTGTTCCAGCCGCTGGAAAACAGCCCGAGCGTGCTCAAACTTTTCTCTCCCTCCCCCTTCCCCGTCCCCCGACGCCCCTTGCAGCTTCTGCACTTCGTGACATTGCGCCAGAGTATTTATAAACCGGCCGCTTGCGAAACTTCCGCGACCACGCCAGCGAACTGCAAGAGAAACCGAAGGATCGTCGATACGGACGGAAGATCCCGGCGAAGTGTTTCTCTTTTAGTTTAATATCGTTCGCGTCCTCTCGTATCTCCACAAGCACGCCAGATTTACAACTTGTTCCGCGATTTGCCCGTTTGTTCGCGTTTCGCGTTGCGCCAATATGTGAACGCGAAACTAACTCGATCACCCAGGGTAAACAACAGGCTTTAATGAAACGACGACGGAGACGAGAGCAACCCTTTGCTCGACTGAAGTGGCCAATTTTTGTTGGCGATACTTTTCGCAATGTAAATTGCTGCTGCAAAGGGAGAGCAGGGGAAAGAGATAGAGTGAAGTTCGGATACTAAGACTATTGACAAGTGCTGTTCAATAACTGCGTAGCATGCTATCATTCAAACCTATAACCTCCCACAGATTAGAATACCCATACCGATTATCTGGTTACGTAAATACATACAACGCGATTTATTACAGTATCGCAATATTGCATAATTTATTCATAATGCAAGAAATACAAAAAATATTACGTGAGAAACGCAAGAAATGAATCCTTAGAAGACGAAATCAGGTCAAGAAGGCTATCGAATTTATTTACTCATGCTTAAGGACAACGGTTGAAACGAATTCAAATTTGACGTACAAGATATTTGCTGAAGAGTTTCAAGTAACTGATGACACTATCGGACTTCATTTACACAAGAATGAGGTGGAAGTTAAGTAAGGGGATGCCACGTCAAGAAGCGGCAGTATATCTTTGCTCATCTAGCACACCGAAGGAAAAAGAACAATCGTCAATAATAAAATTTGTATACGTTTTATCGAATCATATTTAATCGTTAAGTTAGTTTACATTTATGTACCACCAGTCAGGAAGACTCATTAATATCCACTATTCTCTATCCCAGCTAAGAGCAAACTCCTTTCGCGCACGGGTCCATCTTTTCTCTCTGTATTACCGCCTGTTTGCACTTCCTACCTACTTTGTCCGCTATGGTGGGAGCTGCGCAGATCGGTCGAAAACGCGGACGAGCGTGGGGTTACTCTTAGCTGGGACGGAATATAGCTTCATTTATGCGTGGCACCGCAAAAACGGGGTGATTACCATTTTACTCGATAAAATACGGTTCAGCTTAAAAGCGCAGGAAAGCCGACCCAAGAGGATTACGAACTAATTCCAGGAAGTAAATCCTGGTCGCTCTATCCCGGTGAAACATTGATATCCGAAAGAATGATGACGTTCGAAGCGAGACGACTCACTGCACGCACCGACGACTATCACTTTCTCCGGCGAAATCAACGGAGCAAAGCGATTGACGAGCTACTGCGCTACTCGTACGACTGTCCCGACGAGTCTTCGTTACTGGCCATTAAGCAATAAATAGACTCGTTGGGTAATTTGCGAATAACACGAACGAGCGTAACGGTTTCCATTCAGTGCCGGTAAATGAATTTTCATGTATTTTCGTTACACCAGATCACAATGTTGCGTGAGAAAATTATTTAAACGTATTGAGAGGAAACGACTCAACATTAAGGGATGCTTTTTCCTAGCCTACGTGTCACGATGTTTCATTGGAGTTGCATCCATTGTTTTTTTTTTTGTTTTTTGTTAACTATACAATCAAGGTACAACATTTCGAGATACACAACATAGTAAAGCTCCGTAAGACTGCTTGTAACACAGTTTCAGTAGTGTGGTACACACGTTAATGTTGGACATGGCGGTGATAAAATACAATCACTCTCCCGTAAAGCGTACATTTAAAAAATAACGTCAGGCACAGAACACGCTGAGTATAAATAAAGTAATGATAATTGTTTAATTTCTAATGTTAATAATGGCTATTCAGCCATTTTGTGTTGGGTACAACATTTTGTAGTAATTTCTTCTCATTACGTTTCTGTTTCGTCATAGTTTCGTGATTGTTTCTGTCTTGCCGCCATGTTTTCTTTTTTTTTAATAAATACGTATAGACGCCATTTGTATGTCCAACATTACCATTTTAGAAAACCATAATTAAATGTGCCGTTTCAAAATGATAATATGAGTTTTTAACTTTTGAAGCAAATAAAATCCTAGTAAGATCCTTCATTTTTTTCATCATTTTCTAAAAAATGTCAAATGCGACTGTTTTTATAAGGATTCAAGGTGATATAACCGCGCAAGTTAATGGGAATTAAATGTTTGAATAACGTCTGCCTGGATTTACCACGTTAATATGTATTACCACAGTCTTTAAATATTTTGCAGTTTTTAAATTAGAGGATGGATTAGGTTTTGCGGAACAGCGCAGCGTTGTTACTTTTACAAACTTTTTTAATATATACAGGGCTAATATAAAGTTGTACCATACACGACATTTGGTGCTCATGCTTGTGCAGCAGAAACCACTGTGCAGAAACTTATTGAAGTTCTCCGACATTCCACGCTTCTACCACGTTTGTTCGAAGGCAATTAATATACAGGGTGTCCCGTAATTGATGGTACAACCGAACAGGGGGTGATTCTATGTGAAAAAGTGCAAAATGTAGAATAACATTTTCTCATGTGAGGCTTCGTTCCCAAGAAAATCGAGTTTAAACATTTGCTTGGTCCGCGTGCACGTTGGCTAATATGAACATATTTTTACTGGTGCTTGTTGACTGTTTAACTGAGGGGTCAAAGCGTCAAATTTGAAACGTCGAGTTTTCCTACATAACGAGTAAAAGTATATACGAGATGTCTGAATTAATTCTGCTAGCCTTAATAATTTGGCTAATTGCAGAGATATAAAAAAATGCTTCAGGAGAAAGCTACTATATTTTGTGAGGGAAATTTGACCATAAAAGTCATTTCAAAGTCATACTTTTTTGGGAGATTTCGAAAATAGCATCATTTTTTAAAGGAAGCGAGTTATCTTTTGTTTATCGTGGTAAAGGCGACATCGAATCAAATACAACCATGAGTAATAACATGACCTTGAAATGACATTATACGAACTAATAGAGAGACAAAACGGTTTGGCTAAACAGTTTTTTGGATACTTAGTGGAAAGAAGCACATTTGAAGATGTGTTGTCAGATGACTGGAAATGCAACATTTCTTAAACATGGCTGCTTAATATGTGAGAAAATGCATACTAAGGGAAATGCAAAAAATTAATCGTTTGTTAGATATTCGCAGACACGATACGTGGTTGCAAAGTACGAGGTGTATAACAAATCAATATTACAGCTATCATAGCGCGATTTTACACCTCTGGAGTGATGGACATTTGTAAAAGAAACTTCCCGGAAAATTCATTTTGACCTTGGAAATTAAGGTTAAAATTGTTTTTCATCCTGTCGGATTCTACTTGCCATGAGGGTAAAAAGTGTCAAAGGAACCATGGGTCGATACTCCACCGTTTTCTTGCAATAATGATGTTAATATTTTGCATTGGTTACCACGGGTTAGAGCGAGAGAGGGAGAGATAGGGAGCACCGCACCGGCCGATCTCGCGTCGCGAAGGAGCGCAAGACCATCCCACCCTCCCACCCCCTCTCTCTCACGCTCTCGCTCTAATCCGAGCTAACCGAAGTTTCTTTTACAAATCTCCACCGATCCAGAAGTGTGGAATCGCGCTATGATAGCTGTAACATTGATTTTTTATACACCCTGTATATACATCGTTATACATAGTATTCGACAAAAGGTGAGAGAAATTTTGAGGGGCTATTGCGGAGGTGATTCTGAACAACTTTTTCCCTTGCCAAAATGTTGGTTAAGGCTTTATTTTTGAATGACTAACGAACAACGCTGACCAATCATGGCACGCGTGGAGCGCAGGCTTAACCGCAGGAGCGTGCGTTGGTGACGCCCAATCCCAGCACTTGTAGCCGGGCGCGCGCTTTACCCGCGCTCTGATCGGTTAGTGTTTTTCGTTAATACTTCAAAAACAAAGCCTGAACCGACAGTTTAGCAGAGGAAAAGGTTGCTCAGAATCGCGTCAGCAATCACCCTTTAAAATTTCTCCCACTTGTTGTCAAACACCCTGCATAATTTAGATACGTGGCTTTCTTCTGTGCTCCGATAATTAGTCTACTGAACATTCAGACTGTCACTCTGCTGTATCAAAAAAGAGAAACGAATATTTCCGCATGGCATTGTCGTACCGTGTCCGTCGACTCTCGGCACTACAACGAGATGCAACAAAACCCACCTGACTTGGGACCTCTCGCCCTCGTGCAATTCCATTACACTGAAAATTGCATTTATTCCCACCGATGGTCATCCATCGCAATGACTAAATAGAAATGTTCCAGCAACGGTGGAAAAATAAACGGAACATGATTTATCAGGAAACGATAAAAAGATCATGAGCTTCATTAGGCCTGATCCAGTGTATCGCGATCTAGCGCGAGAGGACAATAAATGATCGTTTGATACCGGTCGACGATGGATCGAAAGAAAGATTGATTGAATTTCGTTGCTACGTGCCTAGACTGTTAACTATAATCATACTAGGCGCGGGTAAAATCGAAACATCCATCATCCCTGTCAATGAGCATGAACGCAAGCCACGAAGGAGCGCGGTCGCGCGGCGACTCATTCCTCGAGTGAGACTCGACGCGAATATAAATGGAATCGTCGATGCAAAGTAGTCGAAAGGTACTATAATAGCTAGGAAGGATCTCGAGTTATTTCACTGTATAATTTATGGTGGAGCAAAGTGAAAGGCCGATGAACTTTCGATCGAACGAATAGTCCGTGCTCTTTGCACGACTTTTATCCGCGATAGTGTTGCAAAGTATACATACAGTTTATGACTATTTCTTCTTAATTCATTGATAGATATATTACAGCTGAATTCGAACCAATTAGATATCTGCATCGCTCACGTATATTGACAAAGAAAGTGTACGTCACCTATCAAGCTCGCGTTTCTGGCGTTACACGTCTGGAGCGCTGGGTACCCGTCTTATCTAGAGACCCTTTAAACAGTCTCGAAAAGCAGTCCCCGATTCTGATTGGTACCGCCATATTTGGTCGAAGGTGTTATAAATGGTGGTATCGTACCAGTAAATACAACGTTGTGTGGAAGTGATACAAAAAGCTGATACAAGCCAAAATGGAATATTTCATTACATTATCTGAATATTTCAATACATTATCTAAATTGCGCTATACTACAACCATGTACAGGTAATTGAAGCTTTTGAACTAGTTCAATTGCTAATTGGTGCCATGATCGATATAACTGAGTTACAATGTATAATTGCATAACGTAATTTTCACGCTTTCTTAATATGCCCTTTCTGTGGTGAACTGGAACAGTTTTTAGCAGTTATTTTTCTAAAATAGCAATTCTAATGCTTTCAAGCAACGTTGTATATACCACCACTATATTGTTATTCACATTTTAACGCCTCTGACGAAAAATGGCGCCCACTGGCCTAACTTAGACGTGACTTCGTGACTCTGTTCAGAGAGTCTCTAGTCTTATCCCTGTGCCGTCTTGCGAGACTTCATTCTGGACGCAAATAGTATGTTCCTCTTACGAAACCTTGATACGAAAAAATAACTTATGTTCCAAAGATATCACAAACTAAATATCTACAATTATATACGATAAGTTATTAATTGCTTACATAATTTATTCATGCTTTTTTAAACACAGTAGCAAATTTAAAAATATGGATGAAACATGGAACGTTAAAGATTGTATACCAATACAGTTAGTGAATATACTGCAGAAGTAGTTGAATAAGGAAAGCTTGTTAAACCAAAGGTTAAAGATCACTAACGGAGAAAAACGTTTTATTATCAGACAATATGCGATCATTTATAGCGACACATGTAATCATTTTAGTAAACGGAATAATCCTCCTACGCTTGCCCATAGAACAGAAATATGTGAACGCAGTAATTGCAACGCGAACATCGTTCACAACCTATTGCTACATTTTCTTTTCTTCCTCGAGCGTGATAAATTATTTATCGTGCAGAACTCCAATTCCCCTAGAGCTACAATAAAATTAGAATCTATAGATAGTAACTTGGACAGCTAATCGGCGAAAAATGTAAATGTTTTCATATTCGCATGAAGAAAATGAGGTTGCCCAGACCCATAGATCAAGGGTCGTTGATGGATAATAACATTGGCTGTGAGAGCGCATTCCTACATTTTTGCTTTGCACGCTGAAAATTGGGCCATGCATGCCAACAGGTCGGAGGTCGTCTATCGACATTAACATTCCATACCTGATCCAACCAGGTTGCGAACAATAATATGCAATCACCTGATAGCCAATCAATATAGCTGTGCACAAATAAGCGTGGCAAACGACAAGTTAGAAATAAAGTATAAATAGCTTGTTGAATAAATAAGGCTTGATACATTTATATGCATATTTTAGGACCCTTATTACAAAAGAATATTTAAGGATTGCATCAGAAAAATTTTATAACACGAACAACTCAAGCACGAAGTTACTTAGCATCTCCGTAACTCTAATAACAAAAATATCCCTAGAAACCTAACCAACATAGGTTATGACCAGAAAATGAAAACTGCTTCTTCCTAATTCCATTAATACATATTTGTAAACTCATTCTGTGCGTTAGTATTCAATTTTAATTCGATGTTTAGTTACTATAGGATTGTTTTGATACATGATATCCATTAAAAATTGCTTCTGTTTAAATATGTAATTACTCCTGGGCCGTATTTATGTCGGAACAACGATAAAAGCGAAGCAATGATAAGAGCGACGATCGCTCTAAGTACATATACGTACACTCCAACAAAATAGTAGTTAACCCAATCGTATTTCCACGCTTCGCTTTTATCCTTGTTCCAACATAAATACGGCCTCATAGAAAATATTACATCAGGCAGCTTTATTTTTTTCCAAATACATATTCACTTTCTAAAACCACAAGTTAGTCCTTAAGTGACAAGAACATCCATGAATGTTACAAAATGTTAATTCGTGTGTAACGTCTTATAACAATTTGTGTATTATATTATTTGATAGACGTTTCTCGTTAACAGCGCTAGTGAAATGTCACTACTGATAACACAACTGTATGTTATATACCGAAACACAATTTGGGAGGAATGAAACTAGATGTATCGCGAAACTAGCACAAAACGATGCGCTGCAATTCGAAGATTTTAAATGGAATCCCTCAGGTGAGAAATGAGACTTCTATCGCTGAAACTAAAAGGATATCCTGTTACCTTTCTGCGCAAACGCAGTGATCGACGCGGGATACGTTATTGAATAAAACTTTAACAGTGATTTACAGGGAATCTGTTTCTTTGACGCAACACGCGATGCCTGCAATCGAATGCTGCAGATCAAACACGTTAGGCTATAGATTGCCCCATTTTTTAGACGGGACACTGTGTGTCGCCATGCGCGTGTATCGCGAGCAAGTCTACGTTTCAACTAGTGCATCGCTTTGATATACCACGAAGAGACATTGCAGTGCTATTTTTTTCCGGCGGTGGATACACGTTTGAAAGGCCTCGTAAAGGATAAAGCTTCTCCAGCCTGCATTGAAAGAAGCGTAAACACAATGTGTCTCATCTGAAACAGGGCTGCCAGTAGACACGTGTCTTGACGAACACATCTGAAATGCTTTTCGAAAGTAGAGCACAGACGGTGCTTACAATAGGTGAGCGTCCCGATGAATAAATCCGAGAACGTCAGAAGTATGTAGTAACAGCGACTGCGACTTGCGGTGGAATATTAGTTTTCTGTAATATTCCAAATGGACCAGCACGATACACAGCTTTTATTGTTCAGGAAGTTTCTTACTAAAAACGTTACTCATGAATGGATTAACAGAACACGCATGACATACAGGGTGCTCGATTTAACTGTGCTACCCTTCATATATCTTGGTGTTTGTAAAGATACAAAAAAAATACGCTTCAGGCGAAAGTTCCTGTATTTCAGGGAGTTTGGCTGTGTAGTTGAAGATCATTTCAAGGTCACCCTCATTTAAGATGACATTTTAAAATGGGCTAACTCAGGCTTGTCCAACTGGTGGCTCGCTTTACTAGCAGCTACTCCCACCATAACCATTTGACTCCTCAAACGCAAGAGAAGTGGCATCCCATACTATGTAGTTATGTAATTACTCGTGGTCGTATGTATTAGGTATACGGCCGTTATGAACATAGGGCGACCTGCCACTTTTCTTGCATATGGGAAGTCCAATGTTTTGTGGTGGGAGTAGCTGCTGGTAAAGGACAAGAGGGGAAATAAGTCCTGTGTGGTTCGTCACCAGTTGGACTGGCTCGGGCTAACTTATTTTACTGTTCGTCATGAGAAAAGTGGCATCGAGACAAATTCTATGACGTATAATAATACAACCTTCAAATGACTCTGAACTAAAATTGTCGCGAGTACCTCATTGAGTTAGTAGTTTGTGGCGAAATCATTGTAAGAGGGTCATTCCATGCCGAATCGATCACTTTTTGACGTCGACATCAGGGATTTTGTTCTAACTGAAATATATTGTGGTTCAAGCGAAATTAGGGGGGGGGGGTATGTCATCATTTAGCTTTCTTCGAAATTGTTTAAAAAATACAGACCTTTGAATTTTGCAATTTTTGGCCATTTCGGGGAAAACAGGCTGTGCTTTTGAATTTTTATCTCGGAAACTACTCAACCGATTGGGATCTTCTTTTTTTCATTTTAATCTGCAGGCTTCCATCTATCGCAGTGCATTTTTTTTTTTTTTTTTGGGACAAGCAATTTTCATTATGAAAATTGTAAACAAAGTCTTTTTTTGCAAATTTCTTCATGAAGGCCATCACGGGTTTAAATTTTGGAAAAAATATTTTCAGTTTCCTTCAAGTCTTAGCTACAAAATAAGCACTGGATCAGGATGAACACTCGAAAATTAACGTCACAATGAGCTGTAAAAGGTCCGGCGTGCCCCCGTTTCGGGTAAGCGGCCCGCGCGCTAGCAGCGGGTTCTCCTATCACGGTCGGCTGCCTGTACCGCTCATACCCCATAATACCTCCAATAAAATGTAAAAACAATATCGACAAGATTAGTATACGACTAAATGATCCTATTCACAGTTAGAGTTTCTTTAATCTTGTGGATATGAATGTAAATGAGGATGATCTTTCATGCTTTTAGAACCATGTAATATTCTGATTGAACGCGGTTGAACCGTATTTGTTGGACCTACTTTTTAAGTTTATTATGTAGCCCTTTTACTTTTGCTTCTACTCGGTACAATGTTAATAATAAATGATAGGTACTATAATGATATAGATACAAATAATGATGTGTTAAATTAATAAAACTCTTTCCGTTTTTGTATTGTGCAGCTGCTCCGTCAGAAAAGTATATAATTTTATTTACGTTTGCTTATATATATATTGATTAGGTATTGAACTAATTTTTTTTTAAATATGAACAGCAGCTGTATTGTGCTCTAAACTTTCTGAAATTATAACAGAATTGTAACTCTCTTCTTTACCATATATTACAAAAAGGTGAGGGGTGACTTGTTCATTGCTGCAATGGTAACTTTGTACCTCATCTTGCACGACAAAACTATAGTTTTCGGAAAAATTGCCAATGACGACAAATTCTCCATTATCTATCAATTGTTTCCGTTGCGTTAAATACAAACTCTGAGCTTTAGCCATGTAATTGTGCGTCTGCAAAATTGCAATTTTATCGCTAAGACGTTCTAAAAAGTCATCAGCAGAACATGTAAGAGTGTCCAGAGACGATCTATCGGTACTAGTCCGTTATATACTAGTGTACTAGCAGTCCGATACTAGTTCGTTATATAATTACTATCAAAAAAGTTTCCGAATTCTGAACGTATATTATCAAACCCGGGACAAGAATTGCGCTTTACAAAATAACATGATGGTGTTGGTCGCTCGCAAGTAACTTTATTTAAAATAAGTTTGTAGTCTGTAACAATATTAGTAGAATCATTGTGATGCGCAGCTACTGCTGTTTTAATCGCAGAGACCATTAACTTTACATTCTGGTATCTGGCGCAAACGCAAACGGAATGCGTTCCACTAGCACCAGTCAATACACATTCTTTTGGTCGCAAACTGCAAATGTGCTAAACCCAATATTCTCCGTGAGGTGTATCTCTTTAAACTCTCTTTGCTATCTTCTATATTCGAAGTATGCTTTGAGATGACAACTATTACAAATCAATCCCTTCTTGGGAAGAGTTGCAAATAATTGACGCAATCGTAATGTTATACTTCGGAGTCTTTTCGAATCAACGCTATATCCCTTTCGTTTAAAAGGATTACAACACCTTTGATGCACCATTTTCGGCAATTCACTCACTTCTCTATAATAAGTAGTGTACGATGCGAAAATGTCGCAGTGACTGAAAGCTTGGAAAAATGATGTCCGAATATATAGGAAGTTTGGTATCCGGGAAATCCAACAGTACCTATCATTTATTGTTAACATTGTACCGAGTAGACGCAAAAGTAAAAGGGCTACATGATAAACTTAAAAAGTAGGTCCAAGAAATACGGTTCAACTGCGTTCAATCAGAATATTACATGGTTCTAAAAGCATGAAAGACCATCCTCATTCATAACAACAAGATTAAAGAAACTCTTCTTTAACTGTGAACAGGATCATTTAGTCGTATACTAATCTTGTCGATATTGTTTTTACACTTTATTGGAGGAATTATGGGGTATGAGCGGTACAGGCAGCCGATCGTGATAGTAGAACCCGCTGCTAGCGCGCGGCCCGCTTACCCGAAACGGGGACACGCCGGACCTTTTACAGCTCATTGTGACGTTAATTTTCAAGTGTCCATCCTTATCCAGTGCTTATTTTGTAGTTAAGACTTCAAGGAATCTGAAAATATTTTTTTCAAAATTTAAACCCGTGATGGCCTTCATGGAGAAATTTGCAAAAAAAGATTTCGTTTACAATTTTCATAATGAAAAATTGCTTGTACTAAAAAACAAAAAATGCACTGCGATAGATCGAAGCCTGTAGATTAAAATGAAGAAAAGAAGATCCCAATCGGTTGAGTGGTTTCTGAGATAAAAATTCAAAAGCACAGCCTGTTTTCCCCGAAATGGCCAAAAATTGCAAAATTCAAAGCCCGTATTTTTTAAATAATTTCGAAGAAAGCTAAATGATGACTTAACCCCCCCCCCTAATTTTGCATGAACCACAATATATTTCAGTTAGAACAAAATCCCTGATGTCGACGTCAAAAAGTGATCGATTCGGCATGGAATGACCCAGGAACAAAATAAATACTTTACTTACATGATATGTTAAAGTGTGCCCAAAGGGCTGCATGTCACGAATCCTTGTAATTATTGAAAAGAAATGTTACTGTACTTATACATGTACTACACTTGTTTGCAAAGACATTATGTAAGTCCTCTCATTTGTTATATTTCGAACTGCTTTAACTGAACAATAGGGATAATATGCGAAACTGTACATATACTTAAAATTGTAAATAACGTAAAAAAACATGTCATTTACAATTTGTACATGATCTTAAGGATATACTTATTAAGAAGCATATACAATGTTATAATTAATTTTAGTAGGTAACTTCTTCTTTAAATTCCAATATAAAAAGATGATACAATTTCTACGTTTCCTATTAATTTGTACATACATAATGCATTACAAAATAATAAACAATCCCGTCAAATGAAGATTCTGCGTCTATTACAGTTTCGCTTCATTGAAATTTCATATCTTACGTTACAATAGACAATTTAAGTTGCAATCTTCGATATGAATTTCTTTCCGCGAGAATTATATACTTCAACAATAAATGTATTTTACAAACAAAAAGAAAAGTACATGCTATATCGATACTTATAACAATTTATTGCTGTTGTATCTAATTGAACGACTGTTCATTAAAGCACATACAGAATATTTATCCAAACTAATTGTAGGAAGTAAAGTTTCATCCGTGCAGTCAACTTGTTTCAACAAAATGATGCACCTTTCGAAGAACAAGACGTACACCCGATGCACCGACTCTCACAAGAATGCCTTTATTCGATTGTTCCGACGTACTCGTCAGAACTTTACTTTCGCAGGAAGCGCTTCCACCGTAATCGTAGCTCTACAAAGAACTTCCCTTCTTATCGAGGACATGAAACAAAGGGAGGAAGCGATAGAGAGAAGAATGGGTGGCAATTATTCAACGGAGTTCGATCTTCACAAGGAGGAATTTCGTGCACGAAGATGATGAAACGCGGCGTTAATTACGTGATTAATAGCACCTTTCGCTGGAAACGTCAAGCGACTGAAGCGTTCTACGGCGAAATTCCATACCGTTCAAACCGACAGACTTCATTAATCGCCATTAACATTCCGTAAACCGTGTCCGCGGAAGTTAGTTTGCGCACAATAACGCGCAATCATGCTGGTAGTCCACTTGGTGTCGCGTGCACGCGAGTATGCCAGTGAGGCGGGTATAATTTATCCGCGATAGAAGACCAAAGGGGATGACGGCATATGGTAGGGCGACTTTTGAACGTTTTCACGTTGGTGCACGAGCGAGTCCTATATACAACACGCAAGGAGAACGAGTAGATCTCCGGGTGAATTTCGTGGACTACTTCGAGATTGAACAGCGATCTCCGGGACTATTTCCGTGCAATCTCGTGCCAGCTAACCAGATTGTAGTGGCATTGTACACATAAATACCGCTGGAATACGTTCGTTGATGTATTTCCACGAGAGGAAGCTGTGTTCGAGGAATTCATCTTGGCAGAAAACGGTACCATAAGATCGCTCGATATTTCGCAATCGGGAATGCCCTATCTTGTTACACAGGTAAGCGATAACCTAAAAATGGCACCGATCCCGTGATCGGCGCAGCAACCGCGACAGCGTCAGGGAACATTCCATTACGGATAAATTCAATATCAACGGGGAAAACGCGAAAGCGTTACTGATGGTAATAGGATCACGTACAGTGTTTGGGTAATAAGTTTGAACATTCCTACTCGTCGACGATTTAACACCGCTAATGTTCTCGATTGAATTCCAATCGTACGCGCATGACAACCTGTGAAGCAGGATGTTAAAATATGGCCGTTTTTTGGTCTCGGCTGAAAATGAAAAACTTATGCAGGATCTTTATGTGTGCCTCTCAAGAAACAAAAACTGCCTTTATCACAGTCCCAAAGAACGATGGGAATATTGTTAAAAACGAATCCAAACATGTAAATTTGATAATGATCGAACCCGTTCGAACGTTATATTTCATCTTCTACTGCTTCGAATATTGAAGCATCTTCAAAGTAATTAATGAAAACAACGGCTGATAAATCAACTGGAGTTTGGTAGCATGCAAAATCGATGTATTATAAAATCATTGCTACACGGGAACAACCAATAACGCGCCCACCGCATTGCAACCGGAGAACAATACGTCTACTGATCGGAGGTTCAGTAATTTGAAGTTATTCGGCTCAAAGACAGGTAAGTTGCCATTAGCGAGACTAATGGCAACAACATCGGCCAAAGCCGAGCTGAGTTTCGCCGTCGACGTGCAGACCCACACTAAAACTTAAATGGCGATCAACTGATCGCAGCGCTTCGTTGGTTGCCAAAACGCAAGCATACTTTAGCTGTTTGAGCCAAGGCTATCGAACTGGTGGCATTTTCTCAGAGCCGTAGGAGAACAATACCCACTTCGCTTAGATGAATCTCTCTTTGCACGAATCCCAAAATCGCGAGCTGCCAGTTCGATACAACGTACGCTGCGAACAGTTGACCGCCATTTAGGTTTTAATGTGACGCCGCATGTCGACAGCCAAACTTGATTCAACTTCGGCCGGTACAACGTGTTGGCCTGCCGACTTGGTTATCAGGGCACATACCTATGAATGTTTACTTAAGACGATTATCGGAGTGTCATTAGAACGAAAAAAAAATAATTATTCTTTTTGGTCAGGTATTTAAACTTATACGTGAATCTGCCTTTGATAGTAATATTACAGACAGAACCTTGAAGTTTCCAAACCAAATCAATCGTTTATCGTAATTAACAGAAGCAGGAAATATGAACTTGTGACATACAGAAGTTACACGTTTGGAGTCTTTTCCAACCTCAAGTTATGAAGATTTTTACTTATAAGCATATGAAACATATCAAGTGAAACAATCACCGGGACACTAAATGGACCATATAAATGAAAGTGAGGTGTTTAAATTTCCAATTGCAACAACAGCGTATTCAATTATCAAAAATATTAAACTGAAATGATTAAAAATTGAAATTACATCTTCTACACCTCAGTAGCCTAGCAAATATTTTGTATATGCATTGTTAGAAAAACGCAGAGCCGAATTGGGGGCCATTTTTTCACATACAGGCGGATGCAGAATTGGAGACCGCGTTGTTGGTCGCGCTTTATATGCAGCAACGACACTGTGCTATTTTGGTTTCGTTAAATTGAAACCATCAATTGATTTGCCTGCTAATTTCCCCTTCAACTACTTTCAAAACGGTTCAATATCCAAAGAACCAAAAGATGAAGCATGGCACTTAAGTGAGTTCGATCGCTATCAAATTCACGTGTTTGGATTCATTTCTGACAACTTTGCCGTCATTTTTCGGTTAAGCCATAAGGACATATTTCGTTCCTTGGGAGACACACTTTAAGGTCCTGTATGAATTCTTTATTTTCAGGCGATGCCAAAAAGAAACATTTTTTCTGTTTAACATCCTTTTTTCAACAGAGGTTGAAACAAAGGCGGCCAAACGTCTTCATCGTTCATCTGCTTTTTCTTTCATGCGTTGTAATTACTCGGTTCGCATAACGGACCATTATGCCTGTCAGTGTTAACGAGAGAGATAAGTTTGCGATTGGTCCAGATGCGTCAAGTCGCGTCGATACGCGGTCAGATAGCGATCGATAAACTGGTAAATGGCGAGGATGAAGCTGGAAGAGGGAAGATGCAGCCACTCCTACTTATCGGCCTCGGCTGAGCCGCGCTTTAATTTATGATCACCTTTTTCTTTTTATATTCGATGTAGGCACGGCGCAATTTCGTTGGGCCAGCTTTGGAAAATTCACAAACCATCGTTGACCGCAAGTTTGATTTGAATTTGTGATTTCTCTACAAAATCTTGAAGTTTGTAATTGGTAACCCTTTCTACAATGTCCTGATGCAGTGCACATTGAGTGCACTTCGGTTATACTTATTTCATAAAATGATCAGATTATCGATGTTACTGTAGCAAACAATTCGTTTAATGGAAGATCAACATCTGAAAATCAGATTAATGAAAAGGCTCATATTATGTTCTGCAATAATGACTTTATTACAAGGAGCTAATATATTTGTAAAAGTTGCAATTCCATCTACCATTAATCCTGGTCCATGAGATATTGTGCAAAAGAACTTCGTAACATAATCCGACGGAATTCGTTCACATAACGCATGCTTTTGAGCTATAGGATACCATACTACGCGTTTCAAATATTCATAGTATCATTCACGCTCTAGTATCTGTGCATAAAAAAGTAACTAACACAGCAATATGAATGGATAGTAAACGAATCTGTTATCAGGGCGCACCAAATGCGCTCCTTTATACCTAGATTATGCTGGCATATCTTAAGCAAACCTGAAAAATATATAGGGTACACAACCTAACTTGAGTAACCCAAATATCTCGTTTATTTCTTATTATAGGGAAAAATGTCAAAGAAAAAAAATATTTGGTTTAACAAATTTCAAAACCATGGAGGTTTTTTAATTGGGACTACATGTTTTTCATATGGCGAGTCCAATTACCCATGATATTATGACCTTCACGTGACCTTGAGTACGATAAATTCATAAAACTTGCATTATCGACTCGTCCTGGCCTTAGCTATCGTATCGCCATATCAAAAACATGTAGCTCCATTTAAAAAAACTCGTTGGTTCTGAAATATCGAAAAAAATGATCTTGAGAAAATTCGTCAAACCAAAGGCATTTCCGTTTTAGAGTGGCCTGAGATTTATAGAACTTTAAAATAATTTAGTACTTATCCGAAGATTTTACATATCATTTTCTTTATCGCCACGTGACCTGTAATTAAACAACGTCTGCAAAGAAAGTGGTGTATCTAGAGTAAAGATAATAAAGTAATGGAAGAAACTAATCTATCAATGCTTACAGTTTAACTCGATGAGCACAGTGTTGACACAGGCTACAAAAAACGGTTTACTAATGTTAAACAAGGGAGGAAACATAAGGAAGGCGTGATATTAGTTAACTCTTTCAGAGTCTATATGTTGGACTGCGTTTTCCAAGTTTTATGAATTGTTCGTACTCAAAGTCACGCGAAGGTCATAATATCATAGTTCGTTGGGCTCACCCAATATGTAGCCCATTTAGACAAACTTCGATGGTTTTGAGATCTAAAAAAAAATGACTGAGAAAATTTGTTTGCCCACCATTACGTTCGCCCCTTCAAACCAAATGTTTTTTTCTTTTGACAGTTTTCCCTACCATAAAAAATAAGCCAGATATTTTGGATGCTCAAGTTAGGTGGGACGTTCTGTATTTTCAGGAAAGTTTTAAAACATTCAATGAAATATCTTCTTATGAAAAATGAAACTTTATATATACCTTATTTAATTTAACTCAAACTTTCGTAGGACTCATGTCAAATAGGAATAGAGAATTTTTTCTCATATACAACGCTTCAAGATTCGATAAAAATTGTGTAGATGCTTCCTTTACTTATTAGTGCAAATACGTTTTGCTTTTATGAAAGGCATGAAAAATTCAACGCAAAAGATACTCAAGGTTTTTTTTTAATAACGTTTATCACAAGTAAGACTAATAGATAGAGGAAATGATCAAATCAAACGGTTAAATATTGTTTCCATTAATGCAAACTTGACGACCTTTTGTATGCTTCTACGTTTTATAAAGGCAAAAATAACGTCGGAAAAATCTATAACTATACAGTACGAGATTTACCGTGAAGCGACGCATAACGTTCCCTTCTATAATTTGGTGCAATTAGAATATAGCAATCGAATATGCATACATATACGCACAACTGCAAATACGATTGAGCGTGTAACATATGCGAATGTAATTTTAACTTAATATGATGTATGCCATCAGCACGGGATTGATTTAATTGAACGTGTCTCTATTAGAAGCATGTGTACATTCATTCCATGATTAAAAATTGATTCGTTTTATTATACTTTATTGTTATATCACATCTTTTTGTTCTTTACTCGAGTCGGCAGTTGATCAAATATGCCATGTTCGACTGTACTATGTATTGTTACGATGGCGCGCAGAAAAATAATTAAAATCAGCTTGTGAACGTATTATTACTCTGACATTAATCAAATGCGTTTAACATTAATTTCGTTTGCGAAAATCCTATCTATATACAGGATGGCCCGTGATTCACAAGTACCAATTGGGTCAGGGAGATTCTATGGCTCAAAATACGACGACAAATCAAGAGTAACACTTCTTCATATGAAGCCTCGTTTTTTTTTTGAGAACATCAAGTTTGGATACTCGTTAAGTACGTGTGTACTCAAGCAGCCACAACCCCGTACAACCAGAAATCATTGTACAATCGAAAATAAGGCGATTTCTGGTGTAAAAATAAGTCGAAAATGAAGAATGCAATTTATTATACGACGCTTCGTTCTAAACAAACAAACAAAATTGAGTCTGACGGAAGCCAGTTCTTGCTTTAATCAAGCGGATTACGGCTACTTCATTACAGGCGTAATTAACGAATATTCATGCTGAATTTATCACTTATCGAGATATCACTATTCGGGTGAAAGAATTTTCGTATAGTAGAGCACTAATTATTATCACGATTTGAAGCATGCATTCAGAACAAAATTTCCTAACAATATAAGAAAATAATGTAATAACGAGAAAATAAGATATGCGTAATGTAAATGTAATATCAATGTAATACTTCTTCCAGCTATGGGACCCATATCTTTTTTTCTGCCAAATCACATAATATTTTTAACATACTAAGCTGTATTCAATCACATTTTGTTTGATTCTCAAACGACCTACGTCCTTTTTGTGATGTCAGAAATGCTTCTAAGTGTGGTGGCAAGTTTCCAATATCACTTTCATTGCATTCCTCCTGTTCAATATAGGAATTTAAATCATTGTTAACAATATTCGTGGTAATCAAGCTTGTGTTTCGATCACACCGAAACCAATCTGCTACATCATTAGGATTGCATTCCTCGCATCCAACTATTCTGTGTAAAATAGAAACAATTTCTGCTGTGTCTGTCGAGAACATTCTCTCTTAATTAATTTCTTCTGGATCATTTTGTATGAGGAGCTTTCTACATGCTTTTTCAGTGTGATATTCGTAATGGATTACCATGCCGATCCTACCATACAGGAACAATCTTTTAACTTATAACTTATTTTCTTATGCAATTTTATAACACCGTCGTTTTCTTGTCCAGTGTAAAAAAGAAGTTTTCGAAGCAAATTTTGTCTATAATGTCGCTTGAGACACACAATCATCCCTTGGTCCATTGGTTGAATTATAGATGTGACGAGCAGGAATGTGTACACATAGTATTCGAATAACAGATAGTTTCAATAGTGGAGCATGTGGATAGTAGAACGTTCGAATACTAGATCGTCGGACCCTGGACTTCCCACTGTATCATAAGGAGTCACTACACGTTGGCAATGTTCCCGATACGTTCCTAGATGCACGATAGCATCGAATCAAATCAATCTGAAACATCTTAATTGGCGCACGATAATTACTAGGCGACCAATGTATTAGGTTGTCGGGAAATAAATTGCGGTGTCTGTATATAGTATTCAAACAAGTGTAATTTGGCTTAGACTTAGTTTACTTAGTCAAAATAATTTCCATTAGATTGCACACACTTTTTCCAATGTTACACGGCATTTTATTCCATTAGAATAAAAATCAGGAGTTCTAGAATTGAATTCTGCAAAGGTAGTTTCCTCCTTATTGTGAAAAATTCTGTATCTCAAAACAGATTCGAAATTTTTAAAAACATGATAACCTGTAGGGGATAAATCAAGAGAATAAGGAGGGTGCTTCAACGTTTCATAACCCAGTTCGTTTATCTTTCGAATGGTTAATTGCGCCACGTGCGGGATAGATTTGTCGTGTAGGATTGTAATGAATAACACCTGCTTCTGACCACCAAATTGTCACCCCAATTTTCTTTTGATGTAACGTTGCTTTCGGGAAGTGTCTTGGAGCTTCACCGTGATCTAACCATTGAGCAAGAACAGCGACGATTATTATAGAGTATCCACTTCTCATCGCACGTTATTATTCGATGAAGAAATGGTTCACTTTCGTTTCGTCTAAGAAGTGTAGAGGAAATCTCGAATTGACGATCTTTCTGTTCTTGGATGAGTTCATAGGGAACCCATTTGTCCAGCCTTTTTTGATTTGCAATTTCCCTCAAGTGATTAGACACAATTTTTTTACTTACACCTATATCATGCTCATGTGCAAGTTCTCTCACTGTTTTGCACGAGTTAGCTTCGACACGTGCCTCCAATACATCATTATCGATGGAAAAAGGCCGCCTTCGACCTTCTTTATCTTCAAGACTTTCATCACCTCCACGAAAAATTTTACACCAATGTTTCACGGTACGTTCAATAGTTGTGCCTTCACCAAATGCAGAATTAATAGTACGAGCAGTTTCCGCTGCTTTACCGCCTAATTTAAACTCGTATAAGAATACAATTCAAAGTTGCTTCTTTTCCATTGGCACGTATTTAAGTTATGTACAGAACAAATGACAGCAAAACAAACGTGTAACTTGTATATGATACTGCAATATTTACGCTTTCAAAAGATATACTGCGTAATAAGCATGACTTCACTATATATATAGTATACCAACGTTATTTGTATACTGCGGTGCATAACTATAGCGCCGCTTAAATTTTTAATTGTTTCCAACTTGAGATTAAAAATGCAAAAAAGGTAATTACAGAAATTGAAAGAGTATGAAAGACAATGAACTTTAGACTAAATCACATTTAAATTGGCCTCATACAAAATGATATAACCGAAAGTGTGATTTTCAATTGTTGCATAACTATAGCGCCAGCGTTGTTACTTGCTAATTTCATTGTGTTTAAGTTTGTTAAATATCGTTTAACCTACGTAACTAATATTTGTAAAAATAGAAATAGTATTAAACGGAATTTGCCACAGTAATATAAAAATTTATACGCTGGAAATGCCTCGTGGTAAATATCTAATGGAAGAAGAAAGGGGTAAAATTTTAGCCCTGAAGAAGGCAGATTTTAGCATTCGCGAAATTGCCTGTAAGCTGGGAAGGTCGCATAAAGTTGTTATAAACTTTTTACATGACCCTGCTAATTATGGAAAGAATCAAACGGCTGGGCCAGAGAAGAAACTGTGTCCGCGTACGGAAGGAATAATTGTGATAACGGCCAGCAACACATTAAAAAGTTATAATAAAATTAAAAAAGAACTTAATCGTGATGTTTCACGATAGACTGTACATCAGATTTTGCAAGGAAATCGTAACAGCGTGAGAGAAAAATTAAAGTCTGCACCAAAACCTCTACCGCGTCATAAGATTGCGAGACTTGTGTGTGGTCGAGGAAACGTGCATCGGAACTGGCATTGTGTAAGTTAATTTTAGATATTAAAATCTTCTAAACTCAGCTAATTGTAATTTGTTTCGTTGACACTGGATCATCTTTTCGGAAGAAAATAAATTTAACTTTGATGGACCCGATAGATACAATTCATACTGGCGAGACCTCCGCAAAAAAATACGGTATTTCGCGAAAAGAAATTTCGGTAGAAGAAGTCTTGTGGTTTGGAGGGCTTTTGCATTGATGGTATGTTGCAATTAGTTTTAGCATCGAAAAAAAATTAATAGTGACGAGCACATCAGAATCCTACAAAATAATTTTCTATCCTTTCTTTAAGAAAATGATGTAATTAATTGGTCGTTTCAACAAGATAACGCGCCTACACACACAAGTCGAAAAGTGAGGGCATGGTTTGTAGCCAACGGAATTAATATTATTAAATGGCTAGCGTGTTCACCCCATCAAAATCCTATGGAAAATATCTGGGCCATAATTGTGAGGAACGTTTACTCTGAAAATCGGCAATACGGGAACGTTTCAGAGTGAAAGGATGCAATAATAAAAACATGTAATGAAATTAACAAAAATGTCTTTCGGAAACTTATCGATAGCTTACCAAATAGAATACTTGAGTTAATTACAAGAAAAGGTGATCCTACGAATTACGGAAGTCATTTATTTGATTTTACTTAATGTAGTGCTATACTTATGCAACTGTGGAAAATCACACTTTTAATTATATCGTTGTGTACAAAGGCGCAATTTAAATAAAAATTAACTCAACTTCATTGCCTTTCATATTTTTCGAATTCCTATGATTGACTTTTTCGCATTTTTCATCTAATGTCCGAAGCAACTAAACTTTTAGGTGGTACTGTAGTTATGCACCGCAGTGTATATAACGCAACCGCAATTTATTTCCGAATAACCTAAAAAATTGTTCTCCCCGCGTCTCAATCAGGATCATCATGCGGAAAGTGTTCACCCCACGGTCAACTCCATAATGAAGGCAAACGCATACGTGACACGAAGTTATCGAGGCGACAGCTGAACGCAATGATAAGCAGAATATAACCGTGTTCGCCTGCTCATTGGCACCTCTCGCAGCGATAGCATCGAAAGTAGAGCTAGATACATTGGTAAGAGCTTCTAGTTTATCGCGATTCCAGCGACGATAGCGCGGAACAGGAATGCGCTACTTAGACCACCGAGCGGTGTTTAACTAATTCGGATTTACCTTTAATTGGCGATACGTGAAGCATTTTACAGCTCTCCGGCACCTACAGGGTGTTTGGTTACCTCATGCAAATGTTTGAAGGGATGATTGCTGAAGCGATTCTGAACAAGTTTTTCCTTTTCCAAAATATTGGTTAAAGCTTCGTTTTTTAATTATTAACGTAAAACATTGTCCAATCACAGCACGCGCTCAGCTACGAGACTGTTCAAGATGGCGGTTCAGCGTATCACGATCTTCTTTCGACTGAGCACGCGATCTACGCGCGTTCTGATTGGTCAGTGTTTTTCGTTAATACTTCAAAAACAAAGATTTGACGAACATTTTGGCAAAGGAAAAAGTTGTTCAGACTTGCCTCAGCAATCGCTCCTTAAAATATTTGTATGAGGTAACGAAACACCCTATATAATTTGGCAGCATTATCTTGGTATGCCGGGGCAAGTGCTCCTAGTTCAATCAATGTCAATGACTGGACTCCTTGGCCCTTTCACGTAGCCACGCATTCTCATTTCGTTGATTCTATATTTTTCGTTCCCGCTACTTTCTCTCTTGATCTCCTCTTCATCGACCATGTCCAATATCTCTTTCCATGCGCATTCACATTTATGGAATTACACGGAAATACATAAATTATGTATATCAGTGTGCATGCACGCGGGATCACCAAGCACCTCGCACTGCATATTCACGAGCTCTGCATAATGTGTGTCAATCTTTAATCATTTAGTCGATCGAACGGCTTCGAGTCTACTACCATGCAAAGACTGAGAATACCCCCGTAACTTAATGAAAATAATAGCATAATAAAAACTGTAGAATAGACTGTCATGTCTTAATGAAAACATATAAGGCTTTAATCCGTTCAACAATATACTACGGATCAGTAGCATACAACTCTGCAAAACCTAAAGCACTTAAACAACTAGACTTTATGAACAAAAGTGTGCTAAGAATACCAACGGGAGCCCTTTATCAACCACATCAAATTCCAAGCCTATTAAGTGAACTTACTACTATTAGAGTATAGAAGAATGTAACTGAATATATCGTATGCTTTAAACGTCGCATCATCCTCAAAAAATTCCACGAAGCAAATAATTTTTTCGCATTGGCACAGTCACTGTTTTATCCGAAGGCGAAGTCTATCGAAACCAAAAAGCATTCGGTTAAAATAGGCAAGCTGAAGAAAGCCTGTTTGGTTGGGTTCCATTTCATGTAGGAATTCTGGGCAACGAGAGAGCTGATAAAGATGCAAAGGAAGCTGGAAAGGAAGCTGCAAATCCACGAAGCCGCAGTCTTGATATTCTATCTCACCATAACGAGGTTTTCAAAGCCTTTGGTAAAATACTCAAAGAAAAATGGAACGCTATTTGGAGATGTTCTCAAATGATACATATCCACTGTGTCGGGAATGACATAATATACAGATTAAGCCCAGTGTTATAGTTTGAAAGGAAACACCAGGTAATTTTATTTAGACATCGAATTGGTCACGCAAATTTCATCCTTCTTACTCAAAAATGGAGACAAGCCAATAAGTAACATTTGCAACTCAACGATTCCAATTGAACACGACATTATACATATGGACCACTTATTTTAAAAGCGGTGGAAGTCCATTTACTTTTATTTTGAGATATTGAAGTGTTTGCGTTTGGTGCAGTCCATACAATTCCATTTATCAACGAAATGTAAATTGATTAAAAGAAAAAAATAAATTTAGATTTACATAATAAATTGTTTAGAAATAAAATGTTGACATTAAAATATATGGAAATGTCTTTTTCCTAATTTTTTTGAAAAATAGATACAACACTTTAAAAATAAACGGTCCGTATTTTGCCAGAAGTTTCAAAATAATAAAAGAATATAACAAATAAGCGATAATTGCAAAAAACGAAGTACTGAAATTTCGGAAACTAGTTACCTTAATTTATTCATCTACTATTAATCTACTATTAATTTACAAGGTATGAACCAATGCAAAATATTTTGATTAGTAATAAGTAATAATCAGTTGCTAACAGACTGGCAGTTCGTACGTTCGTAATAATGATCGGTGGAGTGACAAATCCTTACACCCGCTTTGTTCTTCACATTTTTTCGTCCAATTTTCCATCTTTTCTACGCTGTAACATTTTTCCACTTAAAAAAAAAAGATTGTATGATTCAAATCGGTCCAACTTAAGAACCATTAGGGGGTTCAATTTAAGAAACTAACCTAATTTCGACATTTAGGTATAATAAACCAAAACTAGTGTAAATATAATATCATATAAATGCCGTGATAACATTAAAGTCTGTTTTTAAAAAATTACACCCATTGGAATTTAACATTTTCCTACCAGTCAATAGTTACAGCTTACGCAATTTGGAGGCAAAATTATATCAGCCGATATCAAAATGAAACATTCATCACGCTGCAGTTATTACTCATTCTACAGTGTTTTGTTTCCGTGTTATTGCTAAACAACATGTGAACTATAATCCCAAGTAGAGAAATGTAGCCTAAGTTAACGAATACGCGAATAAAGATGGTGGTCCAATTTAAGCGTCGATCCAAGTTAGGGAACTTTCCTAGGATAATTCTTGCTTTATCTAATCATTCAATTAAAAATATTTGAACAGACACTAGACTTTAAATTTTCATAGAATTTTCAAGCTTTACCACAGTTTCCAGTTATACTAAGTTCGTTAGTACACCTGCAACCGATGAATTTTCAAACTCAATTTTCTCGAAAACGGAACCTCAAACGGCAAAAATTTGTTGTATTTTTTCTTCCTATTTTGACTCATAGAATTGCCTCTGTCATTTTTGCCCATGTCTGGCTGAACACTGTATACGAGACTCCAATATACCTGCGCTACAGAGAACTCTAGAATGTCGTAGCAATGCTTCTTTTTCTCGTAATTAATTGTACATTAGTTGTTTTGTCCGCATATTAGCGTTGAAATCAATTATGCATCTTGCGCAACATATTTGTGAAATAAGTCGTACAAAGTTTTTGAACCGGTACAATTAAATTACAAATAACTTCAAAATGGTAAATGTATAATCATTTTCATAGATACTGTTGTATAGTGCATGCAGTGATATTTAAGGATTACTAGTTGTATATCAGCAAATAATGGAGATTTAACATCGAAGTTACTTAATAGTTGCCATGTTATTGTTTGAACATATGAGACCTTTGGAGATTCTTGTTACGAGACACTGTGAACATCCTAATAGATCACTTGAAGTTACTTTTAATGCACAAGTGACAGGGTTTACTCAAGGATATGTAGCCGCCTGTTCCGTCGCACGGAACAATGCGCGTGGAAATTTTGGTATGGTTTATGGTACGCACCGCGGAAAAAAGATTATTTTTGAGGGAGAGAATTCGCACAAATTGCTTGCCGTCTGCAAGCAATTTATTTCACGTGCGGGCAAAACGTTGCCACTTAAATCACTCTCGCCATCCTCAATAATCGACAAATACCATAAACCTGGATTTCCAAAGGGTCCCGTCCATATTGTAACGGTACGCGACGCCGACTCGCGGGACCTAGAGGAATTTCCCACCGCAGCCAAAATTTCCAGAACCCTCGCGGTTTCAAGTATCGCCCCACTTCTTCCGGGAAATACCGCGCTTTGGACGCACCGGAAGAGTAGTTGACCTGGTACCTGTATGCTGATTGGCAAAAATTACCGTTTCGTTTTGACCAATCAGCGTACACAAGGAAGGAAGTCGTCGACGGACTTCCTTCCAAGAACAGAACGACTTCGAGTTTCGACAAGTAAAGACCGAACGCGATCACAAGAGAACTTCTTCGACACGCGAGAAGTAAGGATCGAACGCGATCACACGACATTGTCACCCGAGAGCATCTTCGGCTCAAATTGGAACCGCCAGAGGTCTATTCGACGCGGGACCTAATTCTACCACTGGAATCGGCAGCACTTCGCTCACTTTTAAACAACTGCTCAATATTAACTTGGCGGGCAGTGTCGCGAGTAAACGTTGCGCTCCTAAAGGTGTCCAGGGACTTACAACCCCTGGTAGGACTAATCCACGCAGCGGCGCTCGCGACGTATCGTGTTCGACAACGACGAGGCACGATACAATTCACCGCCTTTTATGAATTATACGAAAAAGAGTTGTTACAAATTAATGTTGAAGCGTACAGGTTGTATGTGTAAAGTTGATAAAATGGCAATTACCGTAGTGCTGCATAAAAGATGTTAAGGGGTGTTGAGGAAATAGATTTTGTATGACCAATGCGTGAAAAAAGGACAGAAAAAATAAGTTTTGGGAACAAATAAACTGGGTCTCATATTAAGAACGTGCTTTTTTCAATTCTGTGTTTGCATAATTTTTGTTTTTATGTTATTACAAGCGAACCGAATCTTCTTAACTGTTCTTTCCAATCGATTGCAAGAAAGAAACGAATATCTTACTTTGAAAATATGTATCGAATTTTATTAAGTGCTCTTAGACGAGAGGTTTAAAAGAAATGTGCCTAATATTCGACGACTTACACAATGCGTATATGATCCACTCATTTCCCAAATCGATTAACTCTACACACCAAGTACAAAAAGTTAAGCATTAATCAAGTGCTTTGGTGACTGAATCATAATCCAAAAGTTCCATCATCTCCAAACTATGATCTTCTTATTTTTAACCAAGCTGCACGTGTGTGCATGCATGTATAAGTGTCCGGTGCTTGCGGGCACCTCGATGCCTGCTACCCACTGCCAACCGAGATGCAAGCCACTCAATTATGGAACAGCTTCGAGCAAGAGGCTCGGCCCGAGGCACCGCGACTGCTCTGCTACCGTTCAGCTCCGGCTTTCGCCCACCCTTCCACCAGATATCTACGATCGTTCTCGCTGTCGCGTTGCAATTATTCCGCAGACCACGGACGCGCACGATCTTCCTCGATTGCTGCACTAGGTATCACTGATTTATGCTTATGCAGCGGCGGATCAGTAACAAAGCACACTAATGGCATCGAAGATGGACTCGGGTCAGTCGAGGGACTTGACGGAAAAGGGTGTTTCCTGGGGGCCGGGGGGGGGGGGGGGGGGGGGGCTGATCTAGGGAATCGCTGGGAGATTCTTGTTAGCAGTCGGTCTTCCGTGTTACTTTGGACATCACTGAATTTAGACTTTTCGACAATTGGATTAGATTAGGACAGAGCACTATTCTTGAACTGGTTTTTTCGTTAACCTTCGTGGCAAGTTAATGAATTTTATATCTTATAATTTTTTACAGGCAATAGGAATTTGATCTTGCCCATTGGGTCTATCGTCTAGACAGCTTAACTCTGAAAATTGGGTCACGATAGCCAAATCGACTGATAATATAAGATGCCTCCTAATGCAGTATCTGTCGAAGGCAATTAAAAAGTTTCATCGACTCTATTTTTACTCTGTTAATGACCTCCTTATTATCACCACGTACGAGTTCACAATGGGTCTGATGCTACCTACTTATCTTCCAGCAAAGTAATATTTATTGTCCACACAATCTTCAGCAAATATACTGTACAATTCTTTAGAAGCAAAGCATCCACAATACACTTTCATTTAATTCCAATTTAATCATTTAACTTCAGAGGCAAACACGGGTGCCAATCTTACTGAAATCCAGCACCTTACATTTTGATATTTGTAAAATTACACTCTTATTCGATTAGTGAAATTTGTATCCGGGACATGTTATGTATGGATAATTAAATGCCTGGTTGTAAGAATTTTATTAAAAACAGTGTTTATTAATCATGACACGATTGAACGATCTGCTACAATCGTTACGAAACAACCACATCTATAACTCTAGTGAAATTTATATCTTCAGGTGGCGTGATACGTAACATTCTCGCGAAAATGAATCCAAAACTAAGTTCAGACCCCCGTCACGCGACATGTTGTTACGCGTTTTCACGTGTCGTTGTAGAAGTGTCAGCCCGTATATTTCCATTGCTTTAAATCTGTTGGTGACACACTGCTGTCACGTCATTTTATGCATTGCCACATGTCAAAGCTGTTTTACGATTTCTTGGCCTGCCACAGTTTCCCAGTAGTACGTGTGCCACACAGGCAAATCCATCCACTTGGAGAATTTCTACTACGTTGCAGTCGAAATAATGCATTGGCTGCAAAGTTTGGCATTATTGTAATAAAAACTTATTTGTATAACATTTGGAATAAGTTGTTGGAATACAATTTTATTCCGATAACATTTAGAATACATTCTTGCAATTAAATTTTGTTCGAATACAAAGTATATCACTCGTTGAGGTATAATCATCTTAATAATACATATTGTTTAATATAAATTGTTTAAATGTTAATGAACCTTTAGAACGAGAAATTAATAATAACATCATGCTGTTTAATACATTTTTTTAAATAAATGGAACTGTCCACAATTATTTTATATACAGGGTGTCCCACGTAACACTTTTCACGATTTTTCAAGTACTTGCAATAATTATGTGAACACCACCCGCTATGTCACGTTGACACGTGACGTGACCGCCTGAGCGTAGTTTAAATCAGAAGGCTGCGTTTTACAATTCATAAGTCTCATTAAAAAACTACTGCTCATGATAATGAACAGTGTTAATACTTTTCCGCATAATTTCAAAAAGGATAACAGGCAATAAGCTGTGATTACAGATATTAGTTGTCTGCAATATTTGACTTCGGACAGATTTTAGAATTTCATCAGTGACAAGTTTTACTACCACTGCGCACAGTAATTAAGCAGCGGGTGTCGTGGAGAATTAAGTAAAACGTTTAAATTGAGTTAATCCACTAAACGTTTACCGCATGAAAAGAATAGGATGCGTGACTTATCATAAATCTGTGGAAAGAGTTGCTCCGAATACGTTATCGCGCTTAATCTCTCAGTATCTACGATAAAAGGAGCATTATGAATGTGAACTTGTAACAGAGTCAAAAGAAGCCTGTAATCTGCCGGCGTAATTATGCATGCGGCGGATTCATCGTACCGGACAGACATATCGACCTAAATCTTCGGTAACCATCAATTACTGTCAGATCGAATATAAAAGATATCCTCATGATCGCGGCGATTGTTTTCTCGATATCCTCGATCTTCCTTCTACAAGCGTCCAGTGTGTCCACGCCAACGATAAACTAGATACCGTAATTCCCTTCTACTGTTTGAAATCCGTTAAATATCAAGGATACGAATTGAAAAGGATTTTCCTGTCACGAATGTGACTTGAACTGCGCTGAATTTATACAAGAGGCTTGAGCATCTCTTGGATCCAGGATAATTTAATTCGATTAAAAGCGATTAAAGTCGGAAGACTTGCGAACGATCGTTGAAGATGTAGTTCCTGTGAACTGGACTAATTGCATTGCTCAGAGGGAGAAGTGAAATGTACTGGGTGTAAAGAAATTATATGTAACGATGACCACCACCTTTAACATTATTTTTCAAGAAAACGGTTGAGCTGCGACCCGTCATTCCTTTGACACTTTCTACCCTCATGATGGGTAGAATCCGATAGGGAAACAAAAATTTTGACCTTAATTTTCAAGGTCAAGGACAATTTAGCACGGGTCTTTTTTCACAATGTCCCCCGATTCAGAGGTATAGAAACACACTGTGGCGGTCTTCACATATAATTTCTTTACACCCTGCACATACAATACTTTTGTATTCGACAGTTGTGATAGAATCTACGATAGATCAATTGTTGACTTTGCACCCGGCAAATCAGGTCAGGACCAATTGAACTACATAACTCGACATAGAGTGAGTTAGTTTTATCTCTTACTCTTAGCCCTAAATGTTTTTAACTGGCTTTGGTAGAACCAGTCACGTAAATAATTAAATCAAGCCTTACTATATGTAGGTAAGGATTGAATGACGATAGTTTCAGGTTTAACACAATTCGAGGCCATGTTATGCGCGATATCGTCAGGATATCAGCAACAAAACCTTTAATTAATTCGCACGAGCGGCTGTATGAACCGAGAAGTATCACTTGGTGCTTCCCGGATAACAATAGATTACGTCGAGTAATTGTTTTTGCGCTGTGAAACGTTCTCGTAGTCCGCATTGTAAACGCTACAAAACCTTTTCACTCGTCTCTCTTTCTACACTTGCCGGTGCAGAAAATATTCCCTATGCATACGTGTAAAATACGTCATACCAAGCGGAACAACACGCGGGAAAAAAGCGTGTACCATCGGAGTCGGAAATCCGTAGTTTCGACATTACGCGGACACGCAGGCATAAAACCACTTAGTACGATAAATCAGAGTTTTTTCGAAACTGTAAACATCAATGAGCAGTAGTTTTACAATAATAAAGCTGTTTACGATAGGTTAACGGTACCGAATATGAGACACTGCCCATTATGAGACCCCATCGTATCTTTACAAGAAAGAGTTGCAATACTTTGGTAAAGATTGAAACTGCTAAAAGAAACAACAACGTCGTGTGCAGCAGATTACAGTTTACAAAATACTGGCGACCGAGCAGTTGTGTAAACAAATGATGTCAGTATTTTTTAACGAAGAATTTAACGGTGCAAACTGTTTTATTGAAAATCTATTTCTTTGAATGATATATTGAAAAATTATATATTTTTGATAGTTTGTCCAGTTAAATGTGAATACATTTTCTTGATTATTTGTTTACAGAATCTATGCATCCAGACACAAATTACGGATAAATTGAAATTTTTATTTTTCCATTATAAAAAAAGATACTATATTTGTAATTTTCTTCTTCTTGAATGTGCACAGTAGATAACCTCAATTGTTCCTCGTTTCTTAAGTATATCGTAGCTCTAAAAAGAGCTGACAATTAATTTAAACTACAATTTGAACTTATATACACGTAATAATATTATAAAATTACAGTCCTTGACTTATAATCAGTTATCTTGGCCTAGGTATCAGGATATGTTTCAATATGCGGTGGTTTCGAAATGGCTACGTAGTTAATAGACGACAAGTGTTCGAAAACCCTGTGAAGCTTTGCTTCACAAATTTACATTTTAACATATTACATTGTTTCGAGTGCGACAATGTCGTCTCCTTGAAATGCTCGTGGTGCGAGAAGCATCTGTGTTTTAAGTTCTGCAGCGAGTGTCTCAGAATAAAATAGCTCTTTTCAGGGCTATCACATATTTAACAGTCGAGGAACAACTTAAATACTCTATTGTACACGTCAAACAAGAAAATATCAAATATAGTAACTTTTTCGTAATGCAGAAATCAAAATTCCAATTTATCCGTATTGTGTCTGGATGCATTGCTTCTATAAACAAATATTCAAGAGAATTTATTCATATTTAACTGCAAAATACTATGAAGAGTATGTCATTTTTCAATATATAATCTAAACAAATGGATTTTCAAAAAAATAGTTTACACCATTAAATTTGTCGTTAAAAAGTACTAATTTCATCGGTTTACACAATTGCTCCATCTGTAGTAGTTTTCGAACTACACGTCGAAATCGATTTCGCAACTCCAACTTTGGGGGCGGTTTTCATCCCTTTAACATGCGCGATTGCCAATAAAACAAATATGTGTCAAATATTGTTGTGAGAACTACATTATACTTCAATTTCATCAAGATTGGCGATTGTCACTTCGGTATGTTCCCTTGCAAGTGAAGCATTGAGAAACTCTTCTTAGATTAATTGGACATCTCTTTTCGAATTTGGGATGTTCCTAATATGAAATCCTACGTCATTCTTAACATGAGACACATCTGTTGGAGCAAACTGGCAAGGAAGATACTTCCGAACCGGAATTGAGACTGTCTATTTTGTTCGTGTTTCTATTCTAAAGACCATGCTGATCAGTAATAGGTTCTCAATGCATAAAGTGCTATAGATGGGCCCATAAATATTATGGGTCTACGGATGCTGTACTTGGTGTTACCCAAATTATCTTAAAAAGGCAATAAAATAAGTGACTTTTTGATTTTAGATAATAATTTTAACTTTTGATGTTAATTTTAACTAGGGTCTCATAACAGCCTTGCTTTCTTTTTAAACAATTAATTGTGTACTCTTTTATATTTTCTATGTTTTTATTATGGATAAAAGTATCTCTAAAACTGACCATTTTCTTAACTATGTATAAATAAATGATAAATGCGGCCCCATATTCCGTACCGTTACCCCATACATTATACATATGTATCTAAAGAAGTTGGACTGCTTTGTTGCATATGTCGCTCTGTGGACAAGACCTGTCTAAATCAGACCGATTTAGATCGCATCTCTTTTTTTTACAGTAGGGAAGTTAGAAACATACACTTTACATAGTCATAAATATTATTTTTAAGCAACTTATATCAACTTCGATTGTTGTAATAATATCTACACATATCCTAGTTCATTTTCACCCCAGGACATTATGATTTCAAAAACTTGTACATGATATATCTGGCTTAAAAAAAGAAAAGAAATGAATGAATGAACAGATGCATAATTAAGGTCCGTAAATCTAGTGTTAAAGCCTGCCCCGAAAGTAATTTATGTAATGAACATTGGAAGCTTAAAGTATAATAATTTACCTGTAATTAGTGAAACTAGCATCGCGTAACCCAAATGAGTCTCACGGACTTTAGCTTACCTGAAACAAAATAAAAGATGCAACATTAACGATAGATTAGTATATGTATAAAGAGTTTCGTAACTTTCGACTGATAGAAGTGCTTTTTTAAACCCATTAATTTAATACTCCTTTATATTTTCTATATTTTCATGATGTGTAGAAGAATCCTTAAAACTGATCTTTTTCTTAAGTATGTATAAATGATGTATTATGTAGAACTATAAATGTTTTTTTTTCGTTTTCGCATTCTACTGTTCAATATTTAATAAAACATAAATGGGATCTTATGTTCGGCATGGTTACCGTACGTGTTATATTCGATATACAGGATGTTTCGCTACCTCATGCAAATATTTTACGGAGTGATTGCTAAGGCGATTCTGAACAACTTTTTCCTTTGCCAAAATGTTGATGAAGGATTCGTTTTTGAATAATTAACGAAAAACACTGACCAATCAAGGCGCTTGTAGAGCGCGAGCTCAGCCGAGAGAAGATTGCGATACACTCAACCGCTGAGCACGTGCTCTACAAGCACATTGATTGGTCAGTATTTTTCGTTAATAATTCAAAAACGAAGCCTTAACCAAAATTTTAGCAAAGGAAAAAGTTGTTCACAATCGCCTCAGCAATCATCCCTTAAAATATTTCCATGAGGTTGCGAAACGCTCTGTACTTATGTTAGAATAGTGTAACAATATTTTTAGAAAAATGTATGGACAGAATATTTCTCATTTTTTGACACATCGCAGATTATTGATCATTTTTCATTAGCCAGTCTTTTATTGAATTTTAATTATGATGACAGTAGGTATAATTACAAAGTATTTCTAGTTGTCCATGTCAATATGTTTTGAATGAAATGTCACTGTTGATGAAATAAAAATAGTAGATAAATTCTATAGTAACAGTAAATAATATTAAAGTGATAAACATAGTGATCCTTATGTTATTTGCAACTGACAATGAGTTTTAAATTGTTCATGCGACCACTCTCAACAGGTAAAGCTCCCTTGATGAACATGTAACATCTGCACAGCCGAAACTGCACAAAATCAGCTCGCACCCGAAACTCCGAGAATCTATGCTCTAATACGTTCACGGGCGAAAATGTTTTGTCCAAATTACGCTACGATTGTAAGAAACGAAATCATGAAATGAAACTCAACTATGTTTTTATCTCAGAAATTGCATACAGCGGCGAGCGTGCGTCAGCTACAAAAAAAAAGGGGGGGGGGGGATTCGAAGTTGCACGAGGTACCACTTCTCCACAAGGAGCTATATTGGTACTCCTTATATGCCGTTTGATGGTTCAATCTAACATAAAATCGCGCTCGATAAGGATTCTTTAGGGTGGACAAATCAAGAAGGACATCAGAGGGGTGGGCAGTGGCTAGGAACGAGACGATTCCTGCCCTTAATCCGGGACATTCCGGTCCAGTTTCCGTGGATTCGTAGGTAAGGTCGGTAACAGGGATACCAATTCAGGAATCTGACCCATCTAGACCCGGCGACTATCAACGAATACGACGATGTAGCTTCGGAACAACCCTTGGCATTTTATTGACGTTCTTCGAATGTTGCCTCTTCCCTTGACTCTCGTGTTAACTCTTCTGCCGAAATTGGGTGATAGATACTGACATAAAATCGAGGCAAGTACACTCCTTTCTTACTTACCAGTGTAACGTTCCAATTGCTGTATACAGGGTGTCCCAGAACTACCTCAAGAGCCGAAAAAGGGTGATAGCTGAGTTGATCCTGAACACCTTTTTCCTTTGCAAAAATGTTGTTTGAGGCTTCGTTCTTAAATGGTTAATGAAAAACACTGAGCAATCAGAGCGCGCGTTCAGGGACGGCCCACGGCGCATCGTGCTAGGTAGCGACGTTCGAACGTCGTCCTGAACAAAACGCGTCGGTATAGGACGCAGCAAAGGTTAACATCGAATTGTTCATTATTCATGAATGGAAATTAAGTAAAATACATTACACGATCGTAACATCAGTTGTTGTATACCTCGTGTTACGTTTTCGAATGATCCAGTGACAGTTATCGTTCAAGTAGTAAGCTGTGTCAAGTACAGTGAGTTCGTTTTGCTCCGTGCTATACCGAGGCGTTTTGTTCGGGGCGACGGTCGAACGTCGCTATCTACCACAATGCGCCATGGGCTGCCCCTGAGCGTGGGCTCTACGCGCGCTGTGATTGCTCAGTGTTTTTCGTTAACCATGTAAGAACGAAGCCTCAAACAACATTTTCGCAAAGGAAACAGGTGTTCAGAATCACCTCAGCTATTACCACTTTTCGCCTGTTGAGATAGTACTGGGACACCCTGTATAAGGGAAAGAATATATTATACAGATAAGTTATTTGTGAGAAATTTAATAAAATTCCAAGCTATTGAACTGAACTTCTCATAAAGATCTGTATTTTTATGTGATATTAAATTCTAAGCAAGGGTTAATTGCAGTAGAACAATTTGTGCATATGCAGTACAGTAATGCACGGATAAATGTCGCATGTTTGGGACCGAAGCGCGACACTAAACCGTGCATACATACGAATTTCTTTACCCTAAGTAAAAAAGGACAACAGCCGTCAAAGATAGAGAGGCTCGCAAGTCGAATGACCACACGGAGCTCGAAGGCACTTTGGTGGGCATGACGTGCGACATTCAAACGTGCAGAATTCACGACACTCGTCCGTGCATCACTGTATAATAACTATGGACTCTGAACGTATCAGATGGAAGTGAAGAAAAGCACAACACTGAAGATGTTGTTTTATAAGAAAACAATATCTACGTTCGGAGAAAAGGTATTGGGGCCGTAAGAATGTTCAGGAAGGTCAGCAGAAAAAACAGCGATTAAAAATACAGGTTCTTATGTAGGCTTCGATTATACACAATCTGCCTCGATATGAATTTTAAATTCTAGACCCATTCGATCCTGGTTCGCTAGTTTGAATGTTTATGAAATTGGCAATAATAATGATATCTAATAATAAGGAAGATAAAACTAATGAAACGGCTGCCCATGTAAAACTTTTTAATCAAAACCTTATCGTTGTTCTACGGTCATCTGCATCGGGTAGATAAAACTTTAGCAAGATTTTTTAATCACGCGCCGTATCTGGGGTTCCGTGGAATGCATAACTGGTAAGGCCGATTATATAAACGTGGACTCGATTCGAAGCCCGCGGCGAAGGTACCGATCGGCACCGTTAACGAAGCAAGATGTAAGCCCGTCATAAATCGAGGTTGCGCGCCAAGATGAAAGAAGCCTGACAACGTACGATTTATCGCTGGTAATCGACGTTGTCTAGCCGTCGAATCGCTACACGGTAACCTCTCTGGACGAAGTGCGCAGGCACGTCTGCCGGATCGTTCTACAATTCGAAATAGAACGCCTGCGATGATAAGTTCCTGTCAGTCGATGACCTTAAAAGATGACAACTCTGTGCTTGTGAAGACGCGCTGACGTTACGCAACAGCGAGCGTGGAATCGTGTTGCGCGTACATGCGGCATGTTCCAGACATGATCTCTTCAACGCGAAACCTGATACTTCGCTGCTGGGGAAATGTGACTTGGTAAGATTTGTCGCCGCTCGGTACATACCGCTCGAGAGAGGTAAGCGCGACAAATTCCGATCCCTGATCTATGGTGATATCACTCCGCAAACGTAATGACCTAGTTCCGTTGAGTTTAAAGATCGATATGGCCAGAGGAATCGAAGAAGGAGGATACGCTACCCCGAGTTTCGTCAATGTGACGAGCGATACGATGCATCGCCATACTTCAGTGACAAGGTGTTTTTTCTTTACATTTATACTAATGCTTTGCTGCTTTCCTTTGACCTTCCGTGAACCACGTAGGGTTAAGTTATTCATAGGCGCCCTCGATGTTCAGTTAGGCAGAGGTTAATAAATTTTCACGTTTGTATTTCTCACAGTAAAACGTTTCTTTTTAAAAGACAATTCTCTGTTGGATTTGTATCTACCCTCCTTACGGAAACGATGAAGCACCATTCTAATGTGCTTTTCTTAAATTTAAACAATGTATTTGTACGTGAACAATATCCAAAGTAACAGTAACTCCACATGGTTCGAGGCGTGACTTTTATTCATCAGAGGGTTAATTCTTTGCAATAGCAGAACCAACTGCCCTCAGGGGACCGTTTATTTTGGAAGTGGTGTAAGTCCATTTTTAAAAAACAAATTGAGAAAAGGACAAATTTCCATATATTTTAATGTGAACTTTTTATTTCTATCCTTTTCTCAATTTTTTTGAAAAGTGGACTTACCCCACTTTCAAAGTAAACGGTTCAATTATGCATCACAAGGGAGGTAGCTCCGATTAGTTTGACCTTGAAGTATGTTGTCAAGAACATTATTCTGAACAGCTTCTTTCGATACCTAATGTATAATAGGCGGACTCTTTTAGTCTCGCTAATGGCAACCTAGTGGCTATTAGGATTATTCTAATAAAAGACTAATCTTGTCCTTGCATTAAGTTCAGGAACGTATTTCTGGAGTTTTCGACTGATTCTTGTCTGACGTCGCACATGTCACGCCACGCTACATTACATTGTATTCAGTCAAGTTAACGAACATCTACAATGGCCGCTTGTAATTTTCTTTCAATTCTAATAGGAATAGTTAATAATAAATATGTATCAAAATAAGTTCAATTCTGGCGATGCCGTATACGTAATTCTTTTCGCCTGTGTCCAACTGCTTTGTAACAATAACTATTGGTGAAGTTTCAGAGACTTCATTAGATATTCCGGATTGCTGAATATCACGCGAGAGGGAGCTAATGTTGCCCTCGTAGATTCGAGGCTAGTCACGTCCGTGTTCTGGGATGCATCGGAGCGGTAAGTGTCGATGGGCTTACGTCTGTGTTTCCCAGATGCGTATGTCATTCCAGACTACGCTTTAGCACGTCACACCTTAATGTACCGAGCCGCGGTACACTGCAAATTTACCTGCAGATCGTCCCGTCCTATTTACCATGCCATACAGTAAATTTCCCTCCACCGTTGAGTTAACCCTGTCGTCGTTGCCACTGTCAAAGGAACCATTCCGGCCGCGGAACGAGACATTAAAGATGAAGAACAAACTGAAACTCCGCCTAAACTCTCAACTCCTCACTTTGGGAAATTAACCTCGCGAACTTGCTCGAATTTCGTCGCACACGGGACTAAGTTACTTTACCCCGTATCAGCAGCGCGAGTATCTTTATCAATATTTCACTTTTGAATATTACACGTTGGTTCAGATCAAAGCGGTGGATGACTTAAACGGTTTCTACGTTAAGCTTTACACGAGTCTCTGTAAACTATAATCCCATACGTGGTTCCAAACAATTCACACTTAATGGAATGAACCGTTCAACTAATGGCGTATGGATATCAATCGGCACGATTCTCACAACTTATACGTGACGAGTAAGTGACGTCGTAAAGCGCTGAATACGTGAAGGCAAATTGCACCTTACCGACCGATTTAACTGTCGTTCTCATCCAGTCAGCGGGGAAAGATCGCGGGTTCGTTTACTTGACATTAACGAGCGACGATAAAATATCAATCCAGCTGGTAGTCACGCATGCACATACGACGGGATATTAACGACATATTAGCATGTCACTTGAGGCACAGGGAGACGGGACATTACAAATTTCCCGTTCCGGCGTGCAGTCCCACTTAGTGGGCCACGGAGGATTTCCACGTCAGTTGTAACTGGAACGTGGCCCACGGTGGCGGAGGCGGCCCGGTGCCGTCAGCTTTGTTCCTGTCACGGCTGGAGTGGTGTGTTGCATGCCACGGATTGCATCGTGCACGGGGTTTTATGCTGCCTTTTAACCCTTTCGGGACTGATGTAACGATCCGTTTCAAGGTATCTTTTATAATTCCCACTAGGATATTATAGTCCCAAATTCAATTGTTTTACGTTCGGCCCTATCTCATTGTAAATGGTTAAATGGGTCTATAGATCCCGTTTTCGAGCGTGCTATTAACGTATGCTATTAGAATAATAATCTAAACTAGTGACTAGTAAGTATTCATTTATTATTGACTTCATCGTTAAAGAGAAGTCCTACCCGAAAGGGTTAATGCGGTTCGCAGTCTTTGGACATTTTGTAGCGTAGAAATAACCAATTAGAACATCGCTCGCTGCTACATCAATAACATGGACGCCTGTCACCAGACCTCGGATACCAAGGTCAAAATGACCGACACAGAGTGCCGCTACTAGTCATTCTTACACTGTGCCTGTACTGACAACTTATAACAAAGTGGTGCTAGTCATGCCAGCTGAAATAAAAGTATCCGTATAAGCGTATTGAAGAAACTAGAAAGTAAAAGAAGATGTTATGAGGACATATACAATAATGCTCCGAAAGAACCGATTCGTCGAGACCGGCCAGTCGTTTCTTTCGGAACAGGTATACTATTCGGCTTGATTCTGTTCTCGAATGGGACGAGAACAAACAATTACATACTTATACTTTAGAGGACAGATTATGACATGCCCTCCCGCTGTAACACTAAGCGATTCCGGTGCACCTTCTACTAAAAGATTTACGACTTCACGTTTCGCGGACCTCTCTCTCGTTCTCGGATTTTTCGCTCAGCGTGGCGATTTTGAACAAAGAAGTGGGGATAGTGATTCGCTTCTTTCGAGCCAAAAGCCAGTCGGTTCTTTCAGAACCTAGTATAACTGGGAAAAACGTTATTAAATGGGCAGAATGCAACTGAAAATTATGTAATACTGTCAAATCGTTAGTAAAATGGCTCACAACACACGTTTTGTTGGAATTTGTAATGAAAATCTTCTACATAATGATGTACATCGAAAGCAGCATAAATAAATCTCAATGTGTGTTCATGATTTAATTCAGTAGATAACCAAAATATGATCTGAATGAAGCGGTGTTACGTAAAATGATGAAAGTTCAAACTGATCGAGAACTAATTCGATCACTCTATGCTAACGCGTAATATTTAATGATGACTTTTACCGAGGTAATGCAGCACACATTCGTACTAGAGTAATATCAGCGGTTTTGGTGAAAGTTTACTATTTTTTATAACGGTTTAACAAATACTGGCAATATTCAATATTGTTGATTAATAAATTACGAATGAAAATTCATTTCAATAATAAAACGACTACTTTTTAGGCCAAATCAATTTTTTAGGAAATTAACTATTAATTATAATGAGCTATGAGTAGATATATTCTTCGAATTATACTTCATACAAAATTTTGCAGCACAAGTTATATTTAGTAAATATGTAAATGAATTGCACGTTTAGAAAAGCGAAAGTGGTAGATATTTATTACATATTATGTATAATGAAGTTTTTATATATCTTTTACTTGATAATTTTTAACTATAAATCGCCTTACGTTTATTGATTTCATACTGCTGAATGCGTGGTGACTTAATTAAGATTTACTGTGATGAAAATGTACAAAGAAAAAACTACAACAAACTTCATGTTTAAGTGGTTAAATTGAGATTTAAGTTTACAACCAGTTCACTTATTATCTCTTGTAAAAACATACGGAACTTCACGTAAGAGAAGAAAGGAATAGTAACAATGAAGCTGCTTCCATAAAGCGAGGAGGGTCGTATGTATCCAACGCTCACAATTACACAATGTAATTATGAAACATTAAACATATCATGCAATGTGCTTTTTGCGGGACAATACAGCGTGGGGCATATAAACTGTCACAAGCCATTATCTCGGAAACCACTGCAGTCATCGGAATGCGTTTTTTTTTTGCAAATTAAATAGTTCAAAGAGGCTAATAATTTTAAATAGAGCAAATTTTTGGAGCGGTTCCCCTATTGTTATCAAAATTACCCTTCTTTTTAAGTGTTTAACTGCAATGTTGCTTAACTAAGCTTTCACGATTCGCACGATAGAACGAGGTTCTTCAGCATCCTCGCGTTTTTTTTTATATTCTCATAGGAGCACAATAAAATTGCAGTGAATTAGGGAATCGCAGACAAATTTCGTTTGCTCAGACTTAAACGAGGGACATGTCACAAAAATGTGATTTTATAAAACATGTCACCATAAGAAGAAACTTCTCCACTCATCCCTTTGAGGCACAGAATATAAAACTACTGAATTTTAGGTGGACATTGATTAAATTAAATCAAATACACAATAAGGAAATGAAAATAACAATTTATTAATTTTTTCGTACATTTGCATACAAGCTAGGAGTTGCTTCATTTGAAGCCACTGTGTCAGTCGGCTGAGAAAAGATAAAAGGCTAGGTGGACTCAAACGAAGTCACTATGCCTCAAAGGGTTAATCCGACACAGTAACCTTGATATAAAATGTCTAAAGCAGGGTCATTGCATCAACTAATGCAACAGCAAAGAGTAAAAAAGAGAATCAGGTTACGACGGAGATGTTACTGTAGTTCGTGAGTTTCGTCGATCTACGTTTAGACAACTCCAATAAAAAAAGTCGAATGAATAAACTTTTGGTATAACGCTAACCATTATAACCTGCTAAGAGTACTCTACACTGTAACTTAACAATTCCCTGTTGTTCCTTTGAATTCTCCCCTATAATACATGCTACTACAGAATGACCCATAAATCACGAATTCCTTTAAAATTGTAACCACTTTCTTATTTGGACCGTTTATTTTGAAAGTGATGTAAGTCCATTTTCTTTTAGTTTGAGATATTGAAATGTTTGCGCTTGCATGGACTCAGAAATTCAGATGAGGACTATTTATTTTTTCCACGTCTGGACGTGTTTAAATATACGTAAATTTATATTATAAATAGCCTTTTTGACAATTAACTAAAACAAAATACCATTTTTCAGGATCATGGATGGACTTACACCACGTTCAGAACAAATAAATGCAATTCCATTTATCAACGAAATTCAAATTGATTAGCACAGACAAATAAATTTAGATTTACGTAATAAGTTGTTTACAAATAAAAAGTTCACATTAAAACATATGAGAATTTGTCCTTTTCTAAAGTTTTTTTGAAAAACAGAATTATAATTTTGTTTTTCACATAGCAGAATATGAAATACGGAGGCAACTGTATGACAGTAATTGTGACAAGCCACATCACGTGAATGCCTCTCAATATTAGCCTCGCATAAGCGACTGCAACGGCCTAATTTCTGCTTGAATATTGATTTCCATCTCTTGCTACGCTAATGTATTCCCTTTGGGGTAATTTCATAGGAAGAAGTCGGGAGCCGTCAAATTTGACGCAGCAAGCGTGGCAAACATCAGCAGTGCTGACATCTTTGACATCTGCCCCTGATTTTTTGCCAAGTCAGAAACTCCAATTCCAAATACCTATTAGTGTAAAAAATGATTCTACTTTACTAAAACCGTAACCTTGGCCCATCCTGAACATTAGGACGTAATCCATTTTTAATCGTATTTCGATATCGCTGGATAGTTGAACTCGATTATTATCTCAGATATTACAATGCAACAAGCAGCGAATTTAGCAAGATGTAATTGACGTGGCGTACAGCTCTCAGCTTTTTCAAATCCTAAACCCTGCAATGCTGCTTACCGGTGAATCCGTTCAGATGAAAAGGAGCTTCATTAAACATAATCAGGCAATGGATAAACTCGTTCTATTCTCTACGACCCTAGCTAAATGTCGAATCCGGATTGCAAAGCCTGCCCATCACTTATAGCTGGATGGGTTTAATGCTAGCACAAATCTTCGTTTGTAAGATTCCACAACAATGGTCTCTTTGTAGTAATAACTCCTAACGTGTTAAAGGGGGTTAGATGAGCTTATTGCGAGTAGTGCAGTAAATTCTCGATAAGTGACGGCAAAGCGGGACCCGAGGGAGCGGTTTATTGTGGTAAGGCCCTTGAACCCCACGTGCTCGCCAGTAGAGTTTTTCGGGTGCCCGGAACCACGGCCGTGGCGAATTTAATGAAGACATTTTCCAGTCGCCAGGAAAGCGCTGCGGAGGGTTCAGAGCACTGTTAGATACTCCGAGATGCTACATCTTTTATTACATTCGTTGTAATGCTATACCTTCTCCGGCGACTGGAAAATATCTTCATTAAATTCATCACGGTCGTGTTTCCTGGGACCCGAAAAACTCTGCTGGCTAGCACGTGGGCCTCAAGTGCCTTTTTACCATGAAGCGCGCCTCCCGCGACGACCCGTAACTCTTCCTTATAACATTCTTCCAACTAGCTCTCATCCACCGTTGCAAACCGCGTCACAATTTCTCAAGACAGAAGCAGTTCGAACACTGTGGTGTAAAGGTCTCTCCGACGCTGCAATTGTCGTTTTCTTTTCGGGAAAAGGACAACGAAATTGTCGAACGTGGGAAAGTGTATTTGGCAGCAGCTGCGGCCATATCACGCCCCTTTAAAGTTAAAAACAATCGGTCCCTTTCGGGACAATCAATTGTTCAAACGTATGAGTAATTGGCTTCGCAAATTCGAATCTTGAAGTGGAAAGTGACAGTGACCGTGTAATGATGGAAATTTTGTGAAACGAAGTTCTTTCACTGTTCCAACCGAGACATCGGCTGTTGTGCACCATGTGTTTCTTCTAGGATCGGTAGAATAACCCAGTGATAGTTGCCGTGCAGGTAGTAAGTTTTGTCAAATAAAGTGAGTTCGCTGACCTGGCCTTAACATCAGCTGTCTTGCACTACGGGATACCCACTTGCAATGGTTAGGATCGATAGGATGACACAGTGACCTATTTTCATCGAAGCAGGTTCATTTTTGGAGAAACGGGTAAGTCTGATTTCAATTGTTGGCGAATTGTTTAAAATTTAACGTACGTTGTACTTGATAGCCTCGTTAGTCAGTTCATTCTAATTCTTTTTTTGTTCAATTGATAACGGCAAATTGATTTGATTTGTATTTTAGTTAATTTCCATTTATGAATAATGAATAATTCGACGTTAGCTTTTGCTCCGTGCTATACCGACGCGTTCCGTTCGGGGCGCCGGTCGAGCGTCGCTATTTAGCACGACGCGCCGTGGACCGTCCCCGAGCGCGGGCTCTGCGCGCGCTCTGATTGCTCTGTGTTTTTTGTTAATTATTAAAAAATGAAGCCTCAAACCAGATTTTGCCAAAGGAAAAAGTTGTTCAATATCATCTGAGGAATCTCACATAACCTACCTTTTACGTTACACCCTGTATATTTTAAACCAGGGTTTAATCTTTTAGTTTCCCAGGGCCACATTGGAAGAAGACAAGTTGTTTTAGGCCACACATAAAATACACTAAGACTAACACTAAAACTAACTGATGAGCAAAAAGACGTAGAATATATAATTAACATATTTCAGTATTCCAAACTTCATTAATTCATGACTTTTTATTATGAAAGTAAAAGGCAAAACAGCAATTTAAAACCAGTGAGGTGTTTGACATTGTTTTCGAGACAATAATGCTTCGATGAAAGTAGTTGCAACTCTTAGTGAGTTCCGAAGATGCTCATTAGATATTTTCTAGTGTTATTAATGATATTTTTAGTCGCAATCTCATAAAGTTTGTAAGCTTATGATTTCTTGTTGGACCACATTTACAGCTATTCTGGACCGCATGCGGCCCGTGGGTTGGACTAGCTTGTTGTAAACTATATTGTTTTTGGCCTCATTTTAATCAAAAAAGTCTCCCAAATGCGTTAGTACAAGTTTGATTTAAAGAAGTCAAAAATAAAACAGTTTTGTTGTTGCATTAGGTTATCTCACCGATATGTTGATGTCGAACAACCTGATGATCGCACCTCCTTTTCTTTCACTCGATGTGCCCTTTTCTACGTTCGACAAAATATCAAAGGCACAGTAGAAGAATAGCCAGTAGCGGCACGTCGTGTTGATCTCTTTGATCTTGGTATCCGAGGTCTCGTTACAGGCGACCGTGTTGTTGGCATAGTAGCGCACGTTGTTCTAATTGGCTGTTGTTACTCTACAAAATGACGCTGTGTGGCGTCGGTGCGCACGAGGAAAACATAAATGTTATGGAGGGAAACTGACGCCATCTTGTCAGTAGTAATATGGAGCATGCGCTGTAGCATTTCTCGGACACGATTTTGAGGGAGTGTCGCTACTAATTATTTGTATACTGTGTCAAAGGTTTCAAAACCTCAACGCAGCTACCTGAAATACCTGAATCTTACCTAACCTAACAAAATCGTCAGTTCAGTTTCAACCGCCACAAGGAACGAACGCATCTACAAAGGTCTGCTAGCACCTTCCCTTTGTACAGCGTGCCTTACCCGAACTATTATGTTTACGTTTTGAGGTTGTTCTTCAGTGCTGCATTTGTAAATTGCATCTTGCAACAAACTGAAACGGACAGGTACTGATCCGACTACATGAGTCATAAAAACACGCAAGATCCAACGTCCTGTGCACCAATGAATCTATGGAACCAACAATCTACCAGCTATGCCACAGTCGTACAAGCAACAGTTTCTCCTATCAAAGACAGAGGCACCGTATAACAAACCATTTACATCAGTAACCCAAGCTGTATGAATTTTTCGTACTCAAGGTGATGCAAAGGTTGTAATATCATAAGTCGTTGGACTTGCCATATCAAAAATATGTAATCCCAATAAAAAAAAATTCGTTGGTTTTGAAACCAAATGTTTATTTGCTTTGACATATCTCTCCCTCTCCTTCTGCCTTTTCCTCCCGTCACAGCGCACGCGTGTGTGTATAACTCTACACCACTATACATACCTACAAGAACTGTATGTGTTAAACGTGGTCGTTAATGACTTCGATAATAATGCGACCCTTATAAATAAACAATATAGAAAAAATAAAAAAAAACAAACTTATCTTCAAGCTTCGGATAATGTCACGGAGACCAAGCAACATAACATTTACATTTAAACATTTATAACTCCAAGCAATGTCAACCGATTTGGATGAAACTTTCAGGGTGCATAGCCCTCGCTCAGATCTATAAAATGTATTTTTTACATTTTCATTATAAGTTCAGATAAAAACGTTTAAAAAGATTTCCACTATTTGTTTTATAACTGCGAAAAATTTAGATTTTTTCAGAAAGACGAAAACAAAATATATAGTAAACTAGTAATTCTATCTTCTTGCAAAAGGCCAAGTCGTTTGGTCTAATTACAAAGAAGTTATTCTGTTTTGAAGAGTGTCCGAATATTTTTACGGGCCACTGTACATACTTTTGCTGACATACAATTACATAATTACATACATAATTAATAATACGAAAAGAAAGTAGATCGGACAAGTACTTTCGTCTCTCTGATGAAACGTTGCTCGAAACTCTGAGGCGTTGGAACGGACAGTGCGTCGTCTACAGTGTACAAAATAATCCCCGGTGTACAGACAAATGATACGTAAAAAAACAAAACATGGAAAGCCCATGCAATTAAAACTAGGAATTCAAAAGCCAATTCCTCGTTTGCACGGTATCGATTTTCAGCTCCCAATCCGCTTTGGCTGAATGTTATTTCACTCTTGGTCGGTAACAAGCAAAACAGTCGATGCACCGATCGACATAGTGATTGAAGAACGTTAACGGGACCATTTATTTCCCTCTCTGGGATTAAAGCACCAACCATCATCCCTGTGCCAATTACGCCGAGTCCTTTACACCGACATTGAAAAACCAAACGGGAAAATGTCCAGAACATCTACTTTTTCAAACGGACTTACTTAAAAACCACCGTACCTGGGAACGACAACGAAACTAAAGGACTTGATGAAACAAGCGGGAGCTGAACGATAGGAATGGTAGATACAGAAGAGCAACGTAATTTCCGTTCGCTTTCGGTGTTGTGTTAACGTCTCTCCGTTTCTGTTTTATCCTTGCCCGTTCGTACAGATGAAAGTGCTGACCGGGATGACCATTGCACAGGTCCACGAACGGGACCCTCGGAGCAACTCGATTGTCCGCGGTGCGAAATAATTTCATCATTGTTTTTTGCCTTTTATGTAAAGTAAAAAGTAAAAGTATAAAAGGAATGTGCGATACACGAAAGGAAATATTTTTAATCCTTTACACTCGGAGACTTTTCCTGGATCACCTACTAGCAACTCGACCGCACATTTCACGAAATAGTGGGAAAGGAATCTCTTCATAGTAAACAGTATAGCCAGTTATTTTTACTGTAATGATATTTAAATTATAATGGAACACTCGTCATTAACACGCTGTGTTGCTTCGACGCACGATTCATTTTAAAAGTACGCTAAATCCTGACACCTGCAGTCTCAAGTACTTCCATCCAAAATTCAAGGCAGTAAAAGTTCGACATGTGTGCAGGATGATCTGCACGCTATGTAAGCAGAAGTCTTCTCTACCACGTTTTCCTCTTTGGCCCTCGGTCTCTAAGACTCGCCCGTGACGTTTATCTCATACACGATTCCCCTCACCGGACGCACGGAGAACGCAGCAAGTGAAAGAAAAAGAGGTCAAAAAATCGGTAAAATCAAATGAAACGTATCGGTGAGAGAGCACTAATGCGACGATGAATCTTTTTGGGAATGAAACTTTCGCTAACGTAGTTGTGACTTTTTTTTTAGTAAAATGACACCAAACATGGCATAGTTTGGAATACATTTGGTCGTTTTGTAGTTTAAGATTGATGCGAGCCAAGAAACCAAATAGTGATGCACGGATAAATGTCGCGAATTCTGCACGCTTGAATGTCGAGCGTCATTCCCACAACAGTGCCTTCGAGCTCCGTATAATCGCTCGACTCGCGAACCACTCCCTCTTTAACTGCTGTTGCCCTTTTTTACTTAGAGTAAAAAGTATACCTGCACGGATTAGTGTCGCGTTTCGGTTCCAGGCGTGCGACATATATCCGTGCATTACTGTATAATCCAAACTATATCGTGTTTGGTCTCATTTTAATCACAAAAAACTTACAAGTACGTTAGTGAAAGTTTCATTCCAAAAAAGGTAAGAACGAAAAGGTTTCATTGTTGCATTAATGTTCTCTCACCGACATGTTTCTTATCTATCTACCCTCCGATTCACGGACCCCTTTTTATTTGTCGTTTTCCTTTTTGACATTCAAAAGAATAAACAAATGCCACCGAACTGTGGCCACGGCTCAACAGCGTGCGTATCCAATAAAAAAAATCATTTCCACTGTGCGCTATGTGTTAGATTTGGGTCCCGATCGCCGCACACATATCGAACTTTTACTGTACTCCCTCACGTATTCCGTCTAAATATTTATTCTGCATCATTACTTCATGCTTTTTTTGTGTTTCGAAAAAAAAAACGATTTAATATTCCGGGCGTTAGAGGCTTAATTGATATTTGAAATACGATGGCGTCGCTATCTAGCTTTTGGGAACAATATTATCATAGCTGTGTCACGAGCAGAAACAAAATGTGTAAGAAATCCCCAGCCCTTCAGCGCGGTGAGAAGTGTAAATTTCATGATAAGTCTGTATTCTAGCAACGTTGTCGGGCGTTGACAGGATTTCCCGAAACTTGCTCGGCGAGTGAACGAGATAAATTACGGTATCGGTTTTTCCTGCACGCCACTGCGACGAGCGTACGCGGTAAGCGTGTCCATTTTCAAGCTTGTTTTTCCACGATAAACGCATCGCGCTTGTTATAAAAGCGGGCAGGCCGTCGCATAATGTTTTTTCTGCGTCGTCGAACTCCCGCCCTATTATGCGACCTTCCTCGGGTACACTACAAAACCCTGTATCCCGTATAACACGTTTCAATCTCCGCCCCATCGATGCCATTCACCGGTGGCCTATGTGTCGCGTCGCACTCGAAGGCTCTTTCCGCCTACGGCGACGATGTTGCAGCGAAATCGCTTAACTTGACAAGCGAATCTACTTTGTCACGAAACGCCTTTCGTTCTGCTCTCGATCGATTACTTCACGCGCGAAACCTGTTTATTTCTGCAGAATCACAAAACTGACATGATCAATTAGAAGCACCACATGTCAATATCAGTGATTTTTTTTTGTACACATATCTTTCCAGTCTTTTTTTTTCAATTTTGTTGAAAAAGAATTTTAGTACTACAATGATGACTTTGGTACATCAGAGTATTATAAGTAAGCGCGAGTGACGGGCAAACTGCAAAATTATAAAAGATACTAGAATTACGCGAAATACAGTACACATCAGATTGGTCTTGATTAATTGATCCACAATTAGCTTCGACTTTGGAACACCAAAGTATACTTCGGATTAAATAAAGAATTCAATAGCCTATTATTATTATTTTTGCCAAACAGTAGAGGAAACTATCATTGACTCCAAGAATAAAGGAGAAGACATCAAAGTAGTATCACATTGGTATCACTGGTAACGAATCAGCGAACGGAGCCGCTCAAGAGGCCACCAAATTATCCAACTGTGGAGAAATTGCAACAAATCTCCACGATGTACAAAGAGTTATCAAGGATGCCGTTAACAAATTCTGGTGCAGTATGTGGTTTAACAATCATTCGCGAAACTCAAAGCACTTAGATCTAGTGTGCAAGAAGAACTTAATAGTTCAGCGCTGACAAGAAGAAACCAAGTCGCCGTCGCTCGCATTCGTACCGGACACGCAAGCCTAGCAGACAAGCACCTGGTAACGAAACAACCCCCTCCCGAATGACCTCCTGAGCCCTGATCCTTCAGAACTGCCCCAACTTCTCATCTGAAAGACATGGTTACAGCATCAAAGCCAATATGACGATTCATGTAAATGAGGCTTGGGAATTAACTGCACCTTTCGGCCGATTTCCAGAGGCTTTTTTCCCGCTGGACGACTGGGCTCCCGCAAGGGCCCCAGTGCCCCAGGCACCTCAGGCTCGTACCGCACAAACCGCGTGGGCGTACAAGGGTGACTTGTAGCAATAGATTTCTACATCATCCACAGAGTACTATCATCGAGTCGCTTTTTTTTCATGGCACCACCTGCCGTCCGATTTCACTGTGTCACGTGCTAATGTTTTTTGCCGCACAGTTGATAAGCCTCTCCGTAGATGCTTTAACTTTACCAAGCACGTCTAAACGTGCACAAAAATCTAGCTTTGGTCACTGTTTTACGTTAATAATTGAGAAACGAAGCCTTCACCATCATTTCGTAAAATATTTACATGAGGTAGTGAAACACCCAGTATGCATTATTTTGCGTTTCGAACACTCAGCTGTCGTGTCAAAATAATCAGTATACATATAGGGTGATCTGCCCAATGAATGAACACGCCCCAGTGAATGAATATAATTCGTATTAAACGAAAAGTAACGTTTATAATGCACTTTTCATGTTTAAATTTATATAGTAATTCTACTTTAACTTCGGAGATATCTCACGGAAGCAATCTCCTTCTTATTCATGATCTGTTCGACGCTACATTTATTTATTTAGCAGTTGTTCCAACAACGTCTCATACATTCAAGATGAGTATTGTTATCTTGAGTATCAATAATTTGTATTTTAAACTGGTCCTATGATACGTTTGTGAGGTTATATAGTTCCAAGGTTTTTTTAACGAAAACAAGTTGTATGTCTCGCGGATTTGTCGATTTTATTAAGTCTTCATGCATTCGAAGATCGATAACCATAAATCCCGACTTGTTCATTTCTTATTTTACAAATATTTTAATGTTAATTTTATCTAAAAAAATATTGGTAATCCACTTTATGCTCCAACACGGCTTAAAAATATTTCCTACACTGAACGGGGAGTTTTGCTGACGAAACTTATCTATTTATTGGCGAACTCTTTGTATGTGCTTTATCAATAGTTGAAACTAACCTTTTCCCTCAATTAATCTTTAATACAATCACCTACTATTTAGCATTTATTTTTCTATTGATTATAGCAGTTGCCATGAGTGAAATGCATTTAAAGTCCCGCTTTTTTTCTTCAAAAAACGTTATCCTGGTCATTCACTGGGACACCGCTGTTCGTGTACTGGAAAATGTTCATTCATTGGCAATTTTGCACACTTCTCATTAAATCATATAGGATGAGTTGACCAAATATGGAAAATTTTTTTCATGCACATATTTTACCTATTTACAATGCTTTCACATAAACTTAAATATTATGGTTTTGTAGGAAGTTTTATGCAATATTGGCAGGTAACAGACAAATCTGAAATATAATGACGGTTTAGATAATATTTATTATTTCTACTGAGACTTTCATTTCCAATACTCGACTGATAGCCCAATAAATGGAACTTGTCTTTTTTTCTCTTTGAAGCTTTAAATAAAAATACATTGGAAATCACATTTTTTCCCCAAAAAATGTGGCATTTTATCCATTCACCTATTCGGGACATCTCTGTTTATTAATTAAAACTTTATATTCATTTTACATATTTTTCATTAAATCATGTACTAGGCTCTTAACGAAGACTATAGCTATCAAATATCGATAGAATTGTGTTCGGGGATGTTTGACCTTAGTAGTAATATAGTTCAGTTGCACTAATGGCATTCAGGGCATTAAATAATGATTAAAATCAAATTTTACAGACATACAGGTTAAGCGTTCATTTTCGTTCACAATCGTTCATCACTGGATACATTACATTAATACAGCTGTAAGACATTTTACGTGCTGATTTTTGTCGGCAAAAAATGATATCGATAAAAAGTGGGCTCCCCCTTCTTAGAAGCATCATTGACTTATACATCATTTTTGCCAATGAAAAGACTTTAACAAATGTTCCCTTTAAATTATGACACTTTTGACATTCTTTTAGAGTAAAATTGATGTTTTGGGAACCCACCACCAAAGAACTTGACCTTTACCTGCACCTTCGTAAAGACTCTCCTGAGGATGACCTTGAGAACATACATGAAGGTCAAGTTCATTGGAGGTGGGTCCTCTAAACAGCAGTTTTACCTTCTTACGTGCTAAGGGTTACAATTCGTGTCTGACTATTCCAATTTCATTAAGGGGTGATCAGCTCCAAATAAATGGATAAATATGCTTATAAAAATATTTCTAAAATCAGATAGCAGAATTCGTATTTTCGTTCCATCTGCTATGTGCACATCAAGCACGCCTCCCGTCAAATTTTTCATTACTATAGATCCGCATTGGGCCGATAAGTTTTTTCTTCTTGTTGCTTGCAGGTCATATTTTATGCAGCGCCTTCATGATCAAACAAGCTGAAGACAAATTGATTGAATAAAATCATCCCACTGACTTTCAGTATAAATTTATAAACTATTCTCATGAAAAGAAAATATTCATTTCCTCAATTTTGATAATTTCAAAACGAGAACTGCTTCTCACTTGCAACTACTTTTCGTTCTTACTTTTCTATACTTTTCGCTCACGAGTAATAAATTATGTTTTGGAAACGACATTTATTTTAACATCGCGTGCCCCTCACAGGCAAGCACGCCAGCAAACGCATCGCTTGCTTTTAATATTAAACAGAGGCGCGAATGCGAAATTATTCGACGAAAATTGTCACAACAAAGCGCTTTATTGCAGCGAATTATTAAACTTCCGCTATGGGCGTTTGCAATTCTCTCGAGTTTGTCATCCAGCTGGACACGCGGGTTAGTAATTTTTTAAAATTTCAAGCGCACGCGGCGAAGCGAGCTTTTACCGTGTAGCCCCTGTCAAACAAAATATTGCGGTGCAATTTAATGGTTCACCCATTCGCTTGCACCTGGGGAGTTCTGAGCAGTCTTCTTTCATCGCATCCATCCTACATTCAAGGGATAATTCCAATTATATATTCTATTCGTTAGCGTCACGCGAAAAGATGGCAGCGACGCGACGAAACAAAGCCGGTGAAACGAAGCGCCAGACAGCGGAAGATGGGCACGAAAAGTACATTAAAATTAAGAAAAGCGTTCGTTGGTAATAAATATTTAGCAGCACGTACTTTACGCCAATCAGAAATTCTGTTTCACTTACGACACGATTGTTACAACAAAAAAGTAATGAAAGTTCATTAATACATGATATTCACCAACTCTCGTTTCTCCGCTTGCATTCTTCCAATATTAAATATGTAATACGAGACACAACGTTTAATGCAACTGTTTGCAAGTTTATTCAAAGACATTTCACAACTCAACAAACGAATAAATTAAACTGTTCCACCGTGGCCGTTCGTATAAACTACAAATCAACAAACTTCAGCTTCGAACAATATTATCGTTGGAAACGTACACATACCGACTATATGTATAATAGTATACAATAAACCGACTGGCTCCTGGTTCGAAAGAACCGAATCGCTATCCCCACTTCTTTGTTCGAAGTCGCCGCGCAGAGCGAGAAATCCGAGAACGATAGAGGCGTGAAGTCGTAAATCTTGACGGTCGAGTGAACAGTGACGTTTTTTAGTATAAGCTGCTCCAGTATCGCTTAAGTGTTAAAACGGGAGGACATGTCATATTCTATCCTCTAAACTGTAGAGTCTAAAGTATAGCATTTCATCTCGACGTAAGGCTTTCCAAGACGCAGTTCCTTTACGTTTAATAAACACTGAAAGCCGATTTTCCGAATATTAAAAATTATCAAAAAATAGGGGTGTGTGTGACACGGAATTAGTGAATAGGAGCGTGCTTCATTCGTGGAATGAGAGGGCATGGCGTATTATATTCTTCTGTAAAGAATAACATTTCGCGTCGACGGAAGACTTTACGGTTTGCCGCTATCTCAAGCCTCTCGCTCGTTGGCCGTGTTTTCATTCTCGTCTCGTTCGAGAACAATGTAAAGTCGAACAGTATATCTGTTCCGAAAGAAACGACTGGCCGGTCCCGAACCAGTCAGTACTTTCGGAACATTACTGTAGTTACTCCATTAGCTTCACCAGGGGATTTTCCAGTAGCCGGCGAACGAGAGATCGTCCACGCTCTCCGACCGTTAGAAAGTTCTCCGTCCCGAGCCGAAGGAGAGTTTAATTCGAATTCCATTCGTGTCTTACAGCAACCAGGTAGGTAAAAGTCAAGATAAATAGCACGGATCCGTGTCGTAAAGTATCTAGATGCGAATATGGTTACGAGCCATCCGGACTATCGTTCGGAGGATTTAGTGCGCTTGCCCGTTCCGAGTTAAAATCAATAAATATATCGGTTCACCAGAGCCTCGCGCAACGGCGTTCAACTGTTCTCTACTCCCAGGAAACTGCACCCCTGAGCGCCGATATTTTCCGCGGGAAGTTATTAATAACGCCGAAGCATAACATTCTTCAGCGTGCACCGTAAGCATTCAAATTCAGATTTCTAAAGCATCTCCAACCTTTTCGTCATCTCCCCCCCCCCCCTCATTTTTTAATCTCCTCAAAAGGGAGATATAATATCAAAGTGATGAATTTTACCGCGCTCAAGAAGTAAAATCGATAGGTAGCTATGATCAGGAGTACGCTTCGCGAAGAATGTAATTAATTTTCGGAATTCGCTTGTTGCTTGCGGGGAAAATAGCGAGCGGGCAATTTCGCATGATTGTAGCGGACGGAAATGGCTGACTGTAATACATTATACAAGAATGCAGTAGAACTGAAACGCGTCCAAACGGCGCGAGTTAATATTGCTAGGAGAAAAATCAAGGTGGGCAATAAAAGCTATTGTGCTATTTGCAATCGGGTCGACAATAATTCGTGAATGATTCTATGCAACGTCATTCGGTTCCACCCGAATGTGATCAACGAATTACGAAAAAGTTTCAACAATGTTTATGCCACGTGTAGAGTATTCCACTCTTTTATCATTGAATCATTTAAAGTCCAATTGTACCATTCGGTGACTGCGATACGTGCAGCTGATTGCAATCAACGTTTTCCATTAAATTATTAAAAAATGGAGTTGGGTTCTCGCAAAAGGAAAAAGAATTAAATGCTACACAGCGTGTTTTCAATACTCTCGTAGGTACATACATATTGGCGTTATACAGCGTTGGAACACTCGATTAATTTGTGAAAATGTGTTCGATCAGTTATAGGGTAATAACAATAAATTGCACGTCCCAGTTTCTGTTCACATTGTAATGTTAAAATACTTTCCCTTTGCACTATGCGTGAGTACAATATAAATACTGTTCGCACTGCTTTCTGAATTCTACTTTTACACCTACAAAGTGTATCAATGTCAATTCAAGAGATCGAAGAACCTTGGCAGCATTTCATAAATATATCCGGTATTTTCGAAAACTTTGGCGTTAGCGTAATCTGTCCACTGAACAAACACTTCAGCTGCATGTCCGTAAAACTAAATATTAACAAATCGTTATTTAATCGCCTGAATGCTATTAATATAACTTGACTGTGTTTGACTAAGGTCAGACACTCCCGAACACAATTCTATAACCTTCATTACAAGCCTGGCTTATGACTTAATGAAAAATGTGCGAAATGACTAATCAATGTGCTTAAATTTCTAATGAATGAACAAAGGTGCCCCAATAAATGAACAGAATAATATATTTTGAAAAAACGTGATTTTTGAATGTATTCTATTCATGACAACTGTTACAAAAAGTAAAAAATATTAATGTTAAATAATAGGTGGTTGTATTGAAGCTCAAAAGCGAAAAGGACTAGTTTCATTCATTGGTTGAACATTCTAAAGCAAAGCATTTACAAGGAGTTCGCCAATAAACGAACAAGCAGGTTTCGTTACCAAAGCTGTCTGTCCATTTAATGGTAGCAAACATTTTTAAGCCGTGCTAGAGCATAAGTGAATAAAATGCCAATGTCTTTTGGATAAAATTAACATTAAAATCTATGTAAAATAAGAAGTGAATACAATCAAGGAATTTTTGTTTCGTAAAAAAACCTCTAAACTATATAATTTTATGAATAAACTTGTCGAATTATTGACCTCAAGATAACAATACTTACCCTGAATTCATGAGATATACAGGGTATGCCGTAACTCATACAAGAGCCGGATATGGGAAATTCTTGAGGCGATACTGAACAATTTTTTTCTTTGGCAAAATGTCGTTTCAGGCTTTGTTTTTGACTTATTAACGAAAAACACTAGCCACTCGGAGCACGCGCAAAGCCCGCGCTCAGGGACGGAATGTCGCGTGGCGCAGGATGGTGACACTCGGCCGAGGTCCCGATCCAACCGCGTTGGTATAGCATTTTTATTCATTATTTACGAATTGACATAATTCTTCATTGCATTGATTCAGTATTAGACGCAACTTTCGCTCCCTGCTAGACCGACGCGTTTGGATCGGGACATCGGCCGAACGTCACCCCCCAACGCGACGCGACGTTCCGTCCCTGAGCGCGGGCTCTACGCGCGCTCTGAGTGGCCAGTGTTTTTCATTAATAAGTCAAAAACAAAGCCAGAAACGACATTTTGCCAAAGGAAAAAGTTGTTCAGTATCACCTCAAGAATTTCCCATATTCGGCTCTTCTATGAGTTACGGGACAACCTGTATAAGTGTAGTGCCGAACAAACTGTAAACAAAAAGGAGATCGCTTTCGCGAGGCATCTGCGAACTTCAACTAGAATTTCTATATAAATTTGAACATAAAAAGGGCAGTATAAACGTTGTTATTTTTAATACGAATTATGTTCATTCACTGGAGTGTGCTCATTTACCGGACAGATCGTCTTATTCTGTATAATTTGACACGACAGCTGAGTGTTCGAAACGCAAAACAATACAAATAGGTAAATTTATAATGAAATGCGATAACTGCACAATTTCAGTACAATATCCATAATTCAGTTTAATTTAGTCTCAGCCCCAGTAGTTAATAACATCTCTATGTATCATATTAAACATCACTTTTAATTTCACATAAAGTCACCCCAGCCATTACCACTTTTCTTTAAAAAGTCTGTTTTCCAATCGTATTATTCTTGAATTAACGCTCTTCGCATTTTCTGTTCTAATATATTACTCTCCTGCCTATTCTGCGAAATAATTGGTTTGCTCCGTGGTTCTTAAACAACCAATGAAGTCTACTCCGAGGCAAATTATAAATAATATAATACTTTACTTAAGTAATATTTTGTAATTATTGGGTGGGTAAACGTTATCAATAAGGGAGCCAGCTCCGATCAGTTTGACCTTATAATATGTTGCCAAGGACATCACTTTGAATAACTCTTTCCTGTACATGTTACCGTTGCTCGGCTTTAGGTTCGGTAAGAATATAAAAAAGTAGAGTACTTTTATCGTCCTCTACAGTTGATATGTCGTTTTAGTGATAAAATGAAACTATTAAAAGAAAACTATACTGAAATAGCCGAAATCCAGGAAAGTCGACAAACTACATAACTACCAACGTCTTTGGCAAATGTCTCGAAAACTAAAGCCGAGCGACGGTAACACATATAGGGGAAAGTTGTTCAGAACGATGTCCTTGACAACATATTTCAAGGTCAAAGTGATTGAAGCTCCCCTATTTCATCAATATTTACCATTGGTAGCTCGAATATCGTGAAAATGTGTAATAATTCATTCCACAAAAAAATTCACCGATAACTTCAACATTCACAATTTACGCAGAGTTCGACATATCTGTAATTATACAAATACAGGTAATGCGACACATCGTTACTTTGTTTTGAAATATTAATTAGCCAATCATCAACTTACGCACAGTTTAATCAATAACTACTGATTTTGCATAGCATGCGAGCAATTTACATCTAGTATAAAACTGTTAAGATTGTTAACATGTAAGCGAATAAACAGCATACTATTTTTTTATGTTCGAACGAGATATTACGCTACTAGTTTCATAGGAAAACTTTAAAAGAAAGGCTTGCAATTCACGAAGCACGTTATCAATTACAAAAAGGAACAATCATCGCTGCATGTGTCAAACATTTACTCATATTGAAAAATATGTGCGACAACATATACAGCGCTACAGAAAATAAGGTGTACCACATTCGTTTTATTGGAGCATGTAGGCATTATATATATATATAATGCCTACATGCTCCAATATATATATATATATATGTAATGCAAAGAGGTAATTCTTAAGTGGTAATGGTTATATAATATAATGAAAAATGATATTAAAGGAAAATGGCAATTCACATATTAAGTAGTACACCCTTTACTTGTTTCTACATGAATCAATTAAAATTCATTTTATATCACGTACTTCTGCTGTCAGTGTGAAAAGTTTTTAACATCAGATACTATTAAACAAGTAGATTACATACGGAAATGTTTTATCAAAAGTAGGTACTCATCGAGTTGAAAGTAGTCCATAACATTGAGAACAAGTTTTGAAATACCACAATTTGAAGCATTACGTGATAGAATGTGAAATTATGAGCAACTGGAACGCTTTTACGTTTCCGGGACAATGTTTGCAGAATGTCATGCAAATTGAACAGCATTAAAAAATCGAAATTTTAAAAACTATTAGCAACGTGAATTAATTTGTAAGGGTTTTCAGAAATTTGTTGGTCATTGCAGTGGTTTCAAAAACAAATCTTTCTCAATCTTATCAGTAATCACTATTGTTAAAAAAAAATACCCAACCGAATTAGTTATCAATCCTAATATTATAGAAAAATTACACAGTTCTGTATGATGTATCTATAAATATGCATTTAGTAACCTTCTACAGGATAATTTTGGATTTGTGACTGCCATCTCTGGTTATTTTTAAAAATTTAATTTCGTATCTGGTTTACTATGGATCAGCTTCCGAATTGCTATATGTGTGTTGTATAATACAAGCGATAAATTTTCACTAGCTTTCGAATACGTACGCCTAAATTTTCGTTGGTATTTATCGTCCTTTTATCTCGGGAATATATATATCATAAGACATAATATGACATAAAGATACCACAAGGTATTTCAATTTCACAGGTATTTCAAGGTTATTCAAAAATATGTAAATAGTACAAAAGAATCACTTTTCCTATTAACACGTTCATTTTGTAGTGAACTTGTAGATTAACCGCTCCCTTCCGGGTTTCGATGATTTTTTAATATGTTATAGAGATCATCGTCTTAAACAACTGTTACAAAATTAACAGAAACTTTTAAACATTGACAAAAATGTCGGGCTTTTAGTTTTATAAATATTCGCAAATATCTTTCGTTACCTATTTGGTGAACTTTGTCCATATGTTTTTGTCTTTGACACCTCCTTCCATCTATCAGTCATCGATCTCTTTACAAATGTAGATGCATACACAACTTACCAACTCGTTGCTTATCTTATACAAAACTGCTTAAAAGTTATTAAAATATGAAAATGCATTTGGATTAGAGTGATAAGGCTAGGTTGGGTTGTGTTTGCTGGGTGCAAGGGGTCTGCAGGGCGAAGCCCCCCCCCCCCCCCCCCCGAATATTTACACTAGTTTAAGTGGCTTTATTACACATTAATATGGCTATGAGCAGAATGCAATGCACTAAAAACGAAAGTTTTTGCAATACCCCGGAAACTAAAAGAGTCCGACATTTTTGCTAGAGAAAAAAGTTGTTCAGATTTGTAGAACATGTCCGGAAACCATCGAAATCGGTGAAGGTGCGATTAATCCACAAGTTCACCCATTTTTTAAATAGAACGCCACTATTTGTGCTATTTATAATGTTTGGTATAGGCTTGAACCAAAATAAATCGTTCCTCATAGAAAAAAGGCGTGATGCATACGTATGCGTCACCCGCTATACGGTCGAAGTTTTTTTGGCAAACCCACAAATCCTTTTAATCGCGACTGGTTGCATTCAATTTTCTTTACGTTGTCGTTCTTACTTACGTACCATGGGTGATAATATCGATAAAAGTTTTGAATTTAACACTTTTCTCCAATCTTAATAACTAATAGGATCATAGAATTGCGTAACTCCAAACTTATAAAAACTTCTTTCGAATCTACTGGCAAGAAAATCACCACATGTTACATAAAATCGATGTTTAGAGAAAAAGTAACTAAAAATATCAATAGCAGTAGTATCAAACAAGAAAAACTGTAGCCCACATTAACGCGTGCGATGAACAGCTACCGAAAGGTAAAAAATGGTCTAAAAACGGTCTAACCTAAAGTAAAAATGGCTTGAATGTATCAATAGTGGATTTCATACTGAAGACGTATGTAAGGGCCCAACCCTTTTTTCAATAAGGAACCATGGCCACAGTATAGAAATTACCAGTAGCGACACTCGCTCAAAATCGTATCCCAGAAATGCTACAGAGCATGCCCCATATTACTACTGACAAGATGGCGTCAGTTTCCCTGCATAGCATCTTTGTTCTCCTGTGCGCGTTCATGCCATGCAGCGTTATTTTGTAGCGTAGCAACAAGCAATCAGAACAACGCGCGCTACAATACGAACAACATGGCCACCTGTCGCATGACCTCGGATACCAACATCAAAGGAACCGACACGGAGTGTCGCTACTTGTTATTACTATATGTATTCTACCATTACGCATACGTATGCGCCATCCGCTATGGCCGTGCTAGAATTCTTCGTCTTGCTTCCCAGGTATACTCGAATATTACCCTTGCGATCGTAGAATTTTTAAAGTTGCTTCAAATACTGCTACACTTCTATGTATAATTGAGTGTTTAGCTAAACACCAAAGAATTTCTTAAATTTCACTACCGCACTGAAATCATGTTCCTTATGTAAGGAGAATTACATTATTCCGAGTATTATTTTCATTTACTAGTCATGTACTGCTAATGTGTGATTATGTTAAGTTCGAATTATCAATGTGTAGAAAATCAACAGCATTTTCTCACAAAGAACTCTGTTAGTTTAAGCCAAATTCGGTGAATACGTGTGCAATTTTGCCCATTCCAGAACAGTTTTCCTGTTTTCTTAAGACCTTATTTTTGTCAATAGATACTAACATGAAATCCTGGTGCTCAACATTGTCTCTGATTGCTCCTGCTCAATCTATACTGCATAAGGGTCACTTTTTTAACGAAGTGCCTGCTGAAATAGTTGGCATTACTCCAGAAAAACACCTATGGATATTTTTAACTTAATATTCATTGAAAACCATATCCTGGTCTTGTCGCTATAAGAAGCAAATTATATTTACATTGCAGCAGCTGAGCATATGCATTCTAAAGGTTAACTAGGAGGCACTTGAAAATGTTGAATGTTGCTGTACATTGCATATGAGATTTCACTGCCCGCGAGAATCGGTATTTAACGAGCGTCAAACTGGGGGTTTACAATCGAGTCTAGTAACGATTGTCCAGTCGCCCGAATGATATATAATTTCGAATGAAATTGTTGGACAAAGGAGCCAAAGCTGAAAGCCCGTTTGAACGATGTCTTAAGGTAAGGGGTTCCTCACCTACAAATCCGATTTTCCCTAACCCAACGCAACGTTCTCCAACATTCGTGTACCCTATCGTATTCTGTAGGTGCATAATGCAAATAAATTCCGAAAACGGAAGCATGTTCGCCCGCGATGGAGTTTGCAGGCTGTCGTATCACACAATGCACGCCTGAAAACATCTGCCCGACGTAACATCACGAAACCAGCGCACGTATCAAGAGTGAGTCATGACAAACGAAAATAATCGTCCCAGATGCTCTCTGATACCTGTGAGGCTTTAAACGTCACGTGTGCTTGAGCGGTACAGAAGGTTACATGTATTATGAAACGTCGCATTTTTTACTACCTTGCTGTATAATTACTGTAGAGGTATTTTTTTCAACAGACAGATGATATGCGTGTGAAATTAATGAAAAAAGCTATTCGTGTTGGTAAATGAGTGGAAACCAATCTTGCTGGACGACAACGCAAAACCTCGTGTTACACGACTACTTTTGTGACGGGCAATCTATAATATTTTGCAATGAAAAAAGTAACATTTGAAGAATTACAAAATTCTAGAAGTGATTATTACTTTATAAATCTAGGATGTTTCAAATACACTGGCGCGCAAAATTAGGTTACAAGGCACGAAACTATAGTATGACATTTTCAATCACATTTATTACTATTTCCTATAATTAAAGGGTATAGCCGGATAAGGGGTTCAAAAGTGCCCCCAAACCAAATTCGATTTTCCATGGATCATTCGATAGCTTATCAAAAAAGTACAATGTGTGCCAAGTTTCAGCTCCGTATCTCGACTAGGGGGGGAGTAATTGCCAAAAACCAAAAATCACATTTTTGACAATTTCTCTCATCTGTGTGCATGGAAAATTTTGAAAAAATTCAGGGCCCCTCTAATTAATCAACCACATATTATAGAATTTTTTCAGATTTTTTAATTAGAAAACCAATCTGTGAAAAATAAAAAACGGAAAAAAAAATAATGAAAAATGCCAGTTTGGGAATGAAGGAGTCGCAGTACTAGATTCATATTTTTTTTAATAAGTACATATTATTGGTACTATTGTACTGATTTTTTTTTCAGATTTTTCGATTTGGTGCGCCGTAGTTTAAAAAATCAAAAACTAACTTTTTCCTTGTTTCTTGCGTGCCCCAGTCACTTGTACAGCGATTTTTGGTACATTCTTTATTAAATAAATGCTTTATGCAATGCTCAATGTTTTTACGCATAGCAAACAAACACAGGAACTAATGAAACTAAATAAACCGAACCATTTGTCATTACGTCATGCGCATTATACTCCGTATTACATAAGGGATTTTCAAGAGCGTCGGTGGTCCTGCGGCACAGTACATGACTGCCAAGCCGCTGCGCTAACTTTTCGTAGGTTCGAGCCCTTTTTAGGTAACTTTTTTTTTGCTTTTTTCTCTAATTCCAAACTATATCAAGATGTTCAATGTTTGTTTAAAAATGTTTTAATAATTTTTTTTTAATATTTTACTCTGTAGTGAACGTAAATATGACTTTGGGGTGCTCTTTATGCTACCGTTTCAATTACGGTATTTTTTAACATTTCCTACGCTGAAGTAATATGTGTGAAGGATTTGCGAATCTCTTACCTTTAATGGTTGTAGGTGGATTGTGTTAAAGATACTTATCTTTAATAATTATAGATAGGTAGCAGCGAAAATAGCCCGTGATGTCCTGAGTGTTTCTTTTAGTTTGTTCAGTTCCTTTTCCCCATACTCTAGCATAAAAAGCACCCCAAAGTCATATTTATGTACACTGCAGAATAAAATATTTAAAAAAATATTATTAAAACATTTTTAAACAAACATTGAACATCTTGATATAGTTAGGAATTTAAAAAATAGGCAGAAAAAAGTTACCTAGAAAGGGCTCGAACCTCCGAAAATCCCTTACGTATTACGGAGTATAATGCGTATGACGTAATGACAAATAGTTCGGTTTATTTAGTTTCATTAGTTCCTGTGTTTATTTGCTATGCGTAAAAACATTGAGCATTGCATAAAGCATTTATTTGATCAAGAATGTACCAAAAATCGGTGTATAAGTGACTGGGGCACGCAAGAAACGAGGAAAAAGTTAGGTTTTGCTTTTTCCAGCCTCCAAATATTGTTGGTGTAGTAGCGTGCAATGTTCTGATTGGTTGTTGCTACGCTACAAAACGACGTTGAGTGGCGTAGTTGCGCACAAGGAAAACATAGATGCTATGAAGGGAAACCGACGCCATCTTGTCAGTAGTAATATGGGGCAAGCGCTGTAGCATTTCTTCGACACGATTTTGAGGGAGTGCTGCTATTGGTTATCCTATACTGTGGCTATACTAAAAGACAAAAGTGTTAATTCCCCACGTTTAGTTTAACGGAGGTGGAAGCTCAATGTTACACTGATTTTCCAAAATGATGAGACCGAAAATGTACATACGGGTGAATATATTTTACAAAGATTGTACAGAAAGGAAAGAAACGGTTCGGTGAATAACTTGAAGTTCGGAGTTTGTCAGTTTGACACGATAAGTTGAGTTCGTTACTCTTTGATTACTGAAATATTAATGATCTTATCTCTACATTTTTAAAATTTGGTCACAACACGGTACAGAGAAGGAGGGGAATTTGTGAGGATTTGAAAATTGGTGCAAGGAAGCTATGAGTTTTAAATGGTAAGAAGCGACTAGGAAGGACCCGGGGGGGGGGGGGGTGTAGTCAAGTGTCTAGTGGAAGGGGCGAACTTAGAGGGTTGTCGGGTATGGGTTATTCCCGGCCCTCAGGTAAGAGGGTAGCATCGGCCTTACCTTCGGAAAATGTGGCCAACCAGTTTATGGACTGCAGTTGGTTGACGAGACATGTACAATGGTTTTACGATTACTGCGACCCAACAAAAAGCAATAATGCAGGTTTCCAACCTAACCAAATTACTGGCTGGATTCGGTTATGTTACTAATCTACTTTATCGCTTTTGCCTTTTAGTCATTCGGTATTTCCTTTTAATAACATAACCAAATACTCTTTAAGCTAGGCTACTAACCTAACCAAAGCAAACCAAAATACGTAGTAGTAAACACAGTTTTGCAAACATCTCGAAAACTAAAGGGATAAAAAACGTAAGCAAGAGATATCTATATACCTAAAACTGTGCTGAATGCAATATAATGTAGCAAGTTCACATAGTTTTGAACTAACTTTTTTTAAGACTGTTATATGTACAGGAAATGTTGTTCAGAATAATGACCTTGACCACATATTTCACGGTCATTGAAATCCGAGGTGGTTCTGTTATTCCGCATAATTATTAGTATATGCACTAATTGTAAGATAATGCTGATTATGTAAAGATAATGCTGAAAAATATAAGGCCGAGTGTATCAAAAGGATGATGTGTTTCAACTGCATTTATCAAACATCAATTTAACATAAGCATGATCCCTGAAACAACTGATAGCTGCAGTAATTATGACTTTGTGTTCCTTTCAAATATAATTTCGTATTTATAATTGAAATATACAAAAGCGAGCTCCTGCACGCAACCTAAATTGGCACAATTATTTGCGAGCTCCAAGCCCAAGGGGCATGACTATAAGAAATATACGAGTGTACAAAAGATAAGGTTGCTATTTAAAATAGACTCATTGACATCACCAGCACGAGAACTCGTTCCCCGCTAAATTCCCGATGCAATTTCGCCGCGCCGCGCCAATTGAATTTATCGAGGTTATCTAAATGTCGCGTACCGCTAAATGACGTTGTCCGCGAAGCGTCATTAGCAGTTTTCCAATTTAACGCGGGTTATTGTGACCAAGCAAGAAGCTATCAACGCCAGCGACGCGGGCAGATATTTCGTGCGAATAGTACGCGTTTGCTTCGAACAACTAACAGAACAGGACGAGGAGGAAGATCATAGGGAAGAAACAATAATGGAGACACAAAGCCCTTTCCCGATCGAATGAACGTATATACCCGGATATAAGGCAGCCTAGGAGCGCAATACGATCGCATTCGTTGGTTTCCTCGTGACATATCACGAAAGGTTTCACCATAATGCCACAGTGTGCCTCGACATGGCCACAGCGCTTATTATAGCCGCTCGAGTTAAAGGGCAACCCTCCTCGCGCAAATCGTAACAGTTTTACGAAACCGACTCAGCGATTCGACATCGAGTCTATCAATCTCTATAAAATCTGTGTCTATTTGGTGCCCTCGCAAATGGATTGCGCAACGTCTATACCCTTATTGTTGACTAAAACGTACATAGATCACGATCCAGCAGCCCCTCAATCTGACAGCAATCCGATGGCTGATCGTCAGATCCTTGGAATCGAAGTGATGTTTCCATTTTCAAAAACGCATCGAGTTACTGATTTGCGAATATTGACAACGCGTAATACGTACGTAGTTTTTCAACACCGCTAGGAGGAGCACACGTAACGAGAAAGGAATAAAAATGCAGAAACATTGACCCGCTGTGTTGAAAACCTTGTTAACGTCGGGAAAACTTCTTCTCCAAATTGAAATTCGGCCGGTCGTTGAATGCGTGCGAAACGCTCCGGGAGCCTTTAATTTCCTGTATTCCACCGTACTTCTCCAGCGGCCTGTGTACGTCGAAATGAACCATCGCGCTTTTGCGGACTGCTATATGGAAATTTTCGAACCCGTGTCAAGCTTTAACCATACGCCCGCCATTCGTCTACGGTGCAATCGAAAACGATAAAAGTATAACAAATATAGAGGTGCACGATGGAAACCTTTTATGTGTACTGCACTGTTGAATTAGTTTCAATAGTTTATTCATATGTGTACAGGGTGATCGGCTACATGCGAGCAAAACTGAAAAGTGCGATTCTATGAGTTAAAATAAGACGAAGCAATAGAATAAATTTTTTTCGCTTAAGGTTTCGTTTTCGAGAAAAGAGTTTGAAAGTTCATTGAGCGCATGTGTACTGACGAAGCTACAACCTGGTATAACCGGAAATTGTGGTAAAAACTGAACAAAAATGATTCTTCGTGTCAAAATGCGTGGAAAACAATGAATACAATTTTTCATACCACGCTTCGTTTTCGAGAAAGTTGAGTTTCAAAATATGCGTGTACTCAAGTAGCCGCAATTTGCTAAAACTGGCTTCCTTAAACTGAATTTTCTTGAGAACGAAGCATCGTATGAAAACGTTTTATTATTGATTTTCAGCTTATTTGGACATGAAAAATCACCCTCTTTCCGGTTTTACCACAATTTCCGTTTGTACCAAGTTGTAGCTCCTTAATTACGCGTACTCTCGATAAATTCTCTCGAGCTTTTCAACTTTCTTGAAAACGGAGCGTAGTATGAAAAATTAAAAAATATTATTCTTTGCTTTTAACGCATTTTGACATGAAGGATCACCCTGCTTTCGAGTTTGTCGCGATTTCCGGTGGTACCAGGCTGTAGGATATTTAGTACTAGATATTTAGTACTAAATATTTATTTTAAATGGTTATTCCATTTTTTTCGTCTTCTTTTAGCCCGTAGATTTGCCCCTTTCATTTTTGCCCACATGTAGCCGAACACCCTATCTAAGAAAAACAAGATATAACATAGTTTCAGTATAGTGCAATTTGAAAAATTATTCTGTATAATGCGTTCCTTTGATGTTTAATGAGTGCTCATAATTATTTGAACTATACATAATTTCTACTTCACTTCTGCATTTCAAGGCAGACAAGAATCGGTTGTTATTTTCAGCCCAAAGGATTTTTGCTTTCAATAACGTACAACATCTATTTTTATTACAATTACATCTACTATGAAACTTTCCAGCGTAAAAAAATGGATAAATAAATTAAAAATATTTATGAAAAATCATATCGCCACATCAATTTGCAAAGTTTAACTTCACTTTAATAAAAAAAACTTGTTTTTTATGCACATAAATAGGCGAGTTTGAAGAACATTTAAATCAATTTGGCATGAAACATTTGTTAGTTACCGATTGTAATAACCTATTTTTGGGCAGTTTTAGGCAACATTTAAATTAATAATTATTCAAAGATTTAAATAATAAGGTATTTGTTATTTGGATATTTAAATAAAAAGCAAAAATAATTTATTATTTGACAAAGACTAAATAAATTATTTAAAACAATAACGTTGATTGTTATTTACAAATACAGTTTCAGTTATTATTTTTCAATTACTATTTATTATTCATAGTCATTAAATAAATATTGTGTACCCGACAATAAAATGTATATTTATAAAATATAACACACCTATGCCACCGTCGATTCCAGTCGAGTGGATACTTTCTTTGACCGATATGCCAACATCGACCAAAGTTTCAGAGAGTACGTTTGAAAAAAGAGTAGTTTTAAAGATAAACATGAACTACGAACTATCTAATGGAAAAGTGAATTACTACGAAAAATAGTTGTATTTATGTCAATATTAGACATACATGTAATAACGATATTAATTTCGCCACGTTTTCATTGTATGTACGAAGTACAAGAAATAAGAGAAGACAAAGAAATGATTTATTTGCCACCTAAATCGAAATAAAAAATAATCTTTTATTTGCAGGTAAGAAATAATAAATAGATCACTTTTGGCAGTATTTAAATGACCTTTATTTACATAAAAAGTTTACTTGTTATTTGTAATTACAATCACACGTTTATATATTTATTATTTATTATTTATTATTTACATAAAAAATTGACCAACGCTGTTCTAGGGAAATTAGACTTCAAATACTTATCAGAGATAGTGTATGATGCACAGTTTTCGACTATTTAAACGTCCCACAAGATGGTCCTATGGCTAAAGCCATACAATTAACAATTATACAATTATCAAACAACAATTATCAAAAATGGATTTAATTGATTAGAATAATAAAACAAATCCAGGCGCTTTCTGGAAAGAAGTACTTCAGTTTAGAGATGTTTCTGTTTCAGCTCCGTTTGAATATTACCGCATTCTAATCTGCTACTGTTGTAGTAGAAGAGATTGTTACACACAGTGAAATTATTTCATAATATTGATTCGTTCGGGAACATGTCATCCGGGACGACGGTTGGAATTTTCTACAAATGTTTATAATCATAAGACGCGTACGCGACCAAGCCCGCACCTGCACACTTGAGACCCCTCCTAAATGAAACTCAGACGCTGGGAGAGACAGACCAAATTCCTGGGAGGCGCCAGCCCTACAAGGAATAAACAGAATCCGGAAAATCAGAAGACAGTGGCGCTTCACACCCGCCAAATAGTCCGGAGATCCGGAATCCTTCCATCCGCACCTATCGGCTACCTGACGACGTCAGCTGTCCAGAGAAGCGCACTCTTTCCCTTTGCCATGCCTCTCGGCTATCCGACGCTTCGCAACCGGCGGCCAGTCCTGAGAAAACACGGACCTCTTCCCGGGTCAGTCACTCAAGATTGACCTGTTAACCTACTACCCAAGTATCAGGTGTAACGAAAAACCCTAGAACCTTTTCCCGGCCAAACTCGCCAAGCCCTGGCTCGTAACAGGATATTCAGCTCGGTGAATTACATGGAATCCAAACTTAGAAATAAAATGGAACTGGAGCTTCCAAATGCTATTATGATGGTTATGACAGCAATGCTAGTTACAGTTGCGACTGTCATGAACTCCCATCCAACATGTTGAATAAGATCGGAACAATTGCTGCATACAAAAAAGATCCCACTACTTCTACTCAACCAAGCTCGTACTGAAAATGAAGTTCAAGAGGATGATTTTTTGCTTTGATTAATGTAGATTTATCAACGTAAGTAGTAATACTAGACTTTATTGCCCAGATCACTTTTTAGATACAGGTCTGGAAAACCTAAACATTTTTACATGTTTTCTATGTATTTTCTACATGTAAAATTAAAAATTGAATTGGCAGCACTGGTGTATGTTATTTGAATTTTTAGCACACGTGGATAAAATCTTCGAAGTTACAGAATTCCTTCAGAATCGAAGCGTTTCAGAGGATTCTGTAAAATATCTCAAGCAGTACTCGGAACCGGGTCACAAACAACCTGAATGCGAACGTAGATTCCTCGTCAATAAGTAGTTTTTACAACCTTCCAATTAGCAATGGGTATTAAAGGACGTGTGTAGCTGTATAATTTAGCAGTGGGACGATTAACGGTGCGGACCCGAGTCGAAAGTGGCTGGGACAGTGTTCGCTACAACTGCAATTGCTCTGCCCACACTCCGTGACTTGAATCGCTATATAGTAAGACATAAGAAAATTACCATCGTCAACTGGCGCACCCTGATTCAAAATGGCGATTACGTATTTTAAATTCGTCGTTACATCAGCGCTAATTTACTTATCCTAAGAATGCTGATAAAAAGGATTTATACAGCATGTCGAACTCCAATAGACCGCAGTAAGCTGGAGAATGAAGTTTATCGCGCAACGTACTATTCACGTCCAGAATGAAGTCTCCTGAGACGGTACAGGGGTAAGGCGGGTACCCAACGCTGCCCACGTATAACGGCAGAAGCTCCAGCCTGATAGGTTACGTATTCTCTTTGTAATATACGTCAGCGATATGTAATTGCTTCGAATTCGGCTCTAACTAATCAGACCTGCATTCCTTACAAGAGACTTCATTCTGGACGCGAATAGTAGTTGTTGATTCCACTTTTTTCTGTACGGTATTGGTAATGGCTACACACTGAGTCGCTTAAAAGTTGGCAATCTGAAAAATTCGTTAAATTGTTGAGATACGAAAAAAAATAAAGTAGAAAAAAGATGTTGTTTGATTGATTAAAGGTTTTGGTTTTGTTCGCAGTAAAAGAGAGGCAGATGATATTCTGGGGTACCCCCCCCCCTCCCGCTTCTCTAGCGCCGCCGGCTACACCCTGGGGGGTTTATATTTTAGCACACTTTTTTTATATCCATGGCCTTTATTGTCCATTAGTGACTACGACCAATTGTAGTCCTAGGTGTTTAAAGATACATCGTTTCGTCGTTTCATTAAAAAAAAATATAGGTGCTTCTGAACTCTTTGCCTTCCCCCCCCCCCCCCCCATTAAAAATTTTCTTTGCTATATAATTGTCCCCTTGGAACCAAGCAACTTTTATTTCAAACATTTCTTCGTATCTCCAAAGCTTCAGGAATTATTCGAGTGGCAACTCTTAGGTAACTTTCCCTGTATAAAGATGATGCGTGAAGGTGAATTATATTAAAACAGTACTATCAATAACGCGCTGTGCGCTAATGAAGAAAGGGTCATGCTGTATCAAACAAATACTCGCGAATAAAGGTACCTTATAATTATTATTATTTTTACAATTATTATTGGTAATTACTTGGTGACTTATTAAAAACCACATTCTTCAATAATTACCTTATTTTTACAGAGGAATTTAAATTGTATTAAACTGCATAAAAGATATGAAATGAGATGCTGGTACAATCCAATGTCTGGTAAAAATTCCAAAGGCGGATAAAGTTCTTGGTAATCGTTAGCGCTAGATGTGAGGTCGCTGGTTGAACCTACTCTTATGAGTTTGATGAAAAGCAGATATACCATGTACAGGGTGTAAAGACTGCCATTGCGTGATTCTACACATTCGGATCAGTGGATATTTGTGAAAAAAAAGCCGGTGTTAAATTGTCCTTGTAAAAAGTGTCAAAGGAACCATGGGCCGCAAATCAACCGCTTTCTTGAAAAATAATGTTAAAGCTACCATTAGTTGGTACGGGTTAGAGCGAGAGAAAGAAAGAAAGGGAGATAGTCTTGTGTCCCTTCCGCGATGCTAGGTTGGCCAGTGCGTCGAGTTGGCCGTCGACGCTCTCAGTTCTATTACTCTAACCCGTGCTAACTAATGGTACCTTTAACGTTATTTTTCAAGAAAACGGTTGAGTTGCGATCCATGGTTCCTTTGACAATTTTTACCCTCATGATGAATAGAATCCAACAGGACAAAAAGCAAGGACAATTTTGCACGTGCTTTTCTTCACAAATGTTTACCGATCCGAAGGTGTAGAATCACGCTGTTGTGGTCTTTACACATAATTTCTTTACACCTTGTGCAGATGTTCGAAATTACAAAGTGTGTGGGAGGAGGGGTGAATTAGGATGTGCGTATATATCACTATATCAAAGAAAGTTATTATAAATACAAAATTCAACGGACTTGTCGGTACTTCACCTAGAAAACTGCACCGGAATTAGCTGTACGGTATTCCGCGAAATTACACTTAATCATTTCCCGTTAATTAAACGTTAATAAAATTGCCCATCTTATATATCATTTCATTTCTCTCTATTACATTAATTTACAGTTGCGTGCTTGGCGTAGAATTTAAATAGTTCGTTTAATTGATACCAAAATTAAGTAATTGTGCAGTTTACCCGGTTTTCGTAAAAACTAATCGAATTTCAAAGAATTAAAAAAGGGCTACGAATTTCTCACTGCATTTTTATATCCTTTTTTTTTATTCCTGACAGGTAGCAACGATTTAAAAGCTAAAAGTAATGTACACGCATGGGATATTCGTGTAATCGCAAAGATTCAGTAATTACATAACAGTACATAAGCTGTACATGGCATTTTATGACGCGCGTGTATTCCCCACTCGGTAACACGGTATCAACATAACGGCCCGGACAGGGGTAACCGCTTTGCATATTCCACGGTAACCGCATCAAACGAAATGTTCGTTCGTGTCAAAACTCATCCTTATAGGAAACTCCTCGAAAATATCTGGCGGTGCTATCGCTTATTCGTTTTCTTTTCAACAAGTCCTCGTGATTCAATTTCAAATCATTCGACTGGCTCGCTGCAAGGACCAGACAGCTCCATCTTTTTTTTTTGTTTTTTACAAAAATTAACCTTTCACGTAAATGTAACTACGTCCACGTAACTAAGTCAGAAGACTTAGACACCTCTGAGTAGTCGGCTTGGTGCAATGGCTGTGGTCGAACTTATCCGTGCGTTATATTTAATCTTTATTTTCTTCAAATTCCAATCCAGCTACAAAATAATCATTCATCTGTATCGACATAATAATTCTTCAGAAATCCTACTGATAAATCAACTGAAGTTTGAAATCGTATAATATTAGCTTGAAGATGTAAACAGATAAGAGCCTTCTCCATTACAGCTGTCAGCTCCGATGTTTGTTATAAAGATGCATTCGCCTTTCTCGCGATCGGTTTACTTTTATTTGCACTGGTCCAATGATAAGAATCTATTTCTTTTCAATGTCAACTTAAGATTCAGAAATATGCATCCACAATCAATTCGACTACAGCCACTTTTTCTTCTTTGCACTCATTTTTCTCAACCCACATTCGGGATGGGATGCTCTTAAATGTGAAACAAGAATCTTTCGTTTTTAATATCCTCCTTGGAGTAATTTCGAAACTATGCAGTGCTGATTTTCAGTATCAACGAAAAACTAACTGGTTAAGTAAATTAAGCGATATATTTTTTTGTATATTGCTTAAATGTATGAAGACTACGTTAGAAATACACTTCGCACGAGAAACGGTTAGTTAGTAATGACATTTTTAACAAAATTTCTTTTTTCTTCGATGGAGCTGTCCATTACTTGCAGCGAAATCAAAGCTCAGCAAATAGAAATTCCTACGTGCAGTCTTATTCATCAATAAGCATACAAATAACGTAGGTAATATATTTTATATACGGAATGTTCAATTATTATCATCTACAGGGTGTTTCGCTACCTCATGCAAATATTTTAAGCGATGGTTGCTGACGCGATTGTGAACAATATTTTCCTTTGACAAAATAGTGGTTAAAGCTTCGTTTTTGAATTACTAACGGAAAACACTGACCAATCAAAGCGCGTGCTCAGCCTCGGGAGTGTTCAAGGCCGCGGTGGAGCGTATCACGATCTTCTCTCGGTTGAGCACGCGCTGTATCCGCGCTCTGATTGGTTTGCGTTTTTCATTAATAATTAAAAAACGAAGCTTTCACCAACATTTTGGAAAAGAAAGAAGTTGTTCAGAATTGCCTCAGCAATCGCTCCTTAAAACATTTGCCTGACGTAGTGAAACACTCTCTACATCAGTCTCTGTACTCAAATTTGGACAATTTAGCATTAGTTACTATGTTGTAGTACCAAAAGCCATTTTTCAGTACGTACTTTTCTACTAACGAAGGAACATCAAATTTTTTGTTGTTTACTTGGTAACGGATATTGTGTATACATCTTCCCTGCTGGTAATGAAAAAATAGCCAAACTTTTATAGGTAGAAACCGAAGAATCTAAGTATGCAATTCTTAAATTTGAAAGATTACACTATCTCAGTAATCAGAGGTTTGTAGTTTTTGTATTACATCTACATGAAAAGTGAATTTTCATTAAAAAATGGAGCTGACCGGTTCTTACATCGGACTCTTCGATCGATGATTGAGTAATAACGTTGTTCAACACGAATTTTGTTTTGCAATATCCACTAGGTGATCCCTGTAGAGTTTCTCATCCTGAATATGAATCCGGAAGCAGAATTGTTCTATCACCCTCAGAGTTTGAAAAACATGTGATTTTGGGAAAAAAAGAGGAATTATGTGAAAATTAAAAACGATAGGAAGTTCATCTTAATCTTAAAAGAAGGTAAGGAAGAGTCTCCTGAATACAACGATATATAACTTTACAATATTTTGTGGTTTTAATTTTTTGTCAATGGCAATCAAAGTTCAAAAATGGGTCAATGCACGTACTCTCCACTCATTACTTTTGCATTTGTAGGAAAACTTAGATCTTTGGCATGAAGCCGCTCCACAGTATCGGATTCTGTATGCATTTCTGAAGAAGAAACAGTCCAGAAAAACTATCGAAACAGTTTTTAATTCGGGCCAATCGAGAAAATGTGCATCGGCAGCGCGTTGACGACGCTTTGCCGCCATGCGGCCATCACTCGCGTATGTCGGTTGGTTAGAGCCGTGGCCACGCGAGATCGACATCGAGTGGATCCCTTTACGTAGCACCTGCTTTCAAACAATAATAAGTGCTTTCTCGGGCAATAATTCCGGAAGTACGACAAAGTCTTATGAATCACACTCGATTGTCAGTATTTCTGCGTAAGTACATACGATTTGTCAATACGAAGCCTTTTAATCCTAAGGAAATTATTTTTGAGCTTTCGATCTAACTGTTCTTCTTACATCTAATTGGTATAAAAGATCTTCTTTGTGCTACATTTTTTCAATCCTGGTAAAGAAAAAAAGAAAAATCTGCCTGCAGTTTTTCTCACGTCAACAAAATTAGAAGTGGTTTTCTTTGCTTACCCTCTGTACGTTGATTATTTATTTTGTCTTCCATTGCATTTATATTTAATTTAAGCGACATTTATATTTCGACAATGTCCTGTGATGAGACTCTCACATCCCTCTCTTCGCGAAAGCTCACGAAATCATATTGCTCTTCCGCTTTCAGCTATATTTCAGAAGAATTGCAAGGTATTTGTTTTAAAAAGATGTACAAATGATGCCTAAATGGGATTCGCGTTGGCTTCAACTACTGATATATTTGGAACAGTATCTCGACTTGCATACAATCATAACAATGAACATTTTGTAAGTTCATAAACAACGTTGCTTACTTCGGTTGACATCCTATCAACAAACCGTGTTTATGCAAAAATACTGAAAACTGAGTGTGATTCGTAAGATTTTGTTGTAATTTCGGAATTATGATCCGAGAATACGTGAATGAAATGAAACATACATTGTTAGAAAGCAGGTACTATGTAAGGAGATCCACTCGATGTCGATCTCGTGTGGCTACGGCCCTGTCGGACCGACACATGCGAACGATGGTCCCATGGCGGCAAAGTGTCCTCAACGCGCTGCCGATGCACATTTTTTTCGACCTGTTCGAATTAAAAACCGTTCCGACAGTTTCTCTGGACAGTTTCTTCTTCAGAAATGTATACAATACTCGATACCGTGAAGCGATTTCATGCCAGAGGCCTAACTTTTCCTACAAATGCAAAAATAATGAGTGGAAAGTACGCGCATCGACTCTTTTTTTAACTTTGATTGCCACTAAAAAACTCCTCTATTGTTTAAGACCAAGATGAACTTTCTATCGTTTACAATTTTCACGTAATTTCTCTTTTTTGCCCAAAATCACATGTTTTTACAAAAACTCTTATTTTTCGAAATCTGAGGGTGACAGAGCAATTCTGTTTCCGGATTCGTATTCAGGACGAGAAACTCTACGAAGATCACCTAGTGGCTATTGCAAAACAGAAAAAACAGTTGAAATTTGTTGGACAGTGTAATCGATGTAAGTGAAACTGCGTAAACTCATGTCTCATTGAGCGACCCCCGAGTTGCACGAAATTAGTTAGGAACATTACAAAAGCTTCAGCAGCAATCTGTGCATCGATCTTTCCCTGGGATCATTCGTTTTTCTAGCGAACCATTCCTGTTTGCGAGTCTCTGAAGCGACAAACCATTCCGCCTGGGACAAACGGTTAAACGCAACGCGTGAGGACTGACTGGACGTCACTCTTAGCGCGCGAACCCTTCAATTTCCAAGAATGCCCATGACACTATTGACTTCCCTGTCTTTAATTTCGCTAGGCATCGCCACGGAGGCGCACACATAAACTGACCGCTTTATTTCGCGCGAGTAATTGTGAGCCAATGGGGCGTTACCGCAGAAATTACAGACGCGGTCGTTCATCATCGTCATCAGTGACACACAGGCTGTGCGCGCCAGAGCGACGTGTCTTTTAAGCGTCCTCAGCGATATAAGCAGGATCTCATCCGCAGGTGATAGTCTCCCTATGTAGAACGCGCGTAGCTGTACGTACGGTTATTATAAGCGAGATGTATGCCCATATATGATAACTGTGCCGTTCTCCAGTTACAGCTCCTCTCTTTTTCCTTCGCTTCCCTCGGCGCCCACCTCATCACGCCTTTTTTCACACCTGACGAGCAGCACGTATCACGAATATGAATTTTTATTTGATCCTTTGTCAACAGTCGCCATCCGCGACAGCGGCAAGAAAGCTGCAGTTTCTCCGAAAGTTCGATTCGCGGTTGAAACTGACCAGGGAGCTCGCTGCTCAACAGTTGCAAATATTCACGGACTCGATGGAAACTCGTGCAGCTCTGGGAAAGACAATAGTGACGAACGAGCTTTGGCTCGTGCAAAAAAGTACAACTAACCAATAAACTCCGTGGACATCGAGACCAGGACCGCGCCTAGAGCTTTTTAGGCCCCAGACATTCAAATGAAAATTTGAATTTTCTGGGCCCTTCCTACACAAGCAAAAAGGTAATAAAAATAAAAAGTGTTAAACATAAAATATTAAAAGTATTATTATTGTTATATATCTTTAAATTAAATTTAAGAGTCAAAGCCAGCGGATTTATTTACTGTATGCAGTTAGTTTGCGCGGAACAAATCACGATGAGTGCGTTCCTTCCATTTCCTTCGTTTGCTTTTCGATTCGTAATAGGCCTGTGCCACTTCCGTGGTGACATTGTAGTTTGCATTGAACAGCCTTACATCATATGTAAAGCGAGATTCGCACGCGAGCTTATGTGCGTACCGACTGCATTACGTAACAGCAAAACATCGAGGTTACAATAATGTGAAGAACTAGATGAGCTTGGAGATCCAAATTGTATCTACCATTTTATATTTTACATTCAGCTATTTTAGATGAATCAATAATTATCACGAGAATTACCGCTGCTTCGTTTGATAAATTACCTATGCACGATAAATTATCTCTGCCAAAAGCTTTCGGCTAACGTGCAATTCGGACGTGTCTTTTTAAAAATACATGGTACCAATAAACTTTTGATATATCCATGTTAAGGGTAGAGGGCTTTTCCGATTTGGTGATATCAATAATTGTCTTGCATAAAAGTGATTCGTCCTTTCCTGTTTCGAACAAATAAAGACCCGACAAAAAAATATGTAAATATTGACTAGACATGTTGACAAATATGTTGACAAATATGTTTGGCCGAAAACTTTTGACAGCCACTGTATAAGCATTTTTGAAAATGTGACAGGAAAACTGACTTACATAACAATGGTTTACCATGCATAACTTGTCGATAATGCGACGTATGTATTTACGTGTAGCTTGTAGTCCGACGTAACCCCTGTCGGAAATGGGTTAAGACAAGTGAAAACGTTGAGTGTCCTGAGGTTGTGAATACCGGTTGCCATTAGAAGGGAACTCAACATTCCAAGCTGGTTTCTGAACGCAGATAACGCAAAGTGTCCGCGTTTGTTGCGAAAAGAGGAAGATACGCCCGACAGGTTCAAATACACTTGCGATCACGCGTCTTGTCGCGCTGATGGAACTGAGAACATCGATATTTATTTTTCCGCAACACGACAATACAGGAGCAACTGCGATAAAGCAACGCAAAGAATAGCGCTCTCGTTTCAGTATTTTTCTTGCCACAGCCCCTGGCCAAAAATTAACACCACCCGCAATTTTCAACAGTTTCCCTCTCCATCGTAAAACATAAAGGACTGAATAAAATTTAATTTAAAATTTTAACAATCATTCAGGTATTTCACACATGCGGATCAATAATTTATATAGAGGGTGCTCCACCTAACTTGAGCATCCCAAATACCTCGCTTCTTTTTTTATGACAGAGAAAATGTCAAAGGAAAAAAATATTTGGTTTGAAGGGCCGAACGTAATGGTGGGTAAACAAATTTTCTCAAGATCACTTCTTACGAGATCTAAAAACCATCGTAGTTCTTTTTAATGAGACTACGTATTTTTAATATGGCTGTATGATAACTAAGGTCAAGGTGATCCTAATGACCTGTGATATTATTACCTTCACGTGACCTTGAGTACGAAACATTCATAAAACTTGCATTATCGATGCAAATGGTGAAATAACCGTGGTTAGATGACTAATGAGGGGAAATTTTAAAATATTGATGAAAACAGTACAACATGAAGATTCCGAAAGAATGAACTGATATTAGCCTTCCTTATGTTTCTCTCCCTGCCTAATATTAGTAAACACTTTTCCTGTAGCCTGTGTCAACAATGCTCATCGAGTGGATTGGACGTGGTGCAGAAATTCGGTGACCTGCACATTCACCCAATCTTACACCTTTAGATTTCCTTCTGTTGGTTAAGATTAAAGCAACAGTTTATGGCGACGTTCCCACAACACCAGAAGACATGAAAGTACGTATCACAACTGTCTGTGCCAACATCAATGGGCAAATTTTAAGTGGAGCTAAAGAATCGTTTACAAATCGTTTTCAGAAGTGTATTGATGTTGACGGACATCATTTTGAGCACACTATTAGAACAAATTTTCCCGGATTAATCATTTAATCACAGTTATTTCACCATTTTTGTCAATAATCCAAATTTGACGAATTTTTCGTATTCAAAGTCACGTGAAAGTCATAATATCATAGATCGTTGGACTCGCCTTGACCTTAACTATCATGCCGCCATATCAAAAATACACATATGTAGTCCCATTAAAAAAAAAACATCGATGGTTTTGAAATCTCGAAAAAAAATGACTTGAGAAAATTTGTTTTCCCACCATTACGTTCACCCCTTCAAACCAAATATTTTTGTCCGTTGACATTTTTTCCTATCATAGAAAATAAGCGAGATATTTGGGTTACTCAAGTTAGGTGGGACACCCTGCATTATGTTCAATATCTTATTATTTTTCACTATGAAGTGTTTATATATCGTGTGAGCAATGGAATTCTTGTGCTTGACGAGCGATTAAGGGCCGACTGAATGTTCATTCAACGCAGTCTGATAATTAAACTATTAAACAGCCCGTGGTTATCCGCCACCCGAAGTTATCCACTCTTCCCCTAATCCGTATCCCCAAATCTTAATCCGCTTATGTTTCCATTGTTATTTCACTTCATGTTTGATTTCATATAAATTGGTAACTATAACTTAGTTTTGCTTTGCAAATCAAAGTTTCAATATTACAAATATTATAGTAAATCGTCTGCAGAGAACAGTACAGTAAAAGTTTGATTAGCGAACGGAACGATTTACATTTTAAGCGAGCGGAAAATCATCCCCCCCACCCCACTGTTTACACTTCGCGTGCGCATTTCTGTCTGGGTATCCAATCAAAGATTGAAATCGCTTCCACTATACGATTAGCAACGAACTTAGACCCCGCTTATCGCTCACTAATCAAACATTTACTCTACTGCAGACATATTTCTCGTTCTGTGGCTCCAACAATTTTATCATCCTTTGTGCAATATCTCGTCATTTTATTTCTATTAATCCACTGAGTTTTCAAAACCATAAGCTGTAAATACTATAGTAGCCCGTCACGCATAAATGCGCAAATAGCCGAAATTAATGCGCAAAGTTTCGCGATACGTTTACGTCCCCGTAGGCCCATGTTCTGGCCCGCAGAGTCCCAAATTAAGCTATTACTTTAATTCGCAATACGGTACACATCGACGGGGCGCTCGAGCAGGCACTTGGCAATAATAGCGGCAAGCAGTTCGGAAATAATTCAGGAATTCACGAGCGGTTGTTCGTGTAGGCGCGTGTGCGTGCCGCGAAGCCGCAGGAACATTTCGCTATATGACAGTATTTACGTGCGTAAGTTGTTCAATGAACACACGGGAATTGAAACATCAAATTGCTTAAGCAGAAGTCGTCGGGAGAAACTAGAATGTCCTCGTGACGCTTACTACGCTCCATTAATTTTATTATGGACCACCGAGCACGCGAATTCTCGTTCAGAGCGATGTACAGAGGGAAGAGTACCGAAGTTTTCCCTCTCCTTTTTTCTCATTTGTGTCAGCCGGCTGTTAAGCACTCGGAATATCGTTACGAAACAATAAATCCAGTTGCGTTGAACTTTACATGTGCAGAATGGGAACAGGTAGCACGCTAGAGGTGCATTCGCACGTCGTACACGAACAATATGGGAATTGAATTTTCTAGGAATCGACTACAGTAATGTCCCGAAAGGAGCGACTCGCTCTGGACCGGCCAGTCGTTTCTTTCGGGACAAGTATACCATTCGGCTTGACTTTCTTCTCGAACGGGACGAGAGCGAACACGGTCAAAGAGCTAGGGGCTCGAGATAGCGGCAAACCATAAAGGCTTCCGTCGAGGTGAAATGTTATAGTTTAGAGGATAGAATATGACGTGCCCTCTCGTTTTAACACTAAGAGATTCCAGCCCTTTTGGAACATTATTGTATTCGCATGCTGTTCTTAAACTGTTCGCGAAGAAGTTGAACAGCGATTACAAAAAGTTTGCGATCTACTTCTGAACATTGTTTGCGAACAGTTTTACGCAGCTTCAAGAGATTACACTACCCTGGCAGCTTAAAAAGTTACATTCGTTTTAAAAGCTTATTATTGCGAAATTATTAATCCTATTTACATGATCTTTCGTTTATTAGACAGGGCGTACAGTATACTTTAATAACCCGTCATAGATTTATACAAATAGTTAAATGTGGGTCAGACAAATGACGGTAAAAAAAAACAACATTGATGTTCATCTTGAATATATCTTCTATCGTACGACGTAGGTGCTTTTCGTTCGACCAATTACTTTTTGAGTTACAAACGAAAATATGGCAAACAAAACAATCATTTCCATCAGTTTCTTTTCATGTAACTGACATAACTTCTACAATTTTTGCAATTCAAAAAATCCCGTACGTCATACGATAGAGAATTCACACTTAAGATTAACGTCAACTTTAGTGTTTCAAGATTGCCTTCTCCATTCTTGAGATATTCATAACGCCAATAACCTATGTTTGTCAGGATGTGTGAGTAAAGACCGCCATTTTTCTGACACACATCTGATAATTTATATAAAACTATGTCGGGTCTTGAAACAACATTGAACTTCAACAAAATAAAGATCATTTTAATCAGGTTAATAATTTCCTAACCTGTCAAGGTAGCGCAACCCCTTAAATTTAACTACGAACTGCCTGACTGTAGTATTACGGTAACGCGGAAACGCGGCCATGACGGCACAAGGATACAGAAATTATTAGTGCCTACATATCCGCCTCATTGTTGTTTCATTGCGGGCGCAGCCTTGACTTTGTCGCAGCCAAGCACAGTTTGCAAGGACTTTTAACATGTGCACTACAATTACCACGTTGGAAAGTAGGTGGCTAGCTGTATTCATAATCGCATGATGCATACTGCTGCCGACAGTTTTGTCGAAAGATCCCAGCATTGTTGCGGTACGGCTATGGAACCACGTTATTCCATTTGTCAACTGTCGCAGCGTCAAGAGATTGGACAAAACGAACGGAAGAAAGCACATGGTTAAGCTATATGAGGCCAATAGATTTGTATTGTAACATCAGGCAAAGCTGATGAACATATCAATTTTTGAAGAGGAAGGCATTCAGGTTTAGCTTTCTATATTAATCATTTCATTCAATTGTTGTTTGACAGTAAAACGCAGAGCAATTTGAAAACAGTTCGCACTAAATAAAGTACAACTGTCAGAGGTGCAAAACACTCGGAAGTAAAGTGCTACGTCAAATTATAAATCTGGAGCACAGAGTCAACAACGATTAGTAAAAACTACTCGTTATCACGATTTTGCGTAAAACTAGAATCCAGAATCACCGGGGAACCAGGTTAATCCCATTTTTTGCCACAGCATGTTGAAACATTTGACATTTACTGTTTATCCGCAAGTATACTCAAACAAATATTCTACACGCTCTATTTCTGCTTTTACAGAAATAGGTAATTTGAACAAAACTTGCTTCGTTTTCCGTCTATTTGTTCCGCTGCGCATAATTAATTATTGCGCTTCACGGTGTGCGAAATCTGTTGTTTTATAAAAATATGCGGCTTAACATCATAGAATATGCGGTGCAGAGCAACGAGACTCGGGAACGTTGAGGTCATTGGAATTCCGAACCATACGCAAACGCGTCGAATGTTAACCGGCCACTCGACATTTCTGCAGATTCGTGATAGAACAACGACTAATGGATAATAATACCTGCCGCAGTCCCGTGGGCGGAAGGTCGAACGTGCCAATAAATCGTCACGTTCTGACGATCTTCATATGCGCGCATCTAGTCGATGTCAAACGTGACGTCCATGAAAATGATACTTCTTAAAGTCACCAGCTATTAACCTCTCAGCGTCGGGACCTAGTCGAATTTTTCTTCCCGCTGTGCGACAAAGGTTCTACGCGAATCTCTACCAAACTGTTCCGTTTTTTTCCCTATCATCACTAGGTCAGCCTCGATACTTCGTACAGACTACCACTTCTTTACAGTAATGTTCCAATCTAAGCGACTGACTTCTGGCTCAATGTAAGCGAGTTGCTATCCCCTCGTCTTTGTTTGAAGTAGCCACGCTGAGCGAGAGATCGGAGAACGAGAGAGAGGCGTGAAATCGTAAATTTTTACGGTGGAGTGAACAGTGACGTTTTTTAGTAGGGGGATAGAAAGCGTAATACTTCCTCACTTCTTGCCGTGTTATGTATATGTATGTACCTGCTACAAATTTTACCTGAGTCCGGAAAACATTTATGTCATTCGAAGTATATTATATTTTCAATCACATGGATAGTTTAATAAACATTTAACGTATTTTTAGCTAAATATCCTGTGCATACTTTATAACTTATGAACTACAGTAGCAATAATCGCGAAATACATACATATCGGTCATTTGTTGTAACAATGACATAACTCGAAATTTACGGTTTTTGGGTTATTAAAAAATGATTCCGTCATTGTATCTTTCATTAGTAGGGCTTCATAAATGGATTTTTAGAAATAAGTACGTGAGAACTGTTATATCGCCGTTGTTTCCTGACATCTGATAACTCGATCTCCCTAATCAGATAAAATAATTGTCAAATAATAAGACCGTATGTGATGCGGAATTAGTGAATAGCAACGTGCTTCATTCATACGATTCTACCTGCGCCGGAACCGCTTGGTGTTCAAATGCTGCTCCCAAGACAATTTCTCCTCTTGGAGGTACCCCCGCCATAGGACTCAAGCGCCGTCTCACTACAGCGGGGGCACTCTCAAGAGGGGAAATTTACTCGGGAGCAGCAGTTGGACCACTCTGCTCTAAAGTATAACATTTCACCTCAACAGAAGCCTTTATGGTTTGACGCTATCGCGGGACCATTGCTCGTTTACCATGGTCACTTTCACCCCCTTCGAGAACAAAGTCAAGCCGAATAGTTGATCTGTTTCGTTCTAAGCAACTGGCCGGTCCCGACTGATTTGCTTAGTTGGGGGCATTACTGTATTTGCTGCCATCCTCTATTCGTCGAATGGATTAAGTGTCTCCTCGGATTATGTACAGGATGTTTCGCTACCTTGCGCAAATGCTTTTAGGAACAATGGCTGAGGCAATTGTTAACAACTTCTTCCTTTGCCAAAATGTTGGTTAAGGCCTCGTTATTGAATTATTAACGAAAAACGATGACCAATCAGAGCGCGGGTAGAGCGCGCGCTCAGCCGAGGGAAGATCGTGATACGCCGAACCGCCGTCTTGAACAGCCTCGCGGCTGAACGCGCACACGGATTGGTCAGTGTTTTTCGTTAATAACTTAAAAACTAAGCTTTAACTAGCATTTTGGCATAGGAAAAAGTTGTTCAGTATCGCCTCAACAATCATCCCTTAAAATATTTGCATGAGATAGCGAAACACCCTGTATACCTTAAAGGTTTATACCGAATTTACTTGGACTTATGAATTGTTTGCACTATATACGACATGGTATAAACATTTCGTTTCATATTTTTTATAAAATATTTATTGTAACGATTTAAGTATTTCTTATGACAACTTACAAAAGCAGAGTTTGAAAAACTTGAAGCTTAAAACTCAAACTTACAAAAAACTTATATTCATGTTATACGTCCCCTGTCTAGAAAACGACTAAAATCTCGTTGTATCGAGCCAAAATGACGAAGTACGATCTCGTAAGAATGTTCGATCGCACTATCTCGGAATTGGCAATGTGGTTATGTTCTGATGTTAATTGGTGTTAGTGTGGAAAAAAGATTGGGACGATTCGATGCGGCGCATAGAGGCTGACACGTGGTAAGGAAATGAGGGTCGATACGGCGTATAGGGGATGACGCTGAGAGGTTAATTGCACCTCGATGCATAAATATTGTATGTGCATATCATGAGGTCTTCGCGAATAAAGTATTAGTCTCGGCCCATCTGCCGGTGCCATCAAGTTATGAGAACGAAAAAAGCAGCTCAAAGGCAAAAGGCCCAAATTATGTCTCTGTAAACGTCTTCGATATTGTGGGCCTCGTCCAGGATTATGACGTGATTCTTCATCTTCAACTGCATGCTCCTGAGGATGCCTGGATCCACGGTGCAGTTGTACGGACAAAAAATTGTTTCCGCATGCTCCATCAAACTCTGGGCAGCAAAATAGAGACAGGCGTTATTCTTCTTCCCTATTGCGACTAACTCTTCCACGTCCCACAATGCCGGGAGATGGTGTTTCCACAGAGTAGTACGCGGAGAGCAATTGTTTTATCGAACTAGTTGTCATACGGACAACCTATCTTCTTTGAAAGATCCAACATTTCATTGCAAAGATTCGTTGTCTTTGTCCTAGACGAGTCCTGAATACGTAAGCTCGCGGCTACTTCAAATGGTCATTCTTAAGACTTTCTTAAGAAGTCTTCCCCAACTCTCTGACTACTTGTCGGATTTGTCGGTGCGTACGCGTGCCATTATACATTTCTGAGATCCTACTTTTTTTCTCCTTCCTTGCCACTGTCTGCTATTTGATGTACCGATAAGTCTTCGCTGTCGTTAGAGATCTCAATGTCTGTAGAAGGGCCAGCCTCTGTTCTTCAAGTTCCACTATATTATCCTTACTATTCAAAGATCAACGTGCCTTGGTACTGAAGTTTAAACGCAGCTATTTAGCCAGACTATTACACTGGTTCAAATGCACCATGATGAATTTCAATTAATGTTTAATTACAAAAATAATTCCGGGAAAAGGAAATCAGCGGCGTAAACGGTGTTTTGACTGTCGATCGTGCTTCAGCTATCTAATTCAAATAGAACAGTGTTTCTGGCGCCGCGGCAAGGATTGGTGCATATCAAATGTCGTCTTTACGGAATTTACTGGTCATCTGAACGAGTCATTTGCCATCACTTTTTACGATCTGCGTCTACAATAACTGCAGATATAAGTATATTAAAGAGGAAGAAAAGAAATATGTACAAGTTGATGAAAAAAACAACCCGTGTTTCTAACGAACTTAATTAAATACGGGATCATAATTCAATCGCGTCCATTTCGTAATTAATTCGGTTTGAATAGAAATAGAGCACTCTGTCAGTGAAACAAGCTAATTGGACGGAAAGAGGGAGAGAAAGATAGAAAGATATTTACGCGCAAAAGTGTACAGCACACTGATTAATGGCGCGTCAACATCATCATTCATTACATTAGCCCGTAGCGAATGATGAAAGCGTGCTGTGTCAGAGCAAGTGAGAAATCAATCGTCGGTTAGGTCGATGCACCTGTACGGCAATCAGAATCAGTTCTGCGCTCTCAATAACGCACACCACAGTCGCGTACATAGCGCCATATACATAGTACGGCTCATGCAGTTACCATTATTTTCAATCGCGAGCCGATAGCTCCTTGTTCCCTTTAACAAAAAGCGCTGCCGCGATCATTTATTACAATAAATCGTGCCGCACGCCGATATACTACGCGCCACGGCCTGGCCTGGCCTCCACAGTAATGTACCGCGTCGCTCAGCAATGCGCAGTGGCAACAAGAGGAATGCGACTTACGAATTGAGATCCTACGCGGCGGATGAATTGAATCAATTTAACTCTGCACGCGGTCGATACTTACGTTTTCTGATTACGAAGCGAACAAAAATTTCAACCGTGGAATACGTACGTGATCTCAATTTAATACGTTCTGTAATAACCCAACAGATTACGCACGAATATATAGGGTGTTCGGTTACTGTATGTCAATATTTTAGGGGGTGATTGCTGAGGTGATTCTGAATAACGTTTTTCTTGCACGAAAATGCTAGCTAGGACTTCATTTTTGAATTATTAACGAAAAATCCTGACCAGTCGTGCGCTTAGCCGCGAGACTGTTCAAGATGGCGGTTGACCGTACAACGATCTTCTCTCTTCTCTGCTAGCCGACACGAAACTCAAAGGAAATTGCCGCGACCACTTTGGTGGCTGCAAAAAACATTCGACGATAATAAATGGAGATTTATCCAGTGTCGTTCAAACAAAAAAGCGACCCGGTATAATACATTTATTTGTACGTCTAATACATTTATAAATGAAATAATAATCTCGCAGTTAAAATTTTTAATAGGCTCGTATCGGTTTTTATTGTTGTAACTAAAACAGCTATTTAAATGGCATTTCGGACTGTTCGATGTAAATATATTCCCTAGGTAACTGCATATCGAAGCGTAACGTAAGGTAACAATGAAACGTGCGTAATGAGTATAAAGCGCACACTACGCGAAACGTGTATTTTGTTGTTACAGTTATTTTATATACAGGGTGTCCCACCTAACTTGAGTATCCCAAATATCTAGTTTTTATGATCGGGAAAAATATCAAAGGAAAAAAGAGTTTGGCTTAAAGGGGCGAACGTAATGGTGGGCAAATTTTCTCAAGGTCATTTTTGTCGAGATTTCAAAACCGTCGAAGTGTTTTTAAACGAGACTACATATTTTCGATATGGTGATATGATAGCTAAGGGCAAGATGAGTCCAATGACATATAGTAACATGACCTGGAGTACGAAAAATTTATAAAGCTTGGAATATTGACGTAAATGGTGAAATAACCGTGATTAAATGATTAATGAAGGAAAATTTATTTTAAAATATTGATGAAAACAGTGCTGCATGTAGATTCTGCAAGGAGGAACCAATATCAAACCCCTCCTTATGTTTCCTTCCTTGCTTAATATTAGTAAACACATTTCTTGTAGCCTGTGTCAACACTGTCCATCGAGCTGAATTGTAAGCATTGATACATTAGTTTCTTCCGTAATTTATTACAATTAGTTAAAAATTTCACTTTGATGCATTCGAGTTTACTAGCACGACATTAAGCAAGGAAGGACATTTAAGAAAGGCCTCATATTAGTTCATCCTTTCAGAATCTTCATGTTGCACTACTTCCATAAATATTTTAAAATAAACTTTCCCTCATTAATCATCTAATCACGATAATTTCACCATTTACGTTAATAATCCAAGTTTTATGAATTTTTCGTACTCAAGCTCATGTGAAGGTGATAACATTATAGATCGTTGGGCTCGCCCAATATGTAGCTTTATGTAGCTCATTTAGACAAACTTCGATGGTTTTAATATCTCGAAAAAAATGACCTTGATAAAATTTGTTTGTCCACCATTGCGTACGCCCCTTCAAACCAGATATTTTTTTTTCCTCTGAAATTTTTCCCTATCATAAAAAATAAGCGAGATATTTGAGATGCTCAATTAGGTGGGACATCCTCTACATGCAACAAGAACCATAGTTTAACATTCACAAAGGGCAAGCCTGCATTTTGTAGCAAGTCATCTTTTACACGTGTAAAACAGCGATTTTTGTACGCAGTAAGAAACAAACCGAACCTCGATTTTTATTGACGAAATGTACCTGAAGAAGGAGAGATAATTCTCACAGAAAATGCGACAAGGTAGAGAAATTAAGACCGAAATAAGGCATACGGGAAGTGCAGTAATGGTGTATTCGTGTAAAACTAGGAGAAAGCGGGGAGTAGAAAACCGCGGACGCTTTCGGTCTTCTTGCAAAAGGGAAAACAACATTTCTCGAGCGTTTACATTTCCATGTTTTGTCACTGAAATGCTAAAAACAGGAGTGTGAAACGGATTGAAATGGTTTTCTGATTTTATAGCAAGTTTCTTCAAACAGTTCGTATGTAACTCGATTTCCCAGAAGAATATCTTACTAAGGTACAATCAGCCGAGACGAAAAGCAACGTTACAAGAACACTGATAATTTGCAAGGGTACATTTACACCACCTTTTACCAAATTGAATCACCCACTACGATGGCGATAAAAGTATGACAGCCGTTCGCGTATATTCACAATTGGTTTTGAAACGTTCGTTTTACGTGCTTGACACGATCGTAATTTAACTGTCACTTGGCTAGAAATTGTTAGACATAAGTCTTGCTCCCAGTGGTATATAGTACTATAAGGCAATGGAACTCTGCAGGAACCTCCACTTGGGTATATTAATAAAAGTATTAACCCTTTCACTCTTCGATACAAATATCCTTATCATTTATATTTTTATTACTGCCCAGTTACAATTTACTATTGGCTGATATAAAAACAATATAAATATAGTAAGTCGGGGGAAAGTGGCCCTTTTTTAAAAATAAGCCATTAGATTCTGTTAATCAATATCCAAAGTCACAAAACACATTTGCAAAAGTAAATAAATATATATATAATCTTGTAATATTCAGGTAAAATTAAAAAAACAGTCACAAATTTCAAGAAAAGAGCAAATTGCATCCAATGCAAAAGTTTTTTAAATTGTCATGGTGCAGGTAAAAAATAAATGTCTTCAAGATAATGGAGGGAGACATTCCTTTTTATATATAATAGCATAAAACCTTGCCATAAACATGACATGAGTTTAATCATTCTCAACATCCTTCGTGAAAGTTCATGAAAAAAACATGATACTTTTTAGGTCCTTAAACTTTCGATGAACTTATGGGTTAACCGCTCCCTCACCGATTTCGATGATTTTTTAATATGTTGTAGAAATAATCGTTTTAAGGAACTCCTTCGTTTAACAACAATGTCGGAGGTATCTTTTAGTTTTCGACATATTCGCAAAAATCCTTTGTTACTTATACAGTGAACTCTGCCCATACGTTTTTGTCCATAACACAAAACAAACATGGCCGACACTCCCTTACATCCATCAGCCATCGGTCACTTTACAGATGTATGCAAAGAACTGACCGATCCACCGCTAATCTTCCTCAAAACTGCTTAAAAGTTATTAAAAATGGAAATCCATTGGCATGAGAGTGGTAATGTTAGCTTAAGCTAAGCTAACCTATATTGCCTATAAGATAACCTATATCGCCTGAGCACAAGGGTGTGTGTGTGTGTGTGTGTGTGTGTGTGTGTGTGTGTGTGTGTGTGTGTGTGTGTGTGTGTGTGTGTGTGTGTGTGTGTGTGTGTGTGTGTGTGTGTGTGTGTGTGTGTGTGTGTGTGAAGCCCCCAGTATATACACCAATATAGTTGGCTCTATTCTATTACACATTAATTATTGGCAGAATGGAATGTGCTAAAAACGAAAGTGTTTTGCTAATATCTCCGAAATAAAAGGAGTCCGATATTTTTACCAAAGGAAAAAGTTGTTCAATATAACGAGTTACGTAACATATTTTACAAGTTTACCAAATTATTATACAACCAATAACAATCAATGAATTGGAAATTTCAATGATGATAACAATGTTCAGTATATCTCCACAAATAGCTCCAGGGTTATCTCACCCGCCTCTCTTACCATTTTGGAGATATTTGTAAAAACTTCCTGCAACGTATTTCACTGATATGTGCGTTGCTCAAGATTCTTAATTCATTTGAACGGCAATGTTCGGACAAGAAATAGTATAATGCAGTTAATTATTAGACAAAGAAGCATTTCTACGTTATTCTAGAGTTCTCGATAACGGAGATAAACTGGGTTAGGTTAGCCTTATAATAGGCAACGTTACCCTAAAAAGATGTGGTTTGTATAATAAATTACAAAGAAAACATCACAACGGTTAGAAATCGTTAAAGAAGAACTTACATCGGACAAAAATCCTGTAGCTCGCAGTATAATTTTTATCAATTTTTTTCTGAAACGTAGATATTACAGAAACAGAGCAGCCGTATGCGTGTTAATGCGTCTATACAGCCACGAAACAATCACCCAAAAATCTACGTGCACGCAACAAATCCTATTAAGCATAGGCGGATAGGATCCGTTGTCGATTGGTGGAAGGGAAGTGGGTGGAAGTGAATGGGGTAGCCAAGGGGAACGGCGGGAGAAGGGAGCGATGAAACATGAAATTGCAACTGAATGGAATGGTAATGAAACTGTGGTGATTAAGTGTGATACGTGCAGGACAGGCTACGGTCGGTCTGCAAGAGAATGAACGGCACGACGGTAGTATGGGTTATGCAGCCACCTGATAACGTGACACTATATAACTGTGCGTGCATAATGCCCTGAACTGCGTCAATGCATTATTACCCGGCTTTATACGAGAGCCAAACAAAAGCACTTGCGATTATCCGGAGATTTTTGGCATTCTATTTGCCAATACATATTTGCCGTACGTCTGTATATGCAGCACGATGCAACCTGAATTTTCATTCGCATATAAATTCACTTGTAAGTGAATAGCGTAAACGCTATTCTTACCGCACCATTTATTCTACAAAATGTAGGTATCATTCGCGTCCAGAATAAAGTCTCCTGTAAGGAATGCGGGTCTGATTGATCATATTCCGTTAGATCCGAATTCGAACCAATTAGATATCGCTTATGCATGTCAACAAAGAAAGTATACGTAACCGATCAGCTTCGAGCTTCCGACGTTACACGTTGGGAGCGCTGTGTACCCTCTTACCCCTGTGCCGTCTCGGAAGACTTCATTCTAGACGCAAATAGTACTAGTATTTCGCATTATTCAAACAATATTTGATTGGCACGTCAAATGTAAACATGCATACATAGGAGAAAGTTCCCTATATTGGGCCACTTAAGAAAGTTCCTCCAAAAGTCAGAAACGAGTTCACAATTTTGTTCACAAAAATTTGAGAATACTGTCAGCACTTTAATTGATACATATACATGTATGTAACACGAAAGACCGATATGCTATGTAGTTGGCCACCAAAAAAAAAATGCTTTCGGAATAGCACCAATCGAAAACATCCTTTCTATGCTGTAACATTTTTACGCTTAAGAAAGATAAGATCGCATCATTCAAATCGGTCCAACATAAGAACCATTAGGTGACCCAATTTAATAAACTAACGTAATTTCAACATTTAGGCATAATGAACAAAAACTAATGTAAATATTATATAAATGCTATAACAACATTAAAAATATGTCTGTTCTTAAAAACTTATACCCGTTGGTATTCAACATTTTCTTACGAGTCAAAAGCTTAAGTAATTTGGAGGCAAAATTATATCAGCCAATATCAAAATGAAACTTTCATCACACTCCAGTTAGTACTCATTCTACAGTGTACTTTTTTCATGCTATTGTTAAACAATATGTGAATTATAATCCTGTGCAAAACAAAAATGTAGCCTAAGCTAATCAATACGTGAATAAAGACCCCTGGCCAGGTCGAATTTGTTACGTGCTAATCGACAGCCAACAGTTGTAATATGTATAACCTAACCGCCAATTTGCTCGCAACTTATTTCAACAGGCTCCGCTATATCTTTGTTGTCAATTTATTAACATTATCGAATATATCAAATACTGTATCGAATTTGTAGCCACTTTGTCAACAAACCTTGTAGCAAGCTTTGGTAAAATCTTGTCTGAACAGCTTGGCTTTCAGAGACAGTGGTCTAATGTAAGCGCGGGTCCAAGATAGGGAACGAAGGTTCCTCCTTTATTATATTACGAAACTATATTATATATTATATATTATATATTACTTTACTGTATTACGAAAATATAGGACCAATGACCGTGAGTTTATTAAATAAACAAAGAGATAAATAATTCTCTACAATACTTGCCGACTTCTTTTGGTTGTTGACGGAATGACGCGAACTTTGTACAGAAAAGCTACGTAAGTGCCACGCTTAATTGCTAGAGTTTGAATTCGTGCGTTTAACACGCGAGTACCGCCAGAGCGTATTGCTTCAAGTATGTCTAATAAAGAGGAAAACGGCCGCAGAAACGAATTCAAATTCCACGCGTGGTTTACGCGCGTGCACGCGAGGAGAAGCAATGGGATGAGTTGAGATTAATTAAACCGTGGAGGACTTAAGTTTTAGGACCGTTTTAGAGGACCCAAGAAGAATTGCAACGAGTAGCGTAACTCTGGGAGGTTTATCTCGCGCAAAGATTGATTATGCGAATATTTTTCTGTACGAACGCAACAGAAAGCAATTCTCAAAATGACCAAAATGTCTCAACGATAGAAAATATACAGAAAAAATAATATCGTTCTTGAAACGTACAAAAAGACTCACTAATATATAATATACTATATTATATCTATTATAAACTACTCATGTATCTACATTATACCTGACTTAATGTAACCTAGAGTGCAATGTAGGTTTAATATGTAAAGTGGTGACTAATAACTTCTAGTTGTTGCGACAGGAAATAAATAAATCATAATAATTCTAATAAGAAGTGGCCATTATTATGTATAATAACATATGACAATAGAATTTAAAAAAATAGAATTTTAGAAAATTCGCCGGATATATGTATAATATTATCTTCAAAAAAATCAAATGTCGCATATGTCCTTCAATAAACTGAAATGACTGAAACAAGATACAAGTTTTAGCAACACTATGACACTTACATATGTACGTAATTCAAGAAAAAAGTCGATAATACTGTGACCTCATTTGCTGTAGAAATAATAATTAAATTTTTATATTCCGTTCATATTGCCTTGCTTTATTATACTGTCCCATTTATAGATATCCATGTCCAGCCAATTTATGAAAGATGCAGAATACACCTTTTTCAAAAGTAAAGAGTAAAATACGTGAAGACAAAAAGGAGGTTATGACTACGTCTACGAATTATTATTGAAAGATAACTGGCCATTCAAGTTTTACCAATTAAAACTACAATTGATATTCGGTCTTTTTGCTATTATGTCCTAAATAAAAATATCCCACCATGTTCTTATTTTATACGCACAGGCGCATCGTTCGCTCGATAGACGCAATCGAGCGGTGCGGTTAAATCGATGCACAGGGACAAATTATCATAAACTTTCACGAATGTATACCGCGCAGTGTTGCGAATATTTGCATCGAGGGAAACACCTCTTGCCATGGCAGTTACGAATTTCGTCGAAATCTGATCGGGACGATATGCTGACGCGATAAGAGGATTTTCGTTCTACTCGTATTGGTTTCGAGAGCGTGAAAGATTTCGGGATCCTCGGTCGGTGTGCAGCACGCGCGCACGTGCTTCGACCGGAGACAAAGGATTAAGTCTACTGTCGACGCGGAGACACGCGTCGAATACAATAGCGTGGCGATCGAACGGAATAATTTAACATCTGCTTCGCGTTTAGAAATTCTTGTCTGGCTGGCGGTGACTTATGCTCATCGATTGTTTCTCTATACTCGACGCATATTAACCCTTTCACTAAGGCACTCTTCAAATTGAATATATCGTCGGAGAAATAAAACAGTAGAATTTTTTTACTAACATTCAATTATATAAGCACATACATATAAACGCTCAATTTTCTTTTTGTTTAAGAGAAATGCAAATAGGGGAAAGCTGCCAAATGCGCACTTATTATTATACATGGTGCTTCGCTACGAACATGCAGATACTTTAAGGAGCGATTGCTGAGGAAGTTCTAAACAACTTTTTCATTTGCCAAAATGTTGGTCAAGGCTTCGTTTTTTAATTATTAATAAAAAACACTGACCAATCAGGGCGCGCTTAGCCGTGAGAATGTTCAGGACTGCAGTTGAGCGTATCACGTTCTTCCCTTGGCTGAGTCCGCGCTCTACGCTCTAATTGGTCGGTGTTTTTCATTAATAATTTAAAAACAAAGCTTTAACCACCATTTTGACAAAGGAAAAAGTTGTTCAGAATCGCCACAGCAATCACTCCTTAAAATGTTTGCACAAGGTAGCGAAACACCTTGTATAACTTTCAACCTCCAATGGTATATTCTGAAATTTAGATTACTGACCCCATTACATAATCTACATTTTATTAAAAAAGCTTTTCGTGCTTCGCTGGTCGAAATCGGATAAGACTAACGTTATATTTTATCAATTACAAATAAGCATCATCTACTTCAAAAATGATTGAATTATATTTTCTTCTTCTCCAATACTTTATATTAATTTTACATTTTTTTATAAAGTCCATTAATATTCATTTTGAGGACGAATAGAAAATTTTGTAGGATGCTGAAAAAAAAGTTCAAAGTTGCCTTAAAGAATGTATCAAAAAGTACCTTCAAATATAAATGTATCAGTAAGAAGAAAATTGGTCATGTGTTTTACTTCTGTGTTGTAGGTTATGGTTTAGGAATGTAAACCTATATCAGCTTGTGGAGTAGTATTAAAAGATGACACAGTTTATTACTGCAACAAATATATGTAGGACTAAATGACCGGCGGTGCGGGACCCGAAGGAATGTGTGCGTGTGTTTACGCGTGTGCCTGAGCGTGAATGTGTGGGTTCTTCGATACAAATTTTAGTGGTCAGGCATAGGGACGGTCGCGTGGAACGAGGTGAGAGTAGCAAAAAACGCGCGGGAAAACAGAACGAGTTAAGACGGCGAACGATACACGGCTACGGTACACGAATAACGATTGATCTCACGAATTATACGAACGGCGAACGATACACGGCTTACGACACAGGATTAACGATTTTCACCCCGCGAATTGTACGCATATCAATTTTCGTTGTCTCGTCTCACTCGTCATTGGACTGTATCAATGTTTTCCTCGTGCATTTAGAAATAAGGATTGTTATTTTTAAGAATAGTTAAGTAAAATACTGGTGATCCTACATATATTATTATTTCGCATTATATTATTATTATTTTTATTATTATTATTTCAAAATATTATTATTACGCAAATATACTATTTTCATAACAATTGTAGATTATTGTTTTCAATCTAAATCTTCTACAGTTACGACTGTAGGTACGACTTAAGGTACCGGTTACCAAAATCCTACTTTTTGGACACTTCCAAATGTAGAATATATGTAAATAATAAGTCTTTACAGTAATGTTCCACAAGAAGCAACTCGCACGGGGCCGACCAGTTGTTTATTACGGAACGGGTATACTATTCAGCTTGACTTTGTTTTTGAACGGGACGAGGGCGAACACGGTGAACGAGCGAGAGGCTCAAAATAGCGACAAACCATAAAGGGTTCCGTCACAGTATAGGAATAAACAGTAGAAACATTCTGTGTCGGTCCCTTTAATGTTGATATTCGAGGCCATGTGACAGGCGGCCATGTTGTTGGTGTAGTAGTGCGCGTTGTTCTGATTGGTTGTTGCTACGCTACAAAATGACGCTGCGTGGCTTGGGTGCGCACGAGTTAAATATAGATGCTATGGAGGGGCACTGATGCCATTTTGTCAGTAGTAATATGGGGTATGGCGCTGTAGCATTTCTCGGACACGATTTTGAGGGAGTGTCACTACTGGTTATTCCTATACTTTGATTCCATCGAGGCGAAATGTTATGCTTTAGAGAATAATAGAACATGGCATACCCTCTCGTTCTATGAATAAAGCACGCTTCTATTCACTAATTCCGTGTCACACGCACTCTTATTATTTTGATAATTTTTAATATTAGGGAAATCGGCTCTGAATATTTATTGCACACTCACCTGTTCGTAATAACAGAATCCTTCAACAAGAGAGGCGAGGATAACAGCGTTCCTCAAAACAAGTTGGTGACTTACCTGTAACAAGAAAACGAGGAAATCAAATCAAACGCAACTATTAGTGACGGACAAATACAGTAATGTTCCATAAATTGTTTATTACGGAACAGGTATAGTATTCGGTTTGACTTTGTTTTCAAACGGGACGAGAGCGAACACGGTGAACGACTGCGGAGCTCAAGATAGTGGCAAACCATAAAGGATTCCGTCTAGGCGGAATGTATACTTTAGGTTATGACATGCCCTCCCATTTTAACGCTAAGCGATTCCGGAGCAGATAGAATCGTTTGAATGAAGCACGCTCCTATTTGGTGACTTCAAACAAAGAAGTGGAGACAGCTATTTGTTTATTTCAAGCCAGAAGTCAGTTTCTTGTTACGAATCAGCAGTGTATACATGAATGTATTGCTTCGAAATGCTTAAAGAAGATGCCACTCTGCCATTTGGCAAAAATGCTTCGTTGAATAAGCGTATCAATTTCCTCTATAAACCAAAACTCCTTAAGCCGTACGATTTTGGCAAATTTCCCCGAATTGCAATAACGCTTGTAGTAAATGGATGTTGTATGCTAAGGACGTAAATAAATGTATATGTTTATTGTGTGTTTATACGGTGCTTTTGAATCAGTGGTTTAAATATTGTATGCAATGTAACGTGTAATAGTAAAAAGTCTTTATGAAAACCAGAAAGAAATAAGCCTCTTTATGGATCTAGATTTACAATATGGCACTGTTCAGGAGGACACATTAAAAGAATGAAAGAAAAGTGATTATCTTAATGACCAATATTATTTATCCGGTACAGAAATAAAAAAACTTTAGCGATTTAGTACTTTATTGTTCAGCCCATTCATGACTTCAGAATACAAGAGAACAAAAGCGTAAGATGGGCATAAAAGACGATAATTCCCTTGTAGTACACGACTGAAGCAATAATACGGTTATATCTAAATGTATAGGAGACGTTATGATTTGTTACAATCTCATTTATTTTACACTGTGACCAAAAAAGTTCTACTCAACACCCAACATCCCTAACTGTAGAAGACGATAGAATTATCTTCTTTTGTAAAATTTGAATACCTACTTCGACCGCAGCTGATGTAGTATACTGTTAATAGTAATATAACTGAGAATTTTTAGCGAGAATAAAAAGTATCATATTTAGGATAAAGCGACAGAAATGTGAACAAGGAATATTTGAACCGTGTACTTGGGATTCGGGTAGAAGTACTGGATTTGCGACCTCTTCGAATTGTTAGCGGACGAAACCGTATACGTTAAGGGACATGTATATATAAATATGTACGTGAAAGAGTACTAAAAAAAGGTCTGGAGTAACTTATGCGAATATTAACCCTTTGCGGTTCTGGCAGTTGAAACGTTGGATGTATCAGAATAAAACCGAGTTTGCATTTGCGTAAGACGAGTACGCAGCGCTCCTCGCGTGTAACGCCAGAAACTCGAGTCTGATAGATAACGTACCCTTTCTTTGTCAATATACGTAAGCGATATCTAAATGGTTCGAATTCGGCTCTGATGGAATCTGACCAATCAGACCCGCATTCTTTACAAGAGACTGCATTCTGGACGCGAATAATACTTGGTCATAGAAGATGATCTTCAATGAGACAGTTACATGAATCGACAGAACCGGGATTGGGTTTACAGTATTCGCAGTTTCATACCGTTTTATGCACACTTGAAGTTAGTTGTACTTCTTTATTAAGGAAAAAAATTGTTAGAGCAAATTCATTAGCATGCAGGTTTATGTTTGGTAATCTATATTACAAATATTCTTTTTTATTTCATTAGCTATGTAATTCTTTAAGTTGGTATTGTACACATGTAATGACCTTTCTTTTTGTAAAGTCCCTATGATATATGGTTCAATTCTTATAATGATATGTACTATGATATGTTCTGTGTTTTTAAAAGGATCGATTCGGCACTATACATGTGATACCTTAATAGCCACTAGATTTCCATTAGCGAGACTAATAGTAAGAACACCAGTCAAAATCGAGCCAAGTTTTGCCGTCGATATGCAGCACTACATTATAACCTAAGTGGCGATCAAGTTTCCGCAACGTTTTGTTGGTTTCCAACACGCAGCCATCTTTAACCGTTTGAATCAAGACTGATTCGGCTATCAGGGAGTTCAAGCCCATTGCAATTAGCATTTAGTATTAAAAAGTGTATTATTGAAAAATTTTAAGGTAGTGAGATATAAACAATGACTTTAGCGAAGGAATGTTAATGCACAAAATGTGACATAAGAAAGTATAGGAGGTAGATCAAATATAGGAAACAAACAGTAGCCGAAAAGTAACCGTCAGAGTCATATATTTCACATAGCTATGGCACAATGAATGATACCTACATTTTTTTCAAAAGAAGTTTTTATTTAAAAACAGCATCGAATCAAAATGACAAAATAGTTAAATGATGTGATGAAACCTTTCAACGTCCGTAAGTGACCAATTGATTTCAAATATATAATAATCAAGAAGATTATGAGAAAAAGCTGCGGCTAAGTCCATGAACTAGTGCAACCAGTCTGCACGCAGCAGACCGTGGTAAAACCGATTAGAAGTGCAACACATCTTGCATATGTGATTATGCGCATTTCCTTTCCCCCTAATCTTACCTTCCACAGCTCCTTACACGCATCCCCTTTTTACATTCGCAATTTCCATTTTGTTTCATCTATCACACTTTTTATTCTCGCTGAGTTTGTACACGAATGATTTCCTCACTCTTCAGCATACATTAGTTGAGCATACGCCAGTAATCCTGTCAATCCACCCGAATTAAACTTAGAAACTCAGTATCCGAATGACCAATAATTTTCACGTAGCTCTAAATAATCATTGTAAAAAAAACGTACTGCACCAAATATTAAGGTTTTGTAATTTTTGTAATTTTCCATTTTATAGCGCTTTTCACTTGTAGCAAATGGGACTCTAGAACTATCAAATCGTAAAGATTATAAAATTTAATCTCTCTCCATAAAAGATTGGTGCACTGGTTAAAGGCAGAGAATGTCTACTGTGTACTGAAACAAAACAAGGAATGTCCGCACTTTGGTTATGTATAAGAAGTAAGAAACAAAATATCTAGCTATTAATTTCACAAAATACGTGATTTTCTATTTTTTTAAATAATAACATGTAAACAAACTTACTTTTTCTCATTTCTGTTTCAGTATCACACAACTCGGAAAAAGATTAAAGTTACTATAAAATAATTATTTTACTGATCATTAGTTTTATGAACGGTACAGCTAAATTCATTGAATCTTCTCTTTTTTACTTCTAGACTAGATAATTATAACTGACTTTCCTTAATAAATTTGTTTTCTGATACTCCTAGTTTTTCCCCTACCAGTAATATACAATCATGGCATTGGGACAAGATCTATGTGGATAAGAAGCATAAAAGAAATACGCATTCCTGTTAAGTCTTACATTAATTCAAATCCAAATGTTAGTTCAATATTCGACCAGCCTAAGACCAAAAGCAAAGTTCACTTTTTCAGTAATATAAATCTCACTGGCAAGGCAAGTCTCCAATCGACGCACAGCCAAGCTTTTTGTGAATAAATCTATAACCGTTTGGCACTTCGTGATAAAAGCAATGGAGCTAACCTGAATAAGGGTCGTTACTCCATCAGTCCTTAACTCGGCTTTACTATAGGTATTAGTTTATAGTGAAGCTAACTTATAATTACACAGTGAAGAGGTTCGTTTACATTGTTTAGTAAATTTTAAGAATAATGGATGCACCTTTGCACTTTGTCAATTTAAGATGCAAACACACTTTTTGCAGAATGATTGCGTTTATGTATTCTACATGTGAACTTCGTGTATACTATGGGTACATACTACAGGATTACTATATGTATACTACGCTAGACCGCTAAACTCCATAGCTTGGCACAGGAAGAAGTGGTGCGAGTGGTGGGGAGGTGTCCGCAATACACTTACCGCTTGTTTTGCCTGCACAGCAAACGGCGGACACCGCGCACTACTCGCAAAACTTTTCTCTCGCCCAGTAGCGATCTAGTGTAGTATGTAGAAGTCTGCGGTACATACTTACATTGCATCATCGATTGAAGTGCCGAATGAAATCGTAATTGGCCATCACAGGCACTCGAGGATTCCGTCCGCAGCTTTTTCGTGGCTGAGTTTCATTAGAAATTAGGTACTAACGAAATACTCAATGGTGATCGGTGGAAAAGGTGAAAGGACGAAGTATCGTTAAATTTCTCAAGCGACTAGCTGATGCCCGCTCACGCCAGGCAGAGATAGGCGCCTGCTTCGTAACCACTCCACGCTTCATTCATTCCACGTGTCTGCGAAATTAACAATCCTGACAGACTGCTACCGTCAGCTTATAACGAAATCTCCGTGCGCGGAGATTTATCGGGGGTAAGACCTTTCTGTAAAACGTGCTCGAACATACTAGGAACCGTGCGCATTCACTACGGTCGTGTACCACTTTGTACATCGTTATCATGTTACTTATTCATATTTGTCCATACAAGAAAAACTGACATTTACGTAAATTTACAAAAAAAAAAAAAAAGAAATAACTAAAACTGTACGTCTAGAATGCTAAGCTTAAGTGTTGCTTTTAATTTAAACCTAAGGCTATATCTAATATAAGGCTATGTCGTAATTGGGTGTCGCGTAACAACAAAATCATTGTTGACCAACCAATCAACCAACACGATACGAAACAAGCAAATTATTTTTTATGATCGTGTCCGAATTGGTGTAACATGAGACAAATTAAAACCAGTTTTAGGTTAGGGCATAGGCTGTATTATATGTAGATGTATGTATTATAGGCGCCCCAGGAGAAGGCGCACATCCAACAAGCTGAAACTACACAGAGCAAAGGAGATTCCTCTATTCGCACCACCCAGCCCCATTAACAAATCGTTGCATTTCACTTCGTCGCGTTTGCTTCGTTAGTGTACTTTGTTACGCGAGAGACTTCCATACATGACCTTCCCGCCCAAAAACAACAACGCGCCGGGTCTTATCTTGTTCGGGGCGTCAGTCGGTACTGCGAGTGGAGGATTCCTCCTTCTTCTGTGTAGTTTTAGCTTGCAGAATGGAGCACCTATAATACGTTAGGATGACAATCAAGAATCGTGTATATCACCCATCAATGGAACAGTATTTATTTTTCGCCAAATTGAATATATGAATCGTGCTCACTTTTTGCACATTCATTTATGTATGTTACGAGTCAGATGAATATATCACAAATTCAATAGACGATGCTAATTTAAAAAATGATGCATTTCAAAATAATATAAATTCATGAACCAACGGATGAGCATGGAATAATGGCGAAGCAACTACATTTATCAGAGGTTAATCACCGGATGCCGAATCTAGTTTACAGATTATTCATACGCTAATTAGCCGGCTGGCCGTCTTCTTGCATGCGTTGGCACAACTTGGCACAACTGGCACCGGCCACGCTACGGAATCATTTGTGCACCTCTCTCCGACGTTCGCAATCAAACCTACTGCACCACTTCTTTTATTTTCGCACTCGTTTCCTCAGCCTCCGCACGATTTTCTACGATTTACCCAGACTCCACGCACGGGTGAACGAGCTGCGCTTGCGAAGGAAGAGTCAAGAGTCCATTGCAATTTGCCTGTCCGCGAAACCTTTGCTGCGATCTTAGGATTTAATTAACTCACTGATACAATTTTCGCTTCCACTTCAACCCCCCTCCCCTCATCTCTCTCTCTCTCTCTCTCTCTCTCTCTCTCTCTCTCTCTCTCTCTCTCTCTCTCTCTCTCCCTGCTTTCCAAATTCCCGTTTCGGCCAAACAAATACTAACCTAGGATTTCCTGTTTACTTAGGAAATTAGAAGGTAATTGGAGTGTTTACCATTCTCTGTTATCAAAACTATTTCGAGGCCTTGAAAAATCTTCGACTAATTGGACTGCGGATTTTGTAAATGGTGCAAACGGATATCGGAAACGCTTTCTGCTTTCTTGTATCTAGATTGAACGAAACGAAATTGACTAAGAAACTTGCGAATATTTGATATATTCTAAATGAGTTCAGCATGTTCTAAAAGAACTTGCATAAATGTTTGTCAATACATGTCGTTAGGAAAAAATACTCAATTATATTATAGCATGTATAAAAAAAGACATTGTCCCCGATTTCATGTTTTCTAAGCCTTAAAAACAAATTATATAGTAAGGAAATATTTGTTAATATGTGGCTGACACATTTTGACGCTTACGCGAGTTTTTCGTCTGCAGCTTTTCACATACATTTAAGAAAAAAAGCAACGTATGCAGCAGTATACACATGTGAACAAATGTAATGTAAAAATTTGCATAACATACAACTGCGTAAGTGTGCCTTGCTGCGATTAGAAGTTACTGTGTTAATTGGAGAATTAAACACAGGGATGGCTGAACGTACACATCGCTTTGTAACTATATACCGTTATGTTTTTGGCTCCTTTTTGTAGTAATCAAGGAAACTCGTGCAGAAAAGAAACGAACATTTATAGTTAAACGCGGGGAAGAAGCAAAATAGAAGATATAAAAAAAGGGCGGTAAGACAAGAGGAAAATGTGAACCGTATAAATGGTCCTTGCACCGCTAAGAATATCGATGCTTGTTTTTTCCAACAGTGCGACAGCAAAAAAAACCTGTCAAGTGCAAACGGAAATTCAAGTGACCTCGATACACGAAGCGTCATAGTCGTACATTGTAGCAATTAGATTGTAAATGCGGTTCGGACTAGACTTCTTTAAAAGGAAGGGAGAACAGAGTGCAGTCGGAGTTGCTCGCGTCTCTATAATTCAGGCGCGTCGTTCGTGGCGCAAAAATCATCAATGATTTCCTGATGCTCGTCCGTTACATTCCAACGCGGATATTTCGAAAGGTCGTCACGTGCAGAAATAGCGGGAAGGACGAGTTCCATTCAAAAAATGGCCAATGCGTCACGCACGTACGTTAAACCGAAACACGTGAGCCGCCGAGAGTTGTAACACACGTTTGGACGGAAGAAAATAAAGATAATTACACAAATGAACGTCCACCTCACCGACTTCGGTGACTTTTGAATATGTTGCCAGGAACATGATCCTAGGTAATTTTTTCCCTAAAGATTAGAGCAAAATCGTCTAACATGAGACCCATTAAAAAAAATCATAACCTTAGCCTAACTTTCAATAAAATTCGATATACGTTTCGAAATTAAGATACGTATTCTTTTGCAACCTATTGGAAAGTACAGTGAAAAAGATTCTGCTCATTCGTAATAAAATAAGAACGAAGGTTATGCAAATATACCAGACGTCATAACTGTTATAACACAAATTGTAACAAGCATGGTATAGGAGTTAATATCTTTAATTAAAAATTTTGATTATAAATAACCATTACAAATGACCAGAACTTTTTTTGGTTACCAACCAAACGAATTTTTTTTTTGTTGATACTAACTTAATATCGCCGGCAATAAATTTTTTCTGGTTACTTTCGGCTATCGTCTGTTCTTATTAATGTTGCTAATGTAAATAGTATATATTTCTCTAATAGCCGAGTCTGCCCGGACAAGATGTTGTAGTGGCCAAACTCGAGCAACATTTGCATATTCAACATTCGGCGCAAAATTGACAGCCAGAAAGCAATCAACCGTTCGCAGTGTACGTTGATACCAACAAGGCAATCAACAAGCAGCCAACCAGTACTCCTTGTACTCCAACCAGTACTCCTGGTTTAAAGGGTTGATGTTGCCAACGACTGGTCGCTTGCTGGCTGCCATGTTGGCATCAACGTATTTGCGAACATCTGACTGCCTCTTGGCTGCTAATTTTGCGCCGGAAATCGACTATGACAAGGTAGCTCAACTTTTACAACTATGGCTGCCAACTTGACTACCGATTAGCACCCAATTGGCTATTAGGGCTTCTGGAAACACGATAAGATAATAATTATATGACTTATACATTTTATTGGCCCAAAAGATCGTATGAAAATACATGAAGCAAAGAATAGGATGCAAAATATTTTGGTACAACGCTGTTTAATTTATTGTTTTCACGTTGTCAATGAGCACTAATTACTTATATTAGTAATATAAATAACAATTAACAATAGTCTCAAGTAACCAAAAAAAAATTTTGCGATCGATACTGATTAGTGGTAACCAAAATCAAATGAGTTCACCGATATTGGTGGCTGGTAACAAAAAAATCCTGTTCTTTATAATGGTTACCGGTAACCAAAAAACTTTTGCTTATTTATAATGGTTATTTGCAACCAAAACAATACAAAATTAATATATTTTGATCATTTGATTTTTTTAGAAAATTCTTTAACATTTATTGATAACTGACTTCCATGTAGATAAAAATTAATGTTCACTCAATGACTTTACTGAAAAACTTAAAATGTAACTGTTATTTTGGATCACTGAAATATGCAGAATAAAGAATAGGCTCCCAATAGGAGACCCCAGTTTATTTGTTCCTGAAACTTATTTTTCCTGTCTTTTTTCGCACACTCGGCATGTAGGATCTATTTCTTCAGCATCCCTTTGTATCTTTTATGCAGCAATATTTTGCAGTACTCTTTACATCTATCATGCAGCACGCTTCAAAATTAACTTGTTGCAACGCTTTTTCGTATAATGCAAAGAAGGCAATTACATATTCTTGAGTAAACGTCATCACTCTTGCACTAAAAACAACTTAAGGTGATCCAATAGAACGTTTGGGGTGTCTCATAATAGGGAACTTCCAAGGTCCTCATATTGTTTCTATCTTGCTGTATCTATGTTTATAGGAATCCGTACAACACATTGAACAACCTAAGAAATAAAATCCAATTTAAGTCAAATAATTGTCGTAAAACGATTACATACAAGCTGAATAACATTTGTCTACCGAACTATAATTCAAATGTGCGGCACTCTGTGCCAGCTATCGGCCAACTGACAGTAACGAATTTTCTTAAGAATCGGAATTCAACAAACTTACAAGCTGAAAAACTGATTGTCAAGAATACAGTTTCATACACACATTTATTCTGTCCACTCGCACGTAGCATTACGTTATTTGATCATAAAAGGTTCGAGCCGTGTGTAACATGATAACACGGTTCGTATAGAGAATAACGGTGACGTGACTGACCATTTGATAATTCCGCGCGGCCATTAGTTTAGCGAGATATTGTAATATTGCACGACCGATGCATGCTTTCGAGAAAACGATGGCAGAAAACGCTCTTAGGTAGCTTCCAAGTACATTATACACCAATGGTAATATACCCCGCGAAGAAATATCAACGTAATTAATAGCTCAATAAAGGTTCATCGGCCTTAGAAAATTTCGAAAGGCTTTTCCACTAGCCTCGATCTCTCCGTCGTATTATTTCCGCCAAATAATCTATGCTTACGAATTACCTAATCAAACGGTTATGGCTATTTGCAGCTGCTGTTCCCGTTTTGTAAACTTATTCATATTATTGAAAAAGAAAACGAATTACGATAATATTTCCTGTTAATGTAGTTTGCTTGCAATTTATACACAAAAAGGTGTTAATGACAAAGGACACGATAAACACTTTGCAACTTGTGTAATAAAAAGCTGCATGGCTTCGACTAAAAAATTGAATATAGCAATGACATTCAGTATACCTGTGATAAAAGGAAACTTTGTAAACTGACTGCTTTCCAATGCGAGACTCTTTTTCTATCACAGGTAAACACATTAATTACTCTACCTGTTACACGTTGCAGTGTCTTATGAGTTCAGCAGGTATTATATTTATATTCCATATACCACTTTCAAGTCGAGTAAAGAAAATATAATATTCGTATTAAAATACAGCAAAGTAGATTAATATACAAATAATTATTTAAATGTGTTTCATTATTTATTACGCATGTGCATTGTATGTACATACATACGTTATAATGGGCTGAAAATAAATTCCTTGTTCGTAGAAACAACTTCGAATGTGAATTGCGTCGCAAAACTAAGTTTTATTACACATTTTTAAATTTAAAAACAAAATGTGCATTTTAATGTGCACAGGGTCCAAAAGCGGTTAAGTGGCGACTATTAAGAACATCGATAAGGAGCGGCAAACGCTTCCCGTGTTAAAAACTCATTCAGTTTAAAGAATAGTCGAGAGAGCAAGGTCGTCTACGTAAAATACAAACTGTTACGTTGCTTTCTATGCATTCGTATGCAAATTAGTTGGAAGCAAGCACAATTCAGGGAATGCATTTAACCGGGTAAACTGTGCATTGTCGATGGGCGGCGGTTCAAACAGGAAATGCCATTGGCAAGGAACATCGAAAAGAAAAAAACTAAAATGGACATGTTAGGGTACCGATTGTATAAACGCAAATTACAGACACCGTTTTTTGGTCCGGTAAAACACAATTAGGTTCAAGTAACTGTACAGATATACAAGTAATATACTGCAGTGTGTTCTATCCGAAGTTTCGCACGCACATAATTCCCAAATGAAAATAAAAGATGTTTCAAACAAACATAAGGAAATAGTTGTCATGATTCCAAAGACTGAGTTCTTGGGATGTGCCCAGCACTCGTGAGAATATAAAGAAATGAATTAGGGATATCTGGCTACAAGTTAGTGGGACAGCACTCAAAAACGTGGAACTTGCATTTAAGGACAGAATAAATCAGTGCATTGATGCCGGAGGTCGTCCTTTCGAATACAGGATGTACGGAACAAATCCCTGTGTGTATAACGAAAATAAATTTTGAACGGTACTGGATGACTTGGGTAACCTTATGGTCATAAACAAAATTCATAAACAAAACCATACAGTTTCGCATTAAAAAAGAATAGAAGTCCATTTGGAATCTCAGAAGCCCGTCCACTTAGGAAAGATTTGTGGTCACCATAAGATGACGCCCCAGAAACATAGTAAGTTTTATTTGAAACATTTTTTTAATCGAGCTACAGTTTTGTGATGATGAAGATAAATGGATGATTCTAAGTGACCTTGGATTACTCTGAAGAACAAAAGTGCCATGACCAGTGAATATGTTTCGACATGAGCTATACGCGTACGTAAATACAGCCATACAGTTTCGCGTTAAAAAAAACAGTTCCATTTGAAATCCCGGAAGCTCGTCAACTTGAGAAAGATTTCTGATCACCGTAAGATGACACTCCGGAAACAGAGTAAGTTTCATTTGAAACATCTCTTCTAATCGTGCTACAGTTTGGGAATTATGTACGTGTGAAACTTCAAATGGGACACCCCGTAGATATTCAATTAAATTGTAACAGGTTGTTCGAATTGAATTTCTTTTTTTAGTGCAGTGGTTCCCAACGGCGTCGGTACCATCCACCAGTGGGCGTTGAAGAGATCTAAGGGTACGTTTCCGGTCCAAGGCAAATTTCGGGGGCGTTGAGGACCAACCGCCGCACCCCTGGGCAACACTCGCAAGAATGCTTTGAAAAGTTTGATTAATACTAAAAATCATCGAACACATATTTCAACAAATAGTTCCAAATATCTTTTAAGCAAGATCAGTCCGTACTAAAAATAGGTATTGGTACATTATAGCTTTCTTTCTAATACCTTTTTCGTTAGTACCTTGTTTTTTTTCTAAAAGGCGGCGGTAGGCCAAAAACGTGGGGAACCTATGGTTTAGAGTAACGATAAGGTACGCGCAATTCTCGTCCAAGCATACAGGGTGTTCTGCTACTGCATGTCAATATTTTAAAGAACGATTGCTAAGGCGGTTTTAAACAACTTTCTCCTTTGCCAAATCGGTGGTTAAAGCTTCGATTTTGAATGATTAATGAAAAATACTGACAAATCAGAGAGCGTGTAGAGCGCGCGCTCAACCGAGAGAAGATCGTGATACGCTCAACTGCAGCCTTGAACTCCTTTTCGGCGCGCTCTACACGCGCTCTGATTGGTCAGCGTTTTTCGTTAACCATTCAAAATCGAGACTTTAATCACCGTTTTGGCAAAGAAAAAAAGTTGTTCAGAATTGCCTCAGCAATCACCCCTTGAAATATTGACATGCAGTAGCAGAACACCCTGTAGGTTTTGCTGGGTTTCGGGAATAACGTGTTCGCGCAAAAGTTGAAACAAACGAGTAAACGTGTTACGATGAAATTACCGACGCGCATACCATTTATTACACAATTATGCCAACACGCGGCAAAATGGAAAATAATGCGTTTGCGCGAAACAGGAATAATGGGCGTATTGCGTTTAACCCCCTTAATGATGATGCGATAATTCATGCCGGCATTACCATATCAAGTTCTTGATTAAAACCAAAGCGTTCATAAATTGTCAGCAGCAAATGCCTTTGCTGAAATGCGAAACGCGTAAAAAGTAACAATTTACAATTGCAGTCGCGCGAGTTTATAGGTTTCTGAACAAACGAATGCTCGTATTTATCGGTAAATGTATTTCCGAAGCCTGTACACAAAGGTATAGAAATTACTTAGCCAACACAGGAGAGAGTGTTCTCCGAATGAAATAAAGACAATAAACAAAGTACCAAGTACTTTCAATTCGCCATTCCCAAGGTATCAGGTGCGCAAAGAAATGGACTACCTTTGCAAACAGTATGCTTTATTTCTGTACATAATGTACTTTCACAGTCTATATCGGTTCAGAGAAGAATCTAGACAGGAAAGCAAGTAAAAAAAAAAAAGCACGAATGTCTAGCCTCAATGAATGGCTTCATCAACGAGAACGATCGCCGTTGTTTCGAAATGCATGTTTTACGATTTTTTTTTCAACATAAAGAGGCAGTAGTTTTTTTAGTCTAACAATTTTTAGAAGACAATTGACAAATACTTGGAAGTTTGAGATTTATATTTATATTCTTAAATAACATCGCCCTGTTAACGCACAAAACGAAAAGAAATTTTAGACCGTGACTGAAAAAGGAGGAGGCGACTAAACAAGAATCGTAAAAAACTGCGGGAATGGTTCTGCAGAAACTAGTGCGACATGTCTGTAGATATCAGAACTGAAATCGGTTGATATTCACTTCTGTTGAAACAGATTGTACGTACATATGTATGTGAAACACTGAAAATCGACTTTTTTCAGTCGCGTGATACAAACTGAAAAGACTTTTTTATATATTTTGTCCGTAACTGCACCAATTCTACGCGGCACTCTATTCTCTGTTCCAGCTAAAAGTAAACCTCTTTCGCGCATGAGACCGTCCTTTTTCTTTGTTTTACCGTCTGCTTACACTTCCTAGCTACTTTGTCCGTTGTAGCGGGAGCTGCACAGGTCGGTCGAAAACTCGTCGCCACGCGGGCTTACTCTTATTTGGAACGTAGAACACGCTCGCCGCCCAGATGCCGGCTTCTCAAGTTGTACTGTCACGATTACTTGCTACCACAGAGACATCTACCGTTACAAAATCTGAAATCCAGTAAGTGAATTATTACGCGCATGGAGTTATAGCATCTACCCCGTACGAATCATCGTCCCCGCGACCATTACTCATAATTTAAAACACGTTTTTCCTTGTTACGTAAGCACGTCTTTCGAAACTTTTCACTTTCGTTCATAACAATTTCACGCGATCGCCATGAGTCACCAGTTTCTACGAAATGCACTGCTTTAACACGCGAAAGCGCACGAAACATGTATTTATGTATTCCCATTTCTATTTTGCGCTGCATTCTGTTTGTTGCATTAAAGCATTTTTTAGCAAGCACGAGGAAACGCGTACGAAACCTTTACAAAATATTGCAGAAAGAAAGAGTGTAAAGCAATTTCTATGACTGGAATGAATTGTAAAGGCAGGCTGGTAAAAATGGCCAATTTTCGTCGTTCGAGCACCAAAACTAGTTTATTTAGACGGCCATTCCATAGGGTCCAAGGAATTATAAAAGCACTCCTTTTTTATCGGCAATATGATGGGGAAAGTTATAAAAAAAAAGGTGTTCAAATATGAAGTAAACAGAGCGAGAAACTGATAATCGTGAACTTCATATAAATGACCATAAGCTCATAACAAATAGACGAAATGCCAAGATTCAAACAAGAATTTTTCATTTTTGTAAAATAAAGATTTGGTAATGCACATAAAATGATTAACTTTGCCATTAAACAATTGGAAACAAAAGTCTATACTAAAGATAAGAAATAAGTCGATAGTAACAATCGTACACCCTCTCCCTCATGCGGAAAGGGAGCCGTTTCAGAGGATTATCATCTACTTTAATCGCTTCCCTCCACTTCAACAAACGCGGAGATTAATCGTTATAGTACGTTAATCGCACGGGTTACAAGTACCAACTGTACCGTAAGTTTTACGGCACACCGAAGTGTCTCAAATAAAGGACTGCATTACCCTTTCAGAATAACTTTCGCGCTGTTTCACTGCTTACAGACATTCGCACTTTCGAATCTAACGAGAACATTACGTATGCATCCGTAATAAGAAACTGGCTCGAAATAAGCAACTCGCTATCTCCACTTCTTCGTTTAAAGTCTTCGAATAGGAGCGTGCTTCATTCATAGGATAAGAGCGCATGTCATATTCTACCTTCGAAAGAATAACATTGCTCTGCAGCCGAACACTTTATGGTGTGCCGCTACCCCAAGACCCTCGTTCGCTCACTGAGTAGTATACCTGCTCTGGAGTAAGCAACTGGCCGGTCCCGAGCGGGTTGCTCCTTACGGAACATTGCTGTAATAAGAGGAAGTTCACTGATCTTCCAACTAATTCTCGACAAATTAAGAATGAGAAGTGTTTTCCAAATTTACTAACTGAGTTTAGCATATTGGACGTAAAACATAAAATCGCTTTGACTCCTTTATATAGTAGAATGCACTTCAATCTTTTTTTTATATTCTTATATTACGCAAGAAATCGTACAATTTGCAATTTTAAACAATCAAGATTGCATACTGTTGATTACAGCCGTAAAACACAAATGCTTTGGTTAAGAAGCGCAACTAGAAAACGATATTTTTTAAAGTAAAAAGTTTATTAATTGTACCGAGAAGCAGACTTACAAACATCATTAACAAATCGTTAATTGTAGATGAAGAAGAAATATTTTGTTGGTCCTTGTTGACTTGTCACAAAAAGGGAAAAATAGCGCTCCGCTGAAGGTAAAATGAAAAATTGTATTTCCAAAGAGATACCTCATTTGTTATAAAATACCAATTGCACATTGTTGTGATTGCACAGAATTAATGCTGTCATCTGCTTCGTCGTTCTTCACCTAGTACGCCGACGGTTTCAAACGGAATAATTAGCTAATTGCAGGTCTAGCGCGTAGGTCATCAAACAATACATTGATCGAGTAATGAACTGTCACTCATTAGAAACGTCAATTCCGAGTCAAAGGGAGACCCTGAACACGTCCTCTGCCCAGGTCGATTTTATCCCACATGATTAACTTCGACCTACATTTCAAAGAGATGCCTTTTCCCAGAGGTAAAAATGGAGCAATTCACGAATGCATAAATGACATCAAATGAAGCACTATAGAGAAGATGGTACAAATACGGATTGGGTCTACATACACGCCAGTTGAAGTTTAAGGTCACATTAGATATGGTCGGGTTAGAAGTCTGTTTTTCGTACAGACCTGTCTAAAATTTAGCAATAACAATCTGGAGTTATACTCTTTCACATTGTATAAACTATAATCATTATGCTTTACTTGTAAAAACTTTGCGACTGATACTGTTGTTCTTTTTTTTTTTAGTTATATCGCAAAATGTTTGCTAATTTAAAATGGGCTTTTAGCCCAATGTGCGGAGAAAAAAGTATCTTAAACCAGTTTTTTGTATAACATAGCACTAAAAAAAGTAAAGAACTTTTTCCATATTAACAGATATTTGTTAAATAAATTCTTTTTTATATACAATATTGAAAGAAAATACTACGGAATTATTTCGTAAACGCGGAAAGGAGAATAGAATAGCGATTCAATACTGACATTTAAGCAAAAAATTCCACTATAGTTTTGGTTTCTGTAGCAAAAAATAAAAACGTAAGTCAGAGACTCATAAATAGTTTTCTAATTTTAACTGAAGATGCAATAAGTACGAGGCAATAAGTAAGCTTAAGGCTTCGTTTCTGAATTATTAACGAAAAACATTAACCGATCAGAGCGCACGCTCAGCCAAGAGGGCGTTCAAGAGGGTGGTTGAGCGTACCACGATCGTCTGCCGGCTGAGCGCGCGCTTTGATTGGTCAGTGTTTTTCGTTAATAATTCAAAAACAAAGCTTTAAGCAGCATTTTCGTAGAGGAAAACGTTGTTCAGAATCACTTCAACAATCACGGCTTAAAATATTGACATGCAGTAGCCGAACACCCTGTATGTATATATTAACAAACAATATATTTCCTGAAAACAATGTTATGCACACATAATTATATCAGCCTTATTGTACCGTCTTAATTTACAACAAATACGATTTTTTTCAGCTTATTTGAATGTCATGTCCAACAACAAGCATGTCGTAAATATGCAATGTAGTGTTACATTTAAAAAATCTTAAAGCAGGATGACAATAACGTCTAAAATGAAAGTGCTGGCCTATATTTAGACCACTTCCTCTACCAAACAAATTAATACACGCATATCTGCAACATAGTAAAAACGCAATACAAAAACCAATTTACACCGGGTCAACGCGATTATTGTTTAAAAGAAGGTAAAACTTTATAAATCATTGAGTCATATATGGATCGTCCATTTTGAAAGTGGTGTAAGTCCATTTTAGTTTTAGTAGTTTTCTTATTCGAACCATCTGCATCTTCTGATTCGAAAATGCTTCCCTTGTTTATAATTACAGGCCTTATTTCTACAAGATATGAAAATGTTAACTGCAGTGAACAGACCCATAACACTTTCAGATTTTTCTGTTAATGCAAGATTATCCATTGCAAAAATAAAGAAAGATTAAAACAATATATTAGATTTTTTCAATCTTAGTTTCTCCGAACCTCCGACACAATCCGATATAAATATAAAATTACCATTGACTCTACAATGCGATGTATGTTGCATATCCAATATTACGTAAAACGAGAAGGTTAAGGATATATTTGCTATCATTTGTTTCTTATTATGCATGCTTTGATTGCTTGGATAGGTTATATGTAGACAATAAAACAATGAAGAATGGACTTGCACCACTTTTAAAATAAATGACTCTGCAATTTCATTCATCAACGAAATCTAAATTGATTAAAACAAACAAATAAATTTAGATTTACATGATAATCTGTTTATAAATAAAAAGTTCACTTTAGAATATATGGAAATTTGTCATTCTCCCAATTTAAAAAAAAAAAAATGGGTTTACACCACTTTCCAAATAGACGGCCCATATGATAAACGTTATCCCCATTTTCAGTCCCTCTACGGGCATAAAAACGCGAATGAGTCATTGGCAATTAACGTGCACTTGAAAAGTATTACAAAATATATGTGAAGTAAGAGGACAGTTAGGACAAGGAGATCAAAGACAACGACTCCTTTATTTTCCTCCATATAGTTGGAAAACGACATAATCGCAAAAATGATCTCGAAAGAGGTATTTGAAGTTTGCCAGTGAATAAGCATCTATGTATAAAACAGATAAGAGTGGCTAAAAGTTCAAAGATGAAGTAGATGTATTCCAACGTGGGCGAATTATAACAGATTACCAACCTACGTAGTCAATGTAAGCGCTATTGCTCAATTGCGGAATGGCACAGGGGTCGTCGGCACCCAGGGTGAAGTATGGTTCCTGCGGAATTTATAACCCTAATTTCGCAGCCATTAGAATAACGTGCAGCCGGACAAAATATAGGCGCTGCCCTTAATTACTAACGAGTATTAATCAAGACCTTGAGCTCCCGGATTATAGATGGAATCGAGAATTCGGGCCATAGTTGATCGACTTGCCTGTTCGGGCCATGGCGAAACCGAATATATCGAAAGTAGTTGTACCCTCCCATTAATTCGTGATATTCGTCGTTGGTCCTTAATGAAATCGTGACACTTTATGGCATGTTTCGTTTATGGAGGTCTTCCCTGCTCCGTTAGAGCCTACAGACGATGGTCGGTCACACATAAAACGAAATCGTTATTCGGGGGGTAGAAGTAAGGTAATATACAGGATGTTACGCTAACTCATACAAATGTTTTGAATATTGATTGCTGAAGCACTTTTGAACAACTTTTTTTTGGTAAAATGTTGGTTAAGGCTTCATTTTTTAATTATTAACGAAAAACACTGACCAATCAAGGCGCGCGTAGAGCGCGCGCTCAGCCGCGTTGATCGAAATACGCTCAACCGCGGCCTTGAACACTCTTACTACTGAGTGCGCGCTCTGATTGGTCAGCGTTTTTCGTTAATAATTTAAAAACGAAACTTTAATCGCCATTTTGACAAAGGAAAATATAGTTCAAAATCGGCTCAGCAATAACCCCTGAAAATATTTATATAAGGTAGCGAAACACCCTGTGTGCATACAAGGTGTGGTAACAGTGGTGCAATCAGAAGGGATGTGATTTCTCATTTAAAGAATGAAACAAATTTCTTAAATCTGGAGTTTCGTTTTCGGGAGAAGCTGCTTTCTACAGCTTCCTTAAATAATTGCCTGATTCTCATTCATTGGACCAAGTTAATCAAATAAAGTGTAACAGTACAAAACACTGACAATGATAACAAACTACATGAATAAACATTTAGAAATATAAGCACAAACAGAAGTAATGTGTACTAGTGTAAAATTATTCATGGTGTTCGTCCAGTAAATTTCTTCCTAGGGCAGTTTTGTACTTGGACCAATTATTCTGAAAGTGGTGTAAGTCCATTTCCTTTTGTTTTGAGATATTGGAACGTTTGCGTTTGCATCGATTCTACTTATTTTTTCTACGTCTCTATGTGTATACATACACAGGGTGTCCTGACTTTTCATGATTTTTAAAGTACTTGCGGTAATCTAACAAAAATATTTTTTAAACAAAAGTTGATCAGTTTTCGATTGGCTATACATTGCAATTAAAAAAGTTCAAACAATTTTTTTTTATTATCGCCAAGGCCACCTTCATTTTTTTAAAATGGCACTTTGTACTTTTGACTTAACAGTATTATGGCCCGTTTCAAGATGAATTCAACGATCTCGTATACCGTGACCTTCGGATGACCTTGAAATAAAAGAAATTAAAATTTCAACAAAAAAGACAATCTACTTGAATGGGTGATAATAACTTGCGTTTACTATTAAGACTCGAAATTACATTCAATTGAAGAACCTTGACTAAATGTTGTATCACTAGAAATTCATCTACAAACTTGTCTACGAACTGTCGACAATTCACAACAAAGAAAAAATATCAACATGTGATGGCTTAGCGATTAAGGTAGTTGGTAACTAGAACTTAAAACAGTTCTGTTTAGTCTTGACTTGTCACGTGAGCAAATCGTAGTTTAATATTAACTTGTAGAAAATTTATTCTAACAGTGAAAATGTTCATATGCTGCTAATACTTGGCTAATGTAAAAGAAATGCAGGTGAAGCAGCAAATCTGTATGATTACAACCAAAGGCAATGCTGGTACTGTTTTGGCATATGTAGAAGAAAATCCGCACATTTCCATTCGTGCAATTAGGTTTATCCAAGAGTTCAACTCATAGGATTACAAGCAAGAATAATTATCATCCGTAAAAAATGAGCAAAGCACAACATTTACGCGAAACTGATTCACAACGTCGCCTTCATTTTATATTTTGGCTAGTGATTTCATACGAAGATAATCCTGAAATACTAACCTACATTTTATGGACGGATCAATGCAAATTTTCTAATAATGGTGTCATTAACCGCCACAATCACCATTTCTGGCCGAAAGACAATCCTCACTGTTTCAGAGAATATAATTTCCAACAGAAAATTGCAGTGAATGTTTGGTGTGGACTAGTACACGATCATCTACTCGAACTTTATTTTTGTGAACATAATTTAACATCCTAAATTTATTTAAATTTTCTTTCCATGTAACTTCGAACACTGATGCAAGGCTTTCAGACGATATTCACCAGCGTATTTATTTCCAGCAAGATGGTTGCCCACCTTATAATACTCGAATTGTTCGTAATTACCTAAACTTAAAGTTTGGAGAACATTGCTTGGCCACCACGATTCCCTGATTTGTCGCCACGTGATTTTTCTTATGGGGTCATTTATAGTCAATAGTGTATGCTGCTCCAATACAAAATAAAAAACATTTTAAAGCAGCGAATCCGTACAGCATACGAAGAACTTCGCTACGACAATATCGTAAGAGCAACCAATGCAAACTTACTACGTACAGCGGAATTGTGCTTACAAGAACATGGATTTTCTTTTCGAACATTTGATGTGACTTTTTCACGAAATCATTTGCGTTCATTTAGTCAACGTTCCTGAATTGAATGCAATTTCGAGTCTTAATAATAAACACAAGTTATTATCATCAATTCAAGCAGATTGTCATTTTTTCTTGAAATTTTCATTTCTTTGTCTTCAAGGTCATCCGAATGGTGTACTAGGTTGTTGAATTTGTCTTGATGCGCGCTATAATACGGTTAAGTAAAAAATACAAAGCGCCATTTGAAAAAATTATGGTGACCTTGACAGTGATAAAAGAAAGTTTTTAGACTCTTATTGCAATATATAGCCAATCGAAAACTGACCAACTTGTGCTTAAAATATTTTTTGTCAGATTATCTCAAGTACTTGAAAAATCGTGATACGTGTTACGTAGTACTCCCTGTATGTATGATAAATTTATTTTATAAATAGTCCTTTTGGCAATCACCTAGACTAATAGCTTTTTTCAGGATCATGGATGGACTTATACCACATACTTAATAAATGACTCTGCAATTCGATTTATCAACGAAATTTAAATTGATTGAAACAAACAAATAAATATAGATTTACATAATGTGTTCTTCATAAATAAAAAGTTCGCAATAAAATATATGGAAATTCATCTTTCCCCAATTTTTTTGAAAAATGGAGTTACACCACTTTCAAAATAAACGGCTCACTTGTTTGTTTGTTCGAAGCATTATACACTCTGCAATTTCGTTTTCGTTTTATTTTTCTACAAATTATCAAGCTGTTTCTGGTTGTATTACTATTATTGGGACATTATGTGTACTTAAGTGCGATGACATACATATAATTAAAAAGCATCTGCTGGAAAATACAGCAATAGTAGAAAACAATATATTCGCATGGTTTTAAAAAAATGTTATGCTGGAATTGAGACGTCCATAACATATAGTTTGAAACTGTAAGCATTTTGTTAGCACACGTATTACAGATAACTGGCTAAAAAAAAATTGCGGTAGGATCTGAGAAAAATGTAATATGTTTAGAGTTCAATTAAAGACCATTTTTTTATTGAGTTACTGAAACAATTTAATTTGGATTAGTGCGGTTGCAGCACTAAAACGACATTGGTTGATTGATGTTGATTGATCTGGACGACGAAGCGGAGTCGAATGTATCCTCGTTGTCTTATCACAATATGTTGCATCGTCAAACGAAAAAGTTTAAAATAAATAGTATTAGGAGAGAGCAAGAAGAGTCAAAAACAAGAAACGAAAAAAGGAGAAAATGAAACCGTTTAATCAACGAAAACAACTGACCGATATTAAAAAGTAATCTGTATCTTCGAGATATTTTCAACAATCTTCCAATCTCTCTCTCTCTCTCTCTCTCTCTCTCTCTCTCTCTCTCTCTCTCTCAGAGAGAGTTCTCTATTCAGAGATGAGACAGCGGAAAATACGCACGAAAAGTAAATTAAGATTAAGAAAAGCGTTCGTTGGTACATACTCAGCAGCATATATTTAAGCCAATCAGAAATTCTGTTTCATTTGCGACACGATTATCACAACAAAAAAGTAAATACTAATGAAAGTTTGTTATTCATTTAGTTGCTTTTGAGCAACGGGGTTGTTTGATTGAAAATCACATGTCATTCTTTCATCTTTATTCGTTGAAATCATTTTCACCAACTCTCGTTTCTCCGCTTGCACACTTCCAACATTTAAATATGTAAGACGAGACACAAAGTTTAATGCAATTGCTCGCTCGTTTATTCAAAGACATTGCACAGCTCAATAAACGAATAAATTAAGCTATTCCTCTGTGGCCGTTCATATAAACTACAAATCAACAAGCTACAGCTTTGAACAATATTATCGTTGGAAACTTATCATACTGCGACGTGTGTATTCGTAATAGCGGTAGCGCGATTTCGAGTGGAGACTTTTCTTTTGGGAAAGGCGAATTACGGGTGCGCAATTTAAACGTTTCTTGACAAACGTTGTCGACGAATGATGTACTGTAATGTTCCGGAACAACCGACTGGCTTCTGCCTCGAAATAAGCGAATCGCTATCCCCCACTTTTTTGTTCGAAGTCGCCACGATGAGTGAGATATCCGAGAACGAGAGAGGGGCATGAAGTCGTAAATCTTGACGGTCGAGTGAACAGTGATGTTTTTTAGTAGGTGCTCCGCAATCGCCTAGTGTTAAAACGTGAGGGCATGTCATATTCTATCCTCTGAAGTATAACATTTCACCTCGACAGAAGACTTCACGGTTTGCCACTATCACGAGCCCCTCGCTCGTTGACCGTGTTCGCTCTCGTTCCGTTCGAGAGCCAAATAGTATACCTGTTCCGAAAGAAGCGACTGGCCAGTTCCGAGCGAGTCGGTTCTTTTAGAACATTATCGTAATCTTTTGTCGTGAAAACGAAAATGCGATACTTAAAGGGCGAGTTCCATTGGAAAACGCTGTACATGCCAGGATAATGTACCCGACCTTGCAACACAACAGGAGTAAACGGCGGCATCGTCTGAACGACATTGTACGCGAAGAAAGATATCAACGACGATATTATTAAAGTAGCAAACAGTTATCCTCCTGTACGCGTATTTGATACGCGACAGTGCTGCTTTAACAAGGGTCCACGTCAATATTTATCGATCGCCGCTTAGCAATAAAACTTGCCACGAACTTGGCGCGAAGCAGCAAGAGAGAAATATTGCCAATATAATTCTTCGTGTAGGACTTTGTGTCTCGTTGGTTAAACACGAAGCACGCGTGCACGCGCTAACCCCTAATTAGTCGTTCGGCAGTTATCGCGGCTCGCTCTTTCGTTGCCTTCGAAGTCGCCGGCGTCGTCTTATTACTCACTTCCTAACGGTATCATTAATTGGTAAATAAAAGGCATACCGTTTTAGTACACGATTTCTCCTATACACATATAGACAACGGTGATATAATATAAGTGGATCGCCTTAACGCCTAGACTTACGATCTAAACGAAAGAGGATGGTGGGTTACATGATACTTCTTACGTGTGTCCGTTAAATATGCATACGTATCGCACGTTTTTTTTTCTCCAGAGATGTAGTAACCAGAGAACGAAGATCGACGAGCGTTCGCTTGAAGAAGAATAGCTTTCGTTTTATCGTAGCGTAATCGCGAGATCGCCACAATGCACGCAGTCGATACGATCGATACGATCGACACAGCCCGCGAAATGTGTGTAATCCATTGGTTGTAACATCACGTTTTACAACATACATAAATCTGCACGATGCCTTTTTAGTACGATAACATACACCTGAGTGACAATTTAACAGTGCTTCAGCCTGCTTATTTCCAAACACGTGGTTATGATCCACTCCAGCTGAAAACCAATGAAGCGAATACGAAGGTTAAATCGACATTTACAGGTAAAGATAATTTCAAGACCCAGTAAAAACTGTAGCTAGTCAGTTCGACCTGATAAGGACGACGAACGTAAAGGAACTGGAAAGAATCAGGAGCCTCTTAACAACACTTGTCTATGAATCTAACTGCTGGGTGTCTGCCAAACAAAAAAAAATAACATTTTCGAAACGAGCCGCACATTTCGCCAGCGGATCCCTGTCTCCTTTTCCGGTAAAATTATTTGTTAAATAATGCTGGATGAATTGCTAGAGATTCCATAGTACTGCCATGAAAGAGGGAACATATTGAAACGATGAGGTTCAGTGGAAAAGCAGGATCATTTGCGGCGAACAATGAAAAGCAAAGATCATTGTCGAGCATGCGTGACTGCGGTTTAACGGAGTGGAACACGTAAGCTTGAAATTACGGTCTCTCCCGGCGATCAGCGAACGATTCATCGTTTAATTACCACGTTACGATTTAAATGGTCGCATCTCCATTTGTCTGGTTCACGGTGGTTGACGGGGCGAAAAGGCGTTATCGCGTCGCGAACGTTAGCGACAGTCTGGGGAGTGCGACGGCGGGGAGAAGGTATAGTAGAAATGCGGAAATGAAAGGAGAATGAAACGCGACGGGGGAAGGAGAATGGAAAAGGGAAGGAGAGAGAAAGGAATCTAGAAGCGCATACACAGGTTGCAGGTTCCAGCTCGTGTACCCTCCAAGCGATCTTTCACCGTGCGCGAACACCTTTAGGCTAGTAGTCAACACCGGCCTTATCGTTCAACTTGATTCGCATCGCGACGCGAGCCAACCACCGTTTATTAGTAGTATGTTGTCATCGATAAGCGGGCCGCGTGCACTCCCGACGACCAAGTACAATCCTCTAGACTTAACTACCGTGCGTGCTTCACGGGTGCACGCATGTCACGTACGCTACGTGTATACAACGTACACCGTTAGGAAGAAGAATCGTTCGACACGTAGTTTTGCTCGTTACCGTCAGTTACACTCGTTGATCGCTTCGCAGGCCACCGCTCGCTACGTGGGCGTCATTGCCAGCCAGACGTGAGGGAAATAGGTGAAGGAAGAGGAGGAGGTATAATCTGTCAGACGTGTTAAACGCCTTGCTGTAAAAACAAAGCGTCGGGATTTCTGGAGCGCGAATTCTTACTTTGGGTCAGTGGGAACGTAACGTCGGTTTTTGACACTGGCAATGTAGATCCTTTCAATTGACCTGCTACATTTCCACTAAAGTCGTACTAGCGTCCTACCCGTTTGTGATGAACAGTTTTCGTTTGAATTAAAAAGATCAGTACAGGTTGAACAGCCTTAGTACTTGAAGATGCAACACAAGCAACTGTTTAGAGTCAATCATGTTTCATCCAATTACAACAAACATAAATGTGGCTGGTTGAGCAGAAAATACTTGTTGTCATCTTTTAATAAATGCCGACTGAACTTGTGTGCCAAAGTCTGCTTATTAAAAGTTTCACGAAATTAACTTTGATGCTGAATATGAGATTGATTCGGTTCGCATTGGCATTTCAAAACAGGTTCCAGCAAAATTGTCACCTTTACCTGAAGGGTCCCAAAACCATGGGATGAGACCGCAGAGAACAATAAATCTAAATTAATCTGCATCTGAAACCACAAGACCGACATTACCTTCCCGTCGTTCCAATAATGATAAAAACGCGACGGGATCCTCTCACTTCACGCAGCCACGTACGCGTCTGCGCAAGTCCATTCGATTTTGTTCGACGAACTAATTGAATCTGCTGGGACACCTCTTGTTTCGCTCACACTCGCGAGCTCTGTTTCGCTCCCAGCAACGACGTGTTCGCCCCGTTGCGTACGCATACGAATATTTCGGTGAACGTTTCGCAGAAGCACGCGCGAGTGCTCCTTTTAATTCAAACGAACTGGACCGGTAAAGAGGGAAAAAAAGTTTCGCTTCACGTTCATTCCTCGGCTTGTAGCAGCGTGCGGAAATCCTGTTGCAACTTTGACTTGTGGTAGCTCCAAATATCGCTGAAAGCTTCTTCGTCCTCGTCGACCTCTTCCGCGAAGATACCCTTGTCCTCCTCCGGCGCCACGGCGTTCGGCGAGGGTGAATAGAACTTTATCTCCAAATCCCTGTGTCCGTTCGGCGACGTGATGATTTCCGTAGAGACCTCGAGCCCTTTCGGTGACTGCGCGGCACCGTTCACGTCTGCAGGGGACGACCCGACGTTATTCGTGGGAATGCCGATCGAGTCGCCGCGCCACAGCGTTCGACGTTTCTCGCTCTCGGCTTGCCCCCTATCACCGATCACACCAACGTCTTTGCTAGGCGCGCTGATTTCCTCGCTGAAGTAACTGGTCGGGTCGCTCCAGCTGCGCCGCAGTACGACACCAGTGTTACAGGATTTGTTCTTCTCCTGGTGGTCGCGAGGATCGTCCGCGCTGAAAAGCCTCTCGACAGTTTGCTCCTGACAATTGAGACTCGGCCGGGACAAGAATAGCGGCATCTGAGAGAAGCGAGCCGGACAGAAGTCAGTCGACGGTGACGGGGTCAAGAAGGGCGAGTAACAGTTCTGATCCATGTCCCATATGAGCGCCGAAGGGTCGCAGTACCGGCACTGACACGATCCTAATCCATCTTTGATGCCGTTCTCGCAGCTCGTCGTCGGATCGTTATAATCGTGCACGTAACGCGGCAGGTTGCTAATATGGCGGTGGTGGCCGTTATGTCCATAACCCTTTGGCGGAGCGGCGCGTATATGCGACGGCACTACGACGTTTCTGTTGTCGTCCAACACTTTCACCTCCACATGCCGATGCGGATACCTTTGCCTCGCGTCGACGATCTCTTGGACCGACATGCCCGTTGTCTGCGTTCTACAACCGTACAACACGCTTTCCCTCGCAATGGGTGGTCTTCTATGGTTTGTAAGGTAAGCCGGCGCACCTTCGTAACGCTGCTCGTAGCAAGCCGACACGTAGGGTTGTTTTGAAGAGGCAACGTTCAATTGTTCGACAGCCGAACTCGACTGTTGTTGCTGCTGCTGTTCCTCGTGGCTCTTCGCCACTTCCACAGAGGTCACCGCGTTGTTCGACGGTTTCCTGTCCTTCTTTCTGCGCTTTCGGGGTTTGATAATGCGCGGTAAACTGTTCTCGGAATTGTTCGATCCCGAACTCTCGTCGCTCGCGATGCTCAACGAATCGATATTCGCGATGTTTCCCGCTCCTGTGCTCTCTTTCGTCGTCGGGCAGTCCGACGACTTGGCAGCGCTCGCTTGCTGTTTCTTCGCCAGCGTCATCGGCCTCTGGGGCCTTGCCGGTGGACACCTCGCGGGATTGTTCATCATTGTGCAACTCGATGTCACAACATTCCCGCCGCTGTGAACGTAGCTATTAACCGCGCTGCTGCAAACTGCATTGGTAATGCCATTAACGTTCCCACTGTTATGTATCTTGCCCCGGTTGTGAAATCGACTGGCTAGAATCAGCGGCGCTCCCTGCGTGTGAATGGCTAATCTAGAAAGTGGATTCTTGTGCAGGTGAGGCGATGCTTGCTGATCGCAAGCTTGTTGCTGCAGTGACGACTGTTGTTGTGGTTGTTGCTGTTGCTGCTGACCGATCGACGGCGACAATCTCTGATTACATCTGCGCGGACTAGACGTCATGGATATCAAGGGAGCACCGGTCCAACCGCTAGGACCGTACTGCATCTGACATTGTTCAGGACTGCCTGGAAAAATTTGCCCCCCGTAACAGCCTCGCGTTTTCCCGCGAATTACAGGTTCCGGTTTCCTGCCGATGCTCGGTTTGTGCGATCCTGGTCTCACGGTCGACGATATCAAACAACTGCCAATGTAACGCTCCACTTCCACGCCGCCCTGGGAGGCTGGGCTCATTTTACAAAACCCGCGAACAAATACCACTTACGTCAATAACACCGTTATATCCCGCCGGTGTTCGATCAATTTTTTACACCTCACGCAATTGCTGACTCTTGCCGCACATTAACACATTACTCCATTAACCTAATTCGGGGTGCAGCGTACTTCGATGTTCGAAACGAATCTCCGATTTATCCCATTGTCAACGTGATCCGCTTGCCGTGTGTATATATCACCATGAACTGTGACACTAATCGAACCGTTTCGAGCTAGTGTTATCTCGTGATATAATTGAAACGGCCGCGTTCCGGTCGAGGGAAGTAGCCAACGTTTCAGGCAGCTACGGTGGCGATGGTACGAACACCAAACACACTACTCCACCTCGGACAACCGTTGGAAACCGCGACCGGAACAACACTGAAGCCGCACTCACCGAGCGCGCCTACACTGTCTTTCAGTTCGGTCTGCGACGTGGAGGTCCCCCCACCATGTTACCTGTTACCACTTCCACTGTCACTATCCCCACCATTTCCACAGCGTTCACCGCCGACAGACGTATATCCCCGCCGCTATCCCCACTACACCGATTTTCTTCACGGCACTTCACGAAACTTCACCGTCCCCGTACATACCACTTATATACACATAACACTGTTCCTTCCGGTGGACGAGCCTGTCACGATTTAGCCACGCATAGGAGAAAGCTGAGTAAGGAAGGTAAGTAGCATCATGGGTAGCGTTAGTCGCTAGAAACTTTTCGATGACGCAGCACAAGTGGGGCTGAACGCTTAATTTTGCGTCAAATCAAAGAACTTTTGATAGAAATAAATTGCAGGGACGAATTTTTTTTAAATTAAAGCTGAGATATTGCAGAATATGGGGAAAATATAGAAAAAAGATTACAGACACGTTTTGATCCTGAATATTTATGTGAAAGTTAACATTTTTCATGAAAATTTTGTTTTCTCCGTTATAACTGATGGTTGAATTTCTTTCATTAACTTCTTATAAATTACTTTTCGCACATTTTGACACGCTGGATTCAAATCTGGTCGCAAAATTTATACAGCCCTTCAGAATTTTAAGAAAAATCGGATTTAAATTTTAAAAAATTGTTAATCGTCACTTTTCTGTTTTACATGCTACGATGGTACTTTAGTTGAATTTTTTCATTGTATTTACTCGTACAAAGAAAAAAAAACAATGCATAAGCGAAATTTCGGTGCATGCCCGTACCTTAACCTGTACGTAAGCGAGGAGTGGCAGTAGTACGTTAAGCGGTTACAGCATGTAAATTTTTTGTCACATAACTCAAAATATTTGAATGTTCTATTATTTGTTTATATTCCATGGGAATAAATAAAATAAAAAATTAAATCAAAGTGCCATCATAGCACATAAAAGAGAATAATGACAATTGTCGATTTTTTTACTTAAATCTGATTTTCCTTAAAATTCTGCGGCCAGGTTTATATCCAGCGTGTCAGAATCTGCAAGGAATTATGTATAATAAATTAATGGATACATTTCACCATGAATTGGACCGCTTATTTTGAAAGTGGTGTAAGTCTATTTTTGATTAAATTGAGAAAAGGATATAAATAAAAGGTTTACATTAAAATATATGGACATTTGTCCTTCTCTCTCTCTCTCTCTCTCTCTCTCTCTCTCTCTCTCTCTCTAAATGAACTTACCCCACTTTCAAAATAAACCGCCCATAATTATTATAATTACAATTGTTATAACGGAGAAACCCAAATTTTCGTTAAAAATGTTAACTTTCACATAAATATTTGGGGCCACAGCGTGTTTGTAATTTTTGTTTTATATCCTTCTGATACTCTACAATGTCTTAGCTCTAATTTTTAAAAAATTCGTCCATGTATCTTATTTCTATCCAAAGTTCTTTGATTTTTACACAAAAATGAGCCCCACTTTGTGCCGGATGGCGACCACGATGGATTTCACTCGGACAAAAGCCATAACCGCTACATCGTGCTGAATGATCCGTGAATAAAATGATATTTTCATTGTTACACGCTTTTTGCGGAAGCATAATTGTAGAGCTAAATGAAAGAGAACCACTGTTGTTACCAACAAATATTTGAACATACATCGTAAGAAATTTAGAGCAATTCAAACGACTAATCCACGAAGACTTAGATAAATCACTTGTTAAAAGATTTGAACAATAGTAAGCATATAAAATATTATGCGCATGTTTAATAAATTGTTGACATTAGTATTTCATTTGGTATTAATATTTGTGCGTTAAATTCGTGAGTTCTGTTTTACTGTTAGTCTCGTGATGATGATATACAGGTGAAGCAAATGAACAAAACAGGCATGAAAGAATGTTCCTGAAATCGGAGCACATCAATGAAACCGCAGCTTCTGTCTATCCGAGCTCAGATTTTGTTTTAACAGAAGGACAAGTAAATTTTGCAAAGTCTCTAAAAAATAAAGCAGTCGCGTATACGGCGTTCTCGAATAAAGCAGTAGAAGAATCTTGACTGGTGAAACGGTCTTTCAAAGTTAATCCCAGTCAAGCCTATAGCGGAGAAAAGCGGAACGTAGAAGTGTAACAGCGCAGGAAAATCTGAAATGGAAGGGACAAGCATCCTGCGAGGACAGGAGTTATAACCCAACTATCGTAAGTCTGGTAGACCGTGATCCGTGAAGTAGATGGCACGGCGGCGAGAGTAGAAAGAGTAAAGGAACGGAAAATGGGCGAGAAAGAGTTGGGTCAGTGAAAGAGGACGAAGAGGAAGAGGAAGGAAGCCTGATATCTTAGATCAGTCTACGGCACCCTCGCATCTAGGTCACAAGCCTTTAAAAGTGGGTCACAAGTCATCAATCGCCCGCGGCACGCTACCGTACTCGGTTGAACCCTCGCGTACGACCCACCTACTCCTCTCCGGAACGTCTCATCTGGAACAAAGTAACCCGACGTGTACGGTCCCTCCTTTCGTTCGCACTGCCGTTATCGTGCGCCTGTCGTGAAGCTCCTACTTGTTCACCAGTACCAGGAAACACGATCGCGAGATTCGCGCCATCGAACATGGCGCAGTAAGTAGTAGGGCAGTAGTAAAGAAATTAACAGATTATCGAGTTACGTCCATACTATGTGCATTCTTCTTTCAGGTTTCGAGTACCTGATGATTCGGAATGCACGTGCTTTTGTACACGAACGGTTGCTTTATGTTACTGGCATTAGTAGAGGAAAGTAAACAAAGATGGAATACATAGTACACCTAATAGGATGGAATAGTGCTATCTTTCAAAACTTGATGAATGGATATCTCCCAAATGACTGCAGACATTTTCTTAGTCCCTTGCGTTGATGCCGCACATGTCGTTCATTAGTCGAGCGAACAATAATATCCTGGCAGGATCAGTGGACTTTGCTGTTGTTCGAAAACCTTTCACGGTATATAGATTTGATGCCTCTTTTCGCATTTGTTATCGTATTAACATAACTATTTGTGTTTTTTTTTTGTTGCTGACTTGCTTGTGATATCCATAAGTATTTATAAGCTGATTGCTGTATTTTCAACACTGTAAAAGCTCAAATACAGATACCCAGTAATAGCCCAATTATGGTATAGTTCCATAATTCTGGAGGTTACGAGAGGTAAATCAGTTCCTGACACTAGAAGTGCAGCATGTTTATTTTGTTAAGGACATTTAATTCTATGAAAACGTGATTTTGTAACCTAAGAAAAATAGAACCATTCTTTGCTTGTCTCCCATGAAAACATTGTACTTAATTGTAATGTTCCATGTTTAGGTACATATTCCACATTAGGCATACTCTATCTCGCTCTAATTTGACTTCAGAATTGCAAATTGTTCATGACGTTATACAGACATAAAAATATTTTGTTTCTTCGATTGATATTGCAAGCATGACATTAAAAAAAAAAAATTGGTAGCCCATATTTGGTTACTTTTTTCCTTAGCCGCAGCCCAACATAACCTTTAAATTTTACCAATGGATTTTGAAAACATTTTAGTTTCAACGTATCGATGCTTTTCTTTCTAACACATACGACGATCCTTCGATGTTTCAACATTGTCCCTGGACATTTTTACTCGATTTACTCCACAAAATTGTTGGTTATATAATGACATGTCTTTTGAAATAGTTTGAATCACCTTAGAGTAAATATTTATGTTTTCTAATGTGGAAAGCACGATTTTAAAAATCATAAATCGTAATTACATTAAAGTAGTTACAGGTATATGCACCAAAATTGGAGCAAGTACCAAATGCTCCAATGTTTTGAGCAACTGTTTTCTTTGCATTGTACTATGAATAGATACTTATAGCTTCTTGTAAATTAACTCTTCGCGGTCGAAGTCCGGATATTTCCGGATATTTATAAACTCAACTGTTCCGACCGCAAAAAATTAACATTCCATATGACTTTTAAAGAAATGTAATTACCTATGTAAACAAATTTACAATTCAGTAGAATGTTTGTATTCATCAATAATAATCTTTAATTCGTAAATCGATAGACGAAGTAAGAAAGTTGCGGGACAATGTTTATTTACTAAACTCCTGAGACAACTTCAATCCAGCGACAAAAAAAAAGATTGTCTTCAAGTACATTTATAAACTTTCATATGAAATCAATACGAAACTTTGATCTTTTCTAATTTCCTTTGGGAATCGATGTCAACTTCGCCGCGCGCGAGCAAACTCACTTTGCGTGTCACTACTCAATAAACGAGCATCGGATACGATAACAAATTTATGTCCTATTCATTACTTTCCATCGATAGCCGTCTTGGATGGAAGTCAACGGAAATGCTGTACGTACATAACCTATATATATATTGTCACACTTGTCACAGGATAATTTTTAGGTAGCACAAATTGCAAGACGGTATGAAGTTACGACAGCAGAGATATTAATCGATTTCGTCGCCCAACGTCTTACTTAACCCATTAAAATGTGAACGCAATTCGACTGAAATGATCCAAACACAATCTTAAATGTCAACGCGCAAGCTTGAAAAAGAGCTTTCTCGGTTCGCCGTAAATATACTTCCTGCAATGAACTTAATCATAATTTTATAAGCCACGCGAGCCGAGAAACGCACGGACGTCTGACACACTTTCCTAACGGGCGTTCCATGTAAGAAACTAATCACGCCTGACGCTATCCGAGCTTGGCTGAAACGTACGCCTTTGAGACGGCCGATACGTAGCGTTTTTGTGAAAGAGAAATGACGCATATTAAAGAGAGCAAAGAGAAGTAGATGAAGTGTTACGTGAAAGTCCGCCGCCGTGACCGTTGTGAAAATCTCGGTCGATACCTACGCCTGAACAGGCGATTTTACGGTGAAAGCGATGCATTGAAATATTCACCAACGCAACGACAATGCTGAAGTGCTTTCGTTTCTCACTTGACATTTGCTGCGCGACAACGCGTTTGCTGGCTGTCCTATATTTTACATCGTATGGTAAAGTGGTTCACTAATGTTTGGAAGAATATGCTTCGTAATTGCGAAATAGATAAATTGTGGCAAATGAAACGAATAATATATTGTAAATATCATCACCAAGCGAGAATTAGTCGTGCGATTAGATGCACTTGACATGTGTTTTTATGCGACAGTTGGTTAAAAATGCTAATTAAAGGGAAACCAAGAACAAGTGCCTAAAACACATTCAGCGAACAAACAGTTTCTAGCTTGGACTGTATTTAATGAGTGTGACGATTTTCGCTTGTACTTTATTACATGCTTACTTCCTTTACACAACCAACAGAACAGGTCCCGTAGTAATAGATATATTGTATTTTATTCCAGTATTCATTACAGCGAAGCAAAATAATTGAGGACAACAACAAAAATCGAAAATTTCAAATTCTTCGTAGAAATGACTATAGTGAAACAGCAGAAAGTTCTGTGCCAGAAAAACCTTTGGACATATATTTTCTAACATATCATTAAGGCATAAGTACTGGCATTGGTACCTCTTTTCAAATATATGCAATCGTGCAACACGAACTGATTGGCGCATAGTGAAACCTAACCTAAAACGGCAGTAACGATTTGATAATATCAAGCTACTTTTTCATAAGTGGATTCATTTCTACCAAGCGTAAAGTTTTATTCGTTTCCCGTCGAAAAATAGCCGCTACGAAACGTTAATGAAGGAGAAGACATTTGGTAAAAACAGAAACGCTAATTGGTATCGTTTCTCACGTGCATGTCTGATAGACATAATAAACGGTGAATCACTTGCACCAATGTATGCGTTTCCTGGAGAAAGTAAGAGCCCCAACGATACGACACTGGAGCGCTTTACATGTGCAAATATCCTATGCAACGATAGATGCTTTCTTTTAGTACAAAGCCCACATATGACTGGTAAGATGCGACGACAGTTCATATACAGGGTGTACCAGATTTCAACAACCAAACTTTGTCAGCATGCTCTATAGGCCTAAATAAGAGAAAATTTTATATAAACATAGATCGTTTAAAGCTTTATTAAAAGGTTACGACGAAAATAATAATTACCTAGGGAACAGTAACGGATATCAGTCTGATATGAAGTTACTGCGATATAAAGTAGGAATAGATCAGCAATATTTATATTTAGTCTGTTTACGAAGTGGATATGTCCATACTCGCGATTCGTAAAATAATTACGGCATTTCGGTATGTAGTCTAACAACCAGAGTTGAGCAAATTTTATTCTGAATTATGAATAAAGCATAACGATTGAATTCGAATGAAAATTCATTCGTACAATGCCCAACTCTGCTAACAACTTACTAACTTACTAATGGTAGTGGCAGAACTACCTTAAAAATCTTTGGCAACCTCGGGCAGTAAATACTGCTCGCATAAACAGATTAAATGCAAATATTGATGACCTATTTCTAAATTGTATCGCAGTAACTTCATGTCAGACTGTGGTCCGGTATTGTTCCATAAGCAATTCTTATTTTTATTGTAACTTTGTAATAGAGCTCTAAACGACCTATGTTCATATAAGAATTTTTTTTTATTTAGACCCATAGAGAATACTGACAACATTTGGCTATTGAAACCTGGTACACCTGGTGCATTTACGTTTACATGCACACGTAGATTTGTCCACATAGCGCGGGTGTCTGATAACTGTTCCGGACTATATCCAACGAGAACTGTCCAGTATAGTAGTCGATGCTTTACCAATGCAGTAATCTTTCAATACAAATCCTAACTGGGGTTCGTGTATCGATACATGCTCTCGTACGATAACAGAGCATAAATCAAAACAATCAACAATGAGGGATCCAGGGCTCGTATCAATAGATGGCACCGGATAACCCATGACAGTAACACATGCATACATGCTTCTAACGAATCGGATCTGTACAAGTTGTTGCATTTCGAGCAATAACTTTTTGATTTTGTAACTGAGGACACTTATACATATTAACACTAGGTTTACGGAACGCGTCAATTTGACGCGTTTCAGATATCATGTTTAAAGTTGGTAGAAGTGATAAACATTATTTTCAAGCAGTTTATATTAACTTTAATTAATGCAATAATATCTACACACACCCTAGTTCGTTTCTCCGTAGGATTTTATAATTTCAAACACTTGTATATGATATACCTGCTTTTAGAAAAATTCCCATGGATAGGTATACAAAAAGGTCCGTAAACTTAGTTAAACATCAACGTAAATTACAAAGGAATTCGGATGAAAACTGGTCCATGGCTATAAAGGATGCACAAAGGATTCATTATTATAGTTTTAATGTGTTTCAAGAAAAGTTTATACACCGTGGTCCCTTCTTTATAATCCATATCCCAATGGTACATTCCGCTATTCATAGAGGGTGTTCGACCTACATGGGGGCAAAAATAAAAGGGTCAGTCCTACGGACTAAAATAAGACCAAAAAATAGAATAAACATTTTTTCGTTCGCGGTTTCGTTTTTTGAGAAAATTGAGTTTGAAAATTCGTCGATCGCAGGTGTACTAAAAAATTTACAGCTTGGTACAGCCAAAAATTGGGGCAAAACCGAAAAGAGGGTGATCCTTTATGACAAAATGCGTCAACAACGAAAAATAATATATTTTCATACCACGCTCCGTTTTCAAGAAAATTGAAAAATTCTAGAAAAATCGTCGAATGTATGCGTAATTAAGGAGTTACAACCTGGTACAACCGGAACTTGTGGTAAAACCGGAAGTACGGTGATTCTACATATCAATATAAGTTGGGAATCAATAGTAAAATGTTTTGATACAAGTTTCAAAATTGAGTTTGAAGGAAGCCAGTTTTAGCAGATTGCGAATTTTGAAATTTCAATTTTCTCGAAAACGACGCGTGGTATAAAAAAAATTGTATTCTTCGTTCTCGACGCACTTCGGCACAAAGAATCATCTTCTTTCGGGTTTTACCACAATTTCCGGTTGTACCAGGTTGTAGCGTCGTTAGTAAACATGCACTCAATAAATTTTCAAACTCAATTTTATTTGAATACGAAACCTCAAACGACAAAACTTCATTCTATTTTTTTTGTTCGTCTTATTTTAGCCCATAGAATCACCCTTTTCATTTTTGCCCACATACAGCCAAACACCCAGTATTATAGACATAACATGAAGTACGGGACATTCCACACCAAATCGATCACCTTCTGGCAGCATGTCTTCCAATTTTGATGAAACTTTAATAATATTTTATACTCTATATAAAATAATAATGAATTTATTTGATCGTTTCGCTAACTTCAAAATTATTGACAATTTATAACATGTTGAAAACCATTAAAATGCGGGTTTTTAGTCAAACGTGACTGTATAAAACGAATTCTTATCGCGCAAACTGTTATAATTATAGAGATAATTATTTTTTCATTCGCATCGCCAAAAATGGAACTTAGCAAGTACATTTTTTATTTTGTTGTGCACACCTTGTTTCAATATGAAAATTATAGACATACTTTTATTTCACACAAATAAACACTTACTCACATTTTTAAAAATCTGAGAAAACATGTTCTTTAAATGATCTTCAGCAAGCACAGCAAATTTCATTAGTATTATTTCATAATTATAGCCGGCGCGAAGCTTTAAAAACATATTTATATACATAATATACATTGTTGAACCCAAAATTGTACGCTAACAAATATTTTTTCATATAATAAAAATAAATTATCTAATTGCAAACATCAAAAGTAATAAAATTGTAAAGTAATCAAACTTTGGCAGAATATTCTATGGGTCGGAATAAGACAAAAAGTATTATTATAAACATAGAGCGTTTGAAGCTTAATTAAAAAATTATAACAAGATCTTCACGATACCGCTCGTATTTCATGTTCTTGTTATAACTTTAAGTAGCTTATGTTCACATAACATTTTTTCCTTATTTCGATCGATTCTATATATTCAGGGAGTTTGGCTATTGCAAACTGGGTCACAACTGTATATTTCATTTACTTTTAACATGCGGAAAGATATTTGCTAATTTTAGGTTAAATGAATTCGTGTATTCCTTACAGTGCAGTACAAGGTTTACACTGTATAACGCGGCGCGTTTGAAGCGCCTTTGAAGCTTCGCCCCGACTATAATTATGAAATAATACTAATGAAATTTGCTGTGCTTACTGAAAATCGTTCAAGGAACAACATATACTTCTTTCAGATTTTTAAGAACATGAGCAAGAATTTGTTTATACAAAATGGAAAATAAAACAATTGTTTATAATTTTCATATTGAGAACGGGTGCGCACAAAATAATTAAAAATACACATAGAAAATTCCATCTTTTGCGACGCGTATGAAAAAAGATTTATCTCGATAAGTGAACTCGCTTCTGAGATAAAAATTCAGTTGTAGATTCATGTTTTCTAAAAACCCGCATTTTCGTAATTTTCAAACGTGTTATAATTTGTAAATAACATTGATGTCAGTGAGACGATAACAAAAACTCATCATTATTTCACATAGATTCCAACATATTAAAGCTTCATTAAACTCGGAGGGCATGCTGCCAGAAGATGATCGATTCGGCGTGCAATGGGTCGTAGTGTTCCGATAATTGCAAAATTATTCCATCGATTTTACGTACATTAAATGGTGGTTCCCCAGAAATTTTTTTCGACCACCGTTAATGAAACGCTTCATAGTGGGGTGACCGTAAAGTTGGACATTGGGACCAAATATGGAAGTTCAAATTCAATGATTTGTTTATACTTTCATGAAACTATAAACCTTCCACTATTATGTTTTGCAGTATTTCTATATTTTATAGCACTATTTATCCCAAGGTATCCAATATTAAATACTTTGGTAAATATTTGTTTTCTGCAATTTACGTGTTAATGTCTTTATTTTACAAAGAAGGTGTCTTTATTTTGCCCAAAGAAAGTGCGCGATACATAATGTTCCGGTTCTAATAATTCCAAAATGAACGGAAAAGAATATTAAATTGACAACAGAAATTTATTACAAATTATGATAATTATGACATACGTTTTATTGAATTATAAAAATTAACCAGGATTGCCGGCAAAAAACTCTTCACCATTTGTTTCCAAAAGCTGTATGGGTTGTGGGCATTGAAGTAATTTTTGCTTTTGTTGATCTTTCGCCCGAAATTCAATTTTATTGTCGTAACTGTCCTAAATTTAAAGACTCAAATAGAGCTAAACAGGGCATTTCTCACATTTTTCTAAACAACAATGATATTAACGTGCTCAATATCGATCACTGGAGGAAGGTATAGTAAGGATAGACAAAACAAACAACAAAAAAGATTTAAAAATTACATAAACATAACATTATTTTAGGATTATAGTAAAACCTGTAATTTTTTAACTTTTTCTCTTTTGTTCTTGTATTTGTACTATACCTTCCTACTGTTGTTTAAAAACATCTAGCAAACACCCTGTTTAGCTCGATTCGAGTCTCTAAATTTAGGTCGGTTACGACAATAAAAGTGAATTTCTAGTGAAAACGCAGCTAAAAGTACTTAAATGTCCACAATCGATACAGCTTTTAGAAACAAATGGTGAAAAGTATTTGCCGGCGATCCTGGACAATTTTTGTAATTCAATAAAACGTTTATAATACCTATCTTACGTGTAACCAATGGCCGTTGTCAATTTAATATTCTTTTCGGTTCACTTTGGAATTATTAGAACCAGAACAATTATGTATCGCGCACCTTCTTTGGGTAAAGTTGTAAAATGAAGACATTAACACGCAAAACAAAACACAAATTTTTACCAAGGTATTTAATATAGGATATCTTGGGATAAATAGTGCTACAAAATCTAAAAATACTGTAGCACATAATAGTGAAAGGTTCATAGCTTCATAAAAGTATAAACAAATTATTAAATTTGAACTTCAATATTTTGTTCGAACGTCCAACATTACGATCGTGCCACTGTGCGCCGTGACAATGTCCCTAAGAAAAGGGGCGAGGGAAAAACGGGACGAGGAAAAAATTTGGAAAAATAGGAGCAGCGGGGAACGATTTAGGGGAGGAAAACTGGGCTAGTTGGCATATACGTCGATTGCGAGAAGCGTCGACCACATCCCCGGCTTCCGCACCAAAAACAACGGTCCCTCCAACCTTTGTGACACCGAAAACAACCACCGTGGGATACGTTTCCGCACACGTTCCCAGAAGTGTCTTGACAGTACCGGACAAAAGGTCTGCCCCTTTTTGTTACCCTCTTGCTCGTGCTGCCATCGAGGCGCGCTCGATTATTACACTGAAACAACTATAACTTCTCTCCCAGAAGGCATCCACAAAACGCAATAACTACTTCACCGAGAAAGAAACGTATAGCCGATCGGCTCGAATGGATTTCGGCTTTCATCGCGCTAGAAAGCTCTGATCGAGGCGAGGCATGCGCTGCCAGGGGAAAGCTAGTCCGCTGACAGTTGTACTATTCGTGTCCAGAAAGAAGTCTCGTACAAAGAATGCGGGTCTGACTGGTCAGATTCCATTAGATCTAAATTCGAACCAATTAGATATCTGTATCGCTCATGTATATTGACAAAGGAAGTGTGCATAACCTGTCAGTCTCGAGCTTCTGGTGTTACACGCGGGGAGCGTTGCGTACCCGCGCCGTCTAGTACGTACATGCCGAATAGTTCGTACTCCAGAGACCCTCTAAATAGAGATACGAAATCACGTCTAAGTTAGGTCAGTGGACGCCATCTTTCGTCGGAGGCGTTAAAATGTAAATGGCGGTATATACAAGATTGTTTATTATTTTTTAATAAAATAATAAATAAAAAAGTATACTTTATTTCATTGAAGGAATAAAGAGAGGACGCCAAAAACTAACCTCGCAGAGATATGAATTATTGGTTCAGTTCCAATGCTTTCGTGCTACATTAGCAGCCCATCTTGCTCTTCTTTCAGCACCATGGGGAAACACCTTCATAGTATAGCCTTTCCGTGACGATTTGGTACAATTTCTTGCACAGCACGCAGGCATTTTTCTAAAATTTCAATTCTCTCACTTCCACACAACGTTGTATATGCCGCTACGATACAACCATTTATAACACCTCCGACGAAATATGGTGGCACCAATCAAAATCGGGGACTGGTTCTCGTGACTCTGTTTAGGGGGTCCCTAGTACGTACTATTCGCCTCCAGAATGAAGTCTCCTGAGACGGCACAGTGTAACGCCAGAAGCTCGAGTCTGATAGGTTACATATACTTTCTTTGTCAATACACGTGAGCGAAATCTAATTGGTACGAATTCGGCTCTAATGGAATCTGACCAATCAGATCTGTATTTCTTACAGATGACTTTATTCTGGACGTGAATAGTACATCACAGAGCGGTGAGATGGGAGATAAATGAAAATGACAAACATTTTTGCGCCGGCACAGGGGACACGAATTTGTGTCACGATAAGATTGCGTGCAATTTCCAACTGCGATCGGCAATCTCGTGTTTCGCGTCAACGCACTGGAATGTATGGGATTTAGAACTCGCACAAAAAAGAAAGACAAGGGGATTCCGATCTACTAAATACTTCGAATACGTTCGTGAACTCGATTCGTTTAACTGAAAGAAATGCACATGTAACCAGGACGCCGCTGCTATTGTCAGGCCCGCGATTTCACTCGTTCAACGCAATAATTTATTCTGCCGGAAACAATAAAAGGCCCTTCCTATTTAGCTATTGACATGCCAACTGAAATGGACACTATCACTTCTAGCGTGATGCAGCCATCGAACGAAGCAACGTAATTAAATGGATTGCGTCACGCATGAAACAGTAAATAAGTTAATATTTTACAGCAAGCTCGGTGCACGTAAAGATTCACGATAAGGATGCTATTACGAAAAAGGGAACCAGACTTGAATAGTTGACAAATAGAATATACTAGTAGCACTTTTCCTATTAAGAGCTATTTTGGAAGTATAGGATGTAAATAGAAGCTGTTGAAACATTTCAATGGTTTTCAAAAGGATAGCAAAGCCCGCTAATTTTATTCATCAAGGGATTAATTTTAATGAAACTGAAACTAATAAAAGAAATTGTATAAATGTTATAATCGGTAATACCGTTAGAAAAAGTTCCTTTTGAGGGTAAAACGCAATTTTCGGGAGTACCTATTTCCGACTTTCATTATATCAAAGCTCTATAAACATCGAATGTAATACGTTTATACTAAATGCGAACTTAACTTTGCGAGCGGATGAAACATTCATGAAATAGTTTATCGCGAACATCATGTTTCCGAGCTGCATAAAATCTGCCTGCACCTCCCTCTTTCCAACAATTCTCTTATTACTCTAACTATCCTCTTTGAGGGAAAACTTCGTTCCCCCGGAGTATTAGCCAACTGATTAACGAAGAAGTTTGCTCCAGAGCGCGCAAGCGAACGTGCAGTAACTGACCAAAATATGCAACCTCTGTCTGTATGGCCGCAGCGGGACTACGGATAACGCTTTACAGAAAACGAACAATCAACTTGTCGTTACTTAGTGTCTGCTTGTCTCAATAATGAATCAAACCTTATGGCACTATGTAACGACTGTTTCCCAATTTCTTTGAACTCAGTATTTCGTTATTGTATAAAATGTACCGATTATTTGTACAGTTATAGAGAAACAATTTCTATAAAGATTTCATATTTGTTATAACGTGATTTGAAATTTTATATTGAGACATTCTATTGGGAACTTTTGATATGCCGTTCCAAGGTAATTACCATCGAGCAATTTATGTCGTTAAAAATTAATTAGAATAATCAGTTTATTGGAAGAAGATCAATGTTCATGCACAAATACAAAGGAACTGTGATGCAATGTTAAAGCTCCTTGCATGAAGCATATGCAAGGGTATGCCAAATATTCACATACATGCATCTACAGGGTGTTTCGCTACCTCATGCAAATGTTTCAAGGAGCGATTGCTGAAGCAATTTTGAACAACCTTTTCCTTTTCCAAAATCTTGGTTAAGGTTTTGTTTTTGAATTATTAACGAAACAAAACTGACGAATCAGAACGCGCGTAGAGCCGCACGTTCAGCTGAGGGAAGGTCATGATACGCTTAATCGCGGCTTTAAACACTCTCGCGGCTGAGCGCGCGCTCCGATTGGTCAGTGTTTTTCGTGAATAATTCAAAAACAAAGCTTTAACCATCATTTTGGCAAAGGAAAAAGTTATTCAGAAGTGCCTCAGCAATCATCCCTTAAAATATTTGCATGAGGTACCGGAGCACCCTGTATAAATACTTTCTGCTACTTCACAGATAGTTCCAACACGATACGAAATAATAGATGCGGATTAAACAGTCGTACGCCTAATAAAATTTTCGTCGTTTGCACTCTTCCGGAAAAGTAGTATTTATTAAACTACAAATCATCAGATTCAATGTCCTTTAACAATGGTAAAACAGTGTTACTTATACATTTACTTTAAAAAATCTGTGTATCTGCAAGCGAAGATATGTTTGAAAGCACATTCTATTGTGTTATTGTTATAAATTTTTGGCATTCCTATTTCGCGAATAAACCTTTTCAGACAAGAAGCAGACTACGTTGACAAACTGTACCCTCCGCAAAAACTGCATTGATATTATGCACAGTTTCAATCGCATTATATCCAAGTTTAAAGTCGTACAAGAGCTGCACCCAAACTTTAATTTTATCCATTATTCAACCCATATCGGTTTAATTATAATTCATGTATATATTGTTTGTATTATTTATTGTATTTATATTTTTCATTTATTGTATTGCATTGCATTTACTCTATTGTTTCTTTCTGTAATGTATTTATTCTTATGGTGGTCTATTGGCTAGTAACCTGATGTGATTTCAAATAAATAAATAATATTAATCAGCAATTTTACAATAAAACAAGTGACAAACATTTGACGATGTTATATTTTTATGTTATGTTTTTATGTTATATTATATTTCTATAGGCTTCCATCTCTGAATACATGAAATAATAAACGTTACTGGCATCTTTAATTAGTGTGTGTATACTTACTGAAGGATTTATGCTGACACAGCTTCATTTACCCCTCGCTACTTTCAGGCAATTTACGTCATTACTAGAAAGAAGTTTGTTGTTCAATTATGTTATCGCCTCTGATTAAAAATAACTTTCGTTATCGTATCAGGATATTTTGCTCATAGATGTTCAAAATAGATTTCAGTTTACTTTCTTCTTCATTGATATAGTTTATTACATATACCGATAATTAAGTTGTGCACGGATCTAAAATTTGCCAAACCGAACGACCAAAGGAACTATCCATGCGAAAAAAAACAGTATGCCTTGTTTATGGATATAATATGTATACAGCATAAAATTCAGTAAATACTTTCGTGACCAACTGTGCTCCCAAATTATTTCCATCCCGCTTCACGCGAAGCGCTGTCGATTAAATTCCATATCCGATCGTAAAGTAGTTTTAATTGAACGACAAACAAATTTGGCGAGCAAACGCGTTGGGCGCATCCTAGCGAACAAACCATCGACATCGCAGTAGAGGTAAAAGTGAGTCGAAAATCGACCAGCCATGGAGTGTCTGGAACCTGATGGATGTAACATCCCGATGGATATATTAGAACATCGGCGTAGAACGATATCGAATCGGACGCCGGGGTACATGGCTCGGTTATCGAATGGAGAACGACGAGATGCTCCATCACTTACGAGCAGAACGATGATGCGGAATGAAACATTGCCGTGTGCAGGGAGACGCATACTGACCGACGAGCGACGTATCGATACAACTCTCATTCTCCCTAGGGACATAGCGCTCATACCGGTTAATCAATACTGATGAATTATCGCAGACAGAAGCGGAGATTTGATTTCCCACTGGCCGTACGCTCGAAACATGTGCCCCCGTGAAGCCAGTAACGGGAAAATAAACTTAGAAAATAACAATAAAAATATTGGTTAATCGCATTTTACACAAAATATACAGGGTGACACACCAAATATTGATACCTTGATTTGCGTCACTATTGTTATCCCTATCAAAAAATGTTTCAGATAAAATTTGAACGGCTACAAGGGAGTCATATTTTGATGTTGTCTTTTTCCTTCGGGCGATCGTGTAAAGGTCATATGAGGGTCAACTTTTTTTTAATGGAATCATATATTTTTAATTACGTAGATCGATCAATTCGTCATTTCCCATAAACTATAATTTAATAGAACTTACCATGTGTAAGACAAAGAAAGACGTAAAGCAGTGCCTCTTCTATTGATTCTTTCTTTGTCTTACACATGTTAAGTTCTACTTAAAGGTGAAATATCTTTTAAACCAATCGGTTTTCGATAATGTTACCTTAATAATTTGTTACAGCAAATTAAAACTATAATAAAAATAAAATAAAACTGTAATTAAAATTATATGAGTCCATCGAAAAAAAAAACAAAATTGACCTTCACATGCCTTTACGCGTCTACCCACAAAAAAAAATAATTGCATCAAAACATGTCCCCCTTAAAGCTCTACAATTTGTATCTAAAACCTTTTTGAATACTGATAATTATAGTAATGCAAATCAAGATATCAATATTTAACGCGTCAGCTGTATCTCGGGTGTTTCGTTTAACTTAAAACGCTGAGATATCTTACGAAGTTTTCAATTTATGAAAAGAAAATGTTTTTACAGGAGTTGTTTGGTATCGATGAGGACGTTACATGATACAAATAATTTTATTGTAGGTGTAGTGGCGGGTGAAATATGAAAACCAAATTAATTTCTTTAAATGACATCTTGCATTTTTTTCACTCATAATATGATAGCGCTTCTTGAGACAAATACAATGATACGCAACATATCATTTCATACAGTAGAATTGTCCTGAATCATGTCTGAAGTAGTCAGAGCAACGTATTAAAATAAACAATATAAACAATGCTCAAACTTCGTGTCTTTCCTTCTGTCTCTTAATCTTACAAGTAATTTTAGCTTCTGCGTAACTGTGCAATTCATTTACATGAAAGCAGTGCTTCCATTTTTAATCAAATGTTCCTCCTACGGAAATGTCAGTGTTATAACAAGTTGTACATAAGTGGATTTTAATAAAAAATGAGAGCAGTGATTTCGTATAGATGGATTCCACAGTTTCGTAGAAACAAAAGAAGATTAAGAGACATGAGGGAAGATGAGAAGCTCAAGCATTATTTATATTGTTTATTCTATTGAGTTGCTATGAGCACTTCGGACCTGATTTAGGACAATACTACTGCATGGAATGATATCATATTACCTATCATTGTATTTGTATGGAGAAGCGCTATCATACTATGCATAAAAAAAATACAGGGCTCCATTAAAAAGAAAAATTAACTTAGTTTTTATATCTCCTCCACCACTAGCCTCTAGGGCAAAAAGTATTTATATCAGGTAATGTCCCCCCTCGATATCAACCAACTGTTGTAAGAACATGTTCCTTGTACCTTCAAATCCATGGAAGATACTCCACTGTTTCCAGTTAAACGAAACATCCTGCGTATGTACGCAGGTAACGCAAGAAAAAGAAGTTCGAGCGCCGCAGAAATTTTTTGGCACACAGTGGTCGTAACGGACCACGTAAAAAATCATACGTATTTTATTTTTCAACAAGTTTAATGACGTTACGATCGATACGGGAAAGCATCGGGATACCTTGCGACATGTTGCAATACGGAAACAAAATTCGCTACACGGATTACGCGCACCGGCGTGCTTTGCAGTTCTGACATCGATTTCCAGCCCGTAATTGCGAGACGGCGCGATCGGGTTGACTAATAAATGAAATCCAATTAACGCTCGGCGCTTTCGCAAACCTGACGATCTACACGTCGCGTGTATTCAATTTTCAGTTAACGATCTATTATCCAAATACGCTAGCGCTTACTAACATAGACGTTCTAGCGCGTCAACGTTTCGATCCGATTTATAAATTCATAAGGTTCATCCACAAAATTATATCAAATGTAATGTGACGTAAAATAAATTAACGCCTGGACTTCAAATATTTTATATATTAGATACGATAAATATCGCGAGATATTTGCTTGATTTAGCAAATAACACACAGGAAATGTTTATGTAATAAAAGCAAAGAAACGAACGAGCACGTTTTGTTTCCGAAAGTCAATCGATGAATCTCGCTCGAAAAACTGATGTTTCAATGCGACTGGGCGTTATTCTCCCTTGGAAGCCCAAATTCATTTCGAAGTCGCGTTATCCGAAAACAATCCACCTCGGTCCAGTGAGCGAGTGAATCTTCATACCAGAGAGAGAGAGAGAGAGAGAGAGAGAGAGAGAGAGAGAGAGAGCCGACTGAGTTAGGTTAGGTTAAGATACAGTGCATAATAGAAAGATAGGTCCACTTGGACTTTCGGTCATAACTCTGGAATTAGTTAACCAACTCGACTGAACTTTATTCCAGCATTTGGCCTAAGCACTAGAGAGTATTTATGTAAAATCCCATCTTAATACAGTGCTCAATTTTTTATTACAATGAGCATTTATTTGATTTTTGTCAACTTTCACCGTAACAGGATGATAGGTCCGCTTGCAGAGAAGCAAAAGCTTGAACGAACTAAGTCATGCTATCCTATTCTTCGAAAAAATATATTGGATACATGGTAGAAAGGAAATGACAAGCTAAGGGCGAACTCGCGCTGGGACCAATTTTCGGCCGACTGCGCAGCTTCCCCACAACGAACAAAGTAAATACGAAATGTAAACAGGCGATAAGACAGAGAAAAAAATGCGGACCTATGCGCGGAACTAGTTCACTCTTAAGCTGGGTCCAAGAATAGTTAAAAAGTTAGGAATCATTTCAACTAATTTTAGGTTAAGAGTAATTGAATGAACTCATACTTTAAATTTCTACAGACATTGTTTACATTTAAGCTATTTTGCTAATAACCCTAGATAATTTTAGTAGTCTAAGTAATATACTTGTGCAACTTTAATATAGCAGGGGTTACCCATTCCTTCTAAGCTGACGCACAAGTAAATATATAAATGTAAAACATTTACTTTCTTTTTAAAATATGCACGTTAATGTGAATAAATTATAGATTCTAAATATTACTTCTGCTGAGGAGAAATACATATGGCTACTTTTGGCGGGATATTTTGCATATAAGGGACACACTGCGAAATTGGCTATCGAAATACCTCAATTATAGGTTGATCCACACAGTCACAAAGAAATCTAATCTTTCGATATTGTACAAATCTAACATTTTAGTCGTTTACCTTCGTGGTCCCAGAGACAATAGGGGAATTAATGCCCAAAATTGATGACCTAATACTTTTAAGCATACTACGTTGAAAAATCGGAACAAGATCGTGTCAGACGATTTCACATGAAATTTTAAATATAATTATTTATAATATATAATACAGCTAATTCACAACTTAATTGATATCTACTCGTTCATCGTATGTGAATTACTAATGCGAAGAAAAGCGCTTACTGTAACTAATACTGTTTGTAATGTTCTTAAGACTAATAAATAAGTGAATGAACAAGATGTTATTAGATATCAAAAAAATAATCGAGAGAGAAGAGGTTCGTCAATTTTTATAACACAGTTGTACACAAAGCTTACCTCGCCCCCGGAAAATGAGAGAAGAAGAAAACTCGTATGCCCCGGAAGCGAAGCTCCCTGAATAAACTTGCTTAATATATTGTTATTTATTACTTGAAAAGCAGATGTAGACAATGTTGTAGCACACAGCATCCCCCTTAATAACCACCAACTTCAAATTTGTGTTTTATTTTAGGATTAAATTACCCTATAATTGTATGAAAATAGTACTTTGCATGAATATAGTAAATAGTATAATATTTAGACTGCTGATTTTCATGCAAATTCATATTTTCTAAAATATAGTGAAAGTAGTAGAACTTCAATAGAAAATTATTTCATCTATCAGACATTTTAAAAAGCACAATAATTTTGACAATTTGTATATTTTTTCATATTACATGCATTTTTTGCAATTTAGCATCTTCAAATTTCCTATAAATGCATAAAAATCCGGAGTCTAATAATAATTATATATTCTTTAAATCGCCCAATAATTGATAAGCATCGGGAGAGCACATTCATTTCGACAATTAAATCAATTCATTTATCATAAAAAGCATTCAATAAACAACCTCTTCTTCGTATATTCAACTACCTACAACCCGACTCGGAATAGTTTGTTTTTTTTTACCAAACCCACCTATTTGATGTTGCATGATTTGTAAACGCGAATTCGATTGCCAGAATGATTTATTCTGTCGTGCGATGCATTGCGCGTACAAACGAGGAAGCTCGCGTATTCGGAGCCAGCAAAATAACTAGTTTCGGTCAACGAACATGATTCAGAGCTCTCGTGACTTCCATTACTAAATTCGTGACTTTTTCATGTGATTGTAGATAATATACACGATGTACACAGCGTTCGGCTATTGCATATCAATATTTTAAGGGGTGATTGCTGCAGCAATTCTGAACAACGTTTTGCTGTACGAAAATGCTGGTTAAGACTTCGTTTTTTAATTATTAATGAAAAACACTGACCAATCAGAGCGCGCGTAGAGTGTTCAAGACCGCGGCTGAGCGTACCAAGAACATCTGTCGACAAAGCGCACGCTCTACGCACGCTCTGACTGGTCAGTCTTTTTCGTTAATAATTCAAAAACGAAGTCTTAACCAGCATTTTCGCAGAGGAAAACGTTGTCCAAAATCACTTCAGTAATCACTCCTTAAGATATTGACATGTCGTAGCCGAACACACTGTATAGGTAGACGCGCAGTCTATTATCTGTCCCAACTAAAAGTAAAACTCTTTCGCGCATGGGTCCATCTTTTTAGTCTGTCTTACCGTCTGCTTACACTTCCTACCTACTTTATCCTTTGCAGTGCGAGCTGTGCAAATCGGTCGAAATCTCGTCCAAACGTGGGTTTGCTCTTAGCTAGGACGGAGAGTAAAGCTAATAAACTTCTGGCCGCCAGAATTTCTTGCTTACGGTCCAATATTATTAACACGAAATAATATCAACTCGTCGGCCAGTAAGAGTTAAATAATTGAGCACCGTCGATACGAAGCAAGGCGATACATCAGGACTTAGAACGCGTTATGGAACATCATTGTGCGATTACTGAACGAGATCTGCTACGAGCGCACCTGGCCAACGGGGATTCCAGTAGAAGAAATGACAGCTTCTTGGAATATAAGCCCATTAACAGCGAGACATAACGATGCGAGGCCGTTCAACTACCTTGCAGCTATTGCACACTCACCTGTTCGTAATAACAGAATCCTGGAACAAGAGAGGCGAGGATATCAGCGCTCCTCGAAACAAGTTGGTGACTTACCTGTAACAAGAAAACAAGGAAATCCAATCAAACGCAACTATTAGTGACGGACTCAAGTACAGTAATGTTCTGTACGGAGCAACTCGCTCGGGATCGGCCAGTTGTTTCTTACGGAACAGATATATGTATTATTCGGCTTGACTTTGTTTTCGAACGGGACGAGAGCGAATACGGTCAATGAGCGAGGGGCTCGAGACAGCGGCAAATCATAAAGGGTTCCGTCGAGGCGAAATGTTATTGTGTGGAGAAGTATAGAACATGGCATGTCCTCTCATTCCATAAACAAAGCCCGCTTCTATTCACTAATTCCGCGTCACACACGCTCTTAGTTTTTTACAATTTTTAATATAAGGAAAATTAGCTTTCAAAGTTTATTAAACGTAAAGAAACTGTGCCTTGAACCGAAATACGCAACTCGCTCGGAACCGGCCAGTTGCTTACTACAAATTAAGTATGCTATTCGGTGAGCGAGCAAGGGTCCCGAGGTAGCGGCCCACCACAAAGTGCTCGACCGAGGAGCAGTATTATCCTTTGGAGGAAGCACGCTACTATTCGGCGTCTTCAAACAAAGAAGTGGGGATGGCGAGTTGCTTATTTCGAGCCAGAAGCTAGTTTCTTATTATGGATGAGTACTCATCGACTAGATTCGAATCCTTTAAAAGTACAGGTAATTCTCACTTCACAAATCTCCGTTTTATGAATTTTTCGGACGGAAATATTTTTGTTTTAATATTATTCTTTAAATATGTAAATCTTTGGCCATTGGCCAGTGAAAATGGGACAGTTAATTTTGAAGATTTAATTTATTAATGCGGAAGTTGTTAAAAATGCTGTCTATCATCGTGCTCTCTGAAATAAGTTTTTATGCGCGCTTTTCAATGCATTATTCTGCGTTCGTGGTTTCTCAAACGCCATTTTTCACCATAGGGCGTTCCTATTATTTTCAGAATAAACATTTGATTTAAGACGACTAAGCAAAGAGAAATAGATAACATCACACGACACTTATAAGGAAAGAACATTGTGCATGATATTAGTACTATTTGTAAAAAAAAACATAGCCCATTCTGGGACACGTTTAACCACGTGGTAATTAAAATACACATGTACTGGAAGAATATTCAAAGACAATTTTTTCGAAAATACAATCTCAAGTGGAGAAATCTATTTCACATTTTCTACTTTTTTTTTAATACAAGAAACACTCCCATCTTGATTGCAGCCTAAATACTGAGACATCATCTACAGTGGCGGACATATACTTACGAACACAGCGTCAGTTAAAGTTTCAGTAGCTATATCATAAAGATCATGTTAGGTGTAATCATTTTCATTTTATAGTTTGAAAGTGTAATGTAGGTAGTGCTTTTCTAAATATTTCTGATGTGCCAAGGTCAACATAACTCGAAATACTGGAGTTCGCAATGTTTACCTACGCCACAGCGGCGGACACATGCTTATGAACGTCCGACTGCACGACTTTTTAGCAATGTAAAGAATCGACATTCAGTTTTCGTTGGACGAGGAACTTGCGTGAATGTTCTGTGGAGTACATGGTATAATTTAAAGTTAATTATTATTATTTTAATAATGAGTAAAGGTAAAAATATTACACCCCAACAACGGCTGCAAATACAGCTGCTTCGAAAGCAAGGTAACACATTTCGAAGCATTGTTATACAGCCTTAATGCATATAGAACTGCATGAAACAGTAGATAATGTTCCTCGAAAACCAAAACCTCGTAAAACAGATGTTCACACTGACCGTGTGATTCATCGAATCTCTAAAGTTGATCGTTTTAAAACTGCTGTAGACATTCATACTGAAATATCACCGTGCTTGAAGCAAGCAATAGATGTAAGGACTGTTCAACGTCGCGTAAACAAGTTTAACTTAATGGGGAGAGTAGCACGAAAAAAACCTTTAATATCCGAAAAGAATCGACGTGCTAGACTTCAATTCGCAAAAGCTCATATTAAATGGACGGCAGAAGAATAGTCTAAAGTTATGTTCACTGACGAAAGCAAGTTTAACCGATTTGGTTCTGATGGTAAATGCTGAGACGTACAGTTGGTGAAGAACATAATAAAAATTGTACAAAATCAACCGTCAAAGGTAGAGGCGGATCAGCACTAGTTTGGGGGTCTATGAGCATGAATGGTACTGGCCAAATACATCAGATTACAGGAATTATGGATCATTTTGTATATCTAGACATTGTGAAAAATGTTCTTCTTCCATCTGCTAAAAACAAAATGCCAAATGATTGGATTTACCCGGCAGATAATGGTCCGAAACACACGGCACGTGTGGTAAAAGAATTTTTAGAAAAAGAAAAATTAAATATCGTGAAATGGCCTGCTCAGTCCCCAGATCTCAATCCCGTAGAGATGCTGTGGATTGATGTCGATCATGAAATAAAACGTCGGAAACCAAAAAATATCCAAGATTTATTTGAAACGATTGAAGAAGCGTAGAAATCCATCCCAGTCGATAGATGCATATTTTTTTTATTCTTTTGGTTACACATGCCGATTTTTATTTGTTATACCATCTATGCGTATGAGTCGGTGATATTGTTAAGCATGATTAAGTAGACAAAAGATGATGCAACAGAAAGTTGTAACGGAATCACGAATCGACGCATGTAACTCATAGAAATGTGTCATCATATATTAGTGAATAGGAGTTTAAATAAAGGAAAGTTCTTCATGGACAATTAATTTTTATATCCGTACAAGTGGAGGACGGATATCGCGTAGTGACACAAAAGAAATTTGATGCCTCAATTTTATTATGATATTATTTATCCTCATGAACTATATGAGGTAAAATGACAGGTGTAATGGTCCACTTGTCATCTAAACCATCTAATGATTCATTCGCTTTATATTTGATGTATTTTACAGTTATATTTGAACGTATTATTTTACGAACGTCGTGAAACTACATTAAAAAATCAAACGAGATGAGTTTGGACACAGGATGCTTTGCTAGTTGCTTTATACGATATGCAAGAAAGGCAACCTTAAAATAACTACCTTAAGCGTAAACAGGAAGAAATTCATTCTTAACCCGGTATTGGGAAGACAGGGCGCCATAGACCCCACATATTTTAAATCAACTGTAACTTTTTAACAACGGGTGGCAGTGAGTCCAACTTATTCAGTTTTTAACTTTAATCGTTTTTAATTTTAAACCAAATATAAAATTAATATTCCTTTTTTCTTCGTGCATAGCTTTGCCCCCAGATCATGTAAGATTGCTTATCTAAAAGGCTGTTTTTTTTTATAAGGGACTGTTAATTCCTCACGTTTAGTTTAACGGAGGTGGACGCTCAATGTTACACTGATTTCCCAAAATGATAAGACCGAAAATGTACAGGTCGTACATACGGTGAATGTATTTTACAAAGATTGTACAGAAAGGAAAAAAATGGTTCGGTGAATAACTTCAAGTTCGGAGTTTGTAAGTTTAAACGGTATGTTGAGTTCGTTATTCTTCGATTACTAAAATGCTAATGATCTTATTTCTACATTTTTAAAACTTGGTCTCGACGCGATAGAGAGGAGGAGGGGACTTTTTGAGGATTTGAAAATTGGTGGAAGAAAACTAAGAGCGTTAATTGGTAAGGAGCGACTAGAAGGAGCTGGGGGGCATATAGTCAAGTGTCTAGTGGAAGGGGCGAACTTAGGGGGTTGTCGGGTTTGGGTTATTCCCGACCCTCAGGTAAGCGGGTGGCATGAGCCTTACCTTCGAAAAATGTGGCCGACCAATTTATGGTCTGCAGCTAGTTGACTAGATACAATGTTTTTACGATTGCTGAGACCCAACAGGAACAAAAAAAGTTACAATTATTTTCGCTTAGTATGGTCATCTTAACCCGATTTCATTTAACCTAGTTAACTTAACCTAACCTAACTAAGCTGGTCCGCATTCAGCTTTTTATTACAGCTGGTTCCATCACTAGCAATGGTATTATCTAATGCACAATCATACATTACACACACACTCGGGCAATTATTGCGTATAACGTAAATATCAAGGACTCGGACTTAAACGATTTATGTACGTTCTTACTCTTACGCTTCGTTGTATAATCGTATCAAACTTATTCCAGTCTCGTTCACGTTTTTGTAGAAAGTCAAAAGTCTAGCAATCCGACGCAGTCTCGTCGCCCGTTACGTAAGTCGTGGAACTATGAATAGAATATCTTATGGAATCTTAATCGTACCCGTAGTAATTTCCCTACTTTTTGCCGCCAATTAATAGTAGCAGACTCGATACGATGCATAATGATGTAAACTGGTTACGTTACAGTCAACTTTGGGTGAAAACGCTAAAAAGTTGTGCAACAGCTAAATGTGTTAGATAATAGATAATGGGACATATTTATATATGAGTGTAAATTGTATTACCGTTTTGAAAGCTATTAATAATGTTGGGAATTAATAAAGAATTTACATGAGTTGTAAAAAATTTTTTCGCTTGGTCGAATAATCCCATGGACTGGCAAACGTGTAAGCTCAAAACTTTTCCCCTGCATATATTACAATATTTGAATACCCCTTGCAGAACGATTACCATCGATCGATCGACAGGAAGAAAAGTAAACCGCAAGAACGAAGCAATTAAAATAGAAGCAGTTCGAGGGAGCAAATCTTTAATCAACTCGCCAAGAATGGCGCAGGGTGGAATATGGCAGTGATAATTCACCCGGCAATTTTCACACGTGACATCCGGAAGGAAATTCTCTCTCTCTCTTTCTCTCTCTCTCTCTCTCTCTCTCTCTCTCTCTCTCTCATTTTCATTTGCCGGAAAATCGCAGCTGCGAGCGGAAGAAAATCGGCGGGGGTTAAGTCGAGGGTGTAGTTAGGGGACTTCACGGAACAGCTCGCAGATCGCGATACGGGCTATTAAGCGTATGCACAGCGGAGTTAATTTCATTGAACTTTCCGGTGGCTTTGCGCGGCAAAGTTTTACTTCGCCGCTATGAAGTGTGCTGGTTCAAACGGCCATCAGGAGAATACGTAATGACGATAAGAAAACTATACCTGACGCAGTGGCTACGAGGCAAAATGCCTGGACAGTGCTGCCTCATGTTTAACTTATCGGACGCAGACCTCGCACTTTCGCTTAGCGGAAGTTACTGTATTACGGACAGGCGTCAGTGTGAATCACGGACTTCCGTGTCGCTCTTTCACCTTGCGCCATGAACTGTGACAACGCGTTATGCCGTGTCCGGAAAAAGCATGTCCAGCGGAATAGGAGCGCTGTAATTAAAAGTCAAAGAGATAGTTGGAAAATAATTTATCGCTTTTTATCGCTTAAAGCTTGTTCCGAACTTCATGAATCACCCGGGTGATGATAATTTTATTCACCGCTTCCTGTGACGAATAAAATGAACTTCAAAGAGGATCGTTTCAATGCGAGTTTCTTACAAAACTCCCTGATTTTCTATAGAAACCATGCAAAACGCTTTCGTTAGAAGTACTCTTCGTTTGTAATCCGTTTAACGAAGCAAAGCAAACCTGTTTGAGAGAAACGCTTTCATGCATTTTCGGTATCACAGACTATCGAAGAATATATGGATGCAAATTAAAGGCTCAAGAAAATGTATAATAATTTAGTTAGTATAACAACAGGTAATCACGTTCAAATGCTTTTTTGCAAAATTTCTTATTACTTCGTAGGTTTTCTTTATTTTCCCAGTTACAGCTTACAGCATGTACACATATAACATCAGCATGTTATAATCAGCCTTTTGGTAATTATACACAATAAAAGAACCACCTCCCGATTTCAATTACCTTGAGCTATGTTGTCAAGGTCATCATATAATAGGCGGACTCTTTTGGTTTCCGAGATATTCGCAAACATACAATGCCGGGATAAAGTATTGGCACTCTACACCCGGACAAAAATAAAAGTAATGCTATATTGAAAAATGAATAAAAAAGGAATTTATTTATGTGGAAATAATGCTGTGACACGTTTAGAATAAATACACTTAAAATTGACACAATGAAATGATTTCTTCAAAGTAATGATAAATATATATGCGTAAAACATAAATAAAACAGATGAAAAAGTGTTGGCACGCCTGACATTTTAGTAATTTTCTAGGTATATATACATGTAGCAATGAAATGAGTAGGTACTCATTTCGTATGCGTAAAAGGGGGAATACCAGATTATTACAGCATTCGGTACTAAACAGAGTTTATACAGAGAACTTCTCTTGAAGGAAGAAAAATAATGTTAAACCTTCATATTCAGAATAAATTCTGTTCAGAAATGGCAAAAATAATGAAGAAAAGCAACTTTATTATGCGAAGTTTAATTAAAAGGTACAAAGACAAAGAAAACGTTGCAAGCAGGTGTCGAAGTAGGCGTCCATCAAAGTTGTCTGCAAGATACCGACGAAACATTGTTCGTTTGATGAAAAAGGATCCAAAACTAACATCTTCGGAAATATCTGTATAGTTAAAAGAATACGACATAAAAACAGATCCTTCAACTATTCGGAAATATCTTAGAGGCATGGTTTACGCTTCGAGAGTTGCAAGAAGAAAGGCCTTAATTAGCAAACGTAATCAGAAAAGAAGAAAAGAATTCACATACGACTACCAGAATAAAGATTTAAATTTTTCGGATCACGTATTGCGGGCTGACGACAGTAAATTTAATTTATTTAAATATGATGGTCGCGTCAGAGTCTGAAGGAAACCAAATACAGAGTTTAATGTAAAGAATATTCAAAGTACAGTAAAGCATAGGGGTGGTGGAGTACTAAGTTCGGGATGTATAGCCTCCACAGGGATCGGGGAACTTTTAAGTGTATTATATTCATAGACGAAATAATGGATAAATTCGTCTATTTAAACACTTAAACAAATAATTTACATCGAACTGCTGAGAAATTAGGTCTTGGGCGAGATTTTTATTTTCAAAGCGATAATGATCCTAAGCATACGGTTCATGTGGTCCGCATTTGGGTTGCTTATAATGTTGCCCATACATTACCAACACCACCCCAATCACCACACCTAAACCCCACTGAGTATTTGTGAGCTGAGCTCGAAAATTAAGAAGACATCACAGTACAAACAGAAATCAAGTGCAACAGCTACTTTTAGAAAAGTTGAACAAAATTGAATCAGAATTTACACGGAAACCGATTCATTCGATGCCCACACGCGTAAGAGGTCATTAAAAATAAAGGACATCATACCGGATATTAATATTTGTCATATTGTTTATTTAATTTTAAGGTGCCAATACTTTTGCCTATGTATTATTTATGTTTTAGTTATATATGTTTATCGTTATTTTGAAGAAATCGTTTTATTGTGTCAACTTTTAAGTATATTTATTCTAAACGCATCACAGTATTATTTCTACACAAACAAATTCCTTTCTTTACTTATTTTTCAGTATAGAATTACTTTTATTTTCGTCCGAGTGCAGAGTGCCAATACTTTATCGCGGCACCGTATGTTTACCACTAGGGTCATTCCATGCCGAATCGATCACTTTTTGACGTCGACATCAGGGATTTTGTTCTAACTGAAATATATTGTAGTTCATGTGAAATTAGGGGGGGGGGGTTTAAGTCATCATTTAGCTTTCTTCGAAATTGTTTAAAAAATACGGACCTTTGAAGTTTGCAATTTTTGGCCATTTTGGGGAAAACAGGCTGTGCTTTTGAATTTTTATCTCGGAAACTACTCAACCGATTGGTATCTTATTTTTATCATTGTAAACTGCAGGCTTCGATCTATCGCAGTGCATTTTTTGTTTTTTGGGACAAGCAATTTTTCATTATGAAAATTGTAAACAAAATCTTTTTTTGCAAATTTCTCCATGAAGGCCATCATGGGTTTAAATTTTGAAAAAAATATTTTCAGATTCCTTGAAGTCTTAGCTACAAAATAAGCACTGGATCAGGATGGACACTTGAAAATTAACGTCACAATGAGCTGTAAAAGGTCCGGCGAGCCCCCGTTTCGGGTAAGCGGCCCGCGCGCTAGCAGCGGGTTATGCTATCACGGTCGTCTGCCTCTATCGCTCATACCCCATAATACCTTCAATAAAATGTAAAAACAATATCGACAAGATTAGTATACGACTAAATGATCCTATTCACGGTTAAAGAAGGAGTTGTGGATATGAATGTAAATGAGGACGATCTTTAATGCTTTTAGAACCATGTAATATTCTGATTGAACAATATTATTGGAATCATTGTGGTGTGCAGCTACTGCTGTTTTAATCACAGAGAGCATTAATTTTATTTACATTTTGGTATATGACGCAAACGCAAACGGAATGCGTTCCACTAGCATCAGTTAATACACATTCTTTTGGTCGCAAACTGCAAATGTGCTAAACCCAATATTCTCCGCGAGGTGTGTCTCATTAAACTCTCTTTGCTGTCTTCTATATTCGAGGTATACTTTCAGATGACAACTATTACAAATCAATCCCTTCTTGGGAAGAGTTGGAAATAATTGACGCAATCGTAATGTTATACTTCGGAGTCTTTTCGAATCAACGCTATATCCCTTTCGTTTAAAACGATTACAACACCTTTGATGCACCATTTTCGGCAATTCACTCATTTCTCTATAATAAGTAGTGTACGATACGAAAATGTCGCAGTGATTGAAAGCTTGGAAAAACGATGCCCGAATATATAGGAAGTTTGGTATCCGGGAAATCCCACAGTACCTATCATTTATTGTTAACATTGTGCCGAGTAGGCGCAAAAGTAAAAGAGCTATATAATAAACTTAAAAAGTTGGTCAAAAAAATACGGTTCAACCGCGTTCAATCAGAATATTACATGGTTCTAAAAGCATTAAAGATCATCCTCATTTACATTCATATCCACAAGATTAAAGAAACTCTTCTTTAACTGTGAATAGGATCATTTAGTCGTATACTAATCTTGTCGATATTGTTTTTACATTTTATTGGAGGTATTATGGGGTATGAGCGATACAGGCAGACGACCGTGATAGCAGAACCCGCTGCTAGCGCGCGCCCCGCTTACCCGAAACGGGGGCTCGCCGGACCTTTTACAGCTCATTGTGACGTTAATTTTCAAGTGTCCATCCTGATCCAGTGCTTATTTTGTAGCTAAGACTTCAAGGAATCTGAAAATATTTTTTTCAAAATTTAAACCCATGATGGCCTTCATGGAGAAATTTGCAAAAAAAGATTTTGTTTACAATTTTCATAATGAAAAATTGCTTGTCCCAAAAAACAAAAAATGCACTGCGATAGATCGAAGTCTGCAGTTTAAAATGAAAAAAAGAAGATACCAATCGGTTGAGTAGTTTCCGAGATAAAAATTCAAAAGCACAGCCTGTTTTCCCCAAAATGGCCAAAAATTGCAAACTTCAAAGGTCCGTATTTTTTAAACAATTTCGAAGAAAGCTAAATGATGACTTAAATCCCCCCTAATTTCACATGAACTACAATATATTTCAGTTAGAACAAAATCCCTGATGTCGACGTCAAAAAGTGATCGATTCGGCATGGAATGACCCACTATGTATTGTGGTTTGCTTCGATTAGGTTAAGTTTTAGCATTACTAATATTACTGATTAGGCTAGTAAGCTACATTAATGTGTATGTTTTTTATTATGTAGTAAACTAACCTAACCAGTATCTAGTTAAACCAATAATCCAACCTAATTAATATCTGATTAGGCTAGTATCCCAACCTAACCAGTATTTGGTTAGGTTACTATTGGAAATGGGTTGAAATAAACGGAAAAACCGTGAATCTCTTTTATTACGTCTTACTCCTTTGGCACGGAAGGGCATCTTACCGCATTGTGCGTTGTACCTGAAGTTAGACAAATACAACCTGTAAGGAAACAACAGATCTGCCATCCACACATGAAAGAAGGGAGACCACGACTGTGTACAGTCTATTACCCAGACCCTACGCATAAACATTTACAGGCATAACATAGATTCATTTGTTCTTACTAGCTGAAGTATTATTAATAATAACAATCCAATAATTGCTAAAAGGCAATACTAAAAGAGAAAGACAATAATGTAGGTTAGTAACCTAACATTATCAAACCATTAATCTGGTTAAGTTAGATTACTAGGATAGACTATGATTTTCGAGATAGGACAGAGTGGCGAACATGTTTTTGCGAATATTTCGAAAACTGAAAATATGTCCGCCTACTGTATGTACAGAAGAAAGTTGTTCAGAATGCTGACCCTGACAATATATGTATATGAAGTTCATTGAAATCAGAGCTGGCTCTCTTATTCTACATATCTACCCGCATTTTCCCAATGATCCAAACCTTCCAATGTTCACAAGTGAGCAACTATTGATAAAGTAGATATACTTAATTAATTATTACTGTCAATGATTAAATCATTCGGTTGCTTTCTATGCAAGTTTCGTAAAGCAGATGGACTAACTTACAAGGAAAAGTCGCGAACGGCCATTCGACTCTGATTTTGGTGAAACTTTGTGGTCATGACAAACAGCCAAAAGTAATAGATACGTTTTTTCTTAGCTGCGGTAACTCAAGTTTAAGGGTGAAATCATCCTCCAAAGTTCGACCCCTTTTGGGTTATCTCGGAATAAATTTGTTAAAAAAAAAATGAATGTCTTTTAACCTACTAAAAGGAAATACTACAATTGGTAAACAAATCTTGTACATTTTTTTAATTGTTTACTTAAAGTTTATTTGAAAAATTACAGTAACTATAGATATGACAAAAAAGATTACATTTTTTATTGCGAAAACAGAGATATACATATACAGGGTGTTATGTTTAAATGCAAATGGTTGAATATTTCATGAAGGCTTAAAGTTATGAAAAAAAATGTTCCTACAAAGCTTGTTTGATATAAAGGGACACATTAAGTGGTATAAACGATTTTTGCGTAGATGCAGTAAAGGAAGAGATTTGAAAGACAGGATTTTTTTTTTTAATGGTACCCTGTAACACCGTGTATGTATGGTTTTCTCACCAATGAAGGCAAATATTTTTTTTCCGCTGGCCAATATTACTACAGGCAATTAGCAGCGATTATATTGAAAAATAACAAAGATATGTACTACATATACAAATAAAATCTTGGAGAAATGCATTTCTACTGTTGTTATCTTAAAACAGGTATTACTTCCTGGACAGCCCCCGTACTTTTATACAGGGTGAGCCACTAAATATTGTCATTTTGATTTACGTCATTACTATTATCCCTATCAAAAAATATTTCAGACAGAAGTTGAATGGCTTCAAGAGGGGCGCATTTTGATGTTATTGCTTTTTCCTGGGGTAGACGCGTAAAGGTCACGTGAATGTCAGCTTTGGTTTTCCTAAATGGAATCATACACTTTTTATTGCATCAATCGATTAAGCCCGATGTACTGTACAAAAAATATTAAGCCATGCATGTCGAAAAATTATTAGTTTAGTAGATATTTTAACTTAAACATTGCTCAGAAACCATTACTCTCATCACTGATCAGACTCCAATGATATTCCATTCTATGAAGTAACATTAGAAGAATTTGATGGCAGTTTTTATGTTCCAGTCGACAAAAAGTATAATATTTTGGCAGGAAAAATACGATTTGGCGAATTACTGCTGCTATGATCAAGCAATTTATTTCACGCCTGTACACAATGTTTTACAATTTCAATGTATTTCGTTTCTCCGTAATCAAGGAGGTTTCAAAAACCATTTATAGTTTTTATAATCACACAATTGAATTTCCAAAAGGGTGCAGCTTGTAAAAACCGATGGCGAGGCCCCCCAGAAAAATTCCGTACCCTTGCTAAATCTTCAACGATCTTGAAATATTAATAACATCAGGATACGTCCCCCTTGAAGGTATTCAACTTTTGTCTGAAACATTTTTTGATAAGGATAATAGTAATAGCGTACAGCAAAATGTTCACATTCAGTGGTTGACCCTGTATAACAGTACAGGGACCGTCCAGGAAGTAATACCCGTTTTAAGATTACAAAAGTAAAACTGCATTTTTATAAGATTTTTATTTGTATATGCAGTACATTATGATGATGAAACCATACATATATGTACATCGTTGTTTTCGCAATAAAAAATGCAATCCATTTTCATATACATAGTTGCTGTTATTTTTCAAATAAACATTACGTAAACAATTTTTTAATTTAGGAAAATTTTTCACCGATATATAGTATTTTCTTTTAGTAGGTTGGAAACTATTCATTTTTCGTTAAACAAATTTTTTTTCTATCTCCAACCGTTTCTGGGATAGTCCATAGGGGGGTCGAACTTCAGAGGGTGGCTTTACGCCTTAAGTTTGAGTTATTGCAGCTAAAAAAAGACACGTATCTACTATCTTCGGCTGTTCTTTATGCCTGCAAGGTTTCAGAAAAATGGGAGTCTAACGGTTCGCAATCTTTTCTTGTTAGTAATCGCGGTCATAAATGTATGGTTACCATTAGCAAATTCATAGCATCAAAAATTAAACAAAAAAACACGGAATTCATAATCGATAGATTTCTGCAAACTTCCTCTATGATAGAAAGGTCAATTTGCACTTAAATAATGTATCTTTCTCCATTGTGATCTTTTTCCCGCTGCGCGATCTTTAACGTTCGATTTTAAGAATATTCAAAAGACGGTGGCATTAACTCTGAACCTGTATACGCGAACGTACATCGGACACCGGCGTTGACCGCTCAGCAGCATTATTCTAGCCACTTATGCAAATAGGATGTAACCCGTGGGTATAGGAGAAATTGGAGGAAAAGAGCCGACGGCCGCGGAAAAAAAACGACGGTCTCTTCTTAGAGTCAGTGTGTACTTGTATAAACTTCGATCCCGTCACGCCGTAAATCGAAAACTCGTAGACAGTATAACGCATCGCGCTGCCTTTCCATATCGGGCCAGCACTTTATGCACTGAGAATTCTTCCCTTGCGTGTTTTGTGTTCCATGTGTACGGTGCATTGTCGCTTCCTAACATTTATTCAATGTTACGGAAACACATCCGTACAGTGCTGTAATGCATCGATCCATACCGCGACCATAAGCGCGCGATTAAATTAAAAGTTTTCGAGACGTTTGCGTCCCTGTTGCTGAAAAACTGAATTAGAGTACTCGGTATTTGTTTGTACGACGAAATTGTGTAATGGGAGACGTAAATCCTAAAGTGTATTAAAAATTCCTTCCAGTAATCGGAAAGACAAATTTTACAGTTAATAACGACACTTAAGTGTCGTATATAACATATTAATATGTCAGTAACTACGCTTAATATGGAACGCCTGATTTTAAAAAGCTGCCCAAAATATGGGGATGCAACTTTCTCAATGAAAACACTGTTAAGACACGGGGAAATTAATTTATACATTCGTATGTTAATAGTTGACTAGGGAAAAGCTTGTGTCCTAAAGTTACGGAAAAATGTGTTTTAAAAAAGTCAAAAACAGCGTGTCGAGAAAATGGTACCTCATACAAGTTACTGATGCAATTTTAAACAACTTTTTCCTTTGCCAAAATGTTGGTTACGGCTTCATTATTGAATTATTAACGAAAAACGCTGGCCAATCGGAGCGCGGGTAGAGCACGCGCTTAGCCGAGATAAGATCGTGATACGTTCAACCGTCACAACACACTCTCGCAGCTGAGCACGCGCTCTACGCGCGCCCTGATTGGTCAGTGTTTTTCGTTAATAATTCAAAAACGAAGCTTTAACCACCATTTTGGCAAAGGAAAAAGTTGTTCAGAATCGCCTCAACAATCATTTTTCAAAATATTTGCACGACGTAGCGAAATACCCTGTATATCTTAAAGGTTTATACCAAATTTCATTGGGTTTATGAATTGCTTGCACTCTATACGACATAGTATAAACATTTCATATTTTTTATAAAATATTTGATGTAACGATTTAAGTATTTCTTATTACATCTTGCAAAAGCAGAATTAAAACTCAAACATTAAAAAAAACTTACACTGAAGTTATGCATGTCCCCTGTCTAGAAAACGACTAAAATCCCGTTGTATCGAGCCAAAATGACGAACTTCGATCTTGGAAGAATGTTGGAACGTATTATCTCGGAACTGGCAATGTGGTTATGTTCTGATGTTGATTGGAGTTAGTGTGGAAAAAAGATTGGGCCGAGGCGATGCAGCGCATAGAGGCTGACACGTGGTAAGGAAATGGTCGATACTGCGTATAGAGGATGACGCTGAGAAGTTAATTGCACCTGGGTACGTAAATAGTGTGTATACATACTACCGGTGCCATCATGTTATGAGAACATTTAGGAAATTTGTACAGAAATATAACGAAACTTTATTTTTACTATGAAGAACGAATATTCATTCAGATGAGAAAGACGAACAAAAAAATATTATTGACCTTCTTTAATGTATATTATATTGTGGGTTTTTTATCTTTTACACGTTAGATACTTGAATAACGAACCTGAAGTAATATTGCTAAAAGCAATGGATACATTGAGCTCATTTTTTACTATTATCATTTTACAATAATGTACTTATAATGGTAAAAGCATAATATTATATGTGCTTCATAAGAGGTACATGCGTATTTCGCTAGAAAAATAATAATTATAGTAAGAAGAAAATAGATTGAACGCCAAACTTATTTTGAATGCTCAAAAACACACATGTTTAAGGGTGAATTATGCAAAAGTATTTCTTATTAACACATTTCGGCTAAAAAATTTGATGAACTTGTAGATTAACCGTTCCTTCACCGATTTCAATGATTTCTGGACATGTTATAGAAAGCATTATTCTGAACAACTTTTTTCTGCATCAAAAATGTCGGACTCCTTTAGTTTCTGAGATATTCGCAAACAGCTTTTGTTTCATTGCATTTTGCTTATACTCATACTAATGTGTAATAGAGTCGCTTATATTGGTGTAAATACTGCGGGGGGGGGGGGGGGGGGGGCTTCTTTCCGGACCCCCTTGGCACTCCAAACAACATAGCCTAACATAACCTATCACTCTTGTGTAAATGCATTTCCATTTTTAATAACCTTTAAGGAGTTTTGAATAAAACAAGCAGCGGATGGGTAAGTTGTTTCCCTGCATTTGTAAAGGGACTGGTAACTGATAGATTGACGGGAGTTTACGCTATGCTCGTTTTGTATCACGGACAGAACATATGGGCAGAGTTTACTGTAAAGGTAACGAAAGACTTTTGCGAATATTTCGAAAACAAAAAGTGTGTGACATTTCTGTCAGAGGAAGAAGTTGTTTAAAGCGATGATTTCTAAAATGGATTCAAAAAATCATCAAAACCGATGAGGGAGCGGTTAATCTACAATCTGACCAAAAATTTCATTATTTAACTCGCCTTTCATAAACGTTTATATGCTTTCAATCCCAATAACACCTTCGCATTCAGCGACAGACTTGCGACTGAAATTCAAAGTATTGTTTTTTGTTTATAACAAAATATCTTCCACAGCTGCCGGTTGATTTTGTTACTTATTTGCCGAGATATTAGGGTGTTCCATATTACGTACAGCTACTCAATATGTTTCACGGAACTGTACGATTCTAGTGGGTTTCCTTACCACACAAACACTTCACGATTAACTTTCAACAGTTAACGTTCTACATTTAACCGAACAATCTTCCATCACGCGTCCTCGCCCTTTTTCACGTGTCATGGCATCATCGTGAAAGCTATCGATACAGACCGTTAACTACGTTACGTCTGGCGAGTGCAGTGGAGATTCCGCAAATTGTAAATAGCAGACTCCTTTGAACTTGGATTAATCAATCCACCGGTCGGAGGGTCGAGTGTTGGAAAACGAGAGACGCACTAATTAGGTGGCGCTAGATAGTGGAGAGACGTGACGAGACAGAGAGAGGGATACACACTGGAAGGGAAAGAGAAGAAGGGGAAGGGAAAGAGGGTGAGAGTCAAGTGCAAAAGGGAGAGACAATGGACGGAGAAGGGGGCAAAGATGTGGACAGGAAAGAGAAAGATACATAAGGGGAATAGATTTGGCATTCTATTCAGATGGCTTTGCGGGAAGACTAGCATACCTCGTTGAATAACTTCTTTGAAAATGTCGAACGCTGATATCGATAGTCGCTATTGGATACCAGCGCGTCACTCGAAATCACCCTCTAAATACCGTCCTTTTGGAAACACGGCGTCGTACCAACGTAGGTCTTGTCTCTACGCCTAATATTCGCTGGCACGTCGCATGCCTGCGGAGCTACATCGTTAATAGATTGCAGAATGAATATCTCAAATTTTGATTATAATTTGACTCCTATCATCATTTACCCTCTTTAATCAGTTACAGCATTCCTTGGTATCATTAATTATTATACAGTCGTTTCGATAATAAAATGTTTTCGTGATTACAGAAGTATGTAACTGCAAGCGTAGAAATTATTTTAGGAGCAAAGGCCCAAATTGTTGTTTCGCCGAGGACATTGCCAGCTTATTACCTTCTACTTTTTTTGCTTTTCAAAGTGCAAATATACTTTAAAGACTAATGAGTCACTTGTCATTTTTGTATTGTAGGCCATTAAAAAGAAAAACACTACTATTATAAATATCTTTGTCTTGGGAGTACCGTCATCTCAGGGAAAGGAAAATAGACATATGTCCTAATTTATGTGCAAATACACATGTTGGTCAATGGAATCTGACGAGAATCATTGGCTCGATAATATTGATTGGCATGTGCATCCGCAGCTGTCCGACCTCGCAACGCAAACGAATCATTTGTGCTCATCCCCTTGCTAATTATAATACAATGATCTAGAATAAGGAGGCCAGCGACAAGGCGCGGGTGCATGTCAGAGAAGTATGTTGTTAAAAAAGAAACTGGCTTGTCATTCGTAAGAAAAGCTGATAATCAAACAGTAGGAGATGGTCGCGGTTAATGTATAACCGTGAAAATGGTATATAGCAAATTATGAAAGAATGCTATATTAAGCCAATATTGTTGAACTGGTAGATGGAAAACTTTACCCATGGACCATGAACGTCACTAATTTTTTTTTAGGTAATAAAGAACTCTTTTGTAAAAAAAAAGGCTTACATTTTCAATCTCAAACAGGAGAAAAAATCGAAATAGTATACTTCAAATCGTCAACTAGTCGGGACATGAGCAAAACGGAAGAATTCATTAGTTGGATTTCCAGATTTCTCAAAATTGATGTGGCATGTAGCAATCGCAATAGACTGCCTACTATAATTAAAAATTAACTTGGACTTTATGACACCAAGGAGGAATAAATCTAGCGTTACAGGTCGTAAACGACCTTACTAATTTAGCCGAAAGTAAAGTAAAAAACAAGTAGGGAATTTCGGCCAGCAGAGGATCTGTAGTAGCAAACGCTCGACCCAAAGTCTTGACATAAGAAGTACCCTCCGAAAACCATTCCTCCAGTTAGGCAGAATTTCTTATTTTCCTCCACTTCGAACACTACAACCCCATTTAACTTTTTCTTCATGATCATCACTTTCGGAAATTAATTAGTAGTAACATGCTAGGTAATCTTCTCGAAGCACTTTTATAAATTGACTATAAGCTATCAGAGCAAGTAGAATTATCCAACGTTGAGCATCATCTTCCGAATAAACACGATTACCTCACTTTTTATCATTACACTTCGTTAAGCTTCCTGATGGGTACTGGCACTTTTGTATGCCTGTGTATGCTTATTTTCTTCTCCATTCGACCATGGCCCTTTAAAGCCCAGTAACTACGTATGCATGTATTATGCGTACATTTAAAATATATTTTATAACATTGTTCTTTTTAATAATTTGATAATTATATAGAAAAGGAGTGTCATACGCTCTCTTATTTTTTCCCAATTTCTAATTTTAGGGAAATCGACATTCAATGTTTATTAAACGTAAAGAAACTGCGTATTGGTCAGAAACAAGCAACTTAGGGTCCAGGAGCGAACAAGGATCCTGAAGTAGCGGCACACCATAAAGTGTTCAGCCAAAGAGCAATGTTATTCTTTAGAGGATAGAATATGACGTGTCCTTACATTCTATGAATGAAGCACGCTCCTATTCGGCGACTTCAAACAAAGAAGTGGGGGTAGCGAGCTGCTTATTTCAAACCACAAGCTAGTTCTTTATTACGAAGCAGTACTGTATCATCGTGGGTCATCGAAATTATGTCTCAATTATATTCAATAGAGACCCTTGAGAATAGAGATGAATGAAGAATTGATATGATCAAAGAGAACTAGATTAGTTTTACGTAAAGCAATAAGATGGTTTGAAACAGAGAAGTGTAAACATTGAACCAGTACCCGAGAGGTGAAGGAAACAATAGAAACCACTTATGATGGAGTAAATGTGATGTAATAGTTTCATTTTCTTTTTGTGATAACCTTTGAACCAACTTTACAGCATATAAAAAATTTTGACGGAATCGGAGTTGAGGCCCCCTTTTCTGCATAATTACCAATCATTTTCTTTCTAGCCGTCATAAATTCATACCTAAAGAGATCATACATGAAGTACCAGCATTCTTCATGCTTGGCACATAGGTAATACTTACGTAATAGAGTTCGTTATTAGATGCACGAGTGTTTGCAGTCCGTGTTAAACAAATTTTACTAACACGTACCCAGAACAAGACCTGGGTACTTATTAACAAATGAATAGGCTAAATAAATAGAAAGTGAAACGTGAAAAAAGTGGGGCAAAAACATAATACTATATAAAAAAAAACTCATTAAAATACTTTATTACTTAACCGTCATCTTACAATTTGTTAGAAGAATAGGATGAACTACGAGCGACGATCAAAACTAGCCAGTACCGTTGCTTTCTAAAGCGCGATTCGTAGAACAGAGCAAACTTATTAGTTCACTTACATACATATGTAACGCTGTATCTGACTACCATCGTAAAACAGAAAAAAAATCCAGCTCTTACAAAGAAACGACAATACATTGCATGCATAAATGAAAAGGCACAGACATTAAAACTGAACTTTCTGTGGTTTTACGGGACACACGGACGAGCACTAAACTACGAGCTCTGACCAATGAACGCGTTAAAGAACATTTTGAAGTTATTTACCTCTTTTACGGTGGTAATATGGAGTCAAATTATTGTTGCCCAAAGTATCAAAGCTGGCTTAGAACAAAAATATGTCGGTATACTCTGTCACGTCCCCTACATGGAATACGGTGGACAATGCAGCCAGCATAATAGAGTAGGATGGGTCTTTCCTCCTTCTCAGGGCGGAAAAGACATTTCGCGAGAAATTGCCGGTACCCAACGAAAATTGTGCATATCCTAGCGAAATGTCAGCAGAGTAAGAACAATTTCCCGAGGAAACTGCAAGTTATAAAACCGATGCGAGGTATACGCCGCTCCTGTCTGTGAGGTCGAAAAGGCCGGGCATATGCAAACAGTAGATGTACGTGCCCGGATTTACGTATGCCATCCATTTGTTTGCCCGGCAACCTTGGCATTGGCGGATACGGCAAGGAGAACGATCAGAATCGCGAATAAAATGTTCTAACCTTTGGCTTCCTTTAATATCGAACTTCCTTCAAACTTCGCGAAATACACACGTAGATTACGTGTTCGAGAAGCCCTGTCGCTTAGAGCAGCAGCTTTGGCTAGTACGGGAGGGGTGGGATGAAAGGGACACGTATTTGAGAGGGACTGCAATTATCTGAAACGTGGAAGATCTTTTCACGACGACAGTATTTTTACTTTGTAACAATACTACCGCATTTGACTTCTAGTCGTTCTCACTTCGGAGATTGCGGTGTAAAAAGTAAAATGTTTGATGTTCTCTCAAAATATTTTGCGAAGTGCTGTTTGCCGTCGACTGATTTTTTAAATATTGAATCCGCTCGGATATTTATTCAAAAACAATAATGTGAAACGCTAGGCATTTCTTGTTTATTATTGTCAGTGCAAAAAAAGAAATGGATTTTCAATTTTGCTGTCATATTTATGAATATGCAACAGTTTATGTAGGAAATCTTTTCCATCACTATACAACCAAAACCTTACCATTATCCAGAATATATATAATCGTATTTCATCTTTGAAGAATTCAAATATCCAATATCTCCCCGAATAAGCTAAACTAAATGGAGATCAAACTTTCGGCAATACTGTGGTGTTTATGAAAATTAAGAAATATGTCGATGATACCGTGACTATACCTGCAGAAATAATAATTAAAGAAATAATATTACCTTGCTTTATTGCGCTGTCCTATTCAGAAATATCCGTGTCTCTTTCAACACAGCCAATCTATGAAAGGAACAAAGTGAACTTTGTTGAAAAGTAAAATACAGGATGTAACGTAAATCATAGAATAGTCGGAATGAGAGATTTTTGAGGCGATACTGAACAACTTTTTTCTTCGGCAAATTGTCGTTTCAAATTTGTTTTTGAAATATCAACGAAAAACAGTGGCCACTCTAATAAGCGCGCGTCGAGCTCACGCTCACGGGCGAAATGTCGCGTCGAGCTGGATGATGTTCGGCCGGTGCCTCGATCCAAACACGTCGGTACAGCGTTTTTATTCGTTATTAACGAATAACGGATGATTCGGCATTACTCTTTATTGCACTGATTCAGTATTCAATAGAACTTTTGCTCCCTGCTACACCGACGTATTTGGATCGGAGCACCGGCCGAACATCACCATCCAGCGCGACGCGGCATTCCGTCCCTGAGCCCAGCCACTACGCGCGCTCAGAGTGGCCAGTGTTTTTCGTTAATAATTCAAGAACAAAGCCTCAAATGACATTTTACCAAAGGAAAAAGTTGTTCAGTATCGCCTTAGGAATCTCCAATATCCGGCTTTTCTAGGAGTTACGGGACACCCTGTATAGAACAGCAGGTAAATAAAGAGAGGGACTCATGACTATGTATTGTTAATACCAGACAATTGATCTGTCTAATGTTATCGATCAAACATGGAATTGTTCTTTAAATTGTTTGTTATCTGGTACCAAAAAATGTCCTTTTCATTCCTCTTCTCCCCTAATTAATATTGGACAGACCAAGCATACTGCAAGAAATACCCTATTTTAAGGAGAGAAATCTCTCGACGGTTGCTTTTGAGAGCTTTCCTTTTGTCGAATAACACTGTCTCGTAAACAGGAATCCGGAAGCAGAAGTGCTCTATCACGCACTGTTTTCGAAAAATATGAGTTCTTGTAAAAACATGCGATTTTTGCAAAAAAAAAAGGAATTACGTGAAAACTAAAAACGATGGAAAAATTGTCTTGTTCTTAAAAGATGCCCGAGACTCTCCCGAATAGAATGATGTATAACTTTATAATTATCTTTCGTTTTTAACGTTTGTCACTGCCAACTAAAGTTTTGAAAAGAGCCCATGCGGGTACTTTTCACTCGTTACTTTTACATTTTTAGAAAAAGTTAGGTCTCTGACATGAAATCGCTTCACGGTATCAGGTTTTGTATACATTTCTGAAGAAGAAACTGTACAGGGAAACTGTCGGAATGGCTTTTAATTCGAACAGGACGAGAAAATGTGCAAAGGCGGCGTGTTGCGAATAAACTTACAGTATTAGTCGTTATCCACGAATAAACCCGACACCGCGTCGATTACGCGTAGCTACGGCACTGGCGTGTCGACCTATGCGAGCAATGGCCGCATGGCGATGAAGCGTCGTCAACACGCTGCCTGTTGACGACATGCTTTCTCGACCTGTCCGAATTAAAAACCATTCCGACAGTTTCTCTGGACAGTTTCTACTTCAGAAATGCACACAGAATTCGATATTGCGAAACGTTTTCATGCAAGAGATTTAATTTTTCCTCAAAATGCAAACATAACGAGTGGAAAGTACGCGTATTGGCTCTTTTTTAAAACTTTGGTTGCCAATGACGAACGTTCAAAAGCACAAAATATTATAAAGTTATACATCATTGTATTTGAGAGACTCTCCTCTATCTTTCAAAATCAAACCGAACTTTCTATCGTTTTTACAAAAAAATCATGTTTTTTTGCAAAAACTCATGTTTTTAGAAAGCCGTGCGTGACAGAGCAATTCTGCTTCCGGATTCGAATTTAGGAGGATAAACTCTAAAAAGATTAACCAGTGGTCATTGCAAAACAGAAGCAAAGTTTAAATTTGTTGGATAATGTAATTTGTAATGCATTTGTGGTGCTTTTTCTTAATTATTAAATGTTCTGTTAAAACGTCAACATTTCCTTGCACGTCGACAAATATTATAAATCGTTTATTATAAGGGAAAAGGTGTGCAATAAAGACGTTGATAGGGTTAGACAATACAATTGCAAAACAATTAAAAAAAGTATGTTCAGTTATTTCAAAGAATAAGATTGCTGGAATCGACTTCAGAGTTACGAAAATTAACAGTCCTATTCTCGTCGAGTTTGGAAAACATCATTTCAAACTAAATGCATTTAAAGTTTGAACCAAAGATTTTAGAATGTTCTACTACGGGCACAAAAACTTGTGCAGTTTCGTTAATTGTTTGACTTTCATCTTAATATTTTATGAGGATATTTTTCGGACTCCAAACATGTGGGAGCAGCAAAAAAAACGATTTTCTCAAACCAACACACTAGTTTCCAGTCGATACATACTAAAATGAAAAAAAGTTAAAATCCAAAATCAACAATTTCAAAAGATGTGGCGTCTATGACAGCCAGTTCTTTTAGTGCCGTGATAATAATCCAGTTCCTGGTCATCCAAAATGCATGTTTAAAATGTTATTTTCAACGTTTGTCATTCGAGGAATCGAATTTCAGAGTAGTATTTAACAATAATATACCTCCAATTTCGAATAACATTGATCCTATACACGATGTTCTGACAAATTCTTGATTTAAAATACGTGGTTATATCAGACGAAGAATTGATGAAACTTCATACAGTAGCTTGTAAATTGCATCGAAGTCATTTTTATGCTTAAAATATTATTTAGGTTAAACTGAAGCAAGGTAAAATGAACAATTAGAAAAAGTATTATTTTGAACATTCAATTACCAGGAATTCCTATGGTGCATTGGACAGTCATCGTATTACGTTAAGAAATGTGCAATCAAAAGCAAATAAATATTATTCAATGTTTAGGAGAATCATCCTATACATAATACAAATTCATTTTGTATTTATAATTTATTTAAAAAATAATATTAAATACATATTGCCACGAGACAGAGAGAAGTGTTTCAAAAGAGATAATTCGACAGAACGGCCTAGAGATAAGGGCTGCTGAAAAGAAAGACGTCATCGACCGAGAATATATGTATAAGCAGATTAGGTTACAACGCACAAGAGACGACTTGGAAGACTAGACTTGAGGATTCGCATTCAGAGTTCAAAGCAAGAGCGAGATTTCGGTGGCCAGTGCTAGCTGTATCGTAACCTCTTAGTGTAGAATAAAGAAAATTTTTTTTTTTCAATAAGTCTATTAATTTGTCCGGCGTTACAATGTTCAATATTAACAATTTTCGTATTAACGAACTCAGAATTTCTCCCGGCTTATTTTATGCTTGAAAATGCTTCGGTTGCATATTCGTGGTGGTAAGACGTCATATCCAAGGCATCACGCGAAATCAAAAGCGACTCCTTTCAACAGTGCGCTACGTGCTTACCATGCAAAAGAGAAAGCCACCGGCACGAATGCGTCGCAGACGGTACCGGCTGTATTTATATGTTACATGCAAGCCAATAAAAGTAACCATATTTTGTCACTTCCGGCAAGCTTTTTACAACAAACGATTTTACTTTTTTTCAACGATAACTTTAAGTCGAGTGTTCGTTCGAACTCTAAAGATGACAAGTTACCTTTTGTTATGATATAAGCAACTGTGTAGAAGTTATTTATATGCATATAGGTACAAAAGATATATCTCAAGTTTCGGCTAAATGTAAGTACGTCAGCTGCAGGAACTAAATTATTTTGTAATATAACTTTAAACCGACCGGGGGTTATACAGGGTGTTTCACTACCTCATGCAAATATTTTAAAGAGCGATTGCTGAGGTAATTCTGAACAACTTTTCCCTTTGCCAAAATGTTGGTTAAGGCTTCGTTTTTCAATTACTAACGAAAAACGCCGACCAATCAGGGCGGGCGTAGAGCGCTCGCTTAACTGCGGGAGTGTTCAAGGCGCGGTTGAGCGTATAATGATGGTCCCTTGGCTGAGCGTGCGCTCTGATTGGTCAGTGTTTTTCGTTAATAACTCAAAAACGAAGCTTCAACCAACATTTTGGCAAAGAAAAACGTTGTTCAGGATCGCATCAGCAATCATCCCTTCAAGTATTTGCATGAGGTAGCGAAGCACCCTGCATGTATAGGAACAAATTGTGTAGAGTCAGGTTAAAAAATCATTGAAATCGTTGAAACGGACCTTCATCTATACAACTAACATAAAAAAGCAATAATTACTATTATCTTAAGATTGTCTAAATATTTTAAGGACGTCTTTCATTTTAAAAAGTAGGGAAGAGGTGGCATGAAAAAGACATTTTTGTTTGGGACCAAATAACAAACAATTTAATATAAAAATAAAAGTTCCATTTCTGATTGGTAATATTAAAAGGATCAATTGTCTTGAAAAAAGTGATCTTTGTCACTTTCATAAATTCACTGTGTTGAAAGGGACATGAATGCTTATGAATAGAAGAGCGCAACAAAACAAGGTAATATTAATATTATTTATCTAATTATTATTTCTGTAGGTATCATAGTTACGGCATCTTCGACTTTATCTATTTTTTTACTGTAGTTATTTCAACTTGTTCAGAAAAGTATTCGATATTTGAGTTCTATAAAGATAAAATTTGACTTTATATCCTGGACTAACAAAAATACCCCCGTGTTTCGCTACGGTCAAATAACTGAAAGGAATAACTATCTTTATAAATCGGTTTTTAAGCATTTGTGTTGCTACGCTAAACACAAAGACATATCGTGATATCGAATTGAGCTGACGATATTTTGAGAAAACCATGAAAACACATTTAACCCCTTTTTGCCTACTTAGGGGGTGATTGGGGCAGTTTCCTGAAATTGGTTTTTAGGCATTTGCGTGGGTCACCTTTTTAAATAAAACTCAAGTCGATATCTAATCGAGCCGAAGAAATATTCAAAAAATCGCTTCTTATCTAATCGCTCTACGTTGTGAAAGGAATATACTTTCAAAATTTCATGATTCTAGGTTCAGCGGGTTGAGGCGGGCGATGAATCAGTGAGTAGCGCAACGATTTTATATGTATGTATAGATAATGCTAATTTCCAGAAATTATAGTATAAATTATTAAATTTAAATTGTATCCCCTTCATAAATATGGCAATAAATTTGAAAGTCTATCTTTTGCAATTACAATATTAATCAAGAGATACCTAGCGTTTCACATTATTGTTTTGGAATAAATATTTGACCAGATGCAGTAATCAGTCGACGGTAGCAGAATTTCGCAAAGCACTTTGAAAAAAAAAACATCACACACCTTACTTTAAAGCACGAAAAAATTCAATAGTGTACCACCGCAATCATCGAAGTGACAACAATTTGAAATCAAATACCGTTAGACATGTATTGCTACAAAGTAAAAATACTCTCGTCGTGAAAAAATCTTTCGCATTTTCAGTAATGCAATATCCCTTTTGATACGTGTCCCTTTTATCCCAGCACTCCCGTGTACTTGGTGTACATTAGCATACAGACTTCATCTACGACTGTACATCGAAACTCGCCCAACAGGCAGTGACTGTCCAGTAAGCTGAAACCAATACTACAAAGAATAAGACAGGACAATTAACAGAGAGAAAATGTCGTTCTTATCTTGTATGTGGGTCAGCGTGGAGATTGCACAAACTAACGTGTAAACCGTATTATTTGGCTACTCTGAGATGCCATCCAATTAGATTATGAGCCCTACCTTTAGTCACACGCACTGTCATTATTGGTTGGGTCTATCACCTCCTAATACTGCAGTGTGACGTATACAGTAAAACGGAAAAAGAGATGAAACGATTGGGAGCGAGGCTGTACGCCAATGCTTACACTGGCGTAAGCACAGACACAGGAGATGTGTCATATGTTTTTATTATATAGGGTGCCCCGTAACTCATAGAAGAGCCGGATATGGGAGATTCCTCAGGCGATACTGGACAACTTTTTCCTTTGGCAAAATGTCGGTTGAGGCTTTGTTTTTGAATTATTCACGAAAAACACTGGCCACTCAGTCAATGCCGCGTCGCGTTGGGTGGTACCATTCGGCCGGTGCCCCGATCCAAACACGTCGGTATAGCAGGGAGCAAAGGCTGTATCGAATACCGAATCAATGCAATGAAGAATAATGTCGAATTATTCGTTAATTGTGAATAACGAACAAAAACGGTATACCGACGCGTTTGAGTCGAGGCACCGGCCGAACGTTGCCATCCAACGCGACGCTGTCCAGCGTCTCGTCAAGAACGTCGCGACGTTCCGTCTCTGAGCGCGGACTCTACGCACGCTCTAATTGGCCAGTGTTTTTCGTTAATAATTCAAGAACAAAGCCTCAAGCGACATTTTACCAAAGGAAAAAGTTGTTCGGTATCGCCTCAGGAATCTCCCATATCTGGCTCTTCTATGAGTTACGGGACACCCTGTATATGACATTACGCCTATGCAACATGACTGCTACGACGCAAGCGTCTGGGTGAAATTAGGGTGAAATTAATTTGCGGCGCAAAAGACCTAACCCCTTGCCTCTGTGTCGTTTATTTAGTTTGTCGGTGCTTGGGTGGAGCGCGGCATCTCAGAGTAGCCGAATAATAGGAAAACACACATCCCGAATACATAAGTGTAGTAGCTACGAGTGGTGTAGCTGTACGCTTAACCCGACACAAATGAGACCGGTACGTGGTTAAGATGGATCTTACAAGGAGATAAATCGTGATGCATGGAAGATCTAAAGAGATATGTATCGAAGGAGGGTTTAGATCTACTTGATAGCAAGATGTGTGGGAACACCGTTCTAATCTCGCAGAGAATGGTTCGTCGTATGTGGAAAGTTACTGTCCACTTTTGGTTTTATATACGTTGAAGCTTGCTGTACACATCGGCCCATATTGTATCTATTAGTTTTGAATTTGTTATATTATAAGTCTTACAACATTAACAATATAAGGGTAGGCCAATTTCGCACACCTGGTCGTGAACTTTTATTAATTCACATTTTATCGTTTCCTGAATTTTAATTGTTATAATAATATGTTTCTGTTATTTTCTTAAAAAATTCCCACTAATACTTTACTACATACCGATACAAAATATTTGAATACAATAAATATCAAAACTTGGGATATCTTACACATGCAAATAAGCTAAATTATGACAAAAAAAGCACACTAAATAAATCGGCTCAGTAAATATGATTAAAAATACACTAAACTGGCATTGCATATAAATTAATTTGTACCAAAACCTGCCATATAACTTATTACGCTTATTTGTAGTACATTACTATTTGAAATTAAGTTATTTCGTACTATTTTAAATGTGTTATTCCTTCCAAGGAAATCAACTTCAATGCTATGTAGCGATTTGAATAATTGCTATCACATTTACCAACGTCTGCTACTATTAACTATGAGATATTCCCAATAGCAGACACAACGACTGATAGAATCGTTTAAATAACGGTCCTACAACGAAAAACACAAACCCATCACTTATCGGTTTCATTTAAACAACATGGCTTAACAAATTATAAGGCCTTTGGAATCTTTTGATTAGAAAGAATACATACATATTGTGATGAATTATAATTAGATGAACATATCCCAAAACGAGATCTTCAATTTTAATGCGACTAACAGTACACGGCAAAACTTGACTGTTTTATGCCGTTTCAAAGTATTTTATTATTTTTAAGACGAGCACCAGTTTAATTAATGAATTTCCAGTTTTTATTTCCACTGGACCTCAGCACTTGCAATAAATGAAAAAAAAAAACCTAACCGGTCAAACTGATGAAACCAATCCAAGAGGCGGAATCCTCGACAGAGGACAATAATAGAGGTAAACTGGAACGGGTAAGGATGCTCAGTAAAAAGGAACGGTAGAAGGAAATAAAAATCATGCACAGTGGGTGGAAGAAAAAGAAAGGCCACCTGACATTTCTCCACTTTACTTGGACAGGAGCAACGTACGGGTCGTAGCATGCGCCACGTCGTCCGTGAAATCGAGTATTCCGAATTTTCCAGAGGAAACCGAGTATCCACGTCCATACCGCGACGTCGGACATTACGTGCAGATGCTTTCTCGAGTAGCTGACTAAGCGCCACGTAACAGCCGATGGTCATTCGTTTCCGACTCTATCGGGCTTACGTGAACGATCCCCCCTGTGTCAAGTGGCCGTCTGTCGCGACTTAAGCATTTTTAAAAATGCAGTTTTAACTGACAAAGAAGGAGGTAAGCTATACGTGAAGAATAACGCGATCATCCTCCATGTTCAAAACATTAGAGAGAGAGAGAGAGAGATGGTAACAGGGTCCCCTTGTAATTCTCATATTTATAAGTATACTGTAGATTTTCATGCATTTATAGAAAAGTTAAAGGTGAAAAATTGCTCAGAATGCATTTAATATGAAAATACAGTGCAGGGATAAAGTATTGGAACTCTGCACCCGGACGAATATATGTACAAGTCATTCTATATTGAAAAATGAGTAAAAAAGGGAATTTGTTTGTGTGTAAATAATACTGTAACACGTATACAATAAATACACTTAAAAGTTGACACAATAGAACGATTTCTTCAAAGTAATACATGTGAAAAAGTATTGGCACAGCTGACATTTTAGTAATTTTCTAGGTATATGTATATACATGTGGCGATACCCACTCATTTCTTATGCGTAAAAGGGAGAATACCCGATCTACTATGAGTTAGGTTATCACAGTATTCGGTATTGGACAGAGTTTATACAGAGAATATGAAAAATGGGACGCAGAGGACGAGAAACTTCTCTTGAAGAAAGAAAAGTAATATTAAATCTCCATAATTAGAATAAATCCTGCTCAAAAATTGCAAAAGTAACGGAAAAAAGTAAATTTACTATAAGTGTAATTAAAAGATATGAAGACAAAGAAAACGTTGCAAGCACGTGTCGAAGTGGTCGTCCACCAAAGCTGTATGCAAGATACCGACGAAACATTGTCTGTTTGATAAAAGAGAATCCAAAACTAACATCTTCGGAAATATCTGTATAGTTAGAAGAATACAACATAAAAACAGATCCTTCAACTATTCGGAAATATCTTAGAGGCATGGGTTACGCTTCGAGAGTTGCAAGAAGAAAGCCCTTAATTGGCAAAAGTAATTAGAAAAGAAGAAAAAAATTTACATAACTACCAGAATAAAAGTTTAAATTTTTGGGATCACGTATTATGGTCTGACGAAAATAAACTTAATTTAGTTAAATGTGATGGTCCTGTCAGAGTCTGAAGGAAACCAAATACAGAGTTTAATGTAAAGAATATTCAAAGTACAGTAAAGCATAGGGGTGGTGGAGAACTAAGTTGGGGTTGTATGGCTTCCACAGGGATCGGGAAACTTTTAAGTGTACTATATTCATAAACGAAATAATGGATAAATTCATCTATTTAAACATTGAAACAAATAATTTACATTGAAGTGCTGAGAAATTAGGTCTTGGGCGAGATTTTTATCTTCAAAGCGATAATGATCCTAAACATACGGTTCATGTAGTCCGCATTTGGGTTGCTTATAATGTTGCCCATACATTACCAACACCGCCACAATCACCACACCTACACCCCACTGAGTATTTGTGAGCTAAGCTCGAAAATTAAGAAGACACCACAGTACAAAAGTTGAACAAAATTGAATCAGAATTTACACGGAAACCGATTCATTCGATGCCAACACGCGTAAGAGAAGTAATTAAAAATAATGGACTTCATACCGGATATTAATATTTGTTATATTGTTTATTTAATTTTAGGGTGCCAATACTTTTTCACATGTATTATTTATGTTTTAGTTATATATGTTTATCATTACTTTGAAAAAATCATTTATTGTGTCAACTTTTAAGTGTATTTATTCAAAACGTATCACAGTATTATTTTCAAACAAATGAATTCCTTTTTTACTCATTTTTCAGTACATAGGGTGTCCCAGAACTCCCCATAGAGCCGAAAAGGGGTGAAAGCTAAGGTGATTCCAAACGTCTTTTTGCTTTGCCAAAATATTACTTGAGGCTTCGTTTATAAATGGTTAACGAAAAACATTGACCAATCAGAGCGCGCGTACCACCCGCGCTCAGCCGCGGGAGTGTTGTGTTCGAGCTTGACGCCCGGTCGCGGCCGTGAATGTGAACAAGCCGCTCAGTCTAATAGAAGGCGTTTGCCAAAAGTTATATCGAGTAAAGAATAAACAAATTAAGAATAATATAAAATTATTTGCTATTCCAGAAGAAGAAATAAACTAATTACTCGTTATTCGTGTAGAGTCAATGAATCGATTGACTAACAAACCTATCAATTGCAGGCCACGTTAAATTAAAAAAAATTGGCAGTGGATTTAAATTAGACTCACTCAAAATGGGTCACGGTCGGGTCAGCGAACTCGCTCGATTTGACAAAACTTACTATCTGCACGGTCACTGTCACTGGCTTATTCTACAGGTCCTGGTCATTCGAAGAACAAACATACGCTGCACAACAGCCGATGTCTCGGTTGGAACAGTGAAAGAACTTCGTTTCACAAAATTTCCATCATTGCACGATCACTGTCACTTTACACTTCAAGATTTGAATTTATGAAATCAGTTACTCCCACGTTTGAATAATTGGTGGCCCCGAAAGAGACCGATGGTTATTAACTTTGAAGGGGCTCGGTATGGCCACTGTTACTGCCAAATACGATTTTGCACGTTCTGCAACATTACCAACTTACGGAGTGCATTGAAGGAAAAAGTTTATAAAGAACCACCAACAACGCCGGAAGATATGCGACAGAGAATTGTAAATGCAAGCTTAACCATCACTGCAGACGTCATAGAAAGAACTAAGCAGTCATTTCTTAACTGTTTACGCAAGTGTATTACTGCTAGTGAACATTTTGAGCATCGATTCAATTAAGGTAAATGATATTTTCTAAATGTTTCTTCGGTTTAGATGAAGAAGAATTTGTCTCGGTATCTCCTAAAAAAATGGGCGTAAAAAAATTGTGGGTTTACCTACCAAAAACTGAACGTGACTTTGATAACTCTAGAAAAAAGGGCTTGACAAAAAGCTCTCCTTGAACCATGTTATTTTAGCTTTTAAAAAACTTCCGATAGAACTGCTAACAGCAAAATAATCTAAGCTGATCACGCTTCGTGGTTCACCCTGTATAGAAGTCTGTGGGTCTTAAACATTTTCGCGGTTGAGCGCTGGCTCTGTGCGTGCTCTGATTGGTCAACATTTTTTGTTAATAGTTCAGAAACGAAGCCTTGAACAAAGTTTTTGGCAGAGGAAAAGGTTGTTCAATGTCATCCCAGAAATCGCCCCTTCCCGGCTTTTACAAGAATTCCAGGACACCATGTACATGTGATTATAGAAGTAGATAAGGGAGAACCCGCGTATGTTTACTGTAACAATTGATAAGATAGACAGATAATTGAACAATTATACAAAGAAATGGATTTGTACGCGACAAGAAATTCCACACTTTGTCCGAACGTAGAAAGCATTGGAGGAAAGCATGGTTACTTGTTTCGATCAAGAACGGAGATATCGGTGAGAAATCATCCCAAGTAGAAAGGTCCTCGGCATCGATATGTGCGGGCTCTGTTTTCGCGACGCAAACGAGACGCAGGATGTGCGCGGAGAGCGCAGTTTACACGCATATGCATAGTGGAAGGCCGGCTGGCGTACGGACGTGCTGGCATTTGGCATTGCGCTGCATATTATCCAAGGATGCACGAAATGCCTTTCCCCATTTGCACACAGGACACGCTTATTCGACGTTGTCGCTTTGGCTGCGTTGCCGTTGCTGCTGTTACACGTCGCCGCAGACTCGTTCCTACATATTCGGGGGCTATCGTACGATGCGTTCGAACCCTCTTGTCTCATGGGATAAGACAAATGTGTCTCTCGGGGAAACTCAACGGAATTGTTTAGAACTGTATACGGTTTTAGTAAACTTTGATCTCTGTTTTTAATTTTGGAAGTCACGACATAGGTGGCCGACCTACGCTGGCCGCCAAAATAATTATGTAGTTCCAAACCTAACTCTAATTGTGAGGTACAGGTTAGGTTTGACAGTATTCTCATAATTATTTGTATTTGTTTATTTACTTCTTTATTATAGATTATTTTCCTCTGACCTACAAGAAAAATTTCAAAATCTCAAACGTAGCCTGTTTGATGTTAAATTTCTTTCCCGCAAAAGGAACTACATGAATTTAACAAAAACATATTTGTGCTCATTGTACTTATTAGGCATTAACCTTGTAATTTCTCAAATTGTAAATGGAACAAAATAATATGTGGTTTACAACACGCAAAGAGCATACTTGGCAGTGGTTAACAATAACATACACATTCGAAAAGTTGAATGAATTCCGGCATACACGTATTTGAAAGATCCATATAATTATGTGAAACATCACCTAGTAGGTCAAGTGTTTCAGAAATCGGCATTCAGCGAATCGCCAAATAATTTTTTCAGTAAAGATTACAGTATTTAGTGCAGAAAATGGTACTTGCTTTTACACGTTTAAGCATCGCTCGTTGATTCTATTGAACGATCGAATGTAAGTCTTTAAACGCACTAGTAGATTCTGGTTAATCCGCCATTCATCTGCCCCTCTTGTTAATTATTACCACGATACCGTAGACTTAATCGCGTTGTAAATCGGTACAAATCCATGCCTACAATTAACCCGAGGTACAAGCAATCGCTTCGAATCGATCAATCATTCACTGATTTAACAATGAACGTCTCTCCCATACGTCTTTAAGGATTCACGATACAAGCAACATCCTCAAGCTATTGTACAATCTACCGGTTAGATTAGCATTGATAAAATTCGTTTCGATACGATGAATCATATCATTCAAATATCAATACCTCGAAATCGATATTATGTTCTGTACAATGGCATTTAATTTGTTGGTGATCGTCAATCATCATACAGGGTGTTCAAAAAGATTTAGACCAAACTTATACGAGGTATTACTGACAAATGGAAGTCCAAGAGGCGTTAGGACAGTTGATCTAGGAGACCAACTAGATCACCTAACCCAACGCCTCTGGACTTCTATTTATGGGGTCACGCAAAAGAGTTGGTTTATAAAAATACGATAGAAACAGAAGATGAACTTTGGGAATACATTCGAAATTTATATTCTATTATTTCGACGAGCGGAAGAACTGCATTCTTCCAGAGGGATAAATTTTCGAATATCTCTTGTAACTGCCACAATAAAATCATAAATGCCTTTAAAAGCACATATCTTTTCAATAAAGCATTTTATCGCATAAGTTCATATGAACTTTTTTCATCTATTTGACCTCAGTAATACCATAATATAGGAATAACCAGTAGCTGCATTATGTGTCGGTCCTTTCGATGTTAGTATCCGAGGTCACGTGACATGCGGTCATGTTGGTATAGTAGCGCGCGTTGTTTTGACTGGTTATCGCTACGCTACAAAATGACGCGCTGTGTGGCGTGTGTGCATAGAAGAAAACATGGTTGCTATGGAGGGCCTAACCTAACTCCATCTTGTCAATAGTAATATGGGGCATGTGCTGTAACATATCTCGGACACGATTTTATGGGAGTGTCGCTACTAGTTATTTCTATACTGTGGTAATACGTAGCATAAGTTTTTCTATACTGTGGTAATACATAGCATAAGTTTGGTCCAACCTTTTGGACACCCTATATAACATGACACATGGAAATCGTACTATTATAATCTTTTGCTCCATTAACAATCGTAGGGCCGTTGGTGGACCTTTTTAGACCCAGGAAGCAATTTTTGCTGTTCTTTCTGCTCCCATATTTCCCACAAGTTCAAGATTCCTGAAGTAGCTTACGGACTTCATAATTTATCGTACTTGATTGATATTTTAAACAGAAAATATTTTAAGTAGACAATATTTTAAACAGATTTAGCGACGGCCATTCGCGTAACTAATTCAGCGATAGCCTTGCAAGTGTTAACATGCAACATTGAAAATGAGGCATAAATAATGACAAAAATATTTGCGAAGTTATCCGTTTCCGCCGTGGAGAGTCAACTTCGATGTTGATATAAAATTAAGATTGGGTGCAAAGAGTCATTAAAAAAGAAACAGGATGCTGAATTAATTTATGAATATTAAGAGTTACCTTTGCACTTTGCATCATTCTTTGAAACTTGCTTACTTACCACGTCAATCCTTGCGGGTATAAAAGCAGTAATAACTAACTGGATAGTAACAGTTTACCTGAAACAAGATGGAAAGAATACAATTTTCACTATCACTCTCTAAGAACGTGCGCGTAATTGATATCATGTACCGTCCTTATAAGGGTAAAATTAATTAAACATCTTCGTATAAGCGAGTTGTGGGGGCTTTTGCGTTTTTTTATATTAAAATTCTAATATTCACAAAATCAACTATTTGAATGTAATAAGCTTCATTTACGCCTGTATTGTCTAGTAAAATTGTGTTTGCTAAATTATTATATAGAAAATGTTAGGAATGAGAGAAAATGACAAAAATGTACTTGATGCATTCTACCTCTATAAGGATATACATTTATTAATATGTAATTATATAACGCCGCTACATTTACTACAATAGCTACAATTCTTCGAAAACGACTATTTTCCTTGCTATTGTCCAACTTGTGACTCCTCCATTACTTATCATTCAAAGAATTGTAGTGTATTTGAACAGAATTGACATGATTCATATTTGTAAAACGAATTTCTTACAAAAGATGTATCTATTACCAGTGCTACTGATAGAAAGGAAACTTAATAATATGTACGCATTGATTCAAAGGGAGTAAAGTACCTTTTATGTAATAGACGTATACATATAAAGAGTGCCTCTTTTAACACAATACGGAGAAGTATCTTATAAGGTAATGACGCTCTACAAAATAACTGTTCTTACAAAAGCCGTTCGGTGTAGAGGATGATATTATATCGCATGAATGTTTTTCAGTAAGAGCTTTTTCTTTAACACACGTATTGGATTAAAACGGACAGTCTGTATAAGATTTAATCTTACTCCGAAAACATGTGAGTTTGCATCTAAGTCGTCCGCCATTTTTGTCCACGTTCCTGAAAACGCATTATATACAAGGGATGACACATGAATGCCCGAGAAAGACCGGCTACGTGCACGAAATAATATGAAGAATTTCCATTTAATTTCCATTTATTAATATGGATCAGACGGACGTAATATTCGAACAGTAGCGACAGACTGGTAGAATGAATTAACGATACGTTGGGACAAATGCATCATCTGCATGTTGATTGGGGTCGAACACCTGCGGCCGATATTCCTGGCAATGTGAACAGATTCATTTATAATCCGACATGGCGAATAACGTGTTTTCTCTACTCGGGCCACTATCATCAACAATTGCAAATTATTGTGTAATTAAAATCTCCAGATCGATACTGCGCCTTGAGTAAGCTTTTTATTACTATTTATAGTTACACGACAGTTAATAGATTATTAAATTATTACTACTAACATTAGCCCCAAGCATATTGCTTGTAGAAAAGGCAGAAATTATCAAAATCCATATTATTATGAAAATTCAATTTGCAAAACAGATACTAAAAAATCTGTGCACCTGTTTTTACCTGGAAAGACAAAAAGTCATATTTCTACATGGCTCAAAATTGTGTTTATGGCCAAATACATAGAGGACTTGCTTCTACTTATGCATGTAGTGCACCAGAATAGTAAACTGTGTTAAGCTTCAGCTTACACGTCGTGTATTAATGGCAGCTGAATACCTCTTCAGGCACCCGTAAGTGACTTTGATATGAGAATATTTTTCTATAGAAGCTGAGACGGCCCTACTTTATTATAATCCCCATATATTTCTAACCCTGATACACTGTTGGCCAAAAGATCCCCATCCCAATTTAAAACAGAATAGCTTTTCTATAATTGCATCGAACGACCGAACGAATGATTCGTTTACTAGATATCGTGTTTTTGTTGTTTTGAAAAAATCGGATTTTTCGAAATTAGAAGAAAAAAAATAGTGAAAATATCTTTTTCGTCTTTTTTATCTGAGCTTATAATGAATATTTAAAAAACGCATTTTGTAAATTTGACTTAGATATATGTAATCTGAAAATTTCATCCAAATAGGTTAACGTTGTTGTGAGATATAAACGTTTAAAAATCGCAGCATAAGGCGATTTCGGCCTATTTCTGCGATTTTCGACTGTATGCTGCGATTTTTGAACGTTTACATCTCACAACAACGTTAACCGATTTGGATAAAATTTTCAGGATACATATATCTAACTTAACTCTATAAAATGCATTTTTTTAATTTTCAGTACAAGCCCAGTTAAAAAAGTCGAGAAAATGACTACCACTATCTTCTTCTTGTAATTTCAAAATCTCCGACATTTTCAAAACAATAAAAACATGACATGTAATAAACTAATCCTTCTACCTTCTTGCAAAACCTCAAGTTGTTCGATTCAATTATGAAAAAACTTATTCTGTTTTAAGGAGAGGGTGGGCTGGCATCGTCTGAACATGGAAAACTTATGCAAGACCTTTAAATATGTCACTCAAGAAACAAAAATATCCTTATCGCTTTTCCCGATAGATGATAGGAAAGTTGATAAAAATAAGTCCAAACATGTGGATATGATAGTAATCGCACTCATCCAAGCATTATATTTCATCTTCTACTGCTTCGAACATTGAACCATTCTCAAAGTGATTAATGTAAGAATCAGTAGGTAAATAAACTGAAGTTTGGAATCATGCAAAACTGATGTATCATAAAATTATTGGTGTACGGGAACAACGCGTTGACCGCTCTGCATCCAGAGACGAACACGTGTACTGATTGTAAGTTCAACAAATTGATAGTATGTGGTTTAAAGATAGGCGAAACATAAAATACATACTTGTAAATGTTTATTTTGAGCAATTATCGAAATGAAATTACAAGAGAAAATAAAATCGAAGGAACATTTTTATCATAGATGCGCTAAATATTGACAATAAGGGGGCCCAGCTCCGATCGCTTTGACCTTCAAATATGTTGTCAAGGACGTAATTTTGAATAACTTGTAACAAATGTAAAGAAAACGCGTTACAAAATGTTTAGAGTGCAATGATGGAACATTCGGGGACTTATTACGATGAATACCTTTCTGACACAAAATATCAAATATCTCGTAAAGTACTGGCATTTCGATGACCTTGGATTAGTACTTCTATATGTAGGATAATAAAAGGAATCGATTGATTTAATAAACAAAAAAATGGATTGTATTAAAGAATAAAGTGGAATTGCACCTGGCGGGTGCATCGGTGCATCCACATAAAATATAAGGTCACAGAAAGTTAGGATATATTATGACTAATGATTTCTTCCTCTATCATTCTTTTCTACTTTTACTTTAAAAAAGAGCAGTAACCTGTCAAAGTTCCCGGATTCGCCCGTTATAAATGAAAATGAGGACTTTGGATTCCAAATTGTAACACTAGCGTGTTCGATTATCAAAAATATCAAATGGATGTGGAAACAAATAGTAGCAATTTATTAAAAACGAAATTACATTCTCATCGCTCCAATAGCTTAAAATATCTTGCGTACGTACTGCTAAACAAAAACAAAATGGTAGCAATTTTTCCACATACAACTAACTGCAGAGTTGGAGTCCGCGTTGTTGGTTGCGGTACGTACGTAGCAACGATATTGTTCTATTTTAGGTTGTCTCACTAACTACTTTCAGAACGGCTCGATATCCGAAAAAGTAGAAGCTGAAACATGGCGCTTAAGCAAGTTCGATAACTATCATATTCACATATCTGGATTAAATTTTTTTGCAGCATTCCCATCATTTTTCGGGAAAGTGGCAAGGACACTTTTTGTTCATCGGGAGACACACTGAAAGATCCTGTATGAAGTTCTTCGACGTGATGCAAAAAAATGACCACTTCTTAACATCCTCTGCGAACTACCTACAGTAACTCCCGAAAATATTCGGGCACACTTCAAAACAGAATAACTTTTCTGTAATTGGACCAAACGACTTGACCTTTCGCAAAACGATAGGACTAGTTTACTAGAGATCTTGTTTTCGTCGTTCTGAAAAAAAAATCGGAATTTTCATAATTATACAACAAATATTGAAAGTTATCTTTTTAAACTTTTTTATCTGAGCTTACAATGAAGATTTTAAAAAATGCCTTTTATAGAACTAAGCAAGATATATGCTCCCTGAGAATTTCATCCAAGTTGGTTGACGTTGCCTGGAACTATAAACGTTTAAAAATCACAGAAGACCAGATGTCGCCGATTTTCGATTTTCTTCTGCGATCTTTACACATTTATAGCTACGACAAATGTTAACCAATTTGGATGGAATACTCAGGGTGTATATATCTTGCTTAGATCTATAAAAGGCATTTTTTAAAACTCCATTATAAACTCAGATCTAAGTAAAGGTGTAGTAAACTAGTCCTTTTATCGAGTTTGCGAAAACTCAAGACGTTTAGTCCAATTACAAAAAAGTAATCCTGTTTTGAAAAGTGTTCGAATATTTTCGGGAGTAACTGTATCTCGGGTATTTACGCAACACGCAGAATCCTCATTTTATATTTGCCCCACAATTGAATCATTCCAAATCTACGCTTCTCCGCAATAATGTCCTAGGACGACGCACGGTCTCATTAGTCAGAAAACGTAAGACCGTGAATCATCTCTGAAGACAGAAGTGTACGGTATCGAGTGCAAAGGGTCGTGCGAAACGGGTCTAAAAGAAGTACAGTTCATTTATAGGTCCGCTGAAGATGACGCTCCATCGCTTTTCATCCGTCTTCCCTATTGGTAACAGACCACGACGTACGGTTCCAAAATCCTGCTGGATGTAACGATTAACCTTTGCTTATACATATAATTAATCGATAGCAGTAAAACGTTGAGACGATTCTACGTTCTATCAGATGCATTCGTGTTCCTGTTTCATTAGACAAATATCCAGCCGTACAAGACAGTCCCTGTGGTCCCACTACAAAAGATCGAATATGCAGTGCTCGCGCGTTTGCAGATACCGTTGCCAGGAAACATTTGAACGCTGGAAGACAAATCGTGCAAACATCAGGGAAACGCGTCACAATTATTACGCGGAAAGAGGACTTGCCAAGAGTATTCCGCACATGTTAGGGTCCATCCAGCGGGTATTAAAACGGTACTTTAATGGCGTTTAGGTGCACCTTGACTTTATCGAGTAAAAAGCAGCGATAAACATTAAATATATTAATTATTCGCATTATGCCTGATAGAGGAGTTGTAACACGTAAGACTAAGCACTAGAAAAACATTTCAGAACATTTATAAATGCAAATATAGGGGAAAGTCGGGTAGCCATGGACACTTAAATAAAACATAAAAGAAGCATACAGGGTGTAACGTAAAAGGTGTAGGAGCCGGAAATGGGGGATTCCTGAGGCGAAACTGAACAACTTTTTCCTTTGCCAAAATGTCGGCTGAGGCTTTGTTTTTGAATTGTTAACGAAAAACATTGGCCATTCAGAGCGCGCGTAGAGCCCGCGCTCAGGGACGGTCCACGGCGCGTCGTGCTAGGTAGCGACGTTCGACCGGCGCCCCGAATAGTACGCGCCGGTATAGCACGAAGCAAAAGTTAACATCGAATTATTCATTATTAATTAAAATATAAATGAAATTAATTTGCCGTTATCAATTGAAGAAAAAAGTATTAGAACGGACTAACTAACGTGTCTATCCAGTACAACGTACGTTAAATTTTAAACAATTCGCCAACAACTAACATTAGACTTACCCGTTTCTTCAAAAATGAACCTGCTTCGACGAAAATAGGTCACTGTGTCATCCTACCGATCCTGACCATTGCAAGTAGGTATCCCGTAGTGCAAGACAGCTGATGTTACGGCCAGGTCAGCGAACTCACTTTATTTGACAAAACCTACTACCTGCACGGCAACTATCACTGGGTTATTCTACCAATCCTGGCCACTCGAAGAACAAACACATGGTGCACAAGAGCCGATGTCTCGGTTGGAACAGTGAAAGAACTTCGTTTCACAAAATCTCCATCATTGCACGATCACTGTCACTTTGTTCTTCAAGATTTGAATTTACGGAATAAGTTGTTCCCACGTATGAATAATTGGTTGCCCCGAAAGGGGCCGATTGTTTATAACTTTGAAAGGGCTCGATATGACCGATGCTACTGCTAAATACACTTTTCCATGTTCGGAAATTTTGTTGTCTTGTTCCCGGGCGGGTAGTAACTCACGAGCTTTGCGTCTTAGAAGTTAACTCCTATTTTATTCAAAGTAAAAACAGTAATTACAGTTTCGGAGAGATCTTTACTGCTGGGCGTTCGGACTAATTCTGTCTTGAGAAATTGAGACGCGCTTTGCAACGGTGTACAAGGGGCTGTTCGAAGAATGTTATAAGGGAGAGTTACGGGTCGTCGCGGGGAGCGCGCTTTATGGTGAAAAGGCCCTTGAGGCCCACGTGCTGGCCAGCAGAGTTTTTCGGTTCCCAGGAACCACGGCCGTGGCGAATTTAATGAAGACACTTTCTAGTCGCTGGGAAAGCGCTGCGGACAGTTCAAGACACTGTTAGATGTCTTTTACTACATCCTTTGTAATGCTATACCTTTTCCGGCGACTGGAAAATGTCTTCGCTAAGTTCATCACGGCCGAGTTTCCTGGGAACCGAAAAACTCTGCTGGCCAGCACGTGGGCCTCTTCACCATAAAGCGCGCTCCCCGCGACGACCCGTAACTCTCCCTTATAACATTCTTCGAACAGCCCCTTGTCCACCGTTGCAAAGCGCGTCACAATTTCTCAAGACAGAATTAGTCCGAACGCCCAGCAGTAAAGATCTCTCCGGTACTGCAATTGCTGTTTTTACTTTGAATAAAATAAGAGTTAACTTCTAAAACGCAAAGCTTGTCAATTACTACTTGCTCGGGAACAAGACAACGAAATTGCCGAACGTGGAAAAGTGTATTCGGTAGTAGCAGCGGCTGTATCCAGCCCCTTCATAGTTAAAAACAATCGGCCCCTTTCGGGGCAACCAATTATTCATACGTGGGAACAACTTATTTCGTAAATTCAAATCTTGAAGAGCAAAGTGACAGTGATCGTGCAATGATGGAGATTTTGTGTAACGAAGTTCTTTCACTGTTCCAACCGAGACATCGGCTCTTGTGCACCATGTGTTTGTTCTTCGAGTGGCCAGGATCGGTAGAATAACCCAGTGATAGTTGCCGTGCAGGTAGTAGGTTTTGTCAAATAAAGTGAGTTCGCTGACCTGGCCGTAACATCAGCTGTCTTGCACTACGGGATACCTACTTGCAATGGTCAGGATCGGTAGGATGACACAGTGACCTATTTTCGTCGAAGCAGGTTCATTTTTGGAGAAACGGGTAAGTCTAATTTTAGTTGTTGGTGAATTGTTTAAAATTTAACGTACGTTGTACTGGATAGACACGTTAGTTAGTCCGTTCTAATACTTTTTTCTTCAATTGATAACGGCAAATTAATTTCATTTATATTTTAATTAATAATGAATAATTCGATGTTAACTTTTGCTTCGTGCTATACCGGCGCGTACTATTCGGGGCGCCGGTCGAACGTCGCTACCTAGCACGATGCGCCGTGGACCGTCCCTGAGCGCGGGCTCTACGCGCGCTCTGAATGGCCAGTGTTTTTCGTTAACAATTCAAAAACAAAGCCTCAGCCGACATTTTGGCAAAGGAAAATGTTGTTCAGTTTCGCCTCAGGAATCCCCCATTTCCGGCTCCTACACCTTTTACGTTACACCCTGTATAATTCATCAATTTTAATCAAATTTCTTTTTCGGAAAATAAACATGAGAACTTTCTGAGTCATTATAACTCTAAACAAAACAAGTTTCTTATATATTTTTACAAAAAAAAAATATCAATTATCTGTAACCTCTGTTTTTATGCAATAAAAAAATGGCGGGTATCGCCAAACATAACTTTTTATTACCATTTGCCTAAGTGTTTGCTTTACATACATCACAATAATAATACCAACTTGATGTATCAACATCTGCACATTGTTCCTGTGTCCAATTTTTGCATTTGTTGCATTGTATCCAATCTTCTTCGAAGATTTCTCCGCAAAAGGATACATTGAGTATCTTGATGTTCTTGACTGAACAGATTTTTTTTTACTTTGCCTCGTCTCACTTTTTTACCTTTACTAGCTATATTTTTCGCAACAAGTTCATTATTATATGGAGAAGATGTCAAAATTTCACCCTTCTGTGCTTTTCGCCGACGAAATGTCATGCGTTTTTTTAGAAGCATCAGTTAATGACAAGCATTAATTAATTTTATCACCTTGAAGTAGCCTCCTAATGTAGTATAAACAGCAGATTGATATAATCCAATATTCTTTTTCATTCATTTATTCAATACAAGAATAATTTAGTAAAATGTTTAATGATACTTAAAACATGTTGAATAATTAATATCAAAATCAATAAAACACGTAACAGGACTTGCATTTAGTAGAGGCAAAAGGCGTTGATGAAATTTAATCGCCTCGATAATATCGCTTGTGGTGAGATGAAAACTGACAATAATATCCAATTCGCTTGGCGTGCATGCATCTACTAATTTCAAATTGTTTCTGGGCACAGACAGCTCTGTTACCCTCTGTCATTTATTTTTTATATGACGTAGAAACAAAGATACAAGAATGGCCGAGACTGCTCGCGTTTCCCCTAAGTGCATATGTAGAGTCGAGAATGACTTATCCCCAACGACAAATTAGACCGGTGTTTTGCTACAGCTTCGATTGCCTGCCTAAAACCTCAGGCGTCCCAGAAAGCGCAATTATCTTTCAAATTAGCGTCAGCACCGTACGTTTTGAAATTAACGATTTCACGTAGTATCTCCGCTGCTGTACAACGTGGAATTCCAGGGACGAATAGACGTGTTTTCATTCGCGGAACGGTGCGTACAGTGAAATATGCCAGCTCCATTCGTAATATCGCCTGGATGAACCTAGTACGAGGTCGAAATTCTTCCCGCTCGACATTCAACGTTGAATAACACAAGCGACTCGTGGACCATGACTGCCACAATTTCTACCGTGGGCCGCTATAATTGGAGATGACCCATCTGATACCACACGTAACAAGTCAAATATTCTATAGAATGTTTCTTTCCGTAATTCGCGTGATCCCCTCTCTCCACTGTCACTTCCAGAGGCCAGAAAGTTACACGGACCGTGAAAATTAATTTCCAGCAGGCGAGCGTCGAGGAAGACATCGGGGGAAGAATAGTAGCTAGGCTCTGGTAAGTTAATTAGTCGGCGTGTACCTAATAGCTGCGCACTCCTTTGTCGGGAAATGATGGCTTGTCTATAGCGTATTGTTAAACAAGAAATTCTACGGAACAATTAAACTATATTCTGCTTTGGATTTTTTATGGGTTTTCGAAATAATGCTCCTGCAATTATAACAAGAATTTCAAGGAAAGAATTGAGTTATGTCGATTAAGCAACCACCGCACGAAGTGAATTAATATTTTACGGCCACAGTGCAGTAACAAGAAAAAACCAGCCAAGAGCTGACAATAACGATGACATAGCAGGAAAGAGAATTCAAATGTATTAAAACAGAATCTTCTTTGATTAATTATACAGTATTGCATTCAGAATTGTATGATATGAATGAACTACAGTGAACGAAATTCGTATAAACGCACCTAAAGAAATACAATTTTTGGGCTAAAGATTCTAAAATGAAATAAGACGAATATAATAGCAATTGAAGAGTACAAATATTTTCATATGCTATAAACATTTCTACATTTATGTTTACGTAAACACACACGCGCGCGCGCGAGCGTATTTGTTTACACAGAATCTTATTCTAAAACAAGATAAAAGTGACTTCATATTACAATTGTTAGTTTATTATTTTGCGTGGCCCCTATTATTTTGAACTGGAGCAAAAATTCGACTCGACATTGAGTTTATAAGATTATTTATTACGGTAATAGGAATTTCTTCCCAGCAACGTTTAATTTCTTCTTTTAGAGCGACAGGAATATTCCACGCCTTCAACCATTCGCGGGAATATTTTGAAACGTGGATTGCTGTGTTGTCCTGTTGAAATAGAAATTCATGTTCGCCAACTGTGTCTTTTAAAAATGGAAGTAATGCTCCATCTAATATATCGACGTATCTTTCTGAATTTATTTTGCCGGTAATGAAACAAAGTTTCAGTGTTCCAAATGAGGAAAATGTTCCCTAAATCATTACACTTCCACCTTGGAAATTTCTGCTCAGTTTAGGGTCATTTTTTTTACGCAAATCATGCAAATACGAACTGAATCCATCTGGACCACCTAAATTCAATTTCTTTTCGTCCGGAAATATTACTGTTGTCTATTGATCAGTCCAATACATATGCTTTTTGCATATTCCACCCGAACAGCCATATGATGTGTTTTCAACATCAGCTTTTTTCTGTTTTTTAAAAACGACATTAGGCGTATTGTGTAAAATTTGTTGAACACGTCGCTTATTAATTGGCAATTGCATTTTCGCAACAATTTGACTTGCAGCTAATCGATTTTTTGTAGCTTGATATAAAGTAATATTCTGTTCTCTCTCTGTTATTTTAGAACTTCCTCTCGTAGAACATTCTTTTCCATAATTTTCTTCCAGTTTTAAGAAATGTCTTACTACACATTCTGAATGATTAATTTCATTAGTTATTTTTCTATTTGATTAATTTCTTTTGCTTAAAATTGCTATTGCAGCTTTTCCGCCTTCGCCAAGGAAATTTCCTCTTGACATTCTTCTCTTTTTCATTAAAACAAATGTATTACTTAATGAACTGTGCCGTACCTCGTCATCGGACGATGCTTTCCGAATTCCACGAACACGACACGTTGCGATTCCGGTGCGTGAATTTATTCCTACTAGGGGTTGCAAATCCCTAGACACCTTTTGGGGCACACCGGTGGATCGCGACACTGCCCGCCAAATTAATCTTGAGCAGTTAGTTAAAAATACGTGAATATAGTTCGGACTGCCGAACGTGAGAGAGTATATATTCCAATGAATATAAGTCCCGCGTCGATTGGACTTGTTGGCGAAATTGCTCGATAGCAATGTGACTGACGTATAGAGCTGTCCTGCTCTTACGGGTGCTCTTTTCGGTGCTTGAGACGGTTCTCATCTTTACTTCTCGAAAGTTGAAGTGCTTCTGGTGTTCACTTATCAACGGTTGAAGTGTTTCCCCTTTTCATGTTCAAGAAGGAAGTCCTGGCGGCGACTTCCTAATTTCTGTGTACGCGGATTGGTCAATACGTAATGGTAATTTTGCCAATCAGTGTACTGGTTCTAAGTCCACCACTCTTCCTGTGCGCCCGAAGCACGGTATTTCCAGGAAAAAATGAGTCGATACCTGGAACCGTGAGGGTTCTGGAAAATTTGACCGCGGTAGGTAATTCCTCCAGGTCCCGCGGGTCGGCTTCGCGTACCGTTACAATATGGTCGGGGTCCTTCAGAATTCCAGGTTTATGGCATATTGTCGATTATTGAGGATGATAAGTGTAATTTAGCCCGCATGTAAAATAAATTGCTTGCAAACGGCAAGAAATTAAACGAAATTTCTTCCCCCAAAATGATCTTTTTCCCGAGATACGTGCCGTAAACTTTACCAAAATTTACACGCGCGTTGTTCCGTATGGCGGAACACCTAATGTTTTACTAAATAGAGTCTAATATTACTGAATTCAACGATATGAAGTACTTACCTCTCTGATTTCTCTCAATATTAATTGAAACGAAGCACTGCGTTTACACGGATTTCGTACTTGCACACACTGTAATAAGCGTTTCACTCTGCCACTTGCTAATACGTATAACTGCAGCTGACTGCAGTATAGAAATCATGAAGGTCAAAGTTGTGTAAACAAAACAGACCATTTTGACAACATTACTTAACCTCTACTCTTAAGTAAGCGGAGAAATTCTTAGATTTTGAAGTGCGTTTACACGAATTTCGTTCGCTGTAGAAAACTCATTTTAGTGAGGTGCACGTACTGTACAACTTAGGAGTATTACCGCTGTTACATTTAAAAACTTTTCTTCTCCATTCGAGTTTTTTAATTTTTATCTTGATTCTTCTCGTTTGTCCTTTGTATCCGTCCACATATCCTTCCGACCTTTCTGAACTGTATTTGATACATCGAAATGAAATGCACGCCAGGGAAAGATATTCCAATTACCTCAATATTTATTTTTCCCCGTTGTGTCATTTCGTTTGACAGTAAAAATCGGACCAAAAAACTTAGTGGATTTGCCATGAGAGCTATAATGTACAGCAGTGCATGGTATACATGCTAGTATATTCGTGAACACATTTTAATCATAGAATGTTGCCACTTAAGACTTGCCACCTGAATAATTCGTAAAATTTTGGGGAGGCGAAAAAATGTTTGAAACAGAGGTTGTTTGATTCCCAAGGAACAATTATGAACAAACATTTCTCAAAAGTGGGAGAAATTTTGAAGTTTTTGAAAACACTTTAATTTTTTTAATGGAACCATTTACAGTACCGATCCGCAATAAGCAACTGAATTCTGGCTCGAAATAAACAACCCGCTATCCCCACTTCTTTGTTTGACGTCGCCGAATAGGAGCGTGCTTCATTCGTAGAATGAGAGAGCATGTCATAATCTATCCTCTAAAGCAGTAGTTCCCAACGAGGTCGGTACCGCCCATCGGTGGACGTTGAAGAGATCTAAGGGGGCGTTTTTGGTTCAAAGCAAGTTAAGGGGGCGATGAGGACCAACCGCCGCCCCCCTGTGCAATAATCACAAGAACGCGCTGAAAAGCTTAATTAATACTAGAAATCATCGAATGCATGTTTCAACAAATAGTTCTAAATATCCTCTAAGCAAGATCAGTCGGTATTAAAAGTAGGTATTGATACATTATAGCATTGTTCCTAACACCTTTTTGACTAATACCACGTTTTTTTCTGAATTGATGGCAGTAATTTTTTTTCTAAAAGGGGCGGTAGGCCAAAAAAGGTTGGGAACCTATGTTCTAAAGAATAACATTGCTTCGCTTTATGGTGTCCAGCTACCTCGAGACACTCACCCGTTCACCGAATAGTATACCTGATCCGTAATGAGCAATTGGCCGACCCTAGCGAATTGCTTATTTCGAGTCAAGATGCAGTTTCTTTATGTTTAATAAACATTGAAAGCCAATTTCTCTGATACTAAAGAAAGAGCGTGTGTGACACGGAAATAGTATATTGGAGCGTGCTTCATTCATAGGAGAGGACATGCCATATTCTATTTTTTCTAAAGAATAACATTTCGCCTCGACCGAACCATCTATGATTTACAGCTATCTCGCTCGTTGACCGTGTTCACTCTCGTCCCGTTTGAAAACAAACTCAAGCCGAATAGTGTATCTGAGCCGCAATAAGCAATTGGCCGGCTCCGAGCCAGTTGTTTCTTTCGGTACGTTACTGTACTTTTAAACACCTACGATTATGACCCTTCTCAAGACGATTCCAACGATTACAATTGTCCGTGGTCACTAATGGGCAATGAAGGTCATGGATTTGAAAAAGCGTGCCATAGAAGTTCCTCAAATTAAGGACACTTTGTTTTATTATCGAAAGAAACATTTGTTAAAGCTAACCAATTTGTTAGAAACGTTTTTTGTTTAGATTAGCTGAAATGCTACCAAGACCATGCACACCATTTCGCTGAACGCCATATATATCAAAGCTGCCTGGTATAAAATATCACAGACAAATTTTCACGAACCACATTAAGAATAATGTTCTATTGGAGTGTAAAAAAAAAACGAAGCTGCGACCTTTTAAAGAGTACCTACGCAAAAGTTGCAGGGCAGTTACAAGGCTCTGTACAATACATCATTCTAACTGTTGCGAACAAGCGTATCCATCACAATAAATAATTTGTACGAAAGGGGAATCGTAGCGATACGAGGCCAGAGGTATGACAATCCCGCGTGGTGTGGAAAGCAGGCCCTGGCTTCCTCTTGCTTTTGTTGCTTTTCTCTTCGAAGGGGTCACACGGATAAAAGAACGAAGTTGTGACGAGTACAAAGCAGCCGGAACGGGCTGAGTGGGTCTCCAGGAACATTCGTTCAAAGGGAAGCACATTTATTTCAGCGACATCTTGCGCAAATAGGCTGGCCTATTGTGACCGAACCGTGCGCCCCCTGAATAACGCGTCGTCAAGGTGCGCGCGCGTGCATTTTTCATTTTTCTGTGCCCGGCTCGGTTGTTTGACAGCGTCCACGAAGGTTGCGGGTAAACGGGGACTCGGAGGCATCCCAGGCGCACTCGGGGAAACGAGAGTGCTAACCGCCAGGGAAACCTTCCACTTTCTAATATCGTCCTCGCCAAACTCTCGTTGCACGCGCTTCAGACAGAGGAATTGTCGCCTCATGACATCGCGGTTCCTCCACACACACCCCTTTTTAGTTTCTCCCCTTGTGACGCAGCCGGATTTCCGTCTTGCAGCGTTCTAGACGCCACGGTGTCGCAGGAAATAACCCCGGAGGCGTTTCGCGCTAGATGTCGCTTTGACGATTATTACGCGCGTGAATCGCTCGCTTATTTTCTGCAACCACATTCGCACTTCACTTTAATAGTCGTAGCAGCCGCAATTTCGACGATGTGCCTAGGCACATATATACGAGGAGCGCTACATGAGATCACACGGGCGACCGCCGCTTTCGCGTCTTTGATCTTGTCTGGAAATTAGCTTGAAACTATTGCCTAACCTGTGGTGCGTCAACCCTCAACAAAGCACCTATTAAACGGAGCCCGAAAGGATACTTTTTGCTTAATTGTTTCCCTTTGACCTATTTAACGCGTGGCTATTGTAACTTTACAAAAAGAGAAAGTAATAGAACGGAAATGTACTTGTCAGAGATTTCGTTTACGAAAAATCATCCGCTATTTGAAATATGCAATTATTATTATTATTTCCATCATTTTGTATACGCGTCGTTTTTCCTAACTTTAGTGTACATGTACGAATATTGGGTTCAATCCGTGAGACAGAGTAAATGAATTAATAGTGCAAAACCAGAACTAATGCGATTAATTGTGCGAGATATCATTTTTAACATTCCATGGCTTTATTTTTAATAATTATTTATGAGGTTCTCTTCAGTCAAGTATATTCGTAAATGAGTTTCATAAAAAATACGAAAATAAATATACAGAAATGCATTTCCCCTGTAGCATAATAATATCCCAAATCGTTTTGAAAACTTCAATTTTGTACAAATCAAAAATATTTTTGAATTGAACGGTTTTTTTAATGTCCACTTTCTGGCCCTTCTGGCATTTGGTTCCTATTCAACGAATCTATACCTCACAGTTTGGTTAAAGAAACGTCTGTCCCTAGAACAGATTCGATTCAGAACCCAGTTGTTCCTAACAGTTGATCGTCATTCAGCTCGTTTTTCAATCGCGTGTCTCTAAATTTCATTTATCTCCATGCTTTTTTCTAATACTCTTGACACGGTTCACTAATCGTTCGTACAGAATCAAAGCAGCAACTAATCTGTTACAAATCGATAATTAAATACAGTCATCCATTTTCTACTATCTAACCCTCTCATGTGAGACTGCTGAATTACAAGTTACCTCATTCAATTATAAATTCGACGATGGCGATGCAACATATAATTTTTTTACATCGTTAAAAATATTAAAAACAATTCATATCTGCAACATATTTGCAACAAAAAGGATACCTACAACAAAATCAAAAATGTAATCAGCAAGTTCCATCTTTTACGATGCGATGGAAAAGAAATCTCTGTAAGTGTAATAATTTCCGTAATAATATTTCGTTTATACAGTCCTGTTTAGTAAAAAATCCGTCCGGTCACGATTTGTAACATATTACAATTTGTTAATAACGTTGAAACGATGGCATGAACTCGTCACTATTTCATAAAGACATAGACTACAACGTATTACGGTTTCATGACAATCTGAAGACACGCTGCCAAAAGTGATCGATTTGGTATGGAATGGCCCATGCTGAATTCTTAGTAAATAACTACAAAGTAATATTTTGCTAATACTATTATTACGCGAAATATAAAAAATAACACGTTAAACATTCGATTGCTGCAATATTTTTAATAGAACACCAGAGTGTTTAACAAAAAGGGTCCAATATTTGAAGGGCTTATAATAGTAGGTATTTGCCAAATGGAGAAAAAATGTTTAACTAACTTACGTTCGTACAGTCAAAAGGGCAATCGTTTCAGTGTGAAATTAATTTATGTTACTTACAAGCGTTCAATATATAATATGGATAGCAGACCTTAGCCTTGTAATTCAAATGGAAGGAAGATATATCGAATATCTACAAATATGAAACTCTGTGCTACTTTCGCGTTTATAAAGTATTTATTTTAGTATTTATTATCTCTGTTTTATGCTGGTAATACGAAGTACAATACAAAATCTTATATTGACAACTTTGAATTAACACTATGCTAAATCAATTCCTCTGTATATAATGTGTTGCAAAGAGAGACTCATTTACAATATCGAATGCTCGTAAATAATAAAAGTAACACATTTTATTTTAATTGGGCAATTTTTATCTCCTCTTGTCGAGTACTATAAGTCATTTAAGTATGAGTCCCCTTTTTTTATAATAACCTATATCCCTCTTTCTAACCATATCTCCTTTCATCTACACGATTAATAGATGAACGATAGAAAATGAGGCCAGATCGCAGGAGAGAATGAAAATACACGGAAGGGAAATCTGTGAGACAGTAGAGTACATAACAGATATACATAGAAATCTTCGGCTCGGTAATATCGGTCAGTAGGACAATCACCGGAGAAAGTTACCTTCCTCTTTCTCGCCGCGTCACTTCTTGACCCGCTCCTATCCTGTGTTGTCGGAAACCTTCTCCATGTATACGTGTCTCTCGATGTCCTCCTTTTACATTTCATGGAACCCCGAAACGCTCCGTTTCTATTTAATTCAAGAGACTTTTACTTGCATCCGACAGGCATCGATTACTGACCTTCAACTTCGAAATTAACAGAGACACCGTATCGAGCGCTTTCCTAAAGCTGCATATGCACAGCGTTGGGTGAAATATTATTCGGAATAATAAATAATAAATAGTCTATTTTATTTTAGCCGTGCGTTGGGGCGTTTGAAAATAAAACATTTTATTTGTGGGAGAAAGTTTCAAAATATTACATTTAAAATAGTATTTTATTTGAAAGATACTGAAAATATCGAATCCTGTATTTGAAATATTTTATTTTTCTTTGATTCCTTTCTATCTAGTAATCAAATATTACTATCGAAAATATCAATATTTATTTCCTTGTTAGTATAAATAGTTTTATATGCTCTTGGTATTTCCTTTCATCATATTATATCCTCATACAGTACGGTAATATTTACCAACATACCAGAAGTGTATGTGTGTTATCGTCCTAGTTATTATCCATCGCCACATTCTTCGTGAAACAAATTAAAGTTACCGGCCCCTTTTTTCCGTGGATTTTAGCAATAGAACATAATTCACAAAAGATCGGAAACGCAAAGAATAATACAAAAGCTTTAAAATATTGCGAACCCTTAAAACTCCATTCGATATCAAGCTTAAAAACTCGATTTCATGATTTGTACAATTTTTCGGAAGACACAAACGATTACATAATTGCAACTATCAGTCATCCAACATGAAAATTACAGTGGATTCCAAATAATCTAATGGAAGACAAACATAATTATATTAAAGAAAGAGTATTAAAAGCTTTAAAAGAAATATCAACTCCAGATATAGAATTTTGCTGGATCGTTCCTTTGTCCACAAAGAAGTAATCTAAGTGACGAAGATTTTGAACGGTGCACTTTGTTACATGCGAATAGCCATAATTAAAAACATAATTGAAAATAATTGAAAATAAATTTAGTTTGCAGGTGTCATTAATTCCTGCAGTTTAATATTCATTCCCTTCTTAAACTATTTTCATTCAAGAAATATTTCAAATACTATTTATAATACGCAGTTGAAATATTTTATTTTATACCTTAGATTCTGAAAATAAAAATAATTTATTTGACGAAATTTCACTTCTCATATAAAGTACTATTTTATTTGAACTGCAGAAAAACGATTACTCGAAATAGTCTTTAAAATATTTCTCCTTAAATATTTTACCCACTTCTGCGTACACACTATAAACCAGCGAACCGATCGTGAACAGTGTTTGAGAGCAATGTTCACAAGCAGTTCGCATTCTAATTACGACTCAAGCCCATTATTGAGAATGACAAGAGTTTATTACCCACGGTCCATTTGTTAACAATTGCGAGCAGACGATTTTGACGAAACTCAATTCCCATACGGTTCATGAACAGTTTGTGAACACTGATGGAAACGTAGGGGAACTGTACCTAAATATCACCAATATATCAGCAAATAAGTAACAAAAATCAGCCGAAAATTGTGAAACATATTTTATTATAAACAAAAAAAGTCATATTTATACTTGAACTTCAATTGAAAGCTTGCCGCTAGATGCGAGGATTATTGTGCTTCAAGGCGTATAAAAGTTTTTGAGTCGAGTTAAACAATAGAGTTTTTTAGCGGAAATAAGTTAAAAAAACGCTACTGCTGCGTAATTCATCCTTAACCCCTTAGTGCGCACACTCGAAACAATTCGAGCGGACGATAATGGCAAAAATGTGCACACATAAGTTAATTGGAGCAGCGTCGCAATGTGTGTTATCGTTTTGCTTAAATATAAGTGCTTATATTTCGTTTGTTGTTACAATAAGGGTAAATATTATACAAAAATTTTCAGATAAAGATTTGCACGGATGAAAAAAACCGATATAATTGAAGATTTTATTTTTAAAAAGTGTACGTTAAGGGGTTAAACATGTGTGTGAAGTGCTCAAAAGAAGTTTACCGTTAAATTTATTTTCTACTTACAAGGGAACATACCGAAGTGACAATCACCGATTTTTATGAAATTATATATTTATGATATGACATTTTATGAAATTAAATATAATGTAGTTCTCACAAAAATATTTGACACCTATGGTTTTTTTATCGGCAATCGCGCCTGTTAAAAAGGTGAAAACCGTCCCCAAAGTTGAGGCTGCGAAATCGATTACGACGAATATCTCGGAAAATACTACAGATGGAGCAACTGTGTAAATAGATGAAATTATTATTTTTTAACGACGATTTTAACGGTGTAAACTATTTTGTTGAAAACCTACTTATTCAAATAATATATTGAAAAATGTCATACCTTTGATAGTTTTTTCCAGTTGAATGTGAATAAATTCTCTTAAATATTTGTTTATAGGAGCTATGCATCCAGGCACAAACTACGGATAAATTGGAATATTTTGATTTTCGCACTACAAACAGGTTGGTATATTCGAAGTTTTCTTATTTGAGGTGCGCAGTAGAGTACCTGAGTAGTCCCAAGACTCTTAAATATGTGTTACCTCTGAAAAGAGCAATTTTATTGTGAGACACTCGCTGTAGTTTTCTTTAAAAAAAGGACCAATTTGCATAAATTACTCAATGTAATTCTCACAGTAGTGATATTCCTCGAAGAAGTGATTAAAACACAAATGCTTGTTGCACCACGAACGTTTCAAGGCGACGGTATTGTCGCACTCGAAAGAATTTATTATGTCAAAATGTGAATCTGTGAAGCGAAGCTTCAAAGGGTTTTCGAACTTTTGTGGTCTATTTTATCTACGTAGCCACATTGAAACCACGTATATTGAAAAATGTGTTGTAAGGACTGTAATTTTATAATATTATTCCGCGTATATAAGTTCAAATTGTAGTTTAAATTAATGGTCAGCTCTTTTTAGAGCTACAGCATACTTAAGAAACGAGAAACAGCTCAGGTCGTCCACTGTGCAGATCAAACAAGAAAATTTCAAATATTGTATCTTTGTTGTAATGCAAACATCAAAATTCCAATTTATCCGTAGTCTGTGTCTGGATGCAAAGAATTTATAACCAAATATTCAAGAAAATGTATTCACATTGAACTGGAAAAAACTATCAAAAGTATGTCATTTTTAATATATTATTTAAACAAATAGATCTTCAACAAAATACTGTACACCGTTATATAAATACTTTGCATACGTCGTTAAAAAATATTAATTTCATCTATTTACACAATTGCTCCATTTCGAGCATTTTTCGAGATATTCGTCGGAAACGATTTCGCAACCCCGACGTTAGGGGCGGCTTTCACCTTTTTAACAGGCGCGACTTCCGATAAAAAAAACAGTATGTGTCAAATATTGTTATGAGAACTACATTATACTTCGATTTCATCAAAATCGGTGATTCTCACTTCGGTATGTTCCCTTGTAAGAATGGGATTTCGATTTCTCATCGAGCGTTAGAACAAGCAGCGCTGACTGCGAAACGAGGGAGAGTGAAAGCTGGCATATTCCTCCCATCCTTCTTCGCAATGCTGAATACGAATTGCGCGGCACGTGGTGGCGTGAAGTCTTTGCGTGCATCGAAAAGGCATGGCTGCTCGACGTTTGCCGACAGAAGGATGTTTTTCTTCGCGGAAACAAACCCACTACGTGCCTGGAAATTTCGATGATTTACTTTCGATATCTTGACCTAGATTTCTCCAATTGCACGGAGACTCACCAGGATGCAGAGTCTGTTCTCGAGAACATATTTCTACTTGCAAGCTCGCGAGTATGTCGTCTCATTCTTTTCTTCTACGTATTTCGGTTTGGTCGAGCTCGTCCCAAAGGAGGACCAAAGTTAGTTTTTAAAGAAAACGTGTGTACTTGATTTTACTCGTGCGACGTTATTGAATTTGGAAAGCCGCGACACGGGCAAGCATCATTAAACTTTGAAGCACCTTCATACAGTTACGCGCGCTTTCATACAGTTTTCTGTCTTCTTCGTGAGAATTCTGCTGCATTTTATGTCGTTCATAAAATTCACCACCATTCTACGCTTTTCACGATTTTATTTTCCCCCCTTTCTCGGTTATGAAAACGCGGAATCTCACTCGCGTATTTTTTTATGTATACATTTTACGCTTATGAAGCAGCCGATGTGAGCGTCTTGAAATATACTTTTCGATAAAAAAATATGTAGGCTTCAATATATCGGTATTCGTGTGAGAAACAGTTTAATACGATATACTTTAATCAATTGTGTACATTAATTGGAAGTGTTCTGAACGCAGCTGTTATATCTTACATATTTTGCAGTTTCGCAAATTTTTAAGTAAAATATTGTCTTTCTTGCTTTCTAGAGTCGTGATAAATCTTAAAATAAATACTTATCTTTGCGTAAAAAGGGGAGCTTGAAAAATATATGTACTGATCGTTTGGCCGCAATATGTGTATCAGTTACGATATATCTTTTGCATTAGTAAATAGTACAGGGTACTGCAAAAATAATTGAACTGTTCAATTGCCTATTGTCTGAAGAAAGCATGGAAGTTACTGGAAATACTAGTATAAGTGTTTATACTCCTTTTCGGAACTTGAGAAAGTTCTTCACATGTCGTTTGAATGTGAAAAGCAAACTTCGACCGCTTTTTATTGCATTTGGCATCATTCTATCTAATTCTACGAATGATAAGTTGGCTATGACTACTTTCCTTCAAATGTCCCAACGCCGGCATACTTTCCATTTAATATCCCATAAATATCCCATTTAATTTTACTTCTAAATATAGCATCATAAGTGTAGCTATTTATGCTACGTCTTGTAGTAATTCGAAGTTAACATTAGGTTTACGAAACGCGTCAATTTGACACATTTTAGATTTCATGTTTAAAGTTGTAGAAGTCATAAACATTATTTTTAAGCAGCTTATATTAACTTTGATTGATGCAATAATATTTACACACATCCTAGTTCATTTCTCCCCAGAACTTTATAATTTCAAACACTTGTATATGATATAGCTACGTTTAAAAAATTCCCATGAATAGGCACACAAAAAGGTACGTAATCCTAGTGTTGATAGAAACTGTTGACGATGTTTTGCCAATTAGCTCATATTCAATTTTCATTACACCCGAACGAGGCATAGAAGGGAACTGCACGCGTAAGATATTAAGATCCTGAAAGATCAGTCCTTTGCGAACACTTCTTTGACGCGTATCACAGTGCCTGTGTAACTTCTTATAAAATGATGTATTGAACAATGAACGTATTGTCCTCAAACTCATGAATTTGTCCATCGCCACTATACATTGGGGTATTGCGTTATTTTTAGTACCTGACGATGCAATATTCATGTTTCTAAAAGGATGTCTAAGGACGCCTACACAGTCTCCGTGCAGGACGAACTGTGTCTTTTAAGATCTAAGATACACCCACTCCGCCCCATTAGTCACCAAACACTTATCCATTTTGTGTAAAATCATTATTAGAACATGAATACAATTTTCCGTCTTGACTTCTGCTAAGATGTTTTTGCAAGATTTCTAACGCACGTACAATTTTATTTACATATTCCTTACATTACAAACAGGTAACACGTGCCATTTATATTTAATAATGTAGGTTCATGCAGAGTATAAAATCGCATCGCAATACTACTTGCAGGTGCCCGATAACTTATGGATGGGGTGCAGAGCAACTGCAAGTAATATAGAAAATCTGATTTACAAAGGCTGTCAAAGATAGGGGAATACTTTTTCTTAATGAAGCAAACGTTAAAGGGCGGGGAAATTAATATATATTCGTACGTTAATAGTTGTTTATGCAAAAGTTCCAGTGCCTTGAAATTACGGTAAAATATTGAAAATAGTGAAAAGCGGGGCGTCGAAAAAATGGCACCTAATATGAAACACCTGGGAAATTTGTAAAAAAAATCTATCCTTACTATGAAGAAGGCATATTTATTTAACTAAAAAAGACAAATGAGTAAATATTATTCATTTTGTTTAATATATGTTACATTATATTAATTTTTAGACTGCAGATTTTGATGCAAATTAAAATTTGTAGTAATATAGTAAGAAAAGCAGAACTTTGGTAGGGAATTATTTCACCTATCAGATAATATAAAAAGAACTATAATTGAAATAATTTGTACATTTATTCATATTAAGTGCACCTATGCAATTCTGCACCTTTAAATTTTTTATAAATGCATAAAAGTTCGAAGTCTATTAATCTTTTTTGTCGTCTACTCTTTAGACTCCTGAATAACGCACCCGTAGTATAAGCACCAAAAGCATTGGGTCCATCTTTCATGATTATCATTTCTACAATAATGTACTTATAATGCTAAAAACATAACATGCGTAATATTATACGTATTCCTTATTAGGTACATACCTATTACGACAGGAAAACAATAATTATACTAAAAAGAGAACACACCGAAGTGATAATCACCGATTTTGTTGAAATTCAAGTAGAATGTAGTTCTCATAAAAATATTTTATACATATTTTTTTATCGACAATCGCGCGTGTTAAAGGGGTGAAACATTCCCCAAAGTTGGGGTTGCGAAATCGCTTTCGACGGATACCTCGGAAAATACTAGAGATGGAGCAATTGTGTAAACAGATGAAATTAGTATTCTTTAACGACGCATATAACGGTATAAACTATTTGATAGCTTTTTTCCAGTTAAATGTGAATATTTTCTTGAATGTTTGCTTATAAAAGCTATGCATCCAGGCAGGAACTACGGATAAATTGGAATTTTGAAATTTTTCAAATTTAATGCGTAATGTACTACCCAAAAGATGTTAGGGCTATGCACTAATTTAAATTGCGGTTTGTGGAAAAAATATTTTAATTAAAGGATACCGGTAAAGCAACGATTGTTTTCCGAAGATACCATCGGCGAATGCGTAAACAAGTTTATATCCTTCGGGGTAAAACTTTCACCGCCAGTAACATCTTCCTCGTATTTTCTCCAAGTGATATTGCTTTGTCTCTTGAGGGTCACGAAGAAGATTAAACTTTAGAATTATCGTGGTTTAGAGAGATTATTGGGAAATTGCGAAAGTTTTCCATCTCTCCTAAGTTTGCGACTCCATTGGCCTGAATAACGTCCATCGAGACATTTTAAGGAAACTGATAATAAATTTTCAAATTACATCTTTTACTTACAGTTCATACTATTAAGTGGCAAACATAACAGACAACAAGGTTGTAATAATGTTATTTTGTTAGCGAGACATTACAATAATGTTTCGTAAAAAGCAACTTGCTCGGGAACGGTCAATTGTTTATTATGGAACAGATCTACTATTCGGCTTGACTTTGTTTTCAAACGAGATAAGAGCGGACACGGTCAACGAGCAAGGGGCTCGAGATAGCGACAAACCATAAAGGGTTCGGTCGAGGAGAAATGTTACTTCTTACAGAAGAATAGAATATGGCACGCCCTTTCATTCTATGAACAAAGCACGCTCCTAGTCGGCGACGTCAAACAAAGAAGTGGGAATAGCGAGTTGCTTATTTCGAGCCAGAAGCCAGTTGCATATTACGGATCAATACTGTATCGTACCAACAATTATAGGCAGTACGCACTAGTGGTATGATAGTTTTTTTCTCTTCAGCTTTTTCCTCCATGAAGTATTCTGGTTAATTATGCATTATAGGGGAGACAGCTCCAATCACTGTGAACTTGAAATAAGTCGCAAATGATATCACGCTGAGTAAATTTTTTTATAAGTTAATCGGCGGAATTCCATAGTTTTTGAGATACGTTTATTTAAAAATTTATACGGAAAAGTTACTTAGGATAATGCTCTTAACAATATATTTCAAGGTCAAAGTGATCGGAACTGCCTCTACTATAATGCAAAATGGCCATTTTGGGTAATCATGGCCAATGACAATTTCGCTCATCAGAAATGGGAATAGCGAGTTGCTTATTTCGTGGCACAAGCCGGTTCCGTATTAAGAAACAGTCTGTAACCGGTGTGGTGTACCATTTTATTCTGACGAATTCAATTGGGGCTTCCTATCACCAAAATCGATGAAGGCAATGCAGGCGAAGAAGGAATGAAAGATCTATGAGAATCGTTTCGCCCATTTTTACTTACAAATTGCTTCTCACTGATTTCTGAAGTATCAGAAGGATCTATTGGACGCCCCGATAATACGAAGGCAAATCTCTTTCATTCGTATTGCCCTGAAGAACGGTTCGCCCCACGCCTGGAGACTTATGCCGCGGCACGAAAGCGGCCAATCTAGAAATTTAGAATTCCGAGGAGAATTACCAAAGAAAGGTGTCACGTTCGGTAAACAATCCACTCATTTGACTCGAGAATACATTTGAAGGAGGGGCCGACTGAGCAGTCATAGAAATTCAAACCAGTATCACAGTACAGAAGTAACCAGTAGCGACACTCTCTCAAAATCGTATCCGAGAAAAGTTACAGCGCATGCACCACATTACTACTCACAAGATGGCGTCAGTTTCTCCTGATAGCGTCTATTATTTGTCCATACGAGATGCCAAGCTCCACTCGAGACTCAGCAAACTGAACAACACAGGGGCAAGAGAGTAAACCTTTTGCGCATCCTCATTCCACCCAGTCGTCCCGACACTTGCGTCGTGGCAGTCATACAACATATGCGTAATGTTACGTATGTACAATAAATACAGGATGATTCGCCCGCCGGGAGACTTGAAAGAAGTGCCGCCGCGTAAACGTCTGAAACTCTTATCCCATGCAGTCCCATGTAAAAATTTCGGGCAACGTATTGTGTCCTTTTCTGTTTCTCGCTTTCACTTGGAAAGAAAACTTAGTCGTCCGCTCCGCAGTAACCTAAACAACTGGCGATCGACAAAGTCATTATGTTAAGTGATAGCGAAGAACAAAAAAAAAGGATAAAATATGTCGGCCGAAATTTGTCCACGGGGTTGCATGGGATAAGAGTTCCTGACGTTTAGGCGGCACTTCATTCAAGTCTCCTGGCGGGCGAGTCACCCTGTACATATAATACATAGGTTTCATCTCTTTCTATCTCGATTTTTCCGCTTCACTACTACGTCACCGCGGTAGTCTTAAGCTACGGCAGAGTGGATGTGTATTCGTCCGAACTGCTTGTCGTACGATATGTTCGGATGGGTGGTTAAGAGTGAATGCATGTTTGTCCGTACTGAGCCTAGCCGTAGGTATACAGTAATTTCTCTCACGTAGTCCCTACTCAAGCCCTACATTCCTAGTGGCACGCTATCTCTACGTCTGTATTATCTGCTTGCAGGTAGTCAATAGCCTGTAGTTGTCACAATTATGTTACAATCGTAAGGACAGCGCAACTTTTTTGTTTTGAGTTTTTTTTTGCATGAAATCTTTTCTAACATATTGGTAAGGTTCTCCCGATCTAAGTGACTCCAAACATGATATAATTCGGATCGGATATTCTTCCGAATGGGACCTGTTGCAGATCGACATGAAATTTGGAAGTGAGGTGGGGCGGGGGGAGAAACGCAAATCTAAAATTTTAGGTGCAGGTATTTAATAGTTTCCGAGATATTAATTAAAAACTTTTAGGTCCCCTTCGGAAATACAACACCGTATTTATAATATAAGAACGTCGGCTTTTAACGAAGCCGAGTGAAGCCGATGTTGTTCAAAATGCACGTCCATATTTTATCAAATCAAAGTTCTTTCGGTATTATTTTGTTACGGAAAGAATGTTTTTATCGAATTAAAATTTTTCGCGCCTGTTAGTACATAGTTCAAGGTACACAAAATTTGTTCGTATTTTTTAATACTTCATCTCGCTAAAAATAAATGGTTGTAATGTACTCCGGAAAGAAACGCGTCTTTTTTAAGTCCATTTAACAAACTTTTCAATTGACGATAATTATTGTATGTACAACTTGCGCTCCATCAGTTTCAACTTCAAATATCCACAATATTTCTATTGTTACATAATTTAAAGAAAATAATTCTTCTGAAAATTCTTGGAGCGACTAAATACATCTTTTACAAATATATTCGACTAATGACATGTCATTATTTTCTTCAGTTCGCAATCATTGTTTTATTTGTATTTGAGCCTATAATGTACACACATATTTTCTTGCAAGTAAAGAAGAGTTTATCAGAAAAAGTAAGTAAAAACACCATATTCTTAACGTTTGCTTAAACAAATGAACTGTAACACAATACGTTTGGATAGTCGATCTTTCAATTCAGAAACATAAATTTCGGCAATTGACACCATTCTTCTATCACAGACTTGGGCAATTTTATTCTGAATGACGAATAAAAAATAACGATTGAAAACGCCACATTTATTCGTAAATAACGAGTAATGATTTTTTTCGGCGAGAACTTATTCGTTAGTCACGAATAAATATCGACTGTTATTCTAACCCAATTTATACGAATACGATTTTATCCGACTAAACGACGAATAAATGTGGCGCCCGCCATCTACCAACGGCTACAAGAGCGAATCAACCTTTTTCTTTACCACAGACCCCTAAATACATATACGTGCATTATAGAAGTCACGTGATACTTTTATTCGTCTATTTAGTCGACTACTTCTTTATTGAAATAAGAAACTATTCGAATGGAAACTTATTCGAATCAAAATTATTCGTTATTGTCGACCAATTTCCTTTTATTCGAACCTTTTATTCGCAGATTATTCGAATAAGAATTTATTCGTCGAAATTCATTCGAAAAGTTATTAGAATGAAAATTCATTCGAATAATATCAAACTCTGCTCTATCATCAATAGTTTTCCAGATATTTGACAAAAATGCCACAGTTCGGACCAAAAAATCAAACTCGTTTGTTTCTTGAAACCGCCGAACGCGTTCGTACGGTTGAAGAGGAAAAATTACAATTGCAGTAGACCTTTTTTAGGGAAGACCTTTTCAAGTGGCGAGGGCCAACCCAAATATAAACTACCACCACATACAGAGATACTGTTCGTGTGGCTCAGAGACGCTAGATCGTCTACGCATACACTTAAAGATAGGGCACGTACGACTGCTCTCAGAATCAAACTGTTCTAGCCAACTCGTGCGTCTTCCTGCGAACGTTATGCATGCAGTGTAACCACTCCCAAAAGAATCCATTTATGTATTTGTTCTGACGAAATCGTTAGAGCACTAGTTCTGGCGAATGCGCATCCACTCTAACCGTAGCCTTAGGAGGTGACAGACCCAACCAATAATGGCAGAGCGTTTTACTGCAAGTGAGGACTATAATTTGATTGGACGGCATCTCGTTTAGTATAAATAATATGTTTTCCTCGTACGCGCCTACGCCACGCAGCGTCATTTTGTAGCGTAGCAACAACCAATCAGAACATCACGCGCTACTACACCAACAACATGACTGCCTACCACGTAATCTCGGATACCAACATCAATGAGACCGACACGTAGTGCCGCTGCTGGTTATTCTTATACTGTGCTGGTATTGTCCCGGGAGTGAAGGCGACTTTGCAAAGCTTCCGACTTCGACCAACTTTTCAGCTTGGATTACCGCACTTTCGAGAATGAAACGTTAAGTAATTATGCCAAAGTAATTCCTACCGTCGCGGCAAACCAAAGAGGATAATCGTTGCACGCACGTTCTATTTACGCTTTGTCCATGCTAGTTGACCAGAACGGGAAGTTTTTATTGAACCACTTTGCATAGCCGGGTTGAGTCCTTTGGATAGCCGTTCCTTCGATGCGTTATTATCCTGAACGAGGCAAGATAGCTTGGACGATTTCGCCAAAGCTTAACAGATTTGCTTCGCGTAATACCGGCAGCAGTTTTTTTTACTCTAACAATCGTTCGTCCTACTTTTCGTCGTCTATTTGTCACCTACCTCTTATGCAGTTGAATTACCTAACCAAAGATTGCGTAATCGGTGGTAAAATTATATCACAGTCATAGTATGAAGAAAACGTTTTGCCAATATATGGCAAATAATGTGGCTGAACGGTAGGTATTATATTACCAAAGTGCACATTTGCAATTTTCAAACATCAATAAGGTCAATTTGCCTATGTGTGACGTCCTCACCGACTTCAATGATTTTTGTATACGGGACACTGATATTAAGTATATTAAAACATCATCGAAGTCACATTTTTACATTCTTTTACATTTCGCGAGCAAAATCTAAAAAATATTAATATTATGGCTTAAACCTATATAGGATATTAGATAACATTTTGCTTGGCCACACAAGGTTTAACACGTTCACGACGGGCTGAACCACCAATGGTACATGAAGTATAACCGCGTCATAGCAATTAAAAAACTAATTACTGTAGTTAACACATTTATTTCCATCTTTATATACCTAGGTGAACTATTTATCTTTTTTATACTTCATTTGCGTTATTGGCATTTTGTCTGCAGCTATTAATTTATCAATAGTTTTTTCTCGAAATTTCAATATGTTCATTCGACAACTGTCCTATTGTTTATGTATGTAATATGCATTTATCACTGTTGTACCGCAAAGTAGCTGCGCTACAATTTTTTTATACCGTTTTACTGTTTTTCTTAAGCAATTATAATAAGGTAACATTTGAAAAAGAGATAGGATTTCTTTTTCCCAGGTTTTCCTTCGATTACTACACACTTATGATTTTTGCATATTGTTAGCATGGAAACCGTTCTTTCATCAGTCCTTTCGACGAATTTTATGCCAGAACTATTTTCAATGGCCATAATTTCACCGCGTTAATGCCTCTTCTCTGTTTTCACTGGCAAAAATTTTCGGTTTTGCTACACCGTGCCACAAAAATACGTTTGTTTAGTGTTTTGTTTGTTTCAGTACGAAAAACGAAGCCACCCCACGGTGGTAACAGCAAATTCAGGCCCTGTCGCGAACGTGTTAGTAATTTAAAATCAGGAAAATGAATGTAGCTTATGTACAGTGAATATTTTTTAAGCCTCAAGCGGAACTGACATGATTACGTTCTGACGATATTGTTCCAATTTATGTATTTGGGAACGTTGTACTCTTGACTCTATCTACAGTTCCTACAACTGCACCGGGCTGCTGCGCAACTTTCTAGTTATGCAGTGGCAAATGTAACGAGCGAAAATTTGAAACGAATAGTGACAACTTCCAAAACCGTGGACAATTGGGGCGACTGGTTCCACTCGAATGAATCGAAAAGGAAAAAGAAGCTTGCGAGTGACGGTAACCCGAAAGAAAATCGGGACGAAGGGAACGTTGGCAAATGCGAGGGGAGAAGAACAAGAAGAAGGGGATCGAACAGATATTTAGGTAAGCGTGCAAGTGGAGTAATGGTGTGCTGGAAGAAAAATGTGGGAAGAGGAGAAAGCTGTGAGAAAAGAATGACTTTCGTGGCGACATACGAGTGACGGCTGCATCTAAAACTTTTCGCAAAATAATGGCACCGCGACCGGAAACGCCCCATTTCGTCGAGCGTTCTCTCTAGTACATGTTTCCAACGAACAGAAGGATTTCAAGAACGATTTCCGACTCGAGCAAACAAGACTCCCGTGAGCCGAGACTCGGTGTGAGAACCCGCGGAGAGAAAAGATAGGAAATGAAAAAAAGAGAAGGGAAAAAGAATTATTGTTTTATACGGATTAGATTGCAATTCTCTTCAGCCGCTCCAAGAACTACCACAATAATGCGTTACATAAAGCTGTATCTGTTTCTTTACGTTTCAATTACGTTGCAACCTACCAGCGCATCTGGTGAGGAACTATTTCCTTAATTAATCGTCATGGGTGGATTTTTCGATGACCGAAATTGCCATTGGCCATGATTACCCAAAATGGTCATTTTGCATTATAGTAGAGGCAGCTCGGATCGCTTTGACCTTGAAATATATTGTCAAAAGCATCATCCTAAATAACTTTTCCGTATAAATTTTTAGATAAACGTATCTCAAAAACTATGGAAGTTCGCCGATTAACTTATAAAAAAATTTACTCAGCGTGATATCATTTACAACTTATTTCAAGTTCACAGTGATTAAAGCTGCCTCCCCTATAACGCATAATTAACCAAAATACCTCATGGAGGAAAAGGCTGAGGAGAAAAAACTGTCATTACCACTAGTGAATACTGTTTATAATTGTGCGTACAATACAGTACTGACCCGTAATAAGCAACTGGCTTCTGGCTCGAAATAAGTAATTCGCTATCCCCACTTCTTCGTTTGAAGTCCCCGAATAGGAGCGTGCTTCGTTCACAGAATGAGAGGGCATGTCATATTCTATCTCCTAAAGTAGAGCGGTCCAACTGCCGCTCCCGAGAAAATTTTCCCTCCTGATGGTTTTCCTATCATAGGACTCAAACACCGTCCCGCTACATCCCGCATCATTCGCGCCTTACAGCCGAGTCGAGCGTGGTCGCCTCAATCCTATAATTGGGGTACTGCCAAGAGGGGAAATTTGCTTAGAAGCAGCAGCTGGACCAGTCTGCTCTAAAGAATTACATTGCTCCTCGATCAAACACTTTATGGTGTGCCGCTACCTCGGGATCCTCGTTCGTCCACCGAATAGCATACCCACTGCGTAATAAGCAACTGGTCGGTCCCGAGCGAGTTGCTTATTTCGGATCAAGACGCAAGTTCTTTACGTTTAATAAACATTGAAAGCCGATCACTCTGATATTAAACACTGATATTAAAAATGGTCAAGAAATAAGAACGTGTATGACATGGGATTAGTGAATAGGAGCGTGCTTCATTCGTAGAATGAGAGGGCATGCCATATTCTATTCTTTTCTAAAGAATAACTTTTCGCCTCGACGAAACCCTTTATGATTTGCCGCTATCTTGAACCCCTCGCTCGTTGGCCGTATTCGCTCTTGTCCTGTTCGATAACAAAGCCGAGCCGAATCATATACCTGTTCCGTAATAAACAACTGGCCGGTCCCAAACGAGTCGCTTCTTACGGAACATTACTGTACTGCCTCATTAACAAAATAATAACATTATAATCTCCTTGTCTGCTATATTTGCCATTTAATAGTATGAACTATAAATGGAAGATGTAATTTGAAAATGTATTATCAGTTTCCTTAAATTGTCTCGGCGGACGTTATTCAAGCCAATGGGATCGCAAACTAAGGAGGGATGGAAAACTTTCTCAATTTCCCAATAATCTCTCTAAACTACGATAATTCTAAAGTGTAATTTTCTTCGTGACCCTCAAGAGACAAAGCACTATCACTTGGGAAGTGATTTGTGTTCATTCTCGCCCCGTTCAAAAACAAAGCCAAGTCGAATAGTATACCTGATCCGTAATAAACAGCTTGCCGGTCTCGAGCGAGTTGCTTATTTCGGAACATTACTCTATAACAAATGCATAAGCAATTCTCCATTGCAGTCCAAACACCTTCCCATTCTTTCCTTCACGTTACGTAGCACATTTCTTATGTTACATTCTGTAATTTTTTATATGTCTATCTAAATTCGTTGGTAGATACCTTGAACACTAATAACATAACAAGAATTCACTTTGTCCTTTAAGTATCCCCATAAGAAAACATTTTTCTAACTCTACAGCTTGGTCTAGTTGCAGGAGACACTCTGTATTCATATTATTTCATTTAAAAATATTTAAAAACAAAATGGTGGCACTTCTTTTGCTTGTCCCTGTAAATAGGAAGAAAAATAGTAGAGCCATTCAAATGTAATAGGTGTTTGCCACAGATGTTGCAATCTATAGAAAGTTTAGATTTTTTTATCTAAAAGATCTTTAAACGCAAACGGTTCTTAGAAAAGAAATTTTTGGTGTACTTTCATTTTTTATTTACGGACAAAGACGTGTTCCACATACAATATATCATAGACGTGTGTATTATATGAGAGTAAACGCGGCGAAAGGACGTTTTATGGGTGCCAGCCAATGACTTCGTGATCAAAATTTCAATCGATTCATTAAAATTGTGGTAAAAGTGATTGACACCATATCCGGACGGGCACGCACGCAGGGAGAAATGAATATTCATCTTAGCCGTAACGCGCACCGCGACAGTTTCGTTGGCGATCGATGATTATTGATTCGCGTCACACTCATGGAACTGACTAAGAGAAAGGCGGAGGGTGGCAAAGGCAGAACAGGACGAAAGTATGCCCATAAAAGGGAAGGAAGAGGCCATGGAGGCAAATGAATCAATCGATGAAATACGCGGCGTCTCATAAAACGCGACACAAAATTACGAAAAAATTTTTAGAACAGTGTACGTTCGGGAATTTACGGTGATTGATAACGCCGGTCCCAACCGTTATCTCGATTCTGTCAGCCGTGCTGAGAAAAAAGGTCTCTCGCGTTACTTTCCGTGACCAACGTCAACAACGATTTATAACACTGCAAAACCAATAACAGTTCCGCTGCATATGTGACCAAAAAGAACTTCCAAGAATGCACAAGTTACGAGCCGTTTCTAACGTAAAAGAAAAAGCAGCCTGCGTTGTTAAAATTTATCGAAATGTTTCGCCGTGTAATTGATGCATAATCATGCACTGTAGGTCGACGGGGAACCGCTATGAACAGCGAATCATGAAACACAGCGTAGGTCATTGATTTAGAGGCGTAGGCGATCGAACACAGGCTTGGCCTCTGCGTCCATTTACGCAATTGCAGCATTCTACCGCTACGAGTGATTTAAGGCGCAGTTATACAGATGCGTGGCGTGTGCGGTGCGGGTGCGGGTTTTGGTGTAGTCTGCTAACAGTTTTTAGTCTACAATATTTGGTCGTGGCCCGCTGCACGCAGGACCTCTTGAAAAGCTCGCGATCAGGAAGCCCATTTGTACACCTATTCTTTCAACGGGTTACGGTCGTCACGCTGACTTGTGTATACAAAGTGCATTCTCTGCATACAAGAAATACAATTCTTTTAGCTTTTATTTAACCTTGATGAAATTAATTTTAATGGACTCCTGAGATTTTTGCAATTAAAATGACATCAAACACGACACAAATCGCTTAGCTTTTTGTTATGTTATAATAGGACGGTCGGTCCGTACTTTTGCCTTATTTTTACTTAAATTGAGTTAGCGTGCAAATGCTAGAGCAGAAACTTCAACGTTCATAGTATCAAGAAAGCTCAGAGAGTTTAGACCACGGGTTCCCCAAGTGCGGCCCGCAAACCCTAGAAACGCGACCCGCGATGTCAGATTATCCGCAATCTTGAATTTATAGAAATAATTTACATTTCTACAAAAAAATAAATAAATGTTATCATATCATAATTAAAAATTGTTCAGTTGAAAAAATATTTTATATGTAATATATCTTGTTATTATACAGGAATAGGAATCTCCCATATCCGGCTCTTCTATGAGTTACGGAACACCCTGTATAGATTGTATATATAGTATTGTCCGGATATATTTATTATCTTTTTCTTTTTTTATTTAAAATTATTTAGGTATTTTTGTTTTATTATTTTTGAAGTGTGTTAATAAACAGTTTGTAATAAAAGATAATTATAATAATGAATAAAGAACGATTATGTTACAAAATTAATATAAACCTTTCCTTTATGTCTAGCTTCTTATCGATTTGAAAGTATTTTTCCATAACACTTTTTTGACCCGCAAAATATTTTGGTAGAATTTTTAGAATTGACGCAAATAAAATGTTTTTTGTACTCTGCACAAATATGCACTGTACAAATAATGATTGGGATATCTCGCCCTAAATTTAATCAGTCTGTCCTAATTGAATTTTCTACGTGGCTGCAATTATCAATAACCCAAATAATTATACTTGCAATATGATATGATATGATATACTTATCCATATGAGACCGTGTCTAAACACCAATTTATGCTAGTGAATAATATTTCAGCCGCAACGTTAATTTACTTTCTGGTCTTCGGTCGGTTTTGAATCGGTTGCTGTTGTTGAGGCCAGCAAAACTGGCCGAAATTAATTTCCCTTTTCATGTTTTCAGTTTCAACATACCAGTCACGTTGCAGTATGCAGGCAGGTAAGCGGTCATCGACCCGGGACCTAATAATTAATTTCGTAGGAACGAATTCATCCTGCTCGAACCTGTTTTCAACGCCCTGCTCGAAACCAGGAAATGAAAAACGATCGATTCAAAAAGCAAAAGGATCTCATAAACCCTTCTTCCTACATTAGAGTACGACTGATATGACGGAGTAAAAGAAACCACCTAAACAATGGGAAACTCATACAATACACAACTGTACACCGTGAAACAAAAGTAGTCCCTTAGAGGTTTTTGTGCGCTCTCAGTGAGATGCAGCAAGGAAACAACATTATATTAACTAGTTTAGGCTCGTCATAAAAAAATAACAGCAAGTGTAACTATAAATACTTACTTTCGGCTACTCACGTTGCACAACGAAAAATTGTGAATAATTTTCAGTATCTGATAATTTATTGTTTTGAACTTTATGTAGCTGCAAATTTGCACGCGCTTCCTCGTTCATCTACGAAAAAAAGACTGAATAATGGTTTGCGACCAACTTCCATAACGAATAGGTAACTCATTGACGAGTAATTCGTGGACCTTTTTAGTTTCAATAACGGCAAATTTACTTATTAACAAATCTACGAAAACTGGGATCACCAGTATTCAATTGTAACAGTTCCGTAATAAAATCTCTTCTTTGTTTACGATCATCTTTTTTTAACTTAACTGAGTTTTAGAGTCTTCGAACACTTTTTTTACAACTTTTTAATTATTCCTTGGGAAAGCGATAAAAGCATTTTTCGTTTAAGGAACCATATAAAATTACTGAATAAACTTTTTTATTTTCAAATGAGCTCCAAACCATGGTTTATGAGATCAAAATATTTTTTTAACATCCTTTAGGACACTTATTCGGTTTATTCGTTCTAAAATAACGTCAGGTAGTAAAAAGTAACGACAACTCTTGCCTTTTGTTTTCAATTGCCGCAACTGCATTGTCTGGCTCCTAAATTTCTCTTACCATTATACAACTTGTTATACCAACTTTCGATCGTAACTACTTTTTCGTCCAACCCAGGCAATTCAGCAAACAATTTTCGATTTCTATCAGCAGTGAGTTAAAACCATTCCGCGAAGTCGGAACGTTATTACGCCCATTAAGATATCGTTCCGGGGTTCTAGATTGCTGAACAATGATCCTCGTGCAGGAAATTCGATGGAAGCATGGAAGTCCGGCGACACGATTATAAGGCTAAAAAAAAGGAGGAAACGGTCGCGTTCCCTGACAAGACCGTTAGCGTGACAGGTGAAACTCTCCGTCAGGACGCCGTAAAAATCGTGTCGAGGGGAAGCAGGACGTACCCGTGTATTATAAATGAGGTTTCGTCTCGCTTTCCCAGTCCTCCAATTCATGTTCGTACTCATCGTTTTTTGTCTGTCAAACAGTCTAGCATCGAAGTTTATTTAATCGATAATTACATATGATCATTTGCTTAATAGGATATTCGATCGTTACTTACAAGGGAAGATACCGAAGTGCCAATCACCGATTTTGATAAAATTAAAGTATAATGTAGTTCTCATAAAAATATTTGACGCGTATTGTTTTTTATCGGCAATGGCGCATGTTAAAGGGGTGAAAGCCGCCCCCAAAGTCGGGGTTGCGAAATCGATTTCGACGAATATCTCGGAAACTACTAGGGACTGAGCAATTGCGTAAATGGATAAAATTAGTATTTTTTAACGACGAATTGAACGGTGTAAACTATTTTGTTGAAAACACATTTGTTTAAATTACATATTGAAAAATAACACACTTTTGATAGTTTTTTCCAGTTAAATGTAAATAAATTTTCTTGAATATTTGTTTTTAAAAGCTATGAATCCAAGCACAAACTACGGATAAATTGGAATTTTGATTTTTGCATTACAAGAAATATTTGGTATTTTCTCGTTTGATGTGCACAGTAGAGTACCTGAGTTGTTCCTCCTTTCTTAAATATGTGGTAGCTCTGAGGGGAACTATTTTATTGTGAGACTCTCACTGCAGTTTTTAAACACAAAAAAAGACCAATTTGCGTAAATTATTCAATATAGTTTTCACAGTAGTGATGAATGACTCCTCAAAGAAGTGATTAAAACACAAATGCTTCTCGCACCACGAACATTTCAAGGCGACGACATCGTCGCACTCGAAACAGTTTATTATGTCAAAATGTAAATCTGTGAGGCAAAACTTCACAAGGTTTTCGAACTCTGGTGGTCTATTATCTGCGCAGCCACATCGAAACCACGCATATTCAAACATGTGCTGATAACTAGGACAGGGTAATTCATTGTGAATCAAGGACTGTAATATTATAATATTATTCCGCGTATATAAGTTCAAATTGTATTTTAAATTAATTGTCAGCTCTTTCCAAAGCTACGACATACTTAAAACATGAGGAACAACTCAGGTCGTCTATTGTGCGCATCAAACAAGAAAATTTCAACTATAGTATCTTTTTTGTAATGTAAAAATCAAAATTCCGATTTATCCGTAGCTTGTGCCTAGATGCATAGTGTCCATAAACAAATATTCAAGAAAGTGTATTCACATTTAGCTAGAGGAACAATTAAAAAAATATGTCACTTTTCAATCTATTACTTAAACAAATAGGTTTTAAAAAAAAATAGTTTACACCGTTAAATTCGTCGTTAAAAAATACTAATTTCATCTGTTTACACAATTGTTCTGTCTCTAGTATTCTACCAACCCTGACCATTCGAAAAAGTAACACGTACTAAACCACAAACTTCGTTTCACAAAATATCCTTCATTGCACGATCACTGTCACTTTTCACTTCAAGGAAAAGGTATAGCATTACAAAGCATGTAATAAAATATGTAGCATTATGGAGTATCTAACAGCGCCTTGAACCTTCCGCAGCACTTTTCGCTGTGCAGTTCGTAGTTGACCTAATTATAATAGTAATAATAATAAAAAGAAAACAAGAAAACGTGTAGGAGAAACTGAAGGTAGAAAGGCTTTGAATTTTTAGATGTTGATAATGAAAAATAATCGGTCTGGAAGAGTAAAACGGAATGGGGGTCAGAAAGAATGTAGATTTTAATGTATATTTTAACACGAATTTAGCTTACTTTAGCTACTTTAGCTTACAGTCCTAAACAGAAGAAAGTTACTGTGTCCAGCAAGTTTAATGAATGAAAATGCACAAACATTTTTGCGTTCAGATTGTATGTATGAATCATCGTGTTAATTAATCTTCACCAACGAACATAAATTCTTCGTAAATTTACCAAAAATATAAAATGTTACAAATTAGGCGCGTAAAGGTAATTTACTAACACTTAGAAAGATTATAATAATTTTACGCAACATAAGTGTCTAAATTCAATTATTAAGAAATAGTTTCTTTTAGCAATCTCTGCAAGTATTGCGCCATATTGTACTTAGTTATAGCAAAGTGGTAAGACAAGATATTTGTTGATTATACCTTCTCGTGAACACATCCCATTAAGGTAAAAATGTTAATGGAAAACGCAATTATTATAATAAACAATTCACTATCAAATGCAGTGCATAGTAAATCGCAAGGAAAGATACTGCAATACGCAAGACACGAAATCACACTATATTTACATTGTTTCCTCCGTACTCGCTCAAACTGATGATATTTTATTAGCTTATAAATATTGGGCATACAAATTATGTATAAATACTTGATTAAATTTAAAAAGATATAAACAGAAGAAAGACCAACTTTAGTTGGTCGTCTTACGTTAACGGATGGAAAATTCCTCCTTACTCTGAATTCATAGCACCAGAATCGGAAAGAAAAGAAACCACGTCAGCGCAGAACAAATTTTATTTTACGTAACTAGTACAGCTACAGAATCAACATGTTTCCTGTGGGTTTGCTACCACCGGAGAATCATGAGCAGAAATTCTTGTCACGTTGTCATTGCGTTAGCGACAAAGTTATCGTGTGTTCCAGCGACGACAGTGTATCAAACATTTCCGTCCATCCTCACGTATCTGAAGCTCCTGAACTACTCGACACAATTACGCGCGACCACTAAGCAACAAGATCACCAAGCATTACAGGAAACAATGCTAAAAACCCTGCCGCTCTTTCGTAAGGAAACCAGGCGAAGCAAATCCGATAATCCTTTATCGAACAGACGATTGCGCAAGTACAATTGTTAGAGAAACTTCAATTCCGTGGTAACGCTAAAATGTAGGAAAACATTCCGGTGGAAATTTGATTTCAAATCTCAGCCCTTTTGTAACGCCTTAATTGAATCAAATAGTCCATTAGAAATTTGCATTCTTTCAAACTCATTGATGTACACCTTGCTGCCAAGATTAAACCACATCGCAGAAGCAAATACGCCTTATATTTAAATGCGGAAGTGCACTTAAGTTTCCCCTGCAATGCTTTAGCTCCCCGCTTCTCAAACGAACGGTATAGACAGAGGATGCACGTACAAAGGAATTCAAATATGTCCCTTTGCAACGTTGGACGTGCATACATTCATTTTCACGTTCGTCTTCACGGATGGTTCAATTTCTGGATAATGGCTGCGTTATTAGCATTCCGATAAAATCGGCGAAATCGTTCAGAATTTTAGATTATCTTAGATGGGTTAAACAAATTGAAAATTCATTTTTACATCAATTATACTGTTAGCAGTTAATTACTTACATTTTTTAAAAACGCTAACTATAATTGGTAAACTGCGGCCCACTTTTTATAGGTTAGAATCCCCCTTAGGTTCATCTTTTTTGCTTACATTAATTACATTGTTAGCAATTAATTGCTCACATTTTTTCAATCCTAACTATATAACATTCAGCAATGTTGGTTTACAAATGTTTTAATAATATATTATAATAATTGTTAAAGGTAATAGATTTGAAAATCCACTTATGTATTACTTTAATGTAGGAAATGTTAAACAATACCATAATTAATAAGATACATGACAAGAGAAACAGCGCTGCTCCAAAATCATATTTGCGTATATTACAGATTAAAATATTTAAAAAATATTATTAAAACATTTGCAACCAAATGTTGATCAATTTCAAATGGTTAGAATTTTGAAAATGAAACTAAATAATTCTTGACAATGTAATTAATATAAACAAAAAAGATGACCCCAAGGGGGATCCTAACCTACAAAAAGTGGGCCGCGGTTTACCAATTATGTACTTCGCTCTTCAAAATGACGCTGCTCAAAATTTTCTTCATACTACAAGATATAGCGCACATAGAACTTCAATTGGTTTGCTTTATTTGGTTTTATTAATTCCTGTGCTAGTTTGCTGTATATAGTAACATTAAACATCGTATAAAACATTTACTTCATAAAGCAAAAATTGCACGCAAAAACCGACGAAAAAGTCAGCTTTCAAATTTTTTAACTATGGCGCACCAAACCGAAAAAATCTGAAAAACAATTCAATGCAATAGTATCAATAATATGTACCTACTCGAATGTGAATTCAGTTCCGCGACTCGTTCAATCCATATCCAGTATTTTTCATCATTTTTTGCGTTTTTTTTATTTTTCATAGCATGGTTTTTCAATTTAAAAATCTGAATCAATTCTATAATATGTGCCCGGTTGACTAAGGTGTCCCTGACTTTTTTTCAAAATTTTTCACACATTGAGATGAGAGAAATTGAACAAAAACATAATTTTCTATTTTTGCCACTTACCACCCCCCTGCCCCTGAGCTGAAACTTGACACACATTATTCGTTTTTGATAAGCTATCGAATGAACCATGGCAATTTGAATTTAGTTTGGCGGCACTTTTGACCCCTTATCCACCTATACCATTTGTTTCTGATAATTTTAGGTATTCTGATGTAAATCAGGTAGTTTTTATTCAACAGAGAAAAAGGTTAATGTAAAGCTACACACAATGCTCTATTTAACATGTGTACGTAAGTTAATTTTAACTTATTCCTCTGCGTTCTGTCGATAAGGACAGAATGCGCGTGCAAATGCTTGCAAATAAAGATTAGGCAAACCCAGAGCGCGCGCTTAGTCGAGAAAGCGTTCAAGGCTGCAGTTGAGCGTATCACGATCTTCTCTCGGCTGAGCGCGCGCTCTACACGCGCTCTGATTGGTCAGCGTTTTTCGTTAATCATTCAAAAACGGAGCTTTAACCACCATTTTGGCAAAGGAAAAAGTTGTTCAGAATTGCCTTAGCCATCACCCCTTAAAATATTGACATGCAGTAGCAGAACACCCTGTATAGAGTGTCCCGTAACTCATAGGAGAGTCGGATGTGGGAGATTCCTGAGGCGATACTGAACAACTTTTTCCTTTGGCAAAATGTCGTTTGGGGCTTTGTTTTTTAATTATTAACGAAAAACACTGGCCACTCAGAGCGCGCGTAGAGCCCGCGTTCAGGGACGGGCTGTTTGAATCGGGGCACCGGCCGAACGTTACTATCCAACGCGTCGCAACAGCCGTCCCTGGGCGCGAGCTCTACGCGCGCTCTGAGTGGCCAGTGTTTTTCGTTAATAATTAAAAAACAAAGCCTCGAACGACATTTTTGCAAATAAAAAAGTTGTTCAGTATCGCCACAGAAATCGCCCATATCCGGTTCTTCCATTAATTGCGGGACACCCTGTACAATAGAAGTTCTAGTACTCTGTCCAGAATAAGAATAAACCCATGCTTAGACATGTTTTCCACCTTCCTGAGCATGTCCACACCTACCTATGGATTTGACACTTGTGATTACTCAAAACGCTGTCCCTGGCAATAAACGGCAAAAGCACTTGGGTGCAAATCATAGGCACGGGCCCAGAAAAAACGCTTTGCAAGATATCTGTAGAATATCGTCCTACAATGTCGCGATGCAGAAGCGCATTAAAAAAGTAATCCGAAATGAAAAAAAAACAAAAAAGTATTCTTCAATTTATGAGTTTACGCCCAGCATGAACCTATTCTTAAATTGGAAAATACTACAATTCATGCTTTCATGAATGAATTAAGTAAGTTAACTAGTAATTGTAATTCATTCTTCATTTCATTAATTATTTGTGTATTTTTTAGGGCGTTACAAATTACAGCCGAATATATTAAAGCGGTGAGTACTGAATGCATAGTCTTTGTAATGCCCCCCCCCCCCCCCCCCACAAAAACCGGTTTTGTAAGACATCTATGCATACGGAATAAACTCGGTCACCGTGTATATGAAGGCGTAGCGCGAGAGGCCGTAGAGAGAGAGAGAGAGAGAGAGAGAGAGAGAGAGAGAGAGAGAGAGAGAGAGAGAGCATAACAGGCAATTAAACAGAGAAAGACGGTGGTGGCCCAGCAGGGTTTCGGGCCTGGCGATGCCTAGTAAGACCAGCCCATGCCCCAAACGAGCTTATTCTTATTCTAGACATAGGATACTTAAAAAGATGACCGTTCTAGCACCAATGATAATTATAATTCTGCAATAATTCAAATAAATCATGAACGGAAATCTGATGGATCAGCGTGAGTTTCTCTCTAAATATTTATAATGCCCATTACTTTTGATAATTTGGTGTATTTTGCTAATTCTACTATATGCTGATTATTACAAAAAAGCAATGTTTAATTCCGTAAAAAAAAATAGGCTTTATATCATAAAACAAAAATATCTATTTTCTATGTATATCACTCTCGACACCGTGCAACTATTGCATAAAACATTATTTTTGTAGATTGTGCATGTGCATAGTCTAGAAACTGCTGAATTGGTTAATTTATACGTTTCACCCTGCATTATGTAAAAAATTAATGGAGCTAACGGAAATGTAATTGTGAATGGGCTCTTCATACATACTCAGTAGTGTTTCACAGTATCATTTACTGAATCAGTTTACCTTTAAAACTTCACGAAAACTTCTAGTAAACTCTCGAATATTCTCCACTTTTCTATCACTCGAATTCAACGAGTGGCGACAACCGAGGAATAGAAAGCAGAGACATTTACCTTCTCGCGAAACAGCCGTTTGTTCTTGGAATTGAACTTTATGAATTACCGTACTCTAAAGAGGGAACGACGAGAGCAGACTTCTTGTTTCCTATGAAAGTTAAGTGATATTTCTACATTAACGACATGCTGGTACTTATTCATCTATATATTCAATTATACTTTAAAAGTTGTTTTAATGAATTTATCTACGATTATAATCTCAAATGCCCTACTTTCAACGCTTTTAATTATCTTAATCATTGACAGGAATCTGGTGACTGTGCGCGAATTTCTCTCGAAATATGTATAATGCCCATTACTTTTTACTACCTGAGAATCTTCTGGTCTATGTTGATTCGTACAAAAACGCAACTGGATCTGAATCACTTGAACTATACGATAAAAAGCATTATTTTATTGCATTTCTTTTTACCTATTTATCAAAGACCCATACATGATTATTAACCCTTTTTCTTGGGAATAATCAGAGGGATTAATAAATTTGTTGGTCACAATTATACAATTTCCCATTGAAAATATCTACCACTCCGTGACAAACAGTCGAAAGAAGTCAGTTATGTACAAAACGCAGTGTTCTATGGACTATTACTCCTTAGGTCTCATGGGAAATTTACTTATCAAGGCATCTGAAACTGAAGCCCCATCACCTTTAAACCAGTCGAACGCTCAAGCATATGCATTTTAAATAACTTTCACTTTGCCGTCGTTTCGAATGAATAACTTGTAGATCAATTGTAGTTGAAGAAAATATTGGAGATGAAAGCAACGTCTGTTACCTAAGACCTAAATTAAAAATTATACAGAGTATTTCGCTACCTCGTGCAATTATTTTAAGAGGCGATTGCTGAAGCAATTTTGAGTAACTTTTTCCTTTGCCAAAACGTTGGTCAAGGCTTCGTTTTTGAATTATTAACGATAAACACTGACCAATCAGAGTGCGCGTAGAGCTCGCACTCAGCCGTGTGAGTGTTCAAGGCCGCGCTTGAGCGTATCACGAACGTCTCTCGGCTGAGCACACGTTCTGATTGATCAGTGTTTTTCATTAATAATTCAAAAACGAAGCTTCAACCAACACTTTGGCAAAGGAAAAGGTTGTTCAGAATTTCCCCAGAAATCATCTCTTACAATATTTGTATGAGATAGCGAAACACCCTGTAGGCTATAAGGTTTATCGTACTAATGGGCTGCTCTGTGACTAGTCTAATCGTCCCTCAAAGATTGACTTCCTTTTGAAAAAATTGCAAGGTTAAATCCCCCGTTTTAATAAAATCTGGAAATGAAATAAACAAGTGATTGTGCGAGGATTTCTAATTCAATACTGAACAGTGCATCTTCGGCCAGCCAGTGGCAAAGAAAAAATACGCTCCGAGAGAATAATAAAAAAGCGAGTCGCAGAACGTTGGGGTAGAAAAATTGCTTGTCAAACTTTCTCTGAACGATGAAACGATCGGTGGCACGCAACGGGGGCTGCCGGTCACGTAATCTGAAATCGGAAAGATTTCGAGGGGGGAGGAGGGACAAGAGAGATGGTAATTAGAGAAACTCCAACTAGGGTAGAACGAAATTCAAGCTACATATCTTTCGTTCGCTGTTCTGTAGCAAGGGAAACGCCCTTTCTGGCTGCAGGAGCAACAAAACGTGGGAAAGACTGCTGCTGGTTAGTTCTCAGAGATAAGGAGTCTCGTTTATAATAGTTGCTGCCCACTGGCCACATATTCGCGTCCCTGTTCGCCAAGCGAATACCTTATCGTTTGATTCGCTTCGTTTGCCGGAGTTTTCTACTCGATGGAGAAAGGCAGGAAATCGCGTGCGCTTATGCCCGCGCACATACGCCGGCATTCATGACCCGGGGAATACACATAGCACGAGGATCTGTTCACCTGAATGGGTCCGATGCTGCGGATCGCACACGTCGGCACACCGAGCCGATCTCTAACGCGCGAGCAGACGAGAAAGCTGCGAATAGAAGCAGGCTAATCGACTCTGCGCGTACGATCGTGTGCACGTGAAAAGCTGAAACGTATTAATTGCAGAAAGTGTATTAAGATGAAATGGCGATTTGCGGCTGGAAGATGGTAGCTGCGGAGAAATCGCAAGCGGTTTCATTTCGAAACCTTCGCCAATACGGATTCGGAGAAATACGAAATGTATCGGTACAACAGGATTTTTGTTAGTGGTATCAGGACAACAAAATTAATCGCATGTATTCGGTTATATATTGTACCCTTATTGTATGCGGCTGAACCATATCAAGAGACTGCTGCACCTATAGCATAGTTTACCCGAATATTAGCATCATTATATGATATAACTAAAATTCCAAGGACGATAATTTGGTGGAACTTATAAACCACATTTTCTTAATCGCACACTGTATAGTTATTATAAGCACATTAATATAAATATTACTATACAACAACATAGCGGTTGACGCCACGTAAAATAATCAATTAAAAGGAGATTCTATCGAATGTAGTTGTTATAAGGAAACAAAAAATCAATTGAGGGTATAAGAACTTTCAGATATAAAATATAATTTGAAAATACTTTGAAAATGAAACATAATTTGGCCCAGAAAACAAAACAGATAAAAAATAACAAATGATCAATATAAATTGCAATGAATCGTTTTGAAACGAATTCTGTTATTTGTGAAAATTCCCTATGTAAAAATGCATTGGTGCAACAAATTGTTTCAGACCCCCCAATGGTCCCTGCAATTTGTGCAGGTGGACATTAGACAGTTTGTTGCATGTATTTTGCTTTACAGGTAGTGCGTCGATGCTGTCCCCACTGGAGCAGTATCAGTATCATGAAATGTTTTCCAAAGAACGTAATTATGCTTATGACTAAACATGTTATCACAATACAAGATCATTTTTTTAGGCACATCAAGCTTTAAAGACAGCTTGCATCCGCTTTACAATAAGTATTTTATATTAATAGTTTTTACGTCAATATGACAACACAAAGCAGTAATCCAAAATAACATTTGTTTTTTAAGTTTGTCGGAAAAAGGTCATTGAGTGAAAATTAATTTTTATCCAAATGAAAGCCAGTTATCAATAAACCTCAAAAAAATTTTTCAAAAAATCAAATGATTGAAAAATATTAATTTTTTATTGCTTTGATTACAAATAGCCATTATAAATGAGCAAAAGTCTTTTGGTTACCAGGGATCATTGTATAGAACAGGAGATTTTTTAGTTACCGGTAACCAGTATAAATGACCGGAATGTTTTTTTGGTTACGAATAACCAGTATGAGAGATTATAATTTTTTTTTGGAATATACCGATGACCATTATCGATGAGGTATATTTGATTTTAGTTACCGCCAATCAATATTGATCGCAAAAATTGTTTCTGGTTACTTGAGACTATTGTCAATTGTTATTAACATTACTAATATAAATAATTAGTGCTGATCGACAACGTGAACAAAATTAATTAGAAAACGCTGTACTAAAATATTTTGTATCCTATCCTTTGCCTCATGTATTTTAATAAATATATGTGCCTCATGTATTTATAATTGTTATATTTTCGCGTTTCCAATAACCCTAATAGTTGCAAAAGTCGAGTCACATTGCCATAGTCGATATGCGGTACAGAATTGTCAGCCAGGAAGCAATCAACTGTTTGCAGCGTGCGTTGATGCCAACATGGCAGGCAACAGGCGGCCAGTCGTTGGCAGCATTAACCATTTAAATCAGGGGTACCGAATTACTTATTACACGAACTTCACTATTGCGAACCGCCAGTTAGATACCCCAGATTTATATGGCTAAAGTTACCAACGGTTGTCTACTTTTAGTTTGTCCTGTTGGCATCAACGTACACTGCGAACAGTTGATCGCCTTCTGCCTGCCAATTCTGTGCCGGATGTTGGCTATACAAATGTTGCTCGACTTTGGTCACTACACATCTTGACCGGGCAGACTCGGGTATTAGAGAAATACATATATGTATACTATTTATATTAGCAAAGTTAATATGAATAAGCGACAGTCGAAAGTAATCAGGAAAAAAATATTACCGGCAATATTAGTTAGTGATAACCAACAAAAATCTTTTACCGCATATATTGGTTATCGGTAACCAAAAAAATTCCCGTTCTTTATAATGGGTACTGATAACCAAAAAAAAAGTTGTGGTAATTTTGTATGGTTATTTATAAACACAATTTTAAATTATAGATGTTAAAACTCTTATGACTTTTACAATTTGCCTTATAACAGTTATGATGCCCGATGCAAAGTTTTGCAGATGTTTCACATCTATAAGTCTTCTGGTGCTTTTATTGTTGCAAAGTGTTTCAGTCATTCGATTTAGGTATTACTGTTAATTAACGTTGCAACGAGCTGGGAATCTGCTCATTGATTTGTTGTTAATTTGCGTTCCGAATAACAACGACAAAGTAAGTTGTATAGGGGTGAATGGAAGTGAAAGTCTTCCAACACGCATCGGTGTAATAAAAACTGTTATACCTGTATTGTGGAAAGGGGGTCAATCTGACCGTAAATCAGGACAGGAATAATTCGTTCTCACCTACTAAGGAGTTTGTAAGGAATTTAATAACATTTTAATATATGACAGTGGAATTTTTGAATGAACTGTATTTCTAATCTCATGTCTGCTTTCTGTAAATATATAACCATGAATAATTTTGAACTAAAATTATTTGTTCATGTACATTCACAAATTCTATTGAAGGGTTAAATAGTTGCTACGTTTTCGAGTGACGTACACAATAAGCTGTCTGTTAATCGATGTAACCTTAAAAGCATTTGTACGGAAAACAAACATATTTTCCAATGCATTGGACCCAATTTTACGTCGATGTGTTTATCGACAATTAAGAAATTTGCATAAAAATGTTAGAAAAATACTTGAGAACATTTTTACGTTAAACTTTGTGCAACAAAATTGAAAACATATTTTCCAATGCATTGGACCCAATTTTACGTCGATGTGTTTATCGACAATTAAGAAATTTGCATAAAAATGTTAGAAAAATACTTGAGAACATTTTTACGTTAAACTTTGTGCAACAAAATTGAAAACTACAATTACACTACGCAAAGCTCATACTTCAAAGACAGAACTAAATGTAAGTGTCCCAAATTATCATTATTGTATTCATTTTCGTTATATTGAATAGCTTTACGTGATAAGGTAACGAAAAGGAAAGAAAAAGCCTTTTTATCTCCTGAATGAAAAATCGGTATCCAAAATCTATTATTGTGAATAGATGAACTAAATACTGAGCTATGATTTTCTACGTGACAACACAAACTGAATAGCGGAAAATACTTATTGGAAACAATTCGCACATTGATCTAAAAGTGACACAATTCAAAAAAGTAAGCCCTCAGGAAAAGCAAAACTATAGTTTTTTTTTTGTCAATTCTGAAAAGGTTTTTGCTTTTTCTGAAAAATACATTTCTTCTAGTTGTGACACTTTTGAAATACATGTGCAAATTGTAGTTGATTTTGTTGTTACGTGCACCGGGTGCATAAAACAGATAGCACGTTATTTAAAGAGCGGAGAATGTCAAGTCCAAGGCCGGGCTACGCTCATTCTGCGTCAACGCCTAGTAATCTTCTTCAAAAATGAAAGTAAACGACGACCACAAATTAGTCCGGCAAGTCAAGTATTTCTCATTCGTTCTACTTAATTTATCTAGCGCCAAATGTATGGCGTATCAAAAGAAGTCTAAATTGAGAAGACAGAAAAACCGAAATAACTGAAGTTTACAAAACATAAAAGATTATGCACGTGATTATTTCTGTGTACTCTACGATTCCACAGAAAACGTGCACAAATGTAACTTATAGCAACCCAAATCAGATGATTTGGCCCGTTATAGTAAGTCCATGCTGCACATTTTCTTACAGAATCCCAAAATAAGTAACGCATCGACTTTTAGGCGCATACATAAAAGCACGAGTCAATGGAATGATGAGCTCTCGTAGAAAAAGATGGTTGAGCCGCGATGAGTAGGAATCGCCAGAGAGACAAAGAAAAAACATCGGAATGCCTCTTAACCACAGATGTCGGCGGCTTTGAGAACGGCGATAAGTTGTCGGGGAAAACAAGCCGGTGCTTATCCGCCTGCCAGCGATTTAACGGCAAATTTGCCCGTGGTTAATAATAGTCCAAGCGAGGAAAGTACTCGAACAGCCTATTGGGTGGCACGGGTCAGATACTCGTAGAAAGTGAACCGTGATACTTGGAACTCGAGAAATGGAATGGGAACGCAAATGCAATCCGTGTCTGGTTGGCCTGATCATCGAAACGTGTCCCACTATTGGAACCGTCGTGTCGACTGATTCGACAGTCGATATCCGAAGCGCCACACAGAGAGGCACGGCCATCAGGGACATGTACGAGGCTAACCCAAATTGTTTTTCACTATCGTTTATCTCAGAAAATCCTTATGGAATCCTTTTGTCTCCCGTAGCTCGTTTCCAGTCCACGAGAGCGAAAAAAAGCGTGACTAGTCTCTCGGCACTACACGTAATTTCCGATATTGGAAGTCTGGATGAGAGTTATTAGCGGAGAAACGATTTCCAAACCCGTCGTTCGGTACGAATCATTCGAATGGAAAACCGAAGCCTGATAGACCGTTGATAGATTCCTACGACGAGGGTTCTATATTTATTTGAGGTTCGCCCTTCCGCGATGTTCGTTTATAAAATTATACGGACTGCGGAAATTATGGGAGAGCCATGACTATAGAGTTCAATAGGGGATAAGAGAGTTACTGGAAGATTTCAGTAATTTAATTACGTAGCACTCGTCATTCGTCGATCACATTGTACCTACTTCCACAAGTGGCATCAGGTACAGAGTTTTGAGAAAGCAAAAGAGGTGCACCGTGAATACGGATCGATGGAATTTTGTTTCAAATGAACCTTCCAGCGTAACGAAGTAATTTACAGAGCACCGTGGAAGGGGAGCAATAAAAAGCGCTGAACTTTCGAAAAGAAGTATCCAACCAGGAACGTGCAACGAGTTTTCCGCCTGAAAACACTCCGCGCTTTCCCACGTCCGAATCGTTCGGCGTATCGCAAAAGGCACAGCGAATGCGATTCGATGCGAAATACGGGGGCGAAGAGCATCTATAAAAACCAGACGAATACGATCTTCGTGTTTGCGCAATCCGAGTCTCTTATTTAAATCCATTCATCCGTTCAGAGACATAGATGCATAATAAATAGATTGATCAACTCATTAATGTGTCACGACCTCGCGGATTTTAATGATTTTTAAATATGTAATAAAAATCAACATTTCGAACAAGTCTTTTATGGCCAAAATTATTTTAGTGTTGCTTCAAGGCTTAAGATTATGATATAGTAGGTAGTTGAATTCGTCTCGACACCAGCTAGAATATTATGAAGTCAAACATATACAGGGTGTTTCGCTACCTCATTCAAATGTTTTAAGAAGCGATAGCTGAGGCAATTCTGAACAATTTTTTCCATTGCTAAAATGGTGGTAAAAGCTTCGTTTTTGAATTATTGACGAAAAACACTGACCGTGAAATTCTTTATATTGAAAGTTGTAGAAAAGTGAACACTGATCAACTTTGTTGGAAACATTTTTTTGCCACATCATCGGACATTTCGGAGAAATCGTGCTAACAGTGCTGAGTGGCCTGGAAAGTAGCTTTTTGTTGCCAGAATTAAAAATACATAATAAATTCACATAACATAAACAAATTCAAGATTAAAGCTTAAAGTTTCAGTCGCATGGAGTCGGCCACAGAAGGCTGTAATACTTCGGGCATCTGTTTTTTAAAATTCGCATAACTTTAAAAACTGCAAGTAGCTGCATTTGAAATTTGCGTGCTCCTCTTCATAACTGTATATACTTTTACATGAAACAAACCCCATGTCAACCACTTGTAATCACTTTTTTTAACTGATCTCATAGTTTAAATTGTTATACATATTGCAGCATTTGTAAATGGTTTAAATAATGCTTATAAACTGATTAAATAACGAAAATACGCCTATTAATATAAAAATATATAAAACATTAATTTTAACCTGTTAATTCATGCTCTGAATTTTATCTTCAAAGTGATGTTTCCGCGCACATAATTATCTAAGATTATCTAAGACTATCATTTTGAGTTTTCAAGCTTTGAAGAATTATCAGTCGGTGTATACAAAAATGTTTTCGAAATGTGAAACTTCGAAAATTCAATTCTGTCCACGAAAAGTGGGTTTCCAGACCACTGTGCAGCTGCCGGCCTTAGTCTTCGAGATATTTGTAAAAACTATTGTTACCATTACAACGAAATCTACTGTGCAGCAGCCAGCTAGTAATACGTGGCCACCGTAGCGACATTTTTAGAATATCTCGGAAACTAAAAGAGCCCGAGTTACATGTACAGGAAAAAGTTGTTCTAAATGCTAATTCCTATAACATATTAAAAAATCATCAAAATCGATAAGGCCGTAACAGAAGTCGGCCAATAAATTAAACATGATTCAATGAATGCATCAAAATTCTTGTCTGACACTTGAAGATGCGATCGTAAAATTAAATGACAAATCTGCAAGTGATGCATTCATGCAAAATCTGATAATTGTTACTCTGTTAGAAACTTCTCGTTCCACTGCATTTTCTACCCGGATGCGTGCTTGTATACTTTCGAAACGTCGCGTGGTTCGATTTCTGCGCGACAAGCGAAAGAAAATGTGAACAAGCAAAGAGGATATAACGAGGTCGGCAAAAAGACACCGTACCGAATTCCGTAACGCGTGTCATCGCGATTCACAGCTCGTGTGCCCATGCCCAAACGCATGCACGCCGTACACGCTGAATAAAGTATGAATCATACGTCACGGTGTGGATACACTCGAAACTGCGGTTCACTTTCTCCTCTCAGAGACTCGTCCTCAATTACACAGAGGCGAGACGGGAGGCACCGTGTAATTATACGGGTGAGGTGGCATCGAGCAACCTAGTAAATCGCGCATTATTTCTTTTCTGGGGGAGGGGGAGGGGGGGGGGGGCCTTTCACTCGGCTCGCCTCACCGAGACCCAGTTTTCTTTTCTCCCCGGAAGACTATATCGAACATTTTCTTAATTCGTTTGTGACCGGCGTTGTTCTGCTCTCTATTTTCCCACTCGAACTGTATCGATGAAGTCTTTAGTGCACGTTCGGCCACAGGTCTGTCAAACATCGCACACCAAACAAAGTGTTAGACTAAATTAAGTTATCAATTGTAAGGTTATAGGATATTGTACCGAAGGACACCTGTTGCCGATCGACATGAAATTTGGAGAGGAGAGCGGGAAGGATGCCAAATATAAAATTTTAGTGTCATCAGTTACTGAACACTTGACGACGACGGCCACTGCAGTGAGGATCGGGGTAAATCCATCGGCCACTTAACACTCGACAACGACAGCTGCTATAACGAAAACGGTTATGTTATTTATGTCCGTATATGAAGAATTCAATGTATTGTACCGAAAGATTTTAATTAATATCTTGGAAACTATTAAATACCCGCACCTAAAATTTTATACGTATTTGGGCTCCTCCCCGTCCTCCCCTCCAAATTTCATGTCGATCGACAACTGGTGCTCTTCGGAACTACAGCCAGGTTATGTCCTAATTAGATGTCGCATAGCGACAAAAACGTTATCGCCTAGTCGACCGATCAGCACGATAAAAAATATAAAAAGAAATCGTTTCCTATGGTTCGCATCCAAAGTACCGGAAGTTATTTTGCACTGTTTTTTTCGTCGCATTGCACGATTCTATCACTGTCCGGCATCTAATTAGGGCATAGGACAAGAAATAAGTGTATATCAATTTAGTCTTTTTCGTTTCAATCTGTATAAATTATGTTGTGTGAATGACTCGAGCGTGGTGGAATGGAAGAATTGAAACAAAACAAAGATTGATTTTAAACCAACCCATTCAAGTTTGGGAGCGTGCTTTATTTACTACGAAGATGAGTAGGTGAAGAGAAATAAGAATAAATAAATAATGTTTTATTCGGCGAGTAAATCTTTGATCAATTTGTTATACAATACTACCCTAAACAAATGTAAATACTTTCTGACTTATTCTATGTCTTATCTAATTGTCAAGGCAATAGAATATACCTCGAATTCTCCGAAAATCGGCACTAACATAGTTTTTCCTTAGAATAATGAACTATTAACGCGTTAATGTAAGAATTAGGAAAAGCGTTGCTGCATTTCGAAAAACTAAATTATAAAGATTAGCTCTAAAGTTTTCGCAGCGTACAGTTGTTATTTTGGGAGATTTTAATAAACCCTTACAATTTTGTGCTAGTGTTGCTTACTATATTATTACTTAATGGCAATCTTTTTCGATATTACTTTATTTGAACTAAGCAAAGAGTGAAATACAGGTAAGATAATAAACCCTAATAATAATTTTTCCGGATATATTATTTATTATAACATTACAGCATGCAATGTGCATTAAAAATATTAGGTTTAATTGATTCAAGTCTACAAAGTTCGCGTTTTATTGAATAATTTCGCTATAGGTACTGTGCTGTAAACTCGGGATTTTGTTTTTTATTGGCAAAAGAGTATAGACATTGTAGTGCACATGCGGTTACAGAATTACGGAAGGCAGGAATTTTAACTAGCCTCCGGCTACATACGTTGGCGAACAAATACAATTCAAATTCCTGGCAAACTCCAAACATAAATAACGTTATCATCAACATTATATATGAATATTAATATTATTTTTAATATTAATTGAAGATCTGTTTCCAAATACCAGGTACTTCCATATGAATATTAGTAAGACTTATAAAAAGACTATTGCAATATTTTCGTATAAAGATATATTCGACTTATCTTAAGGACTTTGCGTAGCACTTTTGTTAAAATACAAGGCTTCCAAATTGTATCATAAATCACTTGATACGATACTGAGTCACCTCAACATCTACTTTATGAAATTAACTCCGCTAATATCGGACGAAGGAATGAACATAATTCGATCATTCACTGTTAATAGACAAGTTTACCATATTAATAGAACAGTATCAATTCATCTGAATTGAGCTTCCATGGAACGTGCTAGAAGTTTTAAATAGCTAGCTCTTCCTTATACAGGGTGTTCTGCTACTGTATGTCAATATTTTAAGGGGTGATTGCTGAGGCAATTCTGAACAACTTTTTTCTTTGCCAAAACGGTTGTTAAAGCTTCGTTTCTGAATGATTAACGAAAAATTCTGACCAATCAGAGCGCGTGCAGAGTGCGCGCTTAGCCAAGAAAGCGTTCAAAGCTGCAGTTGAGCGTATCACGATCTTCTCTCGGCTGAGCGCGCACTCTACACGGGTTCTGATTGGTCAGAATTTTTCGTTAATCATTCAAAAACGAAGCTTTAACAACCGTTTTTGGCAAAGAAAAAAGTTGTTCAGAATTGCCTTAGCAATCACCCCTTAAAATATTGACATGCTGTAGCAGAACACCCTGTATAATAATCCAGAACGGTTCCCTCTTAAACTCAGCAATTTAAGTTCCGTAGGGTATGTAACGGTAGCATAAAAAATCGCGTATTATGCGGATATTTCCAATTAAATATGAAAAGTGAATTGTATAATATCAATATAGAGGCTGTCAGTAGCATACGAAACAAGCATAACCTGTATTTTACCATATTAATCATTGCGTCCATTTTGTCCACCTTGGAACAACTTTCAAACGCGCCGGACTGAATAAAATGACAGTCAGAAAGTGAAATAGGCAAACGTCAGAAAAGTTGCTACTCCAATATTCTTTACAAGTCCGCTAGAACCTCCATTATCCGAGCTAATAGAGAGACAAACCCGTTCAGATAATAGAATTTTCACATAATAGAACAGAGACTGCGTTCAGTTGAAGAAAGTAATAAGCTGATTTACAACCTAAAATTTTTTTATTGTATTATTATATATAGTTGTATCGTAAATTTAGGGGACCCATACTTTTTTAGTTGTTAAATTGCGCAAATATATTTTGACATACAGAGCTGGATAGAATTGCGTCCCGCCTGAGCTTTAACCCAGCAAAGTCGTCTTTCTGGTGCCTCGAAAGCTTCTAAGCGAAAAGGCACATCGTCACTGTAACTTTCAGCATATGCACCTTCCATTTCAATATTAAAATTTAAAATGTTGTTTGAAATATCCTCTTCATAGTTTTTATCGCATTCGACCCTGTGACGTCAACGTGACCGCATTCTCTACATCCTGGTATTCCATATAATATCGCAACAGACTCCTCTACATCTACGAAAGTGTCCTTGCTCGTTAATTTCTTCAATTTCATGAAGTGAAAGCTTTTTCTATGCATTTGAATTTAAGTTTTTAGGAGGATCTTATTGTATCATCCTCTACTGTATGAAAACTGAAAACTGTTTCTAAACTGTTCGAATAGCAGAACGTTCGCATAATGGGGGTTCTATTGTATTTTATGTTACAGGCCTCAAAGCGCAATCTAAATTATTTCTAAATCGATGCCCTTTCACAGGCAAATAGATACGCCTAAGTACATCCAACACGATTCGAGATACGGGAAGCAACCCTCGGCACAAAGAAAGGCGAAGCGAAGAAGGTGGAGGTCGATGATGACGAGGGAGTATCCTCTGGAAGAGGAGGAAATGACTGGCATACTACCACGGTGCCGAATAGTAAAAGTCGGAGAACAATGGGTAAACGGAATGGTACAGCCGAGACCTTTCAGGCAATCGGGTAACTAGCAAAAATCGTGAAACACAATGGATAGAAGTACGCCCTCTCCCTTCTGGCCCTCTCTGCGATTCCTCCACGTTTCGCTGAGCATTCCCTAACGTAACCATTTGTACACCCAACACGCCTGCGCCCCGGCGCACCCACTTGACCACGAAGATAAAAGAAACTATATTATTTAGGCTCTAATATGCTCTCCAAGCCACTAAATGGTCTTCATAAGAGCCGGCCTACTCGTCTAAGCTACATCGATATCGCGAAATTTTTATGACCTTTGAATGTCTCCACTTTGCATCAACGATATTTTAGTTCTAGTGGATTAACGCACAGGGCGTTGTAGTTCAATCAGGGCAATCAGCGCTTTGACAATCAAAGAGTGTAAATGCCAGCAGCAAAACTTAACAGGATGGACAAAAGCGTGTCTTAACTCTAAATTACTTACTGAATTCGATTTGCTTTTCTTTCTAATTGTGATTAGGGGTACAATAACCCAAATTCATCACAAAACTTTATACTTTTTGCATCAATGTAGTTCAAATTCATGGAAAAGAGAAATGTGTTTGTAGAAAGTCCCGTGTGTACCATTTCTTATTGTTAGTTGTAGAAAAAACTGAATGTACCATTCTTTTATATTTAAAAACACTGCAAGTATATGTCCTAAGTATAATCTTGAATGTTTCGATTACCTAACGCTGAATTGGCGCTTATATTGTTTTCCAGAGACGACGGTGGACATATCGGTGATGCCATCTCTGAATACTGTAGGTAATTATCTACAACGCGTAACCGAATTTTCTATTACAGTATTTCCACTGGCACACTGAAACTGCACTACAAACACTGTTCAATCGTTGGACGTGTGATTTATCATATGTATACAATCACCAACTGTGCTCTTGAGTGAAAAAACAAATGAAATAGCTTAAATGGCAAGTCGATATAAATAACTACCAAGTCTACAAAACTAATATTTTTAGAAACTGTATACAGAGATATCGGGTTTATACTCATGCATTAAGTACTATCGGTAATAACAAACCATAGTATGTACAATATTATTTAGTACCACCATTTCTTTATTGCATTGGTATAACATAATATGCATAAATTGTGCCACGATGTACTTTACCATGCGATGATTGATGTTACCTGTAATTTTTCTTGACTTTTCATTCATTAAACGATTTACCTGCTAATTTAATTAATGTGCCCAGATTTATGCTGTTTAAATTGCGACTGATAAATATTAATACATATTCAGTCATAATTAAAAACTGCTATCATTATTTAATATTCTGTATTAGTAAATGTATACAAAATGTTAAGTATTCCTTAATTGTTACATGAAAATATCATTATACTTAAAGGAATATCATCCTTATGCATCAGACAACTGCAGCGCAATGAGAATATTTTCCAGTCGAGCCGATATTTAATTTAAAAGTTTCGTTGTAAATATGCAGGAAACAAATTCATGTTTCGATATTACAAAATTAAAGGGGAAGCAAGCATGTACCGCCATCTAGCGGCACACTACCCAAATGTAGAAATGGTTAATAACGATCGACAATAACCATCATGCTATTGTGCTTTCATTAGTTATCATTGCACGTTAATGACAAAAAAACAATGCGGATTAACGTGTCTTTTATTATTAAACTCATAAAATGAAAATAACTGTCAATATCAACTTCTTGTACAGTGATACGTTCCACTGTGTACACAAATATTTTAAGTACATACCTTGTAAATTGTCCAGCATATACGAGAGCAGCTTGTGGGTCCCAGATGGTTCTCCATACAACGTCATTACCTCCTTGCTAAGTGGATTGCCCTGAAGTCCTAGCACTTGTAGCTGGAACAATTTTCCTAATTCGTACGGTAACACGCGAAGGTAATTTTGATTCAATAACAACTCTCTGAAACACAAATAAAAATTTAAATGATTAAAATACATTCTGCTACTTTTTCACATATTTATTGTCTATGTTTATGATTAATAAACTGTATACAGCAGAACCTTTATTACTGAAGTAGCATATTATCCGGACGTTCGGCTATCGGAACATTCCATTATCCGAACAAGATCAGTAGAAAGATCACTCGAAAACTTGAATTTAAAAGCAGGGAAGAAAGCTTTTACTTTATGAAGTTCAAGAAATTGATGAACAGAACTCTTCTCAAGATGTAGAAGAATCGAGTGCGATGTTACATGGAATATATGGAATGTGGAGAATGCGATAACAGGGACGTCATAGACTGACTCCAAAACAGTAAAAAATTATGAGGAAGATATACTGAATATTTTAAATTGTAATATAAAAAAAACGAATGCACTGAACGTTATAGTGAAGATGTGCATTCTCGCTCCAAAGCATTCGAGACATTAAAAGAAAACTTCTATGGTTCGAAGCTCTGCTTTGTATGTTAAAATATTTGTGCAATTTAACAGCTGAAACAGTATGGAACCCCCAAATTTATAATAAATACCGTTTTTTTATTTTATTATTCCAATTAAATTATATATCAGCTTATTAGTTTCGTCACAGTATAAAATTAATCATGTAAAAAAAGTCTGTGCTCTATTATCCAGAAATTTTACTGCCCAAACAGTGTTGTCTTCCTATTAGTTCAGATAATGGAGGTTCTACTATACTCGTAAAGAATATTGGAGTAGCAACTTTTTTTACGTTTGCCGATTTCACATTTTGACGTGCGGCCTATTTAATTCTGCGCGTTTGATAGTTGTTCTAAGGCAAACAGAATGAACGAAATAATTAATATAGTAAAGTACTAGTTATATAGTATATTGATATTATACAATTCACTTTTCATATTTAATTGAAAATATCTTATCCGGGAAATACGCAATTTTTTATGCTACCATTGTGCATCCTAAAGCACATCCTCACAAAAACAATCATCCTCGATATTTATAAGGAACAGCTAGCTAATGAAAACTTTTGTTGAGCTATGCGAAAGCTCAATTCAAATAAATTGATATTGCTCTTCCTTTAATATGGTAAACTTGTCCATTAACGTTGAATTATCGGATTATCTGCATTCTTTCGTCCGATATTAGCGAAGTTAATTTCATAAAGTAGCTATTGAGGCAAGTTAGTATCGTATCAAACGATTCATAATATAATCTGGAAGCCCTGTATTTGAACAGAACTTCAACGCAAAGTCCTTAAGATAAGTTATCCCAATATATTGTTAGATGAAAATATTGCAATGAGTTTTTTTACAATCTTACCAATATTCACATGAATATACTTGGTTTTTTTCAAACAGTTCTTTAATATTACTAATAACTCTACGTTATTTATGTTTAGGGTTTACCAATAACTTTAATTTTATCCGACATACCAACATACGTAATCGATTCATGAGATATGGTTCTACTATAAAATGCAATTTGAATAATACCTGAGGTAGATGAGGTCCCCCAGTTCAGCTGGTAAACTACGTAATTTATTATTACTGAGATCCAGGGCACGTAAGTTGACTAAACGTCCTATCTCTGATGGTATCCTTTGTAAACTATTATCATTGAGATACAAAGCAGTCAAGTGAGTCAGTTGCCACAAGTTTGGACTCAAATTTCTTATACTGCCTGTTATCTCCAACTCCGGCCAATAAGATTTCTTCCCAGAGTTTGCATCCTCCGTGGACATGAAAGTGTGAGTACGACGCGGATTGGAGTTTTCATATTTGTCCTTGTGATTGCGGGACATCTTAAATCCTGCAAGTGAATTAATATTTCATCAATAAAATTATTTCTATTCATGTAACAAACACAAAGGAATGTAACACATTCATCACATAGTCGCAATGAGAGACACGTAATGAATGTGTTAGACGAGGCTTGGAAATTAACTGCACTTTATGGCCTGTTTTCAGAGGTGTTGCCTCCTTTTCCTCAACATGCATCTGGGCTCCTGCAAGAACCCAAGTGCTTGAAGGACTTCAGGTGCGTACCCTACGAGCTGCGCGTGGCACATTAGGACGACACTCGCATCAATAGGCTTTCCTGATGCGTCAGACGCATTAAAGCATGGTACGCTTCTGTACCCTTTCGAGCACTTGGACCCTTGCGGGGGCCCACATACACGGCAGGAAAAACGAGGCGTCATCTCTGAAAATGGGCCAAAAAGGGCAGTTAATTCCCAAACCTGTGTTAGACAGCACTCATCTATTTTGAAATTGGATAATCAGCAGTTGAATAAATAATTTTACATGTTACACTTTTGTGCAACTTAACTACATTGTCGTTTTTAATATAAAATAACCTATTTGACAAAAGTGAAAAATTACTGGCAAGTTGTTTGGTAGTGAATTTATTAAGTAATGTAAATATAATACAACAGAGATAGCATAAATCCTCTAGTGGCATTTCTTTCTAATCGCGTATGACAATTATAAACTAATACAAAACGTACAAAATGTGTAAAAGCTTTTATTTATTCAAAGTAACCGATAATATCGTGTATTTAGGTTAGCTAACCTAAAAGAAAGATATGAACAAAATGGAATATGGTAAACAATCCTTCGTATCATTTCTAATTAAATTCAAGTTAATTACAAAACTATGGTATTAAACGAGGAACACAAGGATGTGTAATATTACCCTTACTGCATTTTTAATTGTATCAAAATGTGTTCGCGAGATTGGGAAATATTGTATCAAAAACTCTGACGTTATGATCGGAATATTAACCTCGCATGAAAAATAACTTTTTATCACAGAAAAATTGAAATGGAACAGCATATGGGACCACTGAATGCATATCCTCGTTCCATACTTCCTGACTGAATGTATTACCAGTATGGTACTACAAACCTCACATTACTTTGGCAGAAAGCAAAAAACTACGTATGTTATTCATGTTTTGCTTACAATTTGGCATTGTAACTGAAATATAATTTTGCAGCCAAAAGACGGAAAGTATTTCGTACTTTGAATGAAATTTATTATTCTAGCTGAATGTAATTTATTCGTTTTCGTGTGCCTCATTCAATAATTTGATGAAAGTCAATTCATAACCTATGAAGTAAAAATGTGGATTGCCCAACTACTTGGTACATAAAAGATAACCTCATTACTCTTCGCAAACGTGCTAGTTGATAAGTGTACAAAAGGAATTAATAAATTTTCCGTGTGATGTTTCGGAAAGCAGTTTATTATTATTTTTTTTTTTTTTTACGTGTACGGCCGTTCGTCCCGACACAGCTCGTACGCTCCGAGAGACGAATTTTCGCGTAGAGTACATTCCTCTAACCGGCTAGTTTCCCTACCTTTCAAATTTAATACCAAACCCGAAGAAAACTGTTACGCACCTTCATCTACCTCTTAGCACACACGAAACACGCGACGAGTTGATACCGAATGAAAATTTACGCGTAAACAAAACTACCTTGACAAACACAAAACCTCCATTTATCAACTGCACTGATCGCGAACTATAGGTAATCCTGATTGGTCGCGTTATTGCCGAATCTTCCCGAAGCAGCCGACACAAATAATCTCCAGGTATGCAAACAATTTATTTTAATAGGGAATATCTAGGGATTTTGCAAAATGTTTTACGCATTGCTGCGTGGTTTTATGATTTAGTAAAGACTGCCAAAAGTAAGTCCGAGCCATGGACCAGAAGGACGGTACATAGTTCCACTAGCTTGAAACTGGAAACGGAAGGGGGAAACATTGTCAGCCATCTTTGTGCACCAACTGAATAGTCCACATTACAGTTGAGTTTAAAAGTACTTTTATATATCATTTTGCAAACTGAAATTCCGAGCGTCTTGCATATATAAAATACTGTATTCTGCGAACTAAATATAAACACTTTATTTGTAAGTTTACTTTCACATTCTAACAAGCTAGGTTTATTGGAAAGCCACAGGATCCATTTGATAAAAATTATTATACAATCGTATGTACAGTCATGAGTAGCAGCGCCTTCCTTCCGGCAAAATGGTGGCCGAATGAAAGTGTCTCTCACTACCTGATCACTATACCGTCCAGTCGCCGCGAAATAGAAATCCATTTGAATCGTAAACCAAATTATTCGCTATCGTTATAAATAATTTACAGATTGAATGTTAATTCGTTTCTGTAGATTTGTTAATAAATGCATCAGGACCCTCAACAGCGGTTTGTGTTAATAAATAACAAAATTAAAAAATTTTTAATACATTACTTTGTACATGTATGTATAAAGGCAATTGTTCCCACTGTATTCATTTTGTCCGTGTAGATTACGATGAGAATCAGTACCATATTACTCCAGAAAACATGTCTGCTGTATTTATGAACAGTCCCAAATATATTCATTCTCTCAATGTAGCTTCTGAAAAAAAAATCAGTACCTTATTACTTCAAAAAACATACTGTATCTGCAAAATAATCGGTTATCATTTTCAATGGTCCTCGATATTGCTCGATCAGAGGCCTCTTAAGACCTGCAGTGGTACTAAACTGGAGTGGAAGTCGCATCACCATAAGCAACTATGCTCTAGACTCACTAAATCATGAGCGTTTCTGTTGCACAGCGCCAATGGTGGCTGGACTCAGAAGCTTATCTCTGACCACCCCTTTTTCTTAAGAGTTGCACATCTATGTTGATCCGTGAGAGTACCTGTGGCTTTATTCAGCAAGCTTGATTAAAATAGTAAAATAATATAATATACTGTATATAATATAATAAACGTTAAATGATACAGTAAATGTACAATTTACTAAACCAAACATTTTGATTAATTAAATTCACTACTAGCGCTCCCTGTAGCAATCCCTATGGTACTACATGAAGAAATTGTGTCCGCAAATTTTATCTTCGTATGCCTAGATAACAGCTAGATTTTGCAGAAAGTAAACTGTAAATGTTTTGTGAATGTAGGCACGTGTGTTTTCTTAGGAGCTTATGAATCCCACGTTTCGTATATTATTATCCTCTGTTATGCATTCGAATCAATAAATATATTTTAATTTAGCGCGTAACTGTTAAGTAGATGGAGTCAGTCAAATAATAATGGAATACAATACGTTTCGAGGTACGAATATTTTCGGGTATAACCTTCACTGTTCTTGCGTAATGAGGTTGAACGATTCTAATAAAGCTGTTCGATCATTACAGATTATTGTAAAGCTGAGAACAGCGATGATGAGGAATTAAATGATGACCTACAGTCTCGATTATATGCCGAAATTTATTACGCATCGAACGATGCAATTAACGAGGATACTAAAGCGAATCTAACGTTAGAAACCTTTCCGAATGATGAAAAATTGCACGAAGATGCATATACTAGTGGAGTATCGGTTTCTAATGATAGATCGATAAGTAGTAGTGGCACTGAAAATAGTAAAAGAACTGGTCCGTTAAATGATCCCATGAATGCGATAGTAATCGCTGAAAGCGAGAGAAAACCAGATATTCAAGATATCTGTGTTGCAAACAATGTTGAGTCAGTGCAGAAATATTCAAGCAATAAAGGAAATTCAAGTCCATCATGTGAGAAATCTTTAAAAAGTTCAGAAGGTAGTACAGAGTTTTCAAAGGAGGCTAAGCCTTTAATCTCTAGTGAAAGTCTGACATCTGCTAAAAGCAAATCCGATTGTCCTAGTACATACGATATAGAAAAGGATGCGAAGTTACAAATACAAACTGAAATTAAAGAAACATTGAAAACTTTGCCATGCATAAATTATGGAACAGCTTCGAGTCAGGTTTCCATTCCAATAAGGGTGAAAGATAATCCTGACAAAAGCAGCGATGAGGATCCACTAGTTACAAGTAGCGAAACGACCGTAAACAATGACCACAATAATATTTTGAAAAAGTATGAGTTTTCTAAGTTGTTTATTAATAAATTGTATTTAGAAAAATATGTAAACTTGGAAAAAAAGTTACATGATATGAAGGAAGAGAGGGATAGGGATGCTGTAAACTTACAGCAGATAACAATGGACGAAGAAAATCAGCAGCAGCAGAATTCTGATCACTTTACAAAACCTGCAGTTCCTGCAGAAACAAAATACAGGGTACTTAGTAGAGTCGACAAAATACAGAAATCAGATGCCAGTTTTGAAGAAGTAACAGTGTTATTGTCTGACACAGAAAGCGATTCTGAAGAATCTATTCTAGAAGTACCTATACCACCAAAGCCTCAGCCACCAGTCATAAATTTACAAGATTCTGAGGAAAGCTCGGACTCGTCGAGCAGCGATAGTGATAACGATTATGATTCCTCATTTATGAAGAAAGGAAAAATTGACTCAGTGATGATCAATGAAAGGGAAACTCGTTTGGTCGATCGGAATTTAAGTAGTAGTTCATCGAGGACAGGTGCTAATATTATGATAACAGAGGATATTGCACTAAATTGTACGGAAATACAGAAAGGTGCCTCGAGTATAAAAGAAATAATGGAAATGAGTAAAAGCGTGCAAGCAGCTGGAAGCACGAGTAACATTACAGAGGAGATAACATCTATCACGAAAAATGATGTTTTCAATAAAAGTCCTAAAGGTTCCACCAAAGAGTTGTCACTTGCAAGTGACAAAGATTATACATCGAAAGCTCATTTACCAGCGAAAACAGTTGAAATCAACAATGTTGCCTATGAAAGAGATAAAGATAATTCGATGAATTTCACGGAAGATATAATGGTATCGAACTTTTCTAATATTAGCGGGTTGACGCCGAACAGGAAAAGGCAAAGAGAGACTGAAGGTGAAGTTGGCACAAGTATAATGCAAGTAATTGACATAGGTAATGAAAGTAAGCGTGCCAAGATGATTTCCGAACAATGCAGTATGAGTGAGAATAATAAAGAATCATGGGACGATTACTTCTTCCGTCCCATGTCGAAGAGTGTTAAAGCCTTTTACAATGAGCAACGGGGGCAGGAGAATTTTGATGTGCAACAGATACAGAGTAAGATGTCAAGTGAGTTGTTAGAAATTAACATATTATATTTCGGTGTGCTTTAAAAAAAGTAGCACGTCTCATTGGCCTTATGAAGAAGAACATATTTTTCGGTTTCTTTTGCGATGAAGAGCTCGTTTGTACGCTTTTCAACGAAAACAAGCATGTTATCATCTCTCACTGTGAAAACTAATATATGACTTCGTAATACGACGTACAAACTATACAAAGCATTTTTTCAACGCGACAAAATCCTAAAGCCTCGACTAGCAAGTAACTAGCTATAGTTCTTGGTATAGCGGCAAGAAGTGTAAACACTTGTCTGCAAGTCTTGCAGCAGGTTACTCTAGGCAAGAATTCGTGAGAAATTGCTTGCTGAACAAATGTCTGGAAACATTGGAACACCTAAGAAAGAAGTGCAAGAAGTGTTTACATTACAAATCGATTTACTCTTTGCAAGCAACTTGAGCAAGTCGAATCAAGTTGCTGGACATACTCTCAGATGCATTTACATACGTTGTGAAAGCCGCTCTACCGAGAACTACAGCAAGTTTCTTGCTAGTATGTTTGAACCTTAATGCAATGTAGTTCCTGGCGAAACAGTGAAAGAGAATATTTCTCATGGCATGGCTAAGACGTACTGTTATACATAAGGAAATTTTGAGATAACTAAATGTATATTCCTTTTCATAACTAGTCGAAATAGGCTGTTCTTCATGAGGCAAGTAAGATATGCTACTTTTCTTAACGCACGTCGATTTATACTTTAAATGTGTCCATATGCTTTATCTCATAACTCAATTCTAGGAGATCCAAAGCTCTGGGCCATTTTAGATGAAGACTTAATGCCCGATTTGTTAAGGCGACACAGATATTGGAATGTAAAATGTAATAACTGCCACCGACATGGTCATCCAAAGCATAATTGCCCAGAACCGCGTAAACCCCCTCGATGTCATATGTGTGGTACCCAAGGACATGCTGAGACTAGATGTCCGCAAAAAATGTGTCTCACGGTTCGAATATACAGTTTGAAATGTGCCCTGCGTCATGATGTAATAATAATAGGTTCATTGTTTACAGTGTGGTAAAAGGCAGGGAACATTTAGGAAAACTTGCGAGTCTTGTCGCACGTTATATTGCGACATGTGTAGAGCTGTAGGACACAAGTCGACAGAGTGTCCAGACCTTTGGAGAAGGTTTCATCTAACAGTGAGTTTGATATTATTTATTACAAGAGTGGAATATTCTAGGTGTGGGTACCTACCTAATTCTTAAACTCGCGAACCACGATTCCGAAATGTTATAAGGTTTGGACACTTTTAAAGCTCTCTAAACTTGAATTAAAGATCTTGTTTTGTATGAGGAATGTCTTGCTTTAAGAACTGAAGTCAATGTTTTTGCATAAATCTTTGTACATTATAGTTAACGGAATACAAACAAAAACATCATAGCATACGAAAATATCTAATCCAGATTCTTGTTCAAGAACTGGAGCATTCGAACTATTCTTTGATTTTATACTTTTTTTTTATCTGGGTTTCGACAAATCCATCTCTTATGAAGAATATTCTAGTATACAAGATGATTAAAAGGAGGACTTATTTGTTATATGCTAATTTACATTTTCTACTTTTACTTTATTTTTACTTTAATAGTGTTTTTTTTTAATATCTGAACCTTTAGGCAGGAGGGTGTTTCCTCGTTAGTTAATATTCATTTTATATTCCTCTCGGACAAATGTAACTCGCTTGTAGCATTCTCTCTCAGGATAGATTAAATAATAATATATTTCTAGGGACAAAATCCCACTTTACGAGCTGTCGATTGATTCGTAAAGCGGGAGCTACCTGTACTTTCCACCAATATTACAACTATCTAATTTTCCCGCAGTTTTTGGATTCTTCGTTTGAAGAGTTCCTCTTTTTTTTCAATAAAATGTAACTTACCATTTAGGGAAAAATTTATTTCGTGAAACTGCGTGCACAATTTCTATGCTGTTCTGTCTTTCTTTGTAAACAGTATAAATTTACGTATTAAAATATTATATTTTATATTTTAGACCCGCATATCGGAGATAAATATCCCAGAGGATTTATCCAAAGTTATGAAACCTGCGGATCTACTTTATTGTTGTAATTGTACCAAGCGCGGACACGATTCTTCCATGTGTCATGAATATCGATGGTCCCAGCACTTTCCAACGCCACCATTTGTATCTAATTATAGAGGAGGACCAGAATATGACGTTCCTACTCATGATAGTACTAATGAAGATGTAATACCATTAACTAAACCTAAACAATCTAAAGCTGCGGCAGCCATTCTAAACGCAGATCCTGATCTTGATAAACGTTATAGTATATATTCGTATGGAACCTATTGCGAGAAGAAAAATACCGAAGTACTTAAGAAAAATCTTGCAGGTGAACAAGTTCAACACTGTAACCTTACAAGTCTATTAAAAGGTCGTGTTGCGCCGACCTTTCTGGACCAATTGACAAAACTATTTCCATTCAAAATCGAAATATTCTGCAACGCCAAGAAAGAGCTACTTATAGTGACACACTCTATACCTGGCACAGCTCGACGGATAATTGAAATCTTCGTTTATTGGCTTAAACTTAATGACAAAGAAAAACATCTAAAGTTTCATTTTGATTTTCCAAGCAAAGCAGATCAAATGCTCAAGTTTTTAACTGGGAAATTAGCGGAACTGGAAAAAGATTTGCAAGATCCAAACGAACTTTGTAATGAAATAGATCAATTGAAATCATCAATGCTTAGAATTCGAGACCCCGCGGAATTGGATTCTGCTTCAGAAAAACTATTCGACCTCCAAGCTAAGTTGCTGAAAGTATATAACGTAAAATCGAAAGCTAGCGGATTAGTAGAGAGATTACGGGAAGTTATTAAAAGCTTAAAAAAAAAACCGCTCCATTCTGTGCCTAAGCCGCAATATGTAAATATTATTGTTATTTATAATAGAATGTTTTTGCCTCGTGCGTTAAGTTACATGGAACGAAAACGTTTTCTTGCAAAGTATAATCGTACGCTGAGCAAGATAGAGGAAAAGAAAAAACTTGGAGAGAAAAAACGAAAGAAGATTCTCGATCCTTATCAAAGATTCTTACAACATTTGAAAAGCAGCATAAAGGATTCAGCAAAGAGGGAATATCCCCCCGTAAATGCAAAGTCACAGAAAAATCTCAGTAATAAAAATACGATAAAAAATGTTGAAAAGCAAAATAAACAAGTACCTACTGTCACATTCACTACTGTAGAGAATATTTCAAAGAGTGATAATGTGCAGTCTGGTAGCCAAATTACAATATATAATACAGAAAACACTTCCAATAAAGCATGCAATGCAGAATCTGACGTAGCTGAACCGATAAAAGTTTCTTCTATAGAGCGTGTGCAGTTACCACGTAATCAAGATAATTCTGATAATGAAGCTGTAAATGTCATAAACAAGACCGGTGCAAGTGTCCCATCGAATTCGACTCCTATACTTGCTGAAAAGTCTACGCATACCGACGTATTGCCAAGACAATCTAAAAATGAACGTTCAACAAGTGTTCCTGGTGTCAAAACGAAAGCCTCTAAGAGAAACAAAGAAACATATATAGAAATAACAATTGATGATACTGAACCAGTGGAAACGTCTAATTTGCATGAAGGTGGTACTGGCGCTTCGAAGCTACAAGTTTCTAAAAAGAAAAGATCTAAGAAAGCAAAGAAAGCAAAACTAAATCCTGAGGACAAATCAAAGAATGTAGAAACTCGTGAAAAAGCCATCGACACGACTTTGCTAGTTAAAGCTAATCAAATCATAAATGAGGCTCTTGCATTCAATGTACCGTATATGAATAAAGCTGTGGAAGAAATTAGAAAGAGGATAAGTGACAAAAATTTGAAACAGGAGCATTTTGAAACGTTACAGAGATTAGTAAACTTGGAAAACGATCACAGGAAATATGTAAGTGCATTTTGTAATTATCTGCAATGAACTTTATTTCATAGCATGCAGCTTCGGTTACGTTGTAATTGTAATCGAAATAAAAGTCTCTCTGCAATCTTAATATTTTCCAATTGTTCTATACTTCTGAAACCTTTTATACAAAGCTAGTATTCGAGATTTAAATGAGAAATCAGTGGTTGTAAACTGAAGTACTAATCAACGTGCATTCAGAAAAGTGCCACATCTTCCACGTCTCACGAAGGACAGCTTATTTTCGACTAGCCACAAAAGAAAATACCTTTCAATTTGTTATTCTTTAGGAATAACAACACGTCTCAGCTATGTCACGAAAAGTATTATTTTTCGCTGTTTCGCGAGGAAAAACATCACGTTAGGATTCGTGCGACGGAAAACTTCTTCGTATACCTCGTACAATTTGAATGTCGTATTACGAAATTATTAGATTTCGCCTCAAAAGATAATAAGATGCTTGCTTTCGTTGTAAAGCGTACAAATGTGCACTTCTTCACGGAAGAAACCGAAACGTGATATATCGGCGGCATATACATATATTCTTCGCAAGGCAAGTGAGACGTGCTGCTCAACGCACGTCGTGATATGAATGAAACTTTGTGTAACATCATACCCTATGATGTTATGTTATAAACTATAATATAGTTGTTTGCATTTAACTTAAAAATATATGTAAATCTTACACTTTTATATGTAGATAGCTGATTTGAATCGAGTTACGAATTTCCAAGACTTATATTGTAAAACAAAATAATGTCTTGACTTGAATTTTGATTACTAATCCGCAGAGATTATATTTGAAGGAATATTTTTTATCAAAGTATAAAGCTTTATGGCATGCAAAACATCTTGATCTGTATTTCCTTTGTAAATAAAAGAAAATTTTTCTCAAATGAAACTGAATATTTTGCATTGATGACCTTTCACATGTTTATTGCTTGAAGTACATTTTTAATAAAGTACGAAACTCTAACAAGAATTTTATATCGATTATGAGAACGACTTTTGCTTTTGATCTTTGTTGCATTTATTTAGTCTAAGAAAATTGGTGGTTTGTCGTACATCTCAATGTCACAAGAAAACTATGAATTGTGAAACACAAATCATATTATGACACTTCCATTCATATGTACATGTTATTAATATGTCCACTACTGGTATCGCTTGTGTGCAATATCTTAATTTACTATTGCAAGTTCAATGTATAACATAGGGACGATAACCTATGCATTCTTTTTTATGCATTCGGCATGTGAACAAATGAGACTTACTTATACATTAGTAGATTAGCTTGCAAATATCTATATGCATAAATCACTTGCTTGTGCTGATGTCAATACACTTTATTTCAATTTAAAAAAATGATCAGGCCGCATCCAAATATATCTTATATTTCACAAGCTTTGGTGGACATTATTCCTCTGACCAGGAACAAACGTGTTAAATGTACATACATTTAATGAGTCGTTCGAATGAATATAATTAAAATAATATACATCTTCTTCGTTATTTCTTCATCGGCGGAGGCCCTCCCATCGGTGGTGGTGGCCCATTCATCGGTGGTCTCATAGGACCCATAGGTCCCATGGGGCCCATCATTGGACCCATTGGTCCCATAGGCCCCATCATAGGTGGCCTCATACCCATCATTGGTGGCATCGGCCCATGCGGACCCATCATCATCGGTCCCCCAGGTCCCATAGGGCCGCCGGGATGCATTCCTGGTGGTGGCATCATACCTGGTGGACCCTGCGGTGGTACGCCGGGACGAGGTCCAAGACTCGGGGGTGGTGGAATTGCTGCGCCCTTGTTCGCTGCAAACGGGTTAGATGCAATCTTTCCTGCCTTGAACGCTGCCGTTGTTGCGTCGATAAGATGCTGCGCTTGTTCCTCCATCCATTTCTGATAGAAATACTTGACATTGTCCTTGTGTTTACGTCCCTGACAGTGGGTCTTTCGTACACTCGGCGAATCATGCGTCAGATATGTATCACAATAATCACAGTAATATTTTGGCATTTTTCATTTATACTATTATTGCTCGAATAATCTGAAAGTGTACCTTTTGCACAAAACGTTGCACAACTTCTTGCAATTGTACTAATTGTCACAGTTGAACGTAAACGGTCAGCTACAGGTTATGTACACACGCATCTCTTATGCTTACATATCATTTATGACCATTGGTTGGAAACAAGACGAACAGCCTATGCAAGATCTGAATTCATCGCTACGCGCCCCATCTATCGTGCAAATGTTGAAGTATTGCAACAAGTATCCCTGTTTCGATTGTATGCACTGAACGCTATACACAGTATTTATTACTGCATACAAATATTTTGAGGGGCGACTCTATATGTATATTAAAATAAGACGAAAAAGTAGAATAAATTTGGTGAAACTGCAGAACAGCTACCTCCCCCTACGCCACACGACTTCAGTGATTTTTTGATATATTGGAAAATACAACGTCTTATAACTGTCGGTCAACTTTAATTTCCGAGATATTTGCGAAAAACTGTTGCTACTAATATACAGGATGTTCGGCTACTGCATGTCAATACTTCAAGGAGCGATTGCAAAGACAATTTTGAATAACTTTTTCCGCTGCCAAAACGATGGTTAAAGCTTCGTTTTTGAATGATTAACGAAAAACGCTGACCAATTAGAGCGCGTGTAGAGTTCGCACTCAGCTGAGAGAAGATCGTGAATGCTCAACTGCAGCCTTGAACGCCTTCTCGGCTAAACGCGCGCTTTACACGCGCTTTGATTGGTAAGCGTTTTTCGCTAATCATTCAAAAACGAAGCTTTAACCATCGTTTTGGCAGCGGAAAAAGTTTTGGTAAAGTTTTGGTAAAGAAAAAGGTTGTTCAGAATTGCGTCACAAATTGCCCCCTAAAATATTGACATTTAGTAACAGAACACCCTGTATTGAATTTTATAACGGGTGATCTAATTTTTTCCTATAATTGTGCATCGATAGTAGCGTATGCGTAAGTCAATCTAAGCCATTCTAAGTGGCCTTATTGCACATTTGCATGCGTTGCTAGGGACTCCGCCCCTACGAGTCCTCAAAAATATAAGCTATATTTAACTTAACTTTTGTTCTTTCTTCTAAGTAAAAAGTTATTAGGTACAGGGTGTAAATAAGTTATATGTAACGATCACTACAACGCGATGCTACACATTCAGATCGATGGACATTTGTGAAAAAACGTCCATGTAAAATTGTCTTAGACCTTGAAAATTAATTAAGATTCTACTCATCATAAGAATAAAAGCATCAAAGTAATCATGGGTAGTAACTCAACCGTTTTCTTGCAATGATGATAATATTTTGCATTGGTTAGCACGTGTTAGAGCGAGAAAATGAAAAAGAGGGAGCGATGGTCTTGCGCGACGCTCGGTTTACGAGGGCGACGGCCGACGCAACGCTAGATCGGCCGGTACGTTGCGAAGGCCCGCAAGAGACCATCTCTCCCTCTCTTTCATTCTCCCGCTCTGACGCGTGCTAACAAATGCAAAACATTAACATCATTATTGCAAGAAAACAGTTAATGGGGCCGACTCCTTTGGGGTCTACTCCAAATCGATCGAAGCGCTATTGCGAAGAAACGGGCATGAGTGAAAACATAAGTTTATACATGAACCATTTGAAAATGCGACATCTAACAGTATCCTCATGAATTACAAACAACAAGTCCGATGGCATAGTTGCCAAATCGCATCATAGGAGAGTTCTATCACGCTGTTGCCGCATCAAGTACAATTTTATCCATCAGGAGATCTCGACTGAATACGGCTGGGGCCGATATTTTGATTCATACCGAACGTAGGAGGACGGCGCGAGCGTCGACACTATTCATATTTACTACCACGTTCAACTGAAAAAGTTTTACTAATAGAATTCGCTATGCGTAAATAATTTGATAACGATAATTATAAATATAAAGCAAACATTAATTAGATAGATTTTATGTAAGTTATGAAAATTTATATAAATATTGATAATTTTGTAATTTATTCCATTCACTTTCTCATTGTGATCATCGATTTTCTCATTTCTCGATCATCGTAGGAAATAACAAATGAAAACTGGGAAGGCACCTTTACTGAAATCTTTACTGAATATGCCTTGAGCCGGTATTTTAATTTAAACTGAAAATAGAAAAGGATGGCGCGAGCGTAAAAGGAGTACTACGGATGAAATTTTTATAAATTAAAATTGTGAAGTGTATTGCTTAAAACATTACTTAAACATATCCAGTAATAAAAATAGACGTGTATTGCACATATTACCCACTGACCTATTCAGGGGTTGAAAATGATAGAAAAATTATTAAATACGTTCGTGGTCGCACTACGCTGTAAAGCGTAGTACTACTGACTTTGTTAGTGGTTCACAATTGCATGTAATCGCAATTGTACTCGCGGATCAAAAGATCACGCGAGTCGCTCGATGCCGGTATGCACATATTAAATAAAAAAAGGACACCAAATAATCAAAGGAAGCTCTCAATTGAATAATGTAAGTATGCAGCAAATTGTAAGACATATTAATACTTATCCATGTTGCTGTTTTTGTTTTAACTAAAAAATTTGTTACAGATTTTACAAGGATACATTCCCGAGGAGAGCGTTTTAATGAGTACGGTGCTTCTTGAGTAGCGGTAACTATTTATGTGGTGTACACATCGACAATTTATCAATATAGTAGTATAAAAGTAAAATAACGCCGTCCCCCCACTCTAGCGAGCGGAACTGAGCGCTCATGCTCGCTAAACGGCCTGCTGCGCAGGCCTGCAATTGGCTAGAAACCCATGTCGAATTAGTTGCATGCCAATCGACAACAATTTGAAAGTAACAGTTGCAATGTAACCTAGCCGCCAATTTGCTCGCAACTTATTTCAGCAGACTCCGCTATATTTTTGTTATCATTTTATTAACATCATCGACTTGTGTATCATACTGTATCGATCTTGTAGCCACTTTGTCAACAAAATTTTGCAACAAGCTTTGGCAAAATCTTACCTGAACAGCTTGGCTATCAGGGAAGCTTCTATTTTCTAGGCAGATATACGGGCAAATCATACACTGCGATTTTGTGATCGATAATGGCAAACGACTACGCCCAGAAGAAAAAAACAATAATGGAGTGTCAATATATCAGCTGATTACTGGTGCACATTCAAATGGGGAAGCAAAAAGGAACAAAATTCAGGTAATGCTACATAGTTTTCAAATACGATGTCGAATACAGTTTTTGATACATACATATATAAATTCAACATAAAACGTAATATATGTAATATATTTTATATTTTATATATTTAGATATAAATATGTATTGTATAATAATTATATATATTTATATTATTTAATTTGTTACAGATCTATAAAAAAAGTAAATGGTGCATGTTAGAGCAGTACGGCAAGAGGGGGACCACTTGCTTCTCCAACTTCTCCAACACTTACACAATTTATTTCAAAGCAAAAAATATATACATATATCTATGTATAATATTCAGAATAAGACTAAAAAGTTCTACTGTTACACACCGCAATAGTGTCTCATAAATCAGTTGTATCTCCTCTTGAACTTCCTCTTTCTTCCATTTGTCTCTTTATAAAATCATTGATGCATTGTGATTTCTATGTGTAAAAGCTTTTCGATTGAACGCATTAGTATATATGTATTGTTTAATTCATGATACTCTTTCCTTCTCGCTAACGCTGTCCTTTTCTACGTGTATGAAGAATCAGAAGCTCGGTCGGAGCCGATTCATTCAAGTTTCCCTGATAGGCAGAATTGTAATACATAGCGTGACCAAACTTTCAATACGTTCTGGGAACTCAGCCTTCCGTTCGCGCGACGAATTTTAGCTTATACATATGTATATCATATTTTTATTATACAGGGTGTCTCGTAACTCATAGAATTGTTAGATATTGGGGATTCCTGAGGCGATATTGAACAACTTTTCCCTTTGGCAAAATATCGTTCGAGGCTTTGTTTTTCAATTATTAACGAAAAACACTGGCTACGCAGAGCGCGTATAGAGCCCGCGCTCAAGGACGGAATATCGCGTCGCGCAGGATGGCGACGTTCGGCTGGTGCCCCGATTCAAACGTGTCGGTATAACGTTTTTATTCATTATTCACGAATCATGAATTGGCAAAAATAAAAAATCATATGTTCGCTGAATTTCTCTTATCTACGTGTATGCAAAATTTGAAAAAAAGAACATATACTCTTTAGTTAACCAGGCACACACTATAGAATCTTTTCAGATTATTAATGGGAAAACCAAGGTGTGAAAAATAAGAAAACGCAAAAAATGATGAAAAATGCCGGTTTGGGATTGAAGGAGTCGCGTTTTGGTACGCCATAGTTAAAATCAAAAACTAACTTTTGTCGTAGTTTCTTGCGTGCCACAGTCACTTCTACGGAGAACTTCCGTATACTCTTTATGAAATAAATGTTTTACGCAATGTTTAATGTTTTTACCTGCAGCAAGCTAGCACAGGAATTAATGAAACTAAATAAACTACATCAATTGAAATTCTATCTGCTCTATATTTTGTAGTATGAAGAACATTCTTAAGAGACTTCGGTCGTCCAGCGGCGAAGTACCTAATTAGTAAAGCGTGACATACTTTTCGTCGATTCGAGTCTCTCTTAAGTTCATATCTTTTTTAGATTGATTATTTATCCAGCTATACCCTTTAATTAATAACAAAAATTTACAAGAATAACTTTTTTTTGGCAGCGATGCTGAAATTAAAATAAAAGTTTATATGCCTACAGGATTTGATCGCACATTGAATACAAGTTAAAGTTTGCGAAATCTACTTATTTCATCCTTTACATTTTTCCATGTTGCCATTTGAAAACTGCAAAGTCGAGCAATTTTTATTCCTTTTAGTTTCTCGAATTGCACATACAATAGCTGCGAAACGACTGATTGGAACGTTGAATTTGTAACCTTAAAGAATGTTAAGTTGAATTAATTGAAGCATGAATTAGGAATACAGACGACGATGACACATTAAATACATATAATGTCATAGATCGTCTAATTGTATGTCTAAGCACTTACGACCGACGCCGTGTATTGTGTTTATTCCTTCCCATGCCCTCCGGCTTTGGATGGCCGGCTTTTGAATCTCTTACAACTTACAATAATTAAGCTCGTAATATCCACATAAAAAATATGGAATTGAATAAACTCCTAATTATAAAACTATAAGTATTAAATCACATAAACTTTTTGTCGTAAAATTATTGGGTTAAGGAATAAGTTCATACCGTTGTTACGCACGGTGAAATTATTTCATAATTTTGGTTCGTTCGGGAACGTGTAATCCGGGACGACGGTTGGAATTTTCTACAAATGTTTATAACCATAAGACGCGTACGCAACCAAGCCCGCACCTGCGCACTTGAGACCCCTCCTAAATGAAACTCAGACGCTGGGAGAGACAGACCAAATTCCTGGGAGGCGCCAGCCCTACAAGGAATAAACAGAATCCGGAAAATCAGAAGACCACCCTCGCAGACGCAGCGTTCCCACAAAACTGGAGCAACTACAGTTACCCCTTTCCCAATTACGAGCCTAATTTTTGAGTATATGTATAAGGACCACGAAATTCAACCAAATCGGGCTAGTCCTGGTCACGCGTTCGTTGCGTTAGTTTCGTTCGTTGACACAGACATTGCAAGATCGAGTTAATCCCCTTCGAGCAAATATGTCCTTCAGTACATAGTTACTGCTTGGTTTTCATACTTCAATCTTGGGTGAGCCCCCGTGTAATTATTATACGTAAAACCCGTGGATTCATTGTATGCCGCTCAATCTTTGTAACTTCCATTTCATCTTGAATATACCAGTCTTGAACATACCTATTTTTGTTCGTTTTAAATATTTAATGTTCTTCATAGATGAAAAAGCACTTTCGCGCATATACGTTGAACATGGAACAAGTTTTGATACCAAGATCGTACTCTGAATTTGGATCGGAAATATCAATTTTCATGGGGTTGTTAAAAATGGCAATATCCCCTTTCAGCAGATTCAAATCTCTGAAACGAACATCAAACTCATTGACAATAGCACGCAATGTAGATGCAAACATACTGAAATCTGCATCTGAAAGTGCAAGGTCTTTTGTCAGCTTCTCGCAACTACGGAAATTGTACAATTCGTTTCTATAAATTCCAATAGCAAATAAGTCAAACCGATTTCGATAATCGCTTATGCATTTAATTAAATCCAAAACTGTTTTGTCACGTTTTTGAAGTTTTAAATTCAGACAATTGAAGTGATGTTATATCTGTGATAAAAGCGAAATCCTCTAAAAACATTAAATCCCTAAATTTGGATAACATTTCGTCGAATGCCTAACATGAAAGTTTTGGCAACATTAAGAGTTGCCAAAACGCAACCAACTTTAACAGTCTGAATCGGGGATATCTACGCACCAGTGTCTACGTACCAATTAACCTTGTTGATATCGGAAATCGAAAGCATTGCGCCACGGAGAAAATTAATGAAATGGATGGGCGAAGGCTCAACATTCAAGTATGAGGACTAGGGGAATATTTGGACTACTTAAAGGATGTGCCTGACAAGGTTGTGAAGATTATGAATTATTTACAAGAATATTTCAACAGTTCGATTGTTTTACCGAAACTCGACTTAACAGCAGTTCCATCGAACAGTGGTACTAAAGTATCCGACTACTAGGGCTTGATGTTCTCCAAGTATGTATCGTATCATTTTCAGTTCTGTTAAGCTTATAAGGCTTCATAAATACTGCTGAAGTATTATGCGTTGCTGAGCGGAAGTCCGCTGCAACGAATGCGAGTCCACTTCCCCTGATACAATTGTTGTGCCCCGATATTGTATAATAGCTGACAGTAGTACATCAGCATAGAATATTCTCGAACCGAGCTATACATATGTATAATAAGCAGATTTGCAATCGTTGTAGATTCAGCGCAATGTGACTGTTCAATCACGTTGAAGTTGTTGCCAAGCGAACATTCATGATACCGCGTGACCACTCCTACCAATTTTGTCACACCCAAAGCTAATAATAAAACCAATGGGTCTCACCCGAAGGGAGACTCTCGAACTAACCATAATAGATTAGACATCGTATCCAAGTTACCTCGGTCAAGTTTAAGAAAAGCTGCAATAAACTAAGTGTTATTGAAACACGCTTGGTGGATTCCAATCCTTTGTCCGCTCACGAACCAAACTAAGCTAAAATCCCGCAATCTCCAGTACTCTGAAAATATAGCTAAGGAACTGGCGGCTTTTTCTCAAAGCCGTAGGAGAATGTCTTCTTTCATACCCAATTCACTTAGACAAATTATTCTTTGCACGAATCCCAAAACCACGAGCCGCCACTTCGATATAACGTACGCTGCGGAAAGTTGATCGCCATTAGGCTTTTAATGTGGCGCTGCATGTCGACGGCGAAACTCGTCTCGATTTTGGCCGGGTTAACGTGTTGACCTGCCTGACTTGGCTATCACTATTATTCCTGTAGGGGAACAATTCACGTGACGTACGAAATGCATGTTTTTAGAATATATCCGAAATTATAATCCAATCATTAGTAAAACGTTGGTAAAACTCAAGAAACGGACGTCATTAAAACGTTCAAAATATAGATGCTCAGAACATCCATAAGACGCACAGTGGGGAAGTAAGCCCGAAAATGCGGTTAAAACTATCTTCAAATACGTCATTAACTTCGACTCTCATAATTTTGTTAAAAACCGTCAAGAGTTGATGAATAGAAATATATTTAAGTTTGAACTTTCCACTATTCGTTGCTTTAAATCTCTTTTACAGAAATTAACGTTCAAGGGGTAATATCCACCCCTAAACAGAAGGGTGCTGGATTATGTCTGCGGGGTATTTGTTGCTGATAACATGTTGCCAAAAATTGATGAAACAAAAATTATTATAAAGCTTACTCCTTCTACTACTCGATGCTATTCTTTCGACATAAAACAAAAATCATTTTAATTGGAATAAAATTTGGACTTTGTTAGAGTTTTGTAGTTTATACATTTTAGTGGTTGTGTCTTTAAGTCAGCGTGAATATGTTTATTAGAATGCATCATATAGTGAACAATAAAACAAGATGTAATCTTCTGTACAAGGCGACCAAAATAATATCTTCTTCTGTATAACTATGTGTAACTCGCAACACTTAGCCCGTAATAACGACCGCGTGGATGTTTCTAATGTCATCATACTGTACAAATCTGTCATAATACATACCTAACGCAATACAATATTTCGACACCTTCTTAAGCAATATCTTGCTTAGATCTATAAAAGGCATTTTTTAAATATTCATTATAAGCTCAGATGAAAAAGTTTAAAAAGATGACTTTCATTATTTGTTTTATAACTGCGAAAGTTCCGATTTTTTCAAAACGATGGAAACAAAATATCTAGTAAACTAGTCCTCCTATCTTTTCGCAAGAGGTCAAGCCGTTTAGTCCAATTACAAAAAAGTTATTCTGCTTTAAAGAGTGTCCGAACATTTTTCACGGGCAACTTTAAGTTTTGCTCAAATGTTTTCCTGTACGGCGAATAGTTTACATGCAATTTCTGGACGTCAAGTTAGGTGAATCATCTTGTCAACAATAAAGTTTAAATCGTTTTAAATATATTGTAAATTATGGTTGATGTATTGGAGTTATTTACGTAACATAAAATATGTATCAACGTGTATTAATTACGTAAGAGTTTGTATTTAGTGAAGCATAATTATTACAATTAATGGAACGTAACATTGAGTTTCTAACCAAGAGAGCTATGTAACTAGAATGTCCATGCAACATTCTTATATGTGTATTATCAATAAGTGTACTACAATTAATGTAGCCCAGCGAAACAATTTCTCGTCTAATATTCTCTACTCTTGCCGCGAAGATAACTAACAAGGTATCGAACATATTTTTGGTTACACGTTTGTATCTCTCCGCACGGTCGATACCTTACGAAGACCACTATGCAAATGAAGTATTTAAGTTACTATGAAATTATCGGTGAAAAATAATTAAAACTAGTGCATTCATCGATGCCTTTGTCATTGCTACTCATATTCTGCTTTATTTTCGCTGGCTACTAGGCCGGGAAATCATAATTTACATTGTTAGCACAATGTTACCCGGAATATCGTCCAAGGCAATTCAAATATACCGCAACGATGGCAAACGAAAGATCATTTCCCGCCGTTGGGAAGAATGGAAAATCAATAATAGTTACCGGCCTTACCGACTTTGCGATGACAATGAGCCACGAAAACGATTCCGCTTCTCTCTCGCACTTGACCGCCGTTCTCTTTCACGCGCGTGAGAAAACTCGCGACGTGAGAGTCCTCCATGTTTGCACCGAATCGCAGCGCCGTGGCGTCCGCCATTGGCCAACCGCCGCCGCCGCCGCCGCCATTATAGATTCCGTTGTGTGTGACCGAGTCCCTTTCTCCAGGGCTTTTCCCAGGGAAAACTCTGCTTCTCCTCGAGACCGAGGGGCAAAGTATCAAGAGGATCGACGCAGGAATCAACGTGGAGACCGTGAAAATGAAAACGTACAGTAGGAAAAAGGGCGACAGCCCGAGCAACGTAATTATTCATGTGAACGAGCTGTGCCGACTGTGCTTGGCAAAGGAGGAGGAGATGGTGCCGATTTACGACGATGAGACTATCCCTTTATCTCTGCGAATAATGGCTTGCGTTAACCTGGAGGTGAGTTAGAACACACGACATATGGCAGCGCGACGGAGTCAAGTCAGGAGGACCTTAATTCCGCGCCATTTCCTTGTATATTCGAAAGCTTATCGAAAAATAGGAATCTAGTTTATCTCTCTCTGTGAGATTCTCTGTCTGTCTCTTTCTCTCCTTTGTCTCTATCTCTCTCTTGCTTTCGTTCGTCCCCCACTCCCTGTGTCAAGCGTCATTCGCACACATTCACAGGCAGGTATGCAGGGACGCTTAACGCTACCTCCCATGCAGTACGGAACGCGCGACATACTGCGCAAAGCAACTACCGGCTTTACCGAGTTATCGACTTTACGTTCGCGATACGTTCACCGCCACCTTCCCTTTCGTTACAGGAATCTAGACAAGACGGATCATTATGTTACAGATGGTTTACCCTACGAATTTATAGAGATCTGCAATGTTATTGCCAATCCATTAACATTGACGCTTACACCCGCGCGATCAATTTCCTCCCCGTTTCTTCTTACTCCGGGAAACAACCGCGATGCAACCGGAAGGCTCGAAACGTCCAATGTCACATATTCTGGTCCTGCCTTTCCACTTATTAGAGATGGGTTTCTCGAGGCCTAAGAGTTTCGAGAATTGGAGACTGTGCATTTGTTTCCTGATTCGGAACTTTTGAAACCCAGATAAGAAGAGATATAATACAATCAATGAAGACTCCAGATGTTAGAGAGTTCTTGAATAAGAAGCTGGATCTTATAGTTTCGTATGTTTTGTTTGTATTCTGTTCAGCCATGTTCAACAAAGATTTATGCAAAAATGTTGACTTCAGTTCTCAGACTAAGATATTCCTCGTACAAAACAAAATCATTCAAGTTTTGAAAGTTTCTGGTTTCGGATTCGAGTTTTGAACATTTACAAATTAGCTTCGAACCCAGCTTTTATAAAAATATATTTTTGTTCAGTCAGGTGTCGTTCCGGGGTTTGTTAATAGTTAAAAAATGCCGCCCTATTGATATCAAAATGTACATTGATATCGACCTCTACCTATGTACATATGCGAAATCTAAATACCTTGCAAATCTAAATGTTATTTAATGAAATTACATTATTGATCTACAATTTCATATATAAATGAAGAGAGCCACTTCTTGCACCACAGGTCTATGAGGCAGATGGCCTTCCAAACATGATTTGCCACCCATGCAAATATCAGTTGGAAAAGTCTTACCAGTTCAAGAAAAAGTGCGAAGCTGCAGATGCCAAGCTTCGCAAACACATGAAGCTGATACAGCAATTGACCGGTGAAGATGAGGAAGGGGAGGGGCAGGATAGTACCAGGGAAGGATTGAAAGATTCATCGAGCAGTGGGAAGTCTAAACAAGTTAAACAATTATTGGCCGATCTTGTATCTACTAAAGGCGACAGCGGGCAAGCGGATGGAGATCCTATCGAAGTGACGGAAGAAGAACTTGTTGGTGGCTATATTTTAGGTACTGTTGAAGCTTTTCTGTAAAGCCTAAATATTAACAATTTTCTCTTTTCGACACTTATTAATGTTCAATCATTTACTTACATTTATTCGAATGTAGGAATGAATTCCGAGAATCTGGAAATGGAGGAAGCAATGTCCGAAGATCCAGAAAATATCACGCTTGGGCCTGCAGAGGAACGTGCAGCAAAAGCACGTTGCACGATACGTGCGACACGTATCAAGCAGGAGCAAGAGTCAGACGAGGAAGCGGAGGAAGTGCAAAGAGCCATTGCAAATGCGGAGCACAAAAACGTTTACATGATGGAAGTTACGAGCAACAATTCCGGTCAAGGGGAATCTTTGAAACTGCAACCGATTGGCGATACTATGGGTACATAGCTAATATATTTTGTGTATAAATGAAAGTGATATATGTTTCAATCCTTTAAACATGTTATGCTTCCTGCAGTTGAAACTACCGAAGAGTTAAAAGTGTTTCAATGCGACAAATGTCCAAAAGCTTTTACCCGAAGAATAATGTTAAAGAGTCACCAATCAGTTCACTCTACGCAAAGAGGTTTTACATGTCAAGCTTGCGAGAAGTGGTTCCCTACAAGGTCAGCTTTGGTGAGACACGAGCGTACCCACACAGGTAACGACACTGTTGTACACATTTCGTACTACTCAATGACAATGAGCATTTACTAATTACACTGTGCAACAATCTTCAACTTTCTTTTTGCTTTGCAATATCCATTACGTTATCCTTGTAGAGTTTATTGCCCTGAATACGTATCCAGAAGCAGGATTGTTGCATCATGTACAGTTTTTGAAAAACATGAATTTTTGTAAAAACTTACGATTTTGGACAAAAATAACTTATTACGCGAAAACTAAAAACGACAGAAATTTCCCTTTGGTCTAGAAAAAACAGAGGGAAGTCTGCCGAATACGACGGTATGTAACTTTATTATCTTTCGTGGTTTTGAATGGTTGTAACTGGCTAGCAAAATTTAAAAATAAGCTAATGCGCGTACTTTCCACTTACTATTTTTGTATTTTTACAAAAAGCTAGAGGTCTAGCACAAATTTGCTTTATAGTGACGGATCCTGTATACTTTTCTGATGAAGAAACTGACGAAGAACCGAGAGAAATTGTTGAAAACGATTTTTAATGTGGACGGACAAAGAAAATATCTATCAACAACGCCCCTTCATCACGCTTTGGCGCCATGTGATCATCGCTCGCGTACACCGGCGGCTTGTGAGGAACGTAGCCACGCATGATCGACACCGAATGGGGCCGCTTCAATGGGTACCCGTTTTCTAACAATGTATGCTTCATTTCGTTCATATATTCTTATAACAATCCCGGAATTATAAAGAACTCTTACAAACTGCACTCAGCTTTTCGTATTTCTGCGTCAATACATATGATTTATTAATACGTAATCGTTCAAAACAAACTGTTTATGAATTCACAAAATTGTAATTGTTGTAATATATAAAATTTACTATATAGTTATTACATAACAACATTAAATATTTACATGCATTTTAGAATTCATAAGAAGTTTTGTTTGCTTTGAACGACTACGTATTAATAAATCATATGCATTGATGCAGAAATACCAAAAGCTGAGTGCAGTTCGTAAGAGTGCTTTATAATTCAGGGATTATTATAAGAATATATGGAGGAGAAATTAAACATACATTGTTAGATAACGGCCCCTTTCGATGTCGATCACGCATGGTTCGCCCCTGAGAGGTCGGTGTACGCGAGCGATGGCGGCAAAGCGCTGTGAACGCGTTGTCGATGGATATTTTCTCTGTCCGTCCACATTAAAAATCGTTTTCAATCATTTCTTTCGACAGTTTCTTCTTCAGATAAGTATACAGGATTCTCCACTATGTAGAAAATTTGTGCTAGACCTCTGGTTTTTCGTAAAAATACAAAAGTAGTAAATGGAAAGTACGCGAACTAGCTTATCTTTAAACTTTGATAACCAGTTACAACCATTCAAAACCACGAAAAATATTGAACTTGCATACCGTTGTATTCGGCAGACTTCCCTCTATGTTTCAAGACAAAAATGAAATTTCCATCGTTTTTAGTTTTCACGTAATATGTTATTTTTGTCCAAAATCGTATGTTTTTACAAAAATTCATGTTCAAAAATTGTACGCAATGCAGCCATTTTGTTTCCGGATTCGGATTCAGGTCGATAAACTCTAGAAGGATCACCTAACGAGTATTGCAGATTAAAATTCGTTTTGGACAGTGTTATTTACTGAAATTATATTTTTCGTAGGGGAAAAACCGTTCGGATGTAACATTTGTCATCGTGCCTTTGCCCAAAAAGAAATCCTGCTTCGCCACCTCATGACCCACTCTGGCCAAAAACCATTCCAGTGTCAGCATTGCGACAAGAGCTTCACTCAGCGTGAAGCACTGAAAGTGCACATGAGAAGACATCAAAAGCTGGATCCGAACGATATCCAGTTGCACCATTGTCAGCTGTGTCCTAAAGCTTTCTGTCACGCGTCCGGATTAAGCAGACATTTGGTTACACACACCGGTAGAACATACAAATGCGTGGAATGCGAGAAATCCTTCACGGACAAAAGTTCGCTGTTGAGGCACAGCCGAATTCATGCGCCGAAAAAGATACTACCAAATTGAATTTATCGATAACTGCGAGTCTGATTCACGATCAGTCGACGTTAAATGAAAATCACAGAATACGTTTCTGCAGAATTTTTTTAAGCCTGTACGATAACAATTTTTTTATCTCTTAGTATAATTTATATAATATGCCACATAGATTGATAATTATGCACTAACAATCGTTTCGATGATTACGGATATATGTTCCGGTGTAGATTTATGCTATATGTATTTGGTTTTACTTTCTGTGTATTGGACGTTTCAACGATAATGCTGCTTAACTTCATCTGTAAATTGCATGAAATCAATACGAAAAAATTTGGCTGAAGATCATTGTTTCATAACACGTGCAATAAGACTTATGTGTTTGTTATTTTGGTATCTTATCATTACACGATCATGCGTAACATTTTAGTCGGATATGTGTTTCGCTAAAATTGCTTATCAGCGACAGTATTGTAGTAAACATTTTTTTTTTAACTCGTTTCTTATGCAATTTTCTCACGTCACTTATATTGTACACAACTCTGCGTACTTCTATGTATATAATTATATGAATATAATTATATATCTTATCTGTCCTTTACAGTGTTTTAATTGGGTTCAACTTTTGTAGGGAAATAAGAATTGGAGGTGTATTTCTCGAAGCCCAAGGAAGCTCGAGTTCCGGGAATTCAAAACTACACTTTTCGCGATTAAGTATTCTTGCGACTTACAAGGGAACATATCGAACTTACACACCCCGATTTTGATGAAATTTATAGACAAAGTAGTTTTTAAACTAATATTTGACACGTATTTTTTGTTATCAGCTATTGTTCATGTTGAATGGGTGAAAACAACCCCCGATGTTGAGGGCTGAAAATACATCTTTTGAGAGAAAGAAAAACTTTTTTTCAAATTGTGTGTTTTTGAACGGACAATTTAGTTACTTAAAAATAATGGCAAAATAATTATTTGTTCAAACAATACATTAATTTTCTTAAATTTTTTTATTGATGTTTCTTGCAAAATGTTAATACATTTTTATGTAAGTTTGCATACATATATGAGCTATGGACCAAAATAAGGGGCACGTGTTGCTGGAATTTTTTGTTTTCGATTACTTAACTTTGGTAGTTTGATGCAGTTTTCGCACAGTTCGTTCGGAGGAAAGTATTGGGGCATGAATCGTAGAACGTACTATAGCCCTTTAATTTTAGTTATTAACATGATTAATATAAATCATTTGTGCTCATAAAAAAAAGCAGTATGTAGAATAGTTTTTATGACTTTTTTATTTAACTTTCTAGCTTTATCATTATACATAGAAAGAACACACCATTGAAGACAGCGGAAGTGCACAATAAAATTAGTTCTTTTCAGAACTACCAAATACTTACGACGAGAAATGCTTTACGTTCATTTATTTAAAGGATCCGCAGCGTTCTCATCTAACCATGTTTTGAGTGTAGGTCTTACGGCCCTGAATCAATCAAAGACAATGAGGGCCATAAAAGCCTACATTCCATACAGCGGTAATTAGTACTGCGTCACTCTTATACATACATGCGATATCTCTTCTGGCTATTATGGGAATGGCTAATGACACATAACGCAGCATAATTAACCAAAACATTGTAGGGGTTTATTTTGCTTTCTGCGATACGTGCCTCCATACTTTCCTTCGAACTGTGCGAAAACTGTGCATCAAATAGCTATAGTTAAGTAATCGAAAACGAAAAACTCCAAAAGCACGTATCCCTCATTTTGATCCACAGCTCATATACGCAAATTTACATAAAAATGGATTAACATTTTGCAAGAAAAATTAATAAACAAAAGAATAAATATATTGTTTAAATAAATAATTTTTTAAACACACGAAAACACCCAACTTGAAAAAAGTTTTTCTTCTACACATCCTGTTTCTCGAGATAATCCAAAAAATGTATTTTTAGCCTTCAACTTTGGCGGTTGGTTTCACCCCTTCAACATGGACGATTGCCGATAACAAAAAATACGTGTCAAATATTTTTTTAGGTAATACTTCCCTGTCAATTTCAATAAGATCAATTTAAATCAATTTAAATAAGAAGTATACAATCAATGACGAGGATTTTAGAGTTCTTGGACAAGTTGCTCTGTTTTTATTTGTATTGTGTTCGATCATGACCAACGAAGATTTATGCGAAAATGTTGACTTCAGTTCTTAAACCAAGTATTCTCCATAGGAAACAAAGCCATTAATTCAAGTTTCGAAACATTACAAAGTTTTCGAATTCGAGTTTCGAGAATTTAAAAATTAGATTCGAGCCCACCCCTAATCAGAATTATGTGTAATTACTATATTGCATACATAGTATAAACACATATTTCCTTTTTAGAAACATACTTGAAGTGCGTCTAAGAAATAATGAAATATAATTTAACAAAAAATAATTATTCCTTTACTTCTTATTACACCGAAGAATGGTAACATTGTGCATGTTTCATCGTTGTGACGTACAATACATAATTTATTAACATACATTCGGTAATATACAATGTTGCTTAGTATGAGCATATTTGCGGTAGATAGAATTACTATGAAAACATAAATTAAAATTTTCTAATCACCACAGTTTTTTGCATTTTATGTAAAAGTAGTTATCTACAAAGCTCATTATTATAGTAAATTACCATATACGTGTAATTCTTAAATAATATAATTTACCGTAAAAACGACTAAATCTGCAAATTTTGGTTCACTATATTTATGTACTTTTTGCTCTGCTTTGTAGGCAGTGTATCGAAAAGTTGGTAGCCTAAGAGACTAGTGCATTAATAATTACCTAATCTACATTTTTATACAATTTCAGTGACACAACGCGCAGCAAATGTGGTGGTAAAAATAAGTAGTATATTATTCCGTTAAAATTACTATAGCGGCAACAAATTTTTGCTATACTTATTTCACACGCTATTACACCTTAATTTAATTCGCTAGGTAATCTGAAGCCAATACATATCTTCGAATATTAGAAACTACATAGTAGTGTGCACCACGATGTAATGCATAAAAAGCATAAGAATCTTTTACGTAAAATGTCTCGCGTTGCTACCGAAAAAACGCAGCTAAGAAATCCATATCAAAATCATTTATTAATTTTTCCTTACAACTGGTCGCAGTTTTTCTTTTTGTGCGACAGAGCTCCGTGGATTCGATACTTTTCCATTAACAATAAACATATACGCTGTGTGCTCATTTAAATAATATAAAGCTATTACGAGGAACTGTAAGGAGTCGCTAACAGTTTGGAGCAAAATGAATGACGGTTTTGTTTTTTATTAAAAAATCTTTTTTATTATGACTTGTATATGATATCTTGTGTATCTTTACACTGCCAATATCATTACACGATAGATCGTTACATCAATCTAACAGAAAAAATTTACTAGATTTCATTCACATCTTTCTTTGTTGATGTTAAAATACGACAGTATTACAGATCTTCACACTACAAATTGGAAAAATCGGATTATTTTCGAGCTCCGCCACACACGGTTTGCATCAGACCTCCATAAAATAAGGTCGTAACATTCGATTTTGCATTCTTTTGCTATACATTGCAAGATCGAAAGTGTCTATTACAATTATCTATTCAAACGAAGCAAAGGGGGAAATATACATAAATCTAAATATACATATATATGAGAGTTGATAGTATCACGGTTACTCAAACTCATGATTAAAAACTTCAGCATTATTAATTAACAAGTAGAATTCGAGTAAACGCGATATTATTAACCCCTGGTCAATATTTATATTGCATTGTCATGAAGGTTTTAAGCAATATGAAAATTTTGTTTGTCATTTGGTCACTTCGATTGCTTCGCTTTTTCCCACTTTGCTAAAGTTAACATACATAATCGCGTTATCAGCTTACAGTTGCACTCGGAACGATTCTATCGAAGAAACGTACATGAAAGTATCATTTATTAACACTATTGACTGAAATCGTTTCGGTAAGGGGTAAACAGAAGCTATTAAAATATTACATTAAAGTACTTCGAAAATAATGTGGTCGAACTTTCACGTACGTTTATGCAAAAGTACTAATACCGCTAAAATCTGAGAGAGAACATTTTCATCTCGTGTTGTTTGCTTAGAGAAGCACGGCCCGATATTGCCAATTTATACATCTTGCAAATGTGGAACGTTTTGCAGCCTAGATATTATTGTTCTTTTACCATTTTTGTTTACTTCCAACACACGCCACTTACAAGCCTCGGTAACAAGTCCTGCCACTGGGAAATAATCTACCGCACACGACTGTTACGAATGCACGCCGTGCAGGCAATAAACTCACGACAGGCTTAATTAGTTCACCTTCCCCTTCGTCGATAGATTTGCTATTTAACAATGACTGATAGAAGTTTACTTCGGTTTCAAAAAAGTAAAGGAGAAACGGCTGCGCCCGCTTGCATGTTGTTGAATCAACGAAATTTGTACTATAGCACGTAATACCAAGTACCTCGTGGATGTGAGGCAAAAACCTAGTACTCCATTCTTCCTTCTAGGGCTGAAGTTGGCAAAAAAGGGATCGGTGAACTCGGCGAAGTAGCGCGAAGGTCGGAAAATCTCGGAGAACGTTTACGAGACATGATTATTGAGAGTAGGTTGAGAAACGTTTTACAATAAGAAACGCCAAACTGATTTAAAATCTATCCTCTCATCAATCGAGGATCAGAGATTTTGGCTGTTCCCAGGTGAAACCCTCTCGGCCAAAGTGTCCATACGTACTGGTTTGTTGATAAATGGGATTACGAAGGTTCAATTCTCTGTAGAAAATTTAAGAAAAGAAAAAAAAACGAAAGTTAGATTATACGCGTCTCATGTTTGGATAAAATTTAATTTCTTCGTCGTATATGTGTTTTACGTACTTGACGATTTTTCCGGGCCGTAGATCGAAGTTTTTATTAACTATATCTAAGAGCTCGTTCTGTGACAACTTGGATGTACCATAGTCGAAAACTGTGATTGAAAGTGGTTCTGCTACGCCAATAGCATAAGAAACCTAAAAATTCATCATGCTTGTGTATTTTCCATCGAATAGTATGGTGAACTTTTATTATAGAATGCATATGTACTATACATATGAATTGGTTTCACTAATAATTATCAGTAAATCGTACCTGTACGAGGCATCGTCTGCAGAGACCAGCTTTTACCAAAGATTTGGCAACCCATCTCGCTGCGTACGCAGCAGATCTGTCGACCTTTGTGAAGTCTTTACCCGAAAATGCACCTCCACCGTGTGCTCCCCAACCACCATAAGTATCGACTATTATTTTACGACCAGTAAGGCCAGCATCACTCTATAAAAAGGTACAAATAGGTAAGAAAATTTTTGCATAAAATTACCTGTAGCAAGGTCATATTTTTAACATATCGAAAAACTCGACGGTTCTGGGATAGAAATCGTTTCACTAAATCGACTGTAAAGTCATACTTTGAATTTTTTATTCAAACCAGCAGGGCTTTATTTTTATGATTGTGAAAAATCATTTAAATGAGAAAATTCTCGCTTTTTTAGGATTTCAAAGTGGCGTAACGTAAGAAATGTGTTTTACCTGTGGCCCACCAATAATAAACAACCCACAAGGATTGACATGGAAGATTGTTCTATCGTCCAGGTACCTCGCTGGAATTACTTCTTTGATGACCTTTTCCATAACGGCCTTACGTAGTTCCTCTAAGCCAATTTTTTCACTGTGCTGTAGCGATACTACTACTGTGTGGACTCTCATAGGTACACAGGCGCCGTGATCCATTACGTATTCGCAGGTGACCTGTTTTACAAGTATTAACCGTAGTATAGAAACACGCCATTTTCTTAATTAAAAAAAATGGCATTGTTTATTTAATACGATTATTCTCAGAAAAGTTTTTCACATCATGGCATTCAAGAGTAGCAAATACTGTGACATCATTGAATAATCTACTGTTATTATGAGTACGGAGCATCGATTTATTTGTTTCTGGAGCTTGATAAATAAATTTTTACGATTTTCAGATATCATACCTGTGTTTTTGAGTCTGGTCTTGCCCACCATAATTCACCGCTTCGTCTCAACTCCGCGATTCTTTGGTTTAACTTGTGTGCCAACACGACGGTCAGTGGCATACACTCGTCTGTCTCATCTGTCGCGTATCCAAACATCAGACCCTGATAGAAGAATATCAGTTATTTCAACTAAAATTTACGAGACATCAACTTGAAGCAAGAGACATTTATTTGGTGCCTTTAATTTATTTTCAACATTAATACATAATACATAAAAGGGATCTAAGCATTAATAAAGTGGATAATATGTGCACAACGTTCAATCTAATACTACGTGTTAATTTATCTATGGAATTGCAGTAACAGTAATGCGCAGCGTACTGCAAAAATTGATTTAGTAACAATAAAAAAAAGGTGTCACACAGAGCAGATTTAATTACTAATACTAACTGGGTAACTACGTTTAATAACTTGTTGTAATTGCATCATTGCCTATAACATGCACTCCAATACAAATATGGTTTAAGAAACACATCACCAGAACTGACTGAAAATAGTGAGATCGAAATCTAAAATTCAAGGACTCGGTGCAAAGATCGGCCAGCTCCACTTTTTGGCAAGAATTTACTTTTCATGTAACTGTAATTCTAACTATATTTAATATTGCTAGCTGCAAGAATTAGGGACCTCTGATTATCTTTTTTCACGCAAAATAAGTTACGTAGCTCCGAAACTATAAAAAAAATCGAGCAGAGATATTAAAAAGAAAAAAAATATGTATCGAAAAATTACTTTGGTACTACAACACCGTTAGTGATAGAGATCTAAATAATTTAGATACAGAATCTGATGAATATTACCTATATAGAATTTACAATCTTCATTATTTTTATGCTTATTGATCAATAAAACTGCATTTCGAAATTTACATTTGCCTATTTTCCGTTTAATTTTGATTTTGGTGCAAGAAACGGACAGTTCCGCTAAGAAAAAAAAAGGTGAAATCTTATTAAAACTATCACTATCAACCAAACTATTTTTCGCTAGGAGTACATTATTGATACTATCTTCACATATGTGAGCGATTTTTATAAACAATTTCGATCAACTTACTTACAAGGAAAGGTCGGTAAGTGACATACGCCGATTTTGCTGAAGTTTTGTATAATTATTCATTGACCCAGCCCATTAACTTTGTCGTATTTCGTTGGTGCTTAATTTTGACTTTAAGAGAGAAAACATCCCTTTTGACCAAGCCACCCTTCTCCTTTATATACGTTTACCCGTTAAAAGATCAAAGATAGGGAACAATATTTCAAACAAAAGTTTTACTGTCTTGAATGGACAACATATTAATGGCAACAAAATTTTCGAAAGTAATTTTTTTCACAAGAAATCAATTTTTGTTCCATCACATTTTTTTGAAATTCCAATTTTTTTATCATAAAGCGAACTATTTTTCATTCTGAATTCAACGATATAAGATATTGTACAATTAAGACAAATTACAAGGTTAAAGAGCCGCTACAACATTGTGTGGACCGATACCCGTAATTATCGTTATTGATAGGTCCAAAATTAATGTCAGGATTAGGGGAAGTGTTTTAGTTCACAAATTATTTATTAAGTCGGGCAAGATATGTCGGTATCCCGAAACATGTCGATACCGGTAAACGATGTGACTGCATACGCGCGTTTCTACACACGAAAGTGTTATGCTTATTGTTATTGCTTATAACAGGTTTGAGCATATTTTGTTTGCAATCGGGAGGAACAGAGAGAAAAGAAAAACCATGGTATATCAAAGAGGAAGCGTGACGAAGAAAGAAAGTGCTGCAACCGGGCCGGTTTCTACGAGGTCACAGCCCGGTCACAGCCCGGTCGCAGCCCAATCTTTTGTTTGAAATATTTTTCTCTATCTTTTGTCTTTTAACAGGTAGACGTTTATAAAGAAGAAGGGTGGCTTGAACAAAAGGGGTGTTTTCGCCCGTAAAGTCCAGATTAAGCACCAACGAAATACGGCAATGAATAATTATACAAAATTTCAGCAAAATCGGCGTATGTCATTTACCGACATTTCCTTGTTACCTACATAGATTTTTGTTGATACTGTAAAGTTTCTAATAATGGAGCTAATCCGGACCTTGCACCGAGCCCTTCAATTGCCTTGGTTGCCAAATCTGTTCGGGGAATACGTTGCAACGGCCGAAGTCCAACATTCGCATAGTCGACATCCAGCGTCAAATTGGCAGCAAACTGTTCTTAGCTTACGTTGATGCCAACCTGACAACTGACAAGCGGCCGCTTTGGCCGTTTAAATCAGGGATATTGAACTGGCGGGATTCGCGCATGGGGAAATTTGGAAGTTCTCCATTACCCTTGATTTAAAGGCTAAAGCTGCCAACAATTGGCCGCCCATTACTACCGGGTTGGTAGCAACGTACGCTGCGAACGATTGGTTGCAATCTGGCCGCCACTTTGGCGCCGCACGTCGACCGTCCAACGTAGTTCGATAAAGGCACCGAACTGGCTATCAGGGTAGCTTCCAAATAATCCATCATAAAGTTCGAAAAATGTATTATCGGAAATGAAGTATGAAAATAATGTAATACTAAAGAGAGATTGAAATGAGTATGAGTGAAATCTAAAAAAAAGGTGGGAAGCTTGATTCGTTCACGATTTCCAAATATCATGGTGTTATGAACACGCTCACAATGTAGTTGATACATGTACGTATTTTATCGGGTGTATCCAACAAGTCGTGTGCAAGATGAAACACAGGAATTATACGAACATTAAGTAACAACAGCACGAAGTTATTAGTTTTTGCCAAAGTGGCAAGAGAATATCTGTGCCAGAACAGCGGTAGAAATAAAACTCAAACAAGGAAAAGAATAATTAGGAAACATAATATGGAAGTACTACTGGAATTTAACGGGTTATGCGTCCTCGCCATAACCACATTAAAGCGTTAAAGAAAAACTGGCATTCCACGTAGTAATGGACTACATAAAGCATAGTTTGAAACGACAGAACAGTTACAGAGTACGATAATTACGATTAAATATATGCCTGCGATAGTGGAGATACGGAAGCAATAGAAATAAAAATATTAAGCAATCACTGGAAGTAGGAAGAATAATATATGTACATGCTACTGAGAATGTTAGGAAGAAATAGCTATAGCTATTAGGTGCAACTGGAAGAAAAGAACAGAGAAGTTGCATCAACGATCGGAATGCTAATTGACCTGATCTCCTGCGCCCACTTCTTCATCACTGCGGTTTTCATGAACTCCCGCTGCAATATTTGGCGACTGAGCATCAAGCGCCAGCAGAACGCTGCAAAGCTTGTAGTCAAAACCTGCAGAAATCACATGAGATGAAAATATTTGCTACTGTGAATATCAAGACTTGTACAGATGCTTGGAATTCGCAATCTTTTTTTCAGAAATTACCCGTTACACCTTAGGTTTTAAAAAACTTGAAAACAAAATGATTTTGTCCTAATATGTCCTATCAAGATATACATTCAGATATGTATATTATTTACTGTTACATGGATCTGCAATTTCTTTTCCTGACAAGTATGATCATCATATGCATTTTACGATTAGTTTCCGATATACTTAATGCATAGTTTCTTGACAATACGACTTATTGCATTACAGAACATAGATTAAGTATTCGCACGTCCATCAAACAGTTGTACATACACAAATTCACACATTCACACAAAACACAAGGAAAGTATACGTAATAAAAAAAATTGTTGATAATATTGCAAGAAAAAAGGGGAGAGGAAAAAAGCAATAAAAAAAAGAATGTTATTGAGTTATATGGCTGCTCTGCGGCACGGGCTGAGAATGGGTTATGTACCTGATCACCTGCACCCACGTCCTTCTCTTCCCTGTCCACATGAACACCATCAGCGATATTTGGAGATTGCTGTTCGATCGCCACCAAAAGGTTCAACGTACGCCAATCGAATCCTGCCACGATCATGATATGCTTACGTTACATATTCATACGTGCTTTCTTTAGCTTATTTTTTTTTGTTCCAAAAGATAATGAGCAGGATATTGGTCATCCAATCGATCGAGTCATGGAATTTTCTCCAACATATTACTAACGTGTATGTAGCGTAAAGCACATCCTTTTATCATATGAGTATTTGCATTGCATTTACTAGTTCGTTATTGCTCTAAATAAATGTAGCAGGCATATTAAAGTTCGTATCTAGTGCTGGAAGCTTTCGTGCCATGATTCGACCGTGTATTTGTAAAATTTCTTTCTGGAGAACCAAATGAGGCGAATTTTATGAGGGATAGAATAATGAAGTCTTCATCCGGCCACAGGGCATGCTTACGTTGTATAGATCTTCTCATGTTAGCAAGGAGAACTTCAAACGTTTAGATGTATGGATAAAAAAAAAAAAATAAATCGAACAAAATTTTCGTGGGGTATGAAAAAGGTTTAACAAACATACATCACTGAGAAGAGGAGACACAAAGGACGAATAAAAATAATTCTTACCTTTCGACGAATCATCGTATCCGATATGTTTTACAGTGTCCCGGACAATCTTTTGATAGTCTACCACAGCTTTCGACGTGATCTCACCGCACAACAGAATCATTCCAGTTTTCGTCACCGTTTCTGAGCAATATATAGAAATTTATATGTTTAAGCGATTAGAAATACTTTATTGAGTTGGAAGAAAAGTTCGTAACGCTTTTACACGAAATATATGTACTGTTTTCTTCCACTACTTCTAGCCATCTTCTTAGAACTTGGAATACTTCTAAACAATGGATCAGCTTTGCTGCCTATCGTAACGCACTATGAACTTTTGTTCCAATCTAATTCATTGAATAACAGCTTGACGTATCTATATCGTATATCGATTGCTAAGTCCCTTTCGAGTTCTAAACTGTTGCAAAATTAACACAGGGTTAACTGGCTAACTTATGATTAGAGGTTATAGACTGGTACAAACTTCCGAAAAAATAATGATTCTCGAGGAAACTTACCACAGGCCACTTTCGCATCAGGATCTTGCTTCAAATGTGCATCTAAAATAGCATCACTTATTTGGTCGCACATTTTATCTAGAACAGGAAGTTTTACAAGATTAAGACTAAAGAATAAAGAAAAGACATTTTATTTCGAATAAACTCGCGTTCCTCGAACGAATAACTAAATGTTGAATGGACCATACATGGGTGAGAACAATTGCATAATCATAAGCTTAGCTACATTCGCCGATTAATTTACTTTTCCTCCGCATGTTTAAAATATTCCATCAAAGCGTACTCGGTCGAAACTGATATCGTTGAAGCTGGGTTTTAGAATAAACCGAAGGAGAGTGATACGGGACCGTTTTACTATTATTTCTTTTTTTTTTGCTCAAGTTATATAAAATGGTAATGAGGAGTATCGGTGTTGAAGGTGTGAGAATACTTTACTGGAACCTTCACGACTCCAACAAAAAAATATCGACTAAATGCAGCATTTATCAGTCTCGCGTGAAATCTTTTTTTTTTTAATGGTATAAGAAACTAATTGAGATGCTTCTGTGTTCCGTGAGGAGACTCGGAAATAGTCTAACAGGTATCTAAATTAAGAGGACGAGCGGGTATAAGAGTATAGCGGAGAATAGTACTGTGGGAATAGGAAGCATAAATTGCAATATTATGGAGCACATGGCGACGCCGGATGTGTTCGCATTCTGCTTTAGTACCACAGTTTAAGAAAAACGTGGTTCCCAGTCTCACGGAGCTGAACATATCAATCGGTGGCAATTTGTAAGGATCGAGAAGGGAATCTGAGGAAAGAATGGGTCGCAACGTAACACCTTCCCCTGATTTCGAAGCTTTTTAAGGAAAATAAGAAAACGCGAAGGAAAGGGTAGGACCGTGGCGTGCGCACGCGGCATATATGTGTGGTTTGTTCGTCAAGTTTCATGGCGGCACACGCGGGGACTCTCACCGACATGAAAACTCGCAGCGACTGCGCCGAATTAGCTGAAATTCGCCAGAGTCATGAGGCGAACACACGCTTTTCACCGTGCATACCTGGATGTCCTTCACCGACGGACTCCGATGTGAAGAGAAAACTGGTGTCCTGCTGTAGCTCGGGCGGCGTGTGCCCGTTCGCGTATCCATTCATGTGGTGAGCGGTCTCCGGCATTTTCCTTCTTTTCGCGGTCGTCGCTAAGGTTTTTAATCTTTCTTGCCTGCGCTTAAATGCTCCGGCCACGTGTTGCGACCCCTTCGATGCGTGCTGCTAGTTTCGCGCCGCTAAAAATTAACGAGAAACGAGGGAGTTTCAGTCTGATCTCCAACACCCTACTTTGGTTTCGTACGAGCGAACCCTACACCAGCACAACACAGAATGTAATAGCCAGGACGACCACGGAGCAAACGCACTATGGTACAGTGTGGAAAGTAAAAGAGACCCCCCGCTCTCTGGTGGCCGTTATTTATAACCTCGGACCGTCGCTCCTTCGTTCGGCTAATCTCGAGTCACGTGATGTTTAATCACGTGGAGATGACGGCTGGCGCGGTATTCGATTAGATTCGGATTAATGTTTCTCTTCCCTAAAATCTATTAATACTTCCTCCACGTGTCTGGCGCCCCTGTACAAAAATTTCGCCTTTCATTCAGATATCGCATTTTTTTTTTAACTTGTTTAGAACTACTTGCAGACTAATTGTAATTGCACGGAACTAATATTTCTGTTTAGGGTGAGGCGTACCTATTATCGCCTAAAAAAGTTAGATTCGCTGTTTATCGAATAATAACTAATATTTTTGAATGCGCTTTGTGTCAAATTAAAGAAAAATTATGTATGTCTCGCGTAGCATAAATTAAAATCATTGAAACCCATACGTTTTTAATTTGGACTTTAAAAGACGTAAGACATGCGAAAATCGGGATCTGATAAAAGTGTTTCTAATATCGCCTACTTAAGAAATATTGACTAATTCATGTATACATTAGATTTTACAGTAATTTTCGCATGCGATTTTATTGTATCTCGCTATATAATGATTTCTTATTACATTTTTCATTAATATTAGATATAAAAAATGTTTTTATCATAAGAACGTAGAAATTCAATGTTTAAAATATACAGTTGTTAAAAATCGCAAAAAGGAAATAGGCACTGAGCTTTCACCGTGTGCTTTGTGGGACTTATCGTTAATGATAAATTTCATTGTTTTGGACGAACTAAGTAAACTTTTGTTATCAAATTTATTCCTTTCGCTGCTTATTCTTAATTTTTCTTCTTGTTCAGCATCTTTTCTATATATTCCTAATTTTTTTTTAAACAGCTTTCCATCCTAATGAAGAGTATTTATAAACCAAAACACTCATGTGAATGTGAAATCTATCATACGAACCTTTATCGGCTGAAAAGTATCCGTCACTGATACGGCGTCTTGATTCTTGAGAAAATTCTTTGTATTTGAACGGAAAACTTTCGAAATACGACTTGGTAGTTGTTGTGTGTTGAACTTTGAACTTCGAGTTCAAACAGACTTCAACTATTATCAGAATTCTCGTAAATACACTTCCCGCGGTTCTCTTAAAAGAACAGAGTTTATACTGAGCAGCTGTGTCGCGTCAGTCAGACTTTTATATGTTGTACATCGTCTCCCCCCATAAACATAAACAATCCGGGGTGGGGTTGATCTGTGGCAGTGCACGCTGCAAGAAATGCATGCATCAATCGCGAAAGTTACTGATGCAAACAGAGAATACTATAGAATAAAATAATGGAGCGATAAGAAATTTTTCTTTGCACATTCTCCTGATGCATTCCAATGGAATGGGGGTCTCGCATGTGATCAGTAAGGGTGGGTGCTAAAAACGGAAAACAAATTGCGAGAATTGATAAATGAGAAATGATCAGTCATGCATTTGCGGCAGTCTTTACTGTACGCTTGTTTCGTTAATAAAGCGTCTATGGGAGATACGGGTGAGTGTGTAGCCCTGTGCAATATGGTTATTGTACAGTACGTAACGAAACTGAATCCTGCGTTCCAAAGTAAATGAATATTTTTCGGCTTCATATTGATTATGTAATATATATGTAATGCAACTTTTGTTAGAAAAGTTTTTTCATACAGCAAGCAATTTATGTATAATTTGAAGTCGTCAAGTTAAGTGCTTTGTCTAGTACACGTCAGAAATTGGCTATAAGGTAACAAATTAAAGGTGTTTATTTGCTTGCGTAATAACTTTAAAAAGATATGCATGCGTAGAAATAAATGGAAGAAAGATATTTCAGTGAACTGAATGGTGCTAATTACACGTTTCTTATTCTTATCGCTGGTATCTCCGAATATAGAATTAGACAAAAAATGGATTCCCTACTACAGATTGCTTAGGTGTGTTCATTACACTCTATATTTCGGTTGTGTATTTTTACATGTTTTGAATAGCTTATCTGCATTCGCTTCATAAATGAATAGTAAGAACGACGCATTAAACAGCTTAGATTCTAAATATTGTTACGAAGCAGGGCTTGGCGAGTGTAGCCGGAAAAGTGTTTAAGGATAAGTTTTGTTAATTAGAAAGGCCTACGTAGGTTTGTGTACACCATGAGTGGCTATAATGTACTAATTTGTGGGTTTGCTCTAATTAAGGTCCTCTAGAGGAATGAGGTACAGAAAAATGGGTATTCACTATAAAACAAGACGATATATTCTTCATTCAAAGTGTTGTAATCAAGTTTGAACAAGAAACTGAATTATATCTCAACAGTAGACTAAATACTGTATCATAACGAAGAAGTAAGAGGTTGGAGGTGCTCGAAAGGGATTGACCCGATCGTGCTAGGGCTTGGACATAGTGACCTCAAGATTAGAACTCTTATACAAGCAAATTCCTGGTTCAGTCAGCCAGCTTTTCACGCACTGAAACTAATTCCAGAATGGCCCAAATCTCCACGCTCTCGCGGTCCTCATGTATATTACAAAAATGGGCACCCAAATTAGAGAAAGGGTACAAGGCATTGACCCTACACGTAGGAGCGCTGCGAGGGTGCCATCACAGTTTTCGGGAATTTTGTTATCTTCCGCAGACGAGAGGCGCCATGAGTTCGGTTTATCTATTCGAATAAAAGTTCTCAGGGAAAGTGCAGGTGCAGTGGCGGTTACAACATGTTAAACATGGGACCTAACCTATGTCAACAAATATGTAGAATTCATCTGGGGAGTGTGTAGGTTCAATCACAGTTGCATCAGGTGTAAAAGTTTTTGACCGTTACATTTGATAACGCATTCCCAAACGGAGAAATAGATAAAGTAATAATACCGTCGTACGTAACAATATTAAACAGATATGAAATGAGGGAATTATGGAACGCCTGTTACGTTCAATTGATTTACCATCATTACTGCTACCTGTTATTCGAAGGTAATAGTTATCCCTTGCTGCTAAAGATGATACAAGCGTGTGTAGTATATCTGATCAAAAAGACGCCCCTTTATACGACTTTTATACGAAATACGTATGGCACTGTACGTATTAATGATAAGAGCTTACTCTACCAGACACATACAAAAAAAATTTATTACTTTATTAATGTTCGTGTAGTTGCCGGTACGAATTAAAAGACGAATCAAGTGCCAGCAGAGGGTAAAAGTGTTACAAAATTCGATTACGTAGGTTGTACAATTATAAGTGGAAATGTTTTCGTGCAATTGAAATTATTGGCGAACATATAGGTGCTAGTTAAAGTAACGCATTCCACAAAAGAAATAGAAAAATGTGGACGTCGCTGTATTTTACCGCAAGAAACAATTAACGTTCCACTATCCGGAAATTTTCGTGTTTCTACGAAAGAAGTAGAAAAATGTGGACGCCGCTGTATTTTACTGCAAAAAAAACAATCAGTGTTTCACTATCCGGAAATTTTCGAGCCTGAGCTATTATTTGGCCTTATTAATTCGGATACCGAAGTTTTATTGTACCTTCAGATCGTTAAATTGGATCGACACAAATTAATTTACCGTTTAGACAAGGACTTTATTCCAAACTGCTTCATTTGGGCAAGACAGCTTCTATTAGATTGAACGGACATTCCTAAATGAGACTTTACTTTTTTCCTCTTGCAATAAAAGGCGGTGATTCATGGAAAACAACTTTCTGAACCTTGGCTTTTGCGATCGTTTTCAAATTCTGCACCTCTTAAGGGGAGTATGTATATAAAATTCCGTGCAACTTGAATGAAAATTTTTTATAATTCGTTGACAGAGTATAATGCACGACAAATATGCAAAAAGCATATGACATTTATGCACGCAAAACATGCAAATATGCGCGATATTATGCATACATATACTATATTAAGTGTTAAGTATAATATTGAGTACCAACAAACATTTTACAGTTATTATCATCTATTATACTTTGAATTACAGTAGATGACAAGCATTTTGTTCTAAGTTTGATGGCGTTAGTTGGTGGTGTTTGTCGTTAAGAATTAATTTGTGCGCCAAAAACGATCGCTCCACATCCCCTAATGTTATGGGTGCATATTTAAATTGACTCAGGCAGTGATGTGGCGTTTAAATGAGCCTTTATAAACATTAAATTTTGCGGGAGTTCGATTTGTTGAAGCACTTCTTGTGCGGTCTCAGTGGTTGCAAAACCTCTTTCTTTAAAACTTAGAACTACCTATTAACATGAAGACTAAAATTTCGCTGTCAACATTATCCGGTTATGATACAAGAGTTGATTAATAGATTAAATTAATTTATTATTGCATATGTTTTTAAACATAAATATGCAAAACATATGCATTATGCAAACAGTGCAAAGTAAAAAATATGTTTTTAGAAACCTCTAATTACGAAACATATTTCTGTCCAGGTTTCATTGTTTTACCTGTTTTCTATGAAAATATGCATGTGCATAAACATGCGCAGTCAACTAATAACATATGTATAGTACATATTTGAATAGGGTCAGTTCAAGTGGTTGAACAGTTGTTTATTGTTATCATGTAATATGTTAATCTTCTGTGTATTGAGTAATTCTGACGGCATGTGGTATTATTGCACTGTGCCTTTATCTGTGCTAATTTTTTAAGCTTTTGTTAGTTCGCGGACTTGCTGACTTTTACGTCTAACTGTTCTTTTTTTCTGATAAATGATTGTCTGCTAGAGAAATTTGCATAATTCCATGTTTAATTCAATTAAGTTTATATATGACTAAACAGTTATAGATCAAAGTAACATATATTTCTTTAATTTCGAAGTATTAAGTCTTCAATTAATTATCATGAGTAGATGAAAGTAACCAAATACGGAACTCCATTTTGTTTTTTCAATGTCGGTCTTACAAAATCAACCGATTGAAAGAAAGATTTTTATGGGTACTCAGTGGTAAATTTTACACACACGTTAAGACCATTTTTGTGTGTCTAACTTCAAAATCAGTTTTTAATTTCGAAGTAAAACTAAAATGAGATAAGGCATACTTAATATGGAATAGGTAGCCAAATATGGAACACTGACGTTAAGTCCAACAAGTTCATAGGAAACGAGCAAGCAATAGTTTTATTCTTCTTATTTTTCTTGTCTTTGGTTACAAAATTACGTTTTAAATTGATTACATTAAAAAGTAGCTACTTGCGACATGTGACCAGAGGCCGCATATTGAACATTTTAGCCATAACCCTCCACCTGGATTCTGCGAAAAGCAGTTTTCAGCAAAATAAACGTTCTGCATCTCTCGATTCAGAAATTTATGTACCTGTCGCAACGTTTGGAATTAGATAATTCCATAGTTGAACCACTATTGGGTACCCATAATTAGATTTTTATAAGGTTTATAGTACGGCATGCCTAGCTCATAAATACTTATGGACATCACAAACAGGCGTGTCAGCAACAAGAAAAAAACACAAATAGTTGTGGTAATATAATAACAAATATTCTCTGTCCCAAATAAGAGCGAACCCACGTGGCGACGAATTTTCGACCGACTTGCGCAGCTCCCACTACGGCAGACAAAGTAGGTAGGAAGTGTAAACAGGCGGTAGGACAAAGAAAAAGGACAAAGAAAGAAGATACTAGTTCATCTGGTTTTGAGAAATAGCACCATTCCATATTACGTATGCAGGATATCTCGTAACTCATAGAAGAGCTGGATATGGAGGATTCCTGAGGCGATACCGAACAACTTTTCCCTTTGGTAAAATATCGTTCGAGGCTTTGTTTTTCAATTATTAACAAAAAACAATGGTCACGTAAAGCGCGCGTAGAGCCCGCTCTCAGGGACGAAATGTCGCGTGGCGTTGGATGGTGACGTTCGGCTGGTGCCACGATCCAAACGCGTCGATATAGCAGAGAGCAAAAGTTGTATCGAGTACTGAATCAATCCAATGAAGAATAATGTCGAATTATTCGTTATTCATGAAGGCTGTACTTCCGAATGGGACCTGTTGCCGATCAACATGAAATTTGGACCGGAGGTGGGGGGCGTGGGGAGAAACCCAAATCTAAAATTTTAGGTGCGGGTATTTAATAGTTTCCGAGATATTAATTAAAAACTTTCGGTACAAAACATTGAATTCTTCATATACAGACACAACTAACACAACCGTCTTTGCTGTAGCAGCCGTCGTCGTCAAGTGTTCAGTAACTGATGACACAATAAGGATACCGCCCTCAGAATCTATAGGGTGTTCCACGCAAAATCGACTACTGTAATTTTAGTCGCCCAAGGAATGTTTCTTATTTACAATACGTATACCTTTTTCCGTAATATGTTCCATTTTAATTTCAGATGGAAAATATTTAATTGCAGTACACCGTACTTACTGTAATTTTGTATAATAGTACCACGTCAGCTTCCGATCCCCGGATAAACAGTCCGGATTGACCGTAGAATTTAAATTATCCCGCTATACGACATGCAATTCGAGCTATGGGTGTACAGTATTCCGCTGAAATACGCGACTGGCTGACTATTCAAAATACGAGAATCGCTATCCCCCTTCTTTGTTTGAAGTAGCCGCGCTGAGCGAGAGATCGCAGAACGAGAGAGAGGCGTGAAGTCGTAAATCTTTACAGTCGAGCGAACAGTGACGTTCTCTAGTAGAAGGATAGAAAATGTAATGCTCTCTCGCTTTCTGGCGTGTTATGTATATAGTACTTCGCTGAAATAGGCGACTGGCTCGGGACCGGTCCGTTGCTTGTATCGGATAGGTCTACTATTTCGGCTTGGCTTTAATTTTGCATCTTGCAGATGGCAAGCAATTCTACGAAATAATTTGTCTAAAGAATAATCTGTTCCCGAGATGCGTGCCATAAACCTTGCCAAAAATTCCCAACGTATTGTTCCGCGTCGGACGGAACATCTTGTCTTCCTGTTCCGGAAGGAAGTCTGCAAGCGACTTCAATCGCTTAGTGTTAAAATGAGAGAGCATGCATATTCTATCCTCTAAAGTATAACATTTCACCTCGACGGAAGCCTTTATGGTTTGCCGTTATCCCGAGCTCCTCGCTCGTTGACCGTGTTTGCTTTCGACACCTTGGAGATTAAAGCCAAGCCGAAATAGTAGACCTATCCGATACAAGCAACGGACCGGTCCCGAGTCAGTTGCTTATTTCAGCGAAGTACTGTACTATTTACAGGAAAAATAGGATATTAGTTAGGTTTGTGCATATAATTTTGCCGGCCGCCGGCAACGCTTAGACAGTGGTCGCCCCATCGAAATTGTTTGCTGCAAACTGTTAACACTTAGGCCAGTATACCTGAAGCCATATTGCAGGTAGAGAACATCCCTTGCGCGTCAGAAGTTACAGTAACCGATTTTGTGTGGATCACCCTATAGATTCTGAGGGCGGTATCCTTATTGTGTCATCAGCTACTGAACACTTGACGACGACGGCTGCTACAGCAAAGACGGTTGTGTTAGTTGTGTCTGTATATGCAGAATTCAATGTATTGTACGAAAGTTTTTAATTAATATCTCGGAAACTATTAAATACCCGCACCTAAAATTTTAGATTTTGGTTTCTCCCCCTGCCCCCCCCACCACCCCTCCAAATTTCATGTAGATCGGAAACAGGTCCCATTCGGAAGAATATCCTTCATGAATACCGAATAAAAACGTTACACTGACGCGTCTATACACATTCATTGCATTTCATTTGCAACATTTTAGAGGGCGACGCATACATAATCTTGTTACGTATGCATGCAACGAATCTCCTGAAGAAAAAGAATTCGATCGCTTTTAATCTTTTTAGAACGGGTACACGTAATCATAGAGGGGCGCGATACAATGTCACCGACACAGCCGAATATGAGATACGCGTGAATAGCTCGTGAGCATTCGTTTTGCAATTAAGTGATTTTTCTTTTGTAGAGTTAAGTAACTTTTGAAACTTGAACCACGCGCTGCAACTAATTTCTATGGTGACGATTCCTCGACTGCCCTTGGATATTCGCATTTTGTACCATGTATTAATTTCTATTCTCATTAGAAAATTTGTGTTCCAGTTTAAATCCTTCCGAACTTTATTCTCATATTTAGTGTAATTACTAAAATATAATAAAAATTTAATATACAAATAGGAATTACATACTATACATATGTTCAGTTACATTTTGTAATATTTTACAAAACATTGGCAAAATGCAAGATAATTATGTCGTAAGAAGTACTCAACACATAAGGCCTTCTTTAAATTAATGACATATACACACGCTTTATAGAAAAGATTCTCAATTTCTGTAAAGTATATATGAAACACGATCTGTAACTGCAATACGTAAGAGCCGGAAAGGTTTGATTCCTGAGGTGACTCTGAGCAACTTCTTCCTTTGCTAAAACTTTGTTTAAGGCCTTGTTTTTTAACTGTTAACGAAAAACACTGATCAATCCAAGCGCGCGTGAAGCCTGTGCTTAACGGCGAGGGAGTTCAAGACCGCGGTCCAGCGTATCACAATCTTCTCTCGGCTGAGTGCGCGCTCTCTGCACACACGGATTGATCAGTGTTTTTCGTTAACAATTAAAAAACAAAGACTTAAACAGAGTTTTGGCAAAGGAAACAGTTGCACAGAGTCACCTCAGGAATCAACCATTCTCGGCTCTTGCAGGAGTTCTGGGGCACCCTATATAAAATTTTTGGCATAATTCTTAACTTAAAATCTGAAAAATTAAACGATAAAATCGTACGTTTTCTAAATACGATTTTTGTACTTTTAATAGGGGAGAATATCAGAATATGGTCGGGTGTTGTAATCTGGATAAGGTGCTTATTTCTCCAGTAAGTCTTGCAATATGTGCGGTACTGAAATAAATACAACAATTAGCGTCTTTTAACATCATCCGGCAGAGTTGGTGTGATTGACATGTTTACTTTAGCTAAAAAGCGAAAGTGTCTGTTTTTGTTCAACTAAAAAGTTTCTCACGGTACAAGTCATTCATTCTTTTTCTGATACTAATTGACAAATGTAATGTACTAGTTGCAAAGACATAATTAGTCGTAAGGCTGAGCTTCAAAATACCGTATTTAGTGACTTGGAAATATCCCTGACAGCCAGGATAGACAGATCAACACGTTGTCCTGGCCAAAATCGAGCCGAGTTTCGCCGTCGACATGTAGCTCCACATTAAAAGCCTAATTTGTCTAAGCGAAGTGGGTATTGTTCTCCTACGGCTTTGAGAAGAAGCCGAAAGTTCGATAGCCCTGATTCAAACAGTTCAAGTTGGCTGCGTTTCGGTAACCAACGAAACGCTGCGATCAGTTGATCGCCATTAAGCTTTGAATGTGGCGCTGCATATCAACAGCGAGACTCGGCTTGATTTTAGCCGATGTTGCTACCATTGGTCTCGCTAGTGGCAACCTATACAGGGTGTAACGTAAAAGGTGTAGGAGCCGGAAATGGGGGATTCCTGAGGCGAAACTGAACAACATTTTCCTTTGCCAAAATGTCGGCTGAGGCTTTGTTTTTGAATTGTTAACGAAAAACACTGGCCATTCAGAGCGCGCGTAGAGCCCGCGCTCAGGGACGGTCCACGGCGCATCGTGCTAGGTAGCGACGTTCGACCGGCGCCCCGAATAGTACGCGCCGGTATAGCACGAAGCAAAAGTTAACATCGAATTATTCATTATTAATTAAAATATAAATGAAATTAATTTGCCGTTATCAATTGAAGAAAAAAGTATTAGAACGGACTAACTAACGTGTCTATGCAGTACAACGTACGTTAAATTTTAAACAATTCGCCAACAACTAAAATTAGACTTACCCGTTTCTCCAAAAATGAACCTGCTTCGACGAAAATAGGTCACTGTGTCATCCTACCGATCCTGACCATTGCAAGTAGGTATCCCGTAGTGCAAGACAGCTGATGTTACGGCCAGGTCAGCGAACTCACTTTATTTGACAAAACCTACTACCTGCACGGCAACTATCACTGGGTTATTCTACCGATCCTGGCCACTCGAAGAACAAACACATGGTGCACAAGAGCCGATGTCTCGGTTGGAACAGTGAAAGAACTTCGTTACACAAAATCTCCATCATTGCACGATCACTGTCACTTTGCTCTTCAAGATTTGAATTTACGAAATAAGTTGTTCCCACGTATGAATAATTGGTTGCCCCGAAAGGGGCCGATTGTTTATAACTTTGAAAGGGCTCGATATGACCGATGCTACTGCTAAATACACTTTTCCATGTTCGGAAATTTTGTTGTCTTGTTCCCGGGCGGGTAGTAACTCACGAGCTTTGCGTCTTAGAAGTTAACTCCTATTTTATTCAAAGTAAAAACAGTAATTACAGTTTCGGAGAGATCTTTACTGCTGGGCGTTCGGACTAATTCTGTCTTGAGAAATTGAGACGCGCTTTGCAACGGTGGACAAGGGGCTGTTCGAAGAATGTTATAAGGGAGAGTTACGGGTCGTCGCGGGGAGCGCGCTTTATGGTGAAAAGGCCCTTGAGGCCCACGTGCTGGCCAGCAGAGTTTTTCGGTTCCCAGGAACCACGGCCGTGGCGAATTTAATGAAGACACTTTCTAGTCGCTGGGAAAGCGCTGCGGACAGTTCAAGACACTGTTAGATGTCTTTTACTACATCCTTTGTAATGCTATACCTTTTCCGGCGACTGGAAAATGTCTTCGCTAAGTTCATCACGGCCGAGTTTCCTGGGAACCGAAAAACTCTGCTGGCCAGCACGTGGGCCTCAAGGGCTTTTTCACCATAAAGCGCGCTCCCCGCGACGACCCGTAACTCTCCCTTATAACATTCTTCGAACAGCCCCTTGTCCACCGTTGCAAAGCGCGTCTCAATTTCTCAAGACAGAATTAGTCCGAACGCCCAGCAGTAAAGATCTCTCCGAAACTGTAATTACTGTTTTTACTTTGAATAAAATAGGAGTTAACTTCTAAGACGCAAAGCTCGTGAGTTACTACCCGCCCGGGAACAAGACAACAAAATTTCCGAACATGGAAAAGTGTATTTAGCAGTAGCATCGGTCATATCGAGCCCTTTCAAAGTTATAAACAATCGGCCCCTTTCGGGGCAACCAATTATTCATACGTGGGAACAACTTATTTCGTAAATTCAAATCTTGAAGAGCAAAGTGACAGTGATCGTGCAATGATGGAGATTTTGTGTAACGAAGTTCTTTCACTGTTCCAACCGAGACATCGGCTCTTGTGCACCATGTGTTTGTTCTTCGAGTGGCCAGGATCGGTAGAATAACCCAGTGATAGTTGCCGTGCAGGTAGTAGGTTTTGTCAAATAAAGTGAGTTCGCTGACCTGGCCGTAACATCAGCTGTCTTGCACTACGGGATACCTACTTGCAATGGTCAGGATCGGTAGGATGACACAGTGACCTATTTTCGTCGAAGCAGGTTCATTTTTGGAGAAACGGGTAAGTCTAATTTTAGTTGTTGGCGAATTGTTTAAAATTTAACGTACGTTGTACTGCATAGACACGTTAGTTAGTCCGTTCTAATACTTTTTTCTTCAATTGATAACGGCAAATTAATTTCATTTATATTTTAATTAATAATGAATAATTCGATGTTAACTTTTGCTTCGTGCTATACCGGCGCGTACTATTCGGGGCGCCGGTCGAACGTCGCTACCTAGCACGATGCGCCGTGGACCGTCCCTGAGCGCGGGCTCTACGCGCGCTCTGAATGGCCAGTGTTTTTCGTTAACAATTCAAAAACAAAGCCTCAGCCGACATTTTGGCAAAGGAAAATGTTGTTCAGTTTCGCCTCAGGAATCCCCCATTTCCGGCTCCTACACCTTTTACGTTACACCCTGTATGTATAGTAGCTATTAGGGATCTTTCCCACGCCGACACTTTTAGATTATTTTGGAAAAAGGCAGAAGGTGGCAATACGGACCATGGTCTTTATTTGTGATTCCTGTCAGGATTTCTAAGAAACTTTCATTAAATATCAAATTTACATTGAATTGCATTAATTAATCGCAATTATATGAAAAAAAGACCATACAATTATTTATTTCCTATTGCTTTTCTATGTAATTACTAGGCATATAAGAAAAGCTTGTTTTAAAGTTAAAGTGCAAAAATAAAAAAAAACAACTACTTATTATGCGTTTTTTTACCTTTTCTGATCCATATTATCGTTCCAATTTTTGAAACCGAGTTTTGACAAAGTTTGGCGAAAGTGCGACCGCTTCAAAATAGTTGAATTTTCATGCTCGAAGAGTACTGATACATTATTTCAGATCTATAAGCTACTATTTGCAACTTTCATTCACGAAATTTGTATACCTTTATACATGTTTTCTTCGGAACAAAAAAAGTGGACCACATTTTTAACTTCTCCCCCAAAATCTACTAAATTGGAATATTTGCTTCCTTCCATAAGTGGGTGAAATATACTAACTCTGAAATTGTACTTATTGCATCATAAGATGTCAATACACCGATGTTGATTCTTTGGTTTATATTTATCGTCGTGAACATTTCTAACCGAGATATTATATCGAAAGCATGATTCAGTAATTTCATTCCCCGGTATACAAACATTACATGAGAGATAGCACGAAGAACTATGAAATACATTGCACAAGAATTGGCAACTTAAAATAGGAATGATTACAAATGGTGAAAAGTAAAAGTATTTTTACCAATTTTTATGCAAGCAATTATTTATACATAAAAAAGTACATTTAATATTGTAATACTGATAATGGGAAGAAAGTTTACTAGTCCACGATAAAATAATCACAGCACATGTGTTAGCCTTTATCTTTGACACACATTGCAACATTTAATCAACGTAAGAAAAAATTAAAATGAATCTTACCTTAGACCCTTGATACACAGTGCGTCCGATAATTTTTTTGTATGATATTTCGAGTTGCATTTCTCATATACGATTATTCATGTTTGGCCTTTTTCATATTTTACATTACACTTCTATAAGTGCAGAGATTTACAAATTACAATTGTATCGAAATTAGTGGAGGCCTCTGCATTATTTAGAAATAAGTTAAGCCTGGTTTTATTAATATATATAGGTAATATAAATTACATATTTGCAATTTCTAAGAGTCAGCATTCTGCATATGGTTAAAAACACATTCATTCATAACTATATTTTTGGATTTCCATTCTAAAAGTTATTTCGTTCGAGTAAAATGCAATTGATAACTGCAGAAACTTTTTTGATTGAAATGAGAACAGATTTTTTAAATAATAATTTAAAGAAATACTCAGAATACTATAAACCGAACAAAATCAAAAGCATCAGCAATTTAATAATAAATGGAAAAGGTATTTTAGGAAGCGTTGTTCATATACTTTGTTGAAGAGTACCACTGCATCGGACCATGATACAGTGTGCTCAGATTCTAGAGAAACATTGTTTCATATGAACTGCAACAAGCACGATCACTCCGATCAGCATCTTTCGACAGTGAATGCGAGCAACGTAATCGCGCCACTTGTCACACAGGATGCTTTCGCCCGCCAGTAGACATGAATGAAGTGCCGCCGCCTAAACGTCTGGAGCTCTTATCCTGTGCAATCCCATGTAAAAATTTCGGGCGATATACAGGGTGATTCGCCCGCCAAGAAACTTGAAAGAAGTGCCACCGCCTAAATGTCTGGAACTCTTATCCTATGCAGTCCCATGTAAAAATTTCGGGCGACGTATTGTGTCCTTTTCTGTTTCTCGCTTTCATTTGGAAAGAACACTTAGTCGTTTGTTCTGCGGTAACCTAAACAACTGGCGATCGACAGAGTCATTATGTCAAGCGATAGAGAGGAACAGAAAAGGACAAAATATGTCGCCTGAAATTTGTCCATAGGGTTGCATGGGATAAGAGTTCCAGACGTTTAGACGGCGGCACTTCTTTCAAGTCTCCTGACGGGCGAATCACCCTGTACCTTGTCCTTTTCTGTTTCTCGCTATCACTTGACATAGTAACTCTGTCGATCGCTAGTTGTTTAGGTTACTGCGGGGCAGACGAGTAAGTGTTTGTGTCAAGTGAAAGCGAGAAACAGAGAAGGACACAATACGTCGCCCGAAATTTTTACGTAGAATTGCATGGGATAAGAGTTTCAGACGTTTAAGCGGCAGTACTTCTTTCTAGTGTACTGACAGGCGAATCACCCCGTACAAAGAGTTAAAAGAAATTCTTCGACGCCGAAGAGCAAAATGTGGCTCCCCTGGAAGTGAGGCCCTAGCTTGCGCCGGGTAAATGCGGCCCTGAATTCACTGTTCGCAGCGTACATCTCTGATAGCTAGACTGTTTAGACAAGATTTTGCTAAAGCTTGCTACAAAGTTTTGTTGACAAAATAGCCAAAAATTCGATACAATATTTCCCTGATAGTCAAGTCAGGCAGGTCAACACGTTGAACCGACCGTAGTTGAATCAAGTTTCGCCGTCGACATGCAGCGCCACATTAAAAGTCTAATGGCGACCAACTTTTCGCAGCGTACGTTATATCAAACTCGCAATTTTGGTATGAGAGAAGCCATTCTCCTATGTTCTCCTGCGGCCCTAAGGGAAAGCCAGCACAAACGCTGCGATCAAGTTGGGTCGCCATTTGGGTTTTAATACGGCGCTGCATGTCGACTGCCAAACCTGGGTCAATTTTGGCCGGTGTTGCTGCCATTAGTCTCGCTAATGACAACACCTAATGGATATTAAGGCACGTGTATTTAACGAGTATTCAAACACGATTTTCTCGAAAACAAGGCATCCTGTGAAGAAATTGTACTCTTGATTTTCGGCTTATGGTCTGCCATAGAATCTCCTTGATCCCATTTCTACCGTGAATTACGAACCACTTTGTATAAAAGAAGACGATATTACAAGATAGTGGTTTGTTTTTGTTAACTCACACGGTTATTGAAGATCACCAGTATTAATATGCGCAATAAACATACATATGGTTGAAAATTTTCAAGGATTTCTGAAATTATGATTTTGTTACGCTCCTATGTTTTATTTATTGGTTCTATCTTAAATGGGGGAATCTCTGCTCTATTAAACTTAGACGTGATAATTTAAAAATGGTATCAGTGAGGACTTATCATTGATGTACTGTTTCGTCTTTTTTCTTATGATATAAGAGTATCGGTCGTTTACGTTGTACGGTAGATTGTATGGTTCACCGAGTGTGAATTAAGCATGCGCATTTCTGACGCAATTTTTATAGCAAACGAAAGATACTTCTGAATAAATGAATCGTTAAAATAACAACCAATTTAAATGTCTTCGATAGGTATAAAGTTTTTCACCACTTTCTTACGAATTAACTTCGTTCATTTATCTCTACTGAACTGACCATTTTAAACGACATTTGTCCATATATACATGTAATCGATAAGTTTTTATAAATATCCATTTTTTTTTGGATACTAATTCAAATAGTTATACATTATAACATATGTATGTTTGCAATAATGTTGCAATATGTAGTACTGCGTGTATATGACGTGTATATGATTATTAAATATTTCTTATTGCGATACTGTAATTTGTTGACTTACTTATTTTTGAATGTTATATTTGTTAATTGAAAATCGAATTAATAATTACTAATATGTCAGATGTTGCGTAACAATTAATTTATAGCATAATACAAAAATGTATCAAAAAGTACATGTTACCTCAAACAGCAAACAAAATTCACCGTATACTTGTAAATACATATACATAGATTTATTGTATTTTTGTCACATTTCCCTCCTGCTTGGGCAAAACTGAAGATATCGCATTTAGTTTCTTATGTTTTACAATTAATACATATTTAAATTTTATAATTAAAGGGTTAGACTAGCATGACAGTGTCAAACGCAGCCACTTATTAGAGGTGGATTGTAAAAAGACTAAACGTTCAATTAATTTGCGGTTGTTCACTTTATTTAAGCATATTAGGAGCTATAAAACAAGCAATTATAAATTCTTCCTTTCTTGCAGTAGGGGAATGGGAGGCAAAACCGGGTACTTAATGTATTTTTCCTGTTAAAGCAGAAATTAAATGGCAAACATGAATTTAGACACCGCCATAAATTTGTATTGGACCTTGCAGAATAAGAAAATGAGAGTCGTTTTTTGATAAAATTGTTTTTCTGATAGATACTTAAGATTTTCCGGAAGTACGCAAGTACCCGGTTTTACCCTATAGGTGTGGGGTTAGCTCATTCAGTTTATTACCTTATTTTGCCTTCCGCATCAATTTATTTTACTTCATTTACAAAAGAGAAATTACAAGTACATGCCTCGTTGCATTCCTCAGGGCATGCGTCAGTTTTATGTAAGCGGTTTTGCCCCAAATGAGGTAAAATTTATGAAACATTAAATATCTCGACTTAAACGTGCAATAAAAATCGGTCGAAGCGCCAAAATACTGTACAAGAACTGCGAAATACAACTCAGTAATGATCATAACAGGTTGTTTAAGATCAGGTGGAAAAAGGAAGTCAGTTCACTGATACAAGACTGAAACTTTTCAACTCGAAATTTTTAAACTCTCCTGGAAGAAAAACTAAAACATTTTCTGTCCCGCAATTGAACACATATCGTTGTGAGGTCCACCTGAATGTAACACTATACGTGGACTGCATATCGCAGCTCTTATTTTAGAAAAATAATGGTACTCAGTTTGATCCGCTTTTACCCCACATTCCTCTACGCAAAACAATGTACTTCAGAACTCAGTTTTGGATTATGCGAAACCAAAAGGCAAAATCTGTTTCAATAAATATACTTTAATACCTTGGCATAAATGAACGATTTTACACAAAACCTTTTTTTATAGAATTTACAAACAAATTTGTAGGAAGTTTTAACCAGAAAATGGACGCTTTTGCCTTGAATACTACGCCATTTCGTGAATTTAAAAAGGAATGGCTCCGTTTATGCTTGAGTATTGAAGCATATTTAATGATAAAACTTTGTTTTTTTTTGTGTCATACATAAATAATCCAAAACGGAGTTTTATGATACACCCTATTGATCTACTGCAAAAAGGACCATCAGCCCGGCGCCCTGTTGCTACGTATTTTGTAATACTTTCTTAATGTTGATTATTGTTATTTGTAGTCCATAGTATTATAAAACAAAGTGCAATACCGCAAAATGATTGGATGCTTAGTTCTTGTATAATCTGCATCCGAAGACTAGCTGCTTTTTTGGGCCGCCATAGTAGTGTAACCCCTTAATATCTTGTAGAAGGACAACGAACTGATATTTCTTTCATATAGCATTCTCAGAAGATAGATTAATATGATATTTATCGTATTACATCCGGCAGATATAATCTGTTATACATGATTACGATAAGCTGTAGTAATAATTTACTTATCTTTTGTTGTATACAATCGAAATAAAAAGCTTTTAGTCCTTGGTCCGTAGTTTCACATTATTGCCATCAAGATGAAGCACCTAATATGATCTTAAAGTTCAATTACCTCATATTTATACCCTAGTACGTATTTGTACCATCGCCTCTAATGAATGTTCAGAAATCCCTGCGCAAGTTATGGCATATTCAAACTACATTTTAATCAAGTTTTAGAACTGGTATGACGTAAAGATAATATTGATAATGTGCGTTGTAGAATGGTTGTTAGAAAATTTCTTATGCGCACCCAGTATGCTTATTACATAATAAATAGTATAGTTTCGGTATCATCCGTCCAATTTTCAATTCACTGTTTTATACAAAGATTGACGCATTTCAGATTTACCATTTCGAAAAGCATTTAAATATTTACAATGAGGGACCCAGCTTCAATCACTTTGACCTTGAAATATGTTGTCAAGGGCATCATTTTGAACAACTTTCTCCTATGCATGTTACCGTCGCTCGGCTTTAGTTTCCGAGATATTTGTAAATAACTTTTGTCAAACTTAAATCATGAGTACACTTCATTTGGCGTAAGCGGTCGCTTATGTTATAGAAATCAACGTTTTGAATAACTTTTTCCTACGCATCTAACCGACGGTCGGCCTTAATTTTCAAGGTATTAGCAAAAAACTATCGTTACCACTACACTGAATTCCATCTACAATTGTGAATCTGTCGTAGCTCATGCGTCTATACTGCTTGCTGCTAACCCAAACGTGTACGTCATGAACGATCCCAAGGTCCTCGCTGAGAAGACAATCACAATAGACGATAAAAGTATTCTAGTTTTTGGTGTCTTTTTCTAAAAATGTCAAATTAAGGTTTATTGGAAGATGTGGATAACATAGTACACATAATTTTGCCAAACCTAATTTGTACCTGTACCTTACAATCAAAGTTAGGTTTGGAGCTAGTTGTTTTAGCAGCGGCATGAGCCGGCCACCTATGTCGTAACTTCTAAAAAACCTTGATTTGACATTTTTAGAAAGCAACAAAAAAAGAGGAGTATTTCTATCGCCTCTACTGGTTTATCTGTCGTTTTAGTGATAAAATGAAGCTATTAAAATCAAAAATACCCCGATAGCCAAGTCAGGCAGGTTACACGTTGCATCGGCCAAAGTTGAGCCATGTTTGGCCGTCGACATGCAGCGCCACATTAAAACCTAAATGGCGATCAACTATTCGCAGCGTACGGTGTATCGAATTGGTGGCTCGCCATTTTGGGGTTCGTGCACAGAGAAATTCGCCCAAGTGAAGTGGGTATGAAGGAAGACGTTCTCCTATGTTCTCTTACGGCTTTGAGAAAAAGTTGCCAGTTCTTGGTTCACAACTAATGAAACGCTGCGATCAGTTGATCGCCATTTACGTTTTAATGTGGCGCTGCATGTTGACAGCGAAACTCGGTTCGATTTTGGCCGGTGTTGCTGCCATTAGTCTCGCTAATGGCAACCTAGTGGCTACTAGGGTATATTGAAATAATCCAAATTGAGGAAAGCCGTTAAATTGCGTAACTACCAAAGTTTTTCGCAAACATCTCGAAAACCAAAGACAACATATTTCAAGTTTAATGTAATTGAAGCTGGGTCCTTTATTGTCAATATTTGCCCCAAAAAACTAATTTTGTGTTTGTTTCCTATAAAATTGCGCTTAATTGCAATGTACCATATTTGGATACCTATTCCATATTAGACATACCTGTACTTTATCCCATTTTAATTTTATTTCAAAACTGGAAATTGAGCATTACGTTAGAAAGACAAAAGTGGCCTTAAAGTGTGCGTAAATGTATGAATGAGTGCTGAATACCCATCTGATGGGCTGATTTCATAAACAATGACATGAGAAAGACAAAATAGTATTCCCTCTTTGGTAACTTTTTTCTAATAGTAAAACTAATGTTATTCCACAAATTGGAACGAAAGCTCTGCATTAAGGTTACTAAAATAACTAATTGTATTCAAAATTGTTGAATTCTTTACTTTGTTAAGTGCGAAGACCCAGAGGAAATGAAAGTCAGTAGAAAACATGTATGTATTTGGCTATTGACTTTGAATTAGTACCTATTGGTGTAAGGAAAAATATGTTAAATATATTTAAATTACTATTGAAATATTAGTTTCAATGACAATGAAACTATATTTTATGTGCAAATATTTAACGGAATGTCTAACGTTTTTTCCAAGTGAATCTACTTCGTGTTCCTCTAAAAATACAGTGCACGTCGAAAAGCTTCGAATATTTTGTTGGCAAAATATTCTTGCAGTCTGTTCTGTATTCTTTACAAAGTAAATGAGCTAGATACAGAAAAATTCATCTTTTTATTCACGTTAAAATACATGCGTCCACGCTGACGCAAAAAGAACGTATTTTACTTTAAAATTTGAACAGTTGCGTGGGTTTTGTTGAAAGGCTTATTGAATTTTTAACTTGGATGGCAAGTACCTAACATCGTGAATGGCATTTTATTATTATGTGTGTACTTTTGAAAAGAAGCTTGCCGAATGTGATGTACTTAAAATGCCTGGTTCTATATTTTACCTGCTGTATAATAGTATGTTTGTTCATATGTCAGGATGAAATTGCTACTTTTATTCATTGCTTGAATGGTATTGTATTAAAAAAATAATTAAACAAATGTTAGCCAAATTTCAATGGATACATTTTATTGAACAGCAGACAAACTGTATTATAACAATTTACTTTTTTTTATTACTGAAAAAGGCACTACAATATTTGCTGTAAGCGTAGCCAATGATGCAATCCATAGAATGCATTTGAAATATTAATGCAATGATAATAAAAAAATGGTCTCTACTGTTTGTCTCTCAAAAAGTTTAAACAGAAAAGCGTGCTCGTATGTACTAGAACACCATACAAGTTATTCAAATTTTACATATTTTTATAGAGGTAAATGATAATAAAATGAAAAATATTGATCAAAATGTGATTAATACGGAAGAAAGATTGTTTGCGAGCCCCTTTTCTATTGACATAGGAAAATAGCAATTGAAATAATTCCAATGTTTACAGCTTTCGTAAACGTTATGTAAGTTACCATTTATTTGTACATGTACATATTATGTAAATCAGCGGAATGTATAAAACATACCTGTATGTTTGTATGTAGAAAGACATGCAATAGTAGTGTTAATATAAGTAAGTGTAAATAATATGATAAATCTAATTTCTTCAAATAATTCTTTCCGTCAGTAACAATTGCTTGTTACAAATTGATCGACATACAGGGTGTTCCACGTAACATCGTTCTCGATTTTGCAAGTACTTGCGATAATGTGACAAAAAAATATTTTAAATAAAAGTTGATCAGTTTTCGATTAGCTATACATTGCAATAAAAAAAGTTCGAAATTTCTTTTCCTTTTTATTATTGTCAAGGCCACGTTCACTTTTAAAAAATGGCATTTTGTATTTTTGACTTAACAGTATTATAGTCCGTATTAAAACGAATTTAACAACTTAGTAAACCATGACCTTCGGATGACCTTGAAGACACAGACAGGAAACTCTAAATGGATTGCTTTTGTTTTTCTTTTAAAATACTACACAAGTTCGTAAATTTTTTTTCAATATTGTAGAATGTTTGTGCAGATAGATGGTGCCTCTCTGGGTATTTTGCAGCATACAAATTTGCTGCTGCACGTGCATTTCTTTTACATTCGCCAAGTAGTAGCAACATATCAATCTTTTCACTGTTAGAATACATTTCTTACAAGTTAATATTAATCTACGGTTTACTCTCGTGACAGATCAAGACTAAACAGAAGAACTGTCTTAAGCTCTAGTCACAAACTACCTTACTAGCTAAGCCATCACATGTTGACGTCTTTCCTTGTTGCAAATTGTCGACAGTTCGCAGACAAGTTCGCAGACAAGCTCGTAGACATACCCGTAGATAAATTTCTAGTAATACAACATTTAGCCGAGGTTCCTGAATTGAATGTAATTTCTAGTCTCAACAATAAACACAAGTTATTATCACCCATCCAGGCAGATTGTCATTTTTTGTTAAAATTTTCATTTCTTTGCCTTCAAGGTCATCCGAAGGTCATGGTATACTAGGTCGTTGAATTCGTCTTGAAAGGGGCTATAATACTATTAAGTCAAAATGTAGAAAGTGACATTAAAAAAAATGAAGGTGGCCTTGACCATAATAAAAAAATGTCAAACTTTCTTTATTGCAATATATAGCCAATCGAAAACTGATCGACTTTTGATTAAAATACTGTTTTGTGAGATTATCACAAGTACTTGAAAAATCGTGAAATGTATTACGTGGGATACCCTGTATGTGTAGTATAGTGTAAGGACATATAAGTAAGTATTACATACGTATAGGTGAGTATATGAAAGTATTCCAATGTCCTTTAAAATATAATAACTTTTCTATAATTAAACCAATCCCTGACTTCAGCCGATTTTTGTGCGACTTTCGGTCTTATTTTACAGACATCTCAGACATTTTTTAAAGTTTCAGTATAAGTTCAGACAAAAATGTCAAAAAACATGATGTACTATTTTTTCTTGTAATTTCGGAAATTCTGATATTGTCAAAGCAAGGAAAATATGATATTTAGTGAATTAATCCTTCTATCTTCTTGCAAAACCTCAGATCGTTCGGTTCAATTATAAAAAAGTTATTTTATTGTGAATGCTGTAAACTTTCTTTTGTCCGCCACTGTATATTCTATTTACATAGGAATTTCATGTATGACAAGAAAAATGGTTTTGCTAAGAATTGATTTTCGAATAAACTGTGATAATTACGTGCATTGCTATTAACTATATTAACTATATGTATATGTGTACATACCTACTGATAAAATATTATATCTTAAGACCACCAGAGAAATATTAACCAACCAATCGCTCCAAAAATAACAAAATTTTAACAGAAATTACCAATATGAAGAAATAGGTCAAGGCCCATTCCGTGAAGTTATCGCTCCTCTGTTTTTTTGACTTAATAATTGATTAACACGTTCCATGCGTATACGCCCTACTCTGATTTTTCTGCACAAGCCATTTGGAATTTTCATTGTAACACAAAGAATTGTTTAATTGTTGTAAAGTCATCAACGTACCTAATACATGTCAAACAATACACCCTTTCCTTGATAATTATGTTGTTTGCGCTATTACAAAAATTATAAGGTACACATCAGAAGCAAAATTATTAATCGTAATGGCGTGGACCGTATACGCCTCACGCGGCCTGAACGGAAAGTAACCAAAAATCGGTCCGGTACGGAACGTGTTAAGCAAAGATTATACGTGGGCTGAACAAAAAGATCGTAGGGTATATTTGTGTAATGCTGTGACAATTTGAACTACAAAAAGTAGACATTATCACTGAAATGAAGGAGCAATTTACTGTAGTTTACAAATAAAGTCGAAGCTATTGCCAGGGTTTGCAACTATCTACACTTATCTCCTGATAAAAATAGAGTGTACGATAAGAATTAGCCACCAAACAGATTCGTAGAGCAATAGAGCTAACAATGTACATAATGTATTTATCAGCTTTTCCTAGCGAATTGGTGCTTAGAAAGAAACTCCGATAGCCACTAGATTGCCATTAGCGAGACTAATAGCAGTAACATCGGCAAAAATCAAGCCGAGTTTGGTCGTCTACATGCAGCGCCATAATCAAAGCCTAATGGCGATCAACTTTTCGCAGTGTTTTGTTGGTTGCCAAAACGCAACTCATCTTTGTCGCTATGTCTAAAGTAATGTATTTTTGTTATTATAGAAATTGTGTTTCTTTTACTTGCACGTTTGGTACAGGCGATCCTATTATTTTAGATATATAAAACTGGCGGCCATATTACCACCTCTTTATGTATGCAAATTGCAAATAAGCAAGCCTTCTGACCTTTATCGACGTTTTTTGTCTGTCGCTTAACATTTTGAAGCAATAAATTTTGCGGGAAGACTTTTTCATAGTTTCCAAATGATGTTTACTGTCATAAATGTCGGGTTTAGGTTTAATAAATTACTTTCTCTATATTTCAGACTTTTTTGCATGTAGCAAGTAGTTTGTGAGCAATTTGAACTCATCATGTTAGGTGTCCCACTTATTATATGTTACAAATTCCAAAGAAACGTATTTTCCTACTTTTTTTTACTGTTTGTATAAAGCAAATTACACTTGACTAAATCACATGGTCCTAATTGAGCATTAGTAAATATAATATTGTTAAGTATGACAATGCCTCGTACTTTGAATTAATATAATTAAAGTTCTATACATTTTTTTAAAAGCCCATTTATAAATAAAGGATCTAGTTACGTATAAAAATTTAATTTGCCTTGTTCACTGATTCAATGTTTTGTTACTTCTCTCTCTCTCTCTCTCTCTCTCTCTCTCTCTCTCTCTCTCTCTCTCTCTCTCTCTCTCAAAGTCCACTATATGATGGTGGAAAATTTCGATATGTCGATATGTTAAAGCTCTAATCTAAATACGCGAGCCATTGTAGCATGTTACAAATGAAGACCCCGCTATTGAGTAATTAGAACGCTTACGCTGATACGTTAATTGTTCAATTGTTTGTCACGCAATAAGTGCATAAATCTGAATGATACATTCATGTGTCATACTTAAAATAACGGCTACTGAAGCAACATTTGAATACAGTCAATATTTCCGCGAATAGTACAAAAAAATCATGTATAAATGTTCTAAATAGATATATGTATAAATAGTACAGACAACTATTATAAATGTAAATATCTAACGTACCGGTAAGCATAGCCTATAATTGCGCCGGTAATTATGAAAGTGGCCTAAGTCATTATCTTTCCCTTCTAGATATTTCAGGTTTTCATTCGAGTATCTTAAAAATAGCAAACGACTTTCAATCTAACGATTCAATTTTCTACTACTTTATACCAACAACTTCACATTATTTTAATTTAAATGTCTGCGATAACTACCACTTTCATAAGTACCGGCACAATTATTCTATTATGTATTTTCAATCTCCATTAGACTATTCTACGTTCCAAATAAGAGTAAACCGCGTGGCGACGAGCTTCCGACCAATCTGCACAGCGCCCACCACAACGGACAAAGTAGGTAGGAAGTGCAAGCAGGCGGTAAGACAGAAAAAAAGGACGGTCCCATGCGCGAGAGGTTTACTCTTAGCTGGAACAGAGAATAGATATTCGTCGCTCTAGACAGGATTAATTAATCAATTACCCATCTGAATACGGCGGAAGAAGACATAGCTGATTCCTGCTGGTAACGTGCAGCTTTGATTATTAGAGCAATTAACATTCACTTAAATGTGAATAGAAATCAACTGGAGACTCTATTCTGCTAGAAGAGTTCTAAAAGAATGATGCCTCGTCATTCATACGGTACGTGACCAGGAAAGTTATAGTATTCGCGCATAAAGCCGCAAGAAAGGTGGCCTGAATCAGAGGTTCAGTGACCCTTGACACTGACTCGGGTGTGCATGACACCGTGAGCACGGCGAGCAGTATAGAAGCAGCGCGAGATGAAAAATGACAGAGAAAGGGAAGAGTGGTTTGCCTTAACCTTGACCTTGCTAACTCTCCCGTCCCGTACCGCTGCGCCGCGTTCACAAAAGATACAGTACGTTCTGCATCACATTCGCCACTTTGCCTTTAGCTGCTCCAACTTTTTCTCCATTCTTCTCCCCCACCCCCCATTCATTCTCTTCTCTTCTGTCGCTCGCGTCCTTTCTCCTCGATCTCGTCGACGCTACACGTCACTGATCTCTATAGATGCATGTACATTTCGGTGGCTTTCATATGGAAACAACCGACCATGCGATCGATGCTCGACGAGGGGTCAGCTGCTCAAAATAGACGAGGAGAGGTCCTCCTAAATAATATGAAAGGAGCCTTTGCCCTGGCCAATCACCGTTTCGTCTTCGCGGCATAAGGGACGAGGGGTTGCCAGTTTCTTAATGTTATCGACTTTTCCGCCGTTGACTCTTCGTTCACCTCCTTTCCTTTCACCTTTCTTTATTTATTCCGCCAGTGAAGACTCTTGTGAGGTCAGTAGCTCTCCCTGAAAAGTCGACTTTATTTCCTTCTTGTTTTATCTTTTTTGCTCGGTTCGCATAGGTGAGTTAATTTTACTGCCAGCCATACTTATTTCAAACGGTCAAGAGCTGGCTTTCAGGTGGTCATTCATTTAAGACAGTATCACTTTTATAATTTCATATTGGTGTCATGGTTGGACTGTGATCTTGTAATGGAAAGGGAATATAATGTAGGTAGTAAAGATGACATAAATTCTGACGTCATATTTGACTAACTTCTGTAAGCAAAAAAATTGGACGGATTTTTAACACTTTCAATATTTGTTACATTTATTTCTTGTATATGGAGATTGTGAATGCAATAACATGTTTCTAATGCAATCATTTTTATTATGGGCCATTATATCAGATTAATGTATATGAAATATCGTTTTCACGAATCATACTTTAACCGCATATGGGATTGGTAAAACATCATATACTTGATCAAAGTAAACTCCAATTACATGATTTTACACATCTTTTTCTAACGATTAACAATTTTGAACATCCTACATTTATAAAATTATAATCACTTCTAGAATTGAATAATTTCTCAAATGTTGCATTCGCACTTTCTTCTTCTTTGCAAAATATTATAATTTAATAAATAATAAATATTTATATATTTATGTAGCAAAATCTCGTATTCTAATTCTTGAAGCTTTCGGGCCGTTACTTCAGACCAACAATATTGGTCTCCATCCATTTACCAACGCGGTATGTTTTTCCATTAACCTTACACATGTTTCTTCAAATTCGTTGAAAAATATCTTTGCAGTAGCTGTGAAGCAAGGTGGTTCAAAATCATGGCGAATACTTGTTCGGGTGACCGCTAAACACCAGAAAAACGACATTTCATATCCAGCAACTTAATACTTTCCTAAAGATTCAGGTTAAGTGGACTATTTGGGTATATCATATTTCTAGAATCGTGACTTATCAAACGATAAACAGTATGCCGAATCATGATGTTTCTCAATCAGCGTGCAATTTCACATTACGTTGTGTCGTATACAGAGTAACCCGCACAAAGTGGTACGAGATTTATTCCGCGAAACTAGATAACGACTAGATTTCCTTACATTTTCCAGCTCGATGTTCCACGATTATTATATGCGACTGGCAGCAGCATTACAAATAAATCCCCAGGAGAGAAAAAAGAGAGATGCCGCCCTCCACTTTTTTTCTCAATAGAATGGTACATAAACTTTTATATTTTGGCGCATTCCTCCTCGACCATAAGAATTTCACCTAGGATATCATTTTTGTTGTATGTACATAATAAGAGGTATATGCATAATAAAAAACAGTTTTAATGAAATAGACGGCGGCACATGCAGCCGAAAAGGCTACTCTTATATTTTGCATGATGAAAAAATGAGCTTCGGATAAAAATTCTTATGATTTTCATCTGTCATTTTCTCATTTTATGTAAAAAAAAAAAAAAATAGGGATGACGTTCCCTTTTCTTCTCCTGGGAGTGTAATTGCGGCTGACTGTCAGTTACATATAAGGGAACACAGAGCAATAAAATTCTAAGAGGAATGCGATCACTATCCTTAGAAGATAAAAACTGTAGCATTTTATGTGGTTCACCTTGTGTATATTACGTGTTGCGGTTTTTAAAAATATTGATAATAATAGATATGTCTTTTACCCACTGCAAGAGTAGTTTTCAATTCTTTGATCTTTCGATGAACTTTATCCTTGACATTAATCATAGAAAATGTGATCTGATGTAACGTCCAGTTCATCTTGTATTGGTCAGCCGAACCACTGTCTTTGTAGGTATCGCGATCTAACGGCTGGATTAGTAAACTGTTTGACGGATTCGGAACCTAGGTGGTAAATAGCGCCAGATGAGCTAGAGGTGTAGGTTACCTTAGGCTGAAGGTTACCTTAGATAAAAGATTATCTAAAGATTAGATGTAAAAAATGTTTTTATGATAAAAATGGAGAAATTTGATGTTTTAAATATTTTATTTTTTATTATTGCACGGACAAAATTAATTTTAGTTACAAAGCAATTTTCGTGATCCCATCATTTCATGATTGGCTATTGCCCGCAGTAGCTCCACATTTGGATGGTTTATTTTGCATTCGAATAAACTCCGATTTAAATAATTTCTAAAATACATACATCCAAATCGTTTTACGATAACACTGTCGATCGCATCAAGAAAACAGATGCTTGGACACCTTATAAAATAAATATAATAAATTAGTGAAACACATACATTACTTCAAATTATTATTTTTCATTTATTTCCAAGAGAAAGGTGGCCAGGCATGGCATCGGGAGAGAAAATCTAACGTCGATTTATTATCATCGGATTCTAAGTCGACGCCAGATTTCCTCGTCCGTTCAGTCGCGAATTAAATTATTGTTTTAATTCGCGATTAGACGGTAAATTAGTTTCAAGACAATCCCTCTGTTCTTGCAAGCGTGAATGGTGTGAACAGAATAACCACTCATTCCGAGTCGGAATTTCTTATTTGAATCCTAACTTACTCTGATAACCAAGTCAGGTAGGTCAACACGTTGACCCGGCCAAAATCGAGCCGAGTTATTCGAAGATCTTTGTGTAAAGTTTCATTTGTGACGTACCATGGTGCCGCAGTTATTGTTCTAAGAGCTTTGTTCTGAAAACGTTGCATAATATTTATATTAAATTTTTTAGCACATCCCCATAATTGGATTCCGTACGGCCTAATTGGTATTATGGCAGTTTTATATATTAGTAATTTATTGTTGAGTGAGAGTGGTGACGTTCGTCCTAGTATCCAGTATAGTTTCCTCAGTTTTATATCTAATTGTTTTCTCTTTGCTTTTAGGTGTTGATTCCACGTAACTCGCTTGTCCAGATACATACCTAAGCATTTAGCTTGTTCTTTTGTAGGTAGTATTTCATTGTTTAACCTTATTTCTCTATTTGTTATGTCTCGTTGTGAAGATAGTGGATAACATACATAGGTAAAAGTTATTCAGGTTAGTGACCTTGACAACAAATTTCAAGGACACCAACATCAGAGATGAAGAAAACTATTCTAGACAATTACCGTCATTTCTTATTTGGGTTACTTTAGTACTTTCTCGAATGTTCCATCAAGAGGCGTTGGCCTCATTTCCCAGCAACCAATGAGCGATTCCTAATTATCCCGCTGTAAAAGGAAAGATAGTAATCTTCGGTTATCTTTAGTTTCTTAAAAGCACATATGCAAAATAGGAGAATCCAAGCAAGGTCGGTTAGTTGCTCCCATGCAATCAATCCTATCCAGTCCCTTCACCTATTAGTTGTCCCGCAATTAGAGGTTTTCTTATGACAAGCAGTTGCACTATTTTCTCAAGCAACATTCTCAATTATTTTCTAATTGTGGGACAATATTTCTCAGCATTCTTGTTACTCACATCCAACTACCAAGTGTCAGGACACTGGGCCTTGCAATACATCTCTCATCTAGCAGAGCATTTACAACATCCCTGTACTCAATATGTACTTAAAATTACTCCGTCGAATAATAGAGTGAAAATATTGTAATATTACTCTAAAATAAATATAATAGTAGTTAGATTGTTTTGTACATTTGGCTCTCTCTTTGCGCAATGGATATATGGCGTGCAAGTCTTATAAAAACATATTTGCAACAAAGTATAAAACTTGTGTTAATGTAACAGAAACTACATAAAAATCGATTTAAATTATAGAAATGCATACATTGAAAACATTTTATTAGTAAACGCAAAAAAGGGAAAGCTAATGTGTTCAGAAAAAATAAGAAAATGGTATTTTCTCTAAAAAAATCGATGTTTTATTTTTCGGCGCTTGCAACGTGATAAAGAACTAATGTAACATTGTATACAGGGTGTCCCACTTTTAAATGAGCAAACTTTACCAGTATGTTCTATGAGTAGAACAAGAGAGAAATGTTATATAAACATTAGCTGTTATATAAACACAAGCTTCCTTAAAATGTTACAGAAGAAATATTAAAGCTCTGAAAATCGATTTAGACTTTTATGTTTCCATTTAAAATGCTAGACGAGAAATATCGCATCAGAATCAATTCCACATAAGAATTAGCACAAAGAACTCATCATGCATTTAGCCAAGCGAAACGAACTAAACGTCAAGTTCGAAGAGTAAGAAACTCAATCTTCCAAAGATGTCAAGCGTGTGTTCGAAACAGCCGGCTGGGAATTTTGAAATGTAAACATAAAAGTGTAAATCGAATTGGTAAGCTTTAATATTTATTCTCAAACTTTTAAATAAGGCGTTTGACAGCTTATGTTTGCATAACATTTTTTTATTTTTACTCTGAAAACAAAACTGGAACACCCTCTATAACGTGTTAAAGAAACTCGTGTAAAAAGAGACCCATGTGTATGTATCATTTACCTGATGCATAGCGTGTACCGTGTCGTTGATTTCTTGTGTGCAATTGGTAAGCAGGTTGAACACGTTGCGCCGGTCGAAATTGAGCCATGTTTGGCCCTCGACATGCAACGCCACATTACAACCTAAATGGCGATTAATTGTTCGCAGCGTACGTTGTTTCAAACTGGTGGCTCGCGATCTTGCGGTTCGTGCGAAGATAAATTCGTCCAAGTGAAGTGGGTATGAAAGAAGACGTTCTCCTATATCTTGTTTTAAACGGTTAAATATGGCTGGATTTTCGCAACCAACGAAACGCTCAGTTGATCGCCATTGAGGGTTTAATGTGGCGCTGCATGTCGACGGCCAATCTCGTCTCCATTTTGGCCGGTGTTGCTGTCATTACACTCGCTAATGGCAACCTATTATTTGTATCAAACGAGATGCCGTCCAATCAAATTGCGGCCCCACTTGCAGCACACGCTCTGGCATTGTTGGTATGTTCTGTCACCTACTAAGGCTGCCGCGTGACGTAGTATTGAAACGGAAACATCGAGATAGAAAGAGATGAAACCTACGTATCATATGCATTTATTGTCCATATGTGACATTACGCTTTTAATTGCTCCCACCATACTTGATATTAACAAATAGTTGTACAATAAGTAGGTAACATTTGACTTTCATTCCGTTAAGCGACACAATTTATAATTGTAATTTATATGTATTTATATTTATAATTAATAGTTGATTAACAGCTATGAATAAATTGTCGAGTAAAATAAAGAATAGCATCAGACAATATCGTGTAATAAGCACGGCTTTTAAATGTTCTGTTACATTTCTGGCTGATACTGTCACTTTTTAGAGTGTTACTTTGATTACAATAATAGTTATTTAACTTACAGGATTTATGTGTTATACTTACGTAAGTAAAACCACTTGAATCACATTAGGTAACTTGAAGTAACTAAACAATTTGAATTACATATTCATCCATTGGAAGATGTAATAATTTTGTCTAACTCAATCACAGGTACAACCGGGAGTCATAAAAGACTAATAATATGCCATAAGCTTTCAGTAGAGTATTGAAAGCATATAGTAGAGTATTGAAACAGCTTTAATTCTTCCTTAGCCCCGCCTAGGGGCTAAATAATGATTGCTTACTACAGATAGTTTTTAAGTCTTATATAAGAATGTTTTATACAGGGTGTCCCGAACTTAAACGGCCAAACTGCGAGGTGCGATCTACAGACATATGGAAGAAAAAATAATTCTATCAAACTTTAGCGACCAGCTACATGTGGCCAGCCGATTTGCAGCAGGGAGCGTGGTTGCGACACATGTGTTTAAGGAAATCGTTGAAAGTTCTGTAATTTCTCTTTACCTTTATTAAGTTGTATTTTTAGAGATTATAGAATTGGACTTCAACGGTTAATGGCACACGTCGTAAAACCTAAGTCTGCAGAGTATTCCGGGCGCGAGGCCATCAGGTCTCCAGCGGATTGCCCGGATTGCACCCTTGCCTGCGGGAAATTCCCGAAGGCCGCTAAAAGCGCAAACCGGCGTCCACCCTTATTTTAGCGTATCTCCGCCGGAAACAGGTAAAAAGTCGGAGAAATAACACGATTGGCGTAAACTAAAATAGAAGGCACCAATTGGTGGAAACGACTTTTGTATCCGCGTGGAGTCACCTTTAAGAAGCGGAAGCTTCGACGGTGACAAGGAGTCAACTAGAAATACGCGAAGGGTACGTCACGCACGATCTTGTAAAAAGTTATAACTGGTACACAAATCACAAAATAAATTGTGTTAGTGTTGTTACGAACTGCTATTTTTATCATTTACCATACTTTTACACGTCCCGTTAGGATAGATTGATCATCACACAACTATCCTTTCAAAACTTTGCAATAAATGTTTTGTTACAGAGTTATAAACAAATATTGTACGCACACGGGGGGTCTGCGTACATACATGTTTTTTTACGAAATAATTTTTTACAAAGAATTGAAATGCAGTTATTAAAAACTGAAATAGAATCCTTAAGAACTTGGTAGTGTTACGAATTCCGTTGTTCATCGCTGTGAATCTTGTGTCCGAGAACAAGGGAAACAGTTTTAAATCAGGAATTACAAGTACCATTAACGACACAGAGTAGCTACCATATGACAGAAAAAGCATGTATGTATCACATAAACACAGTCAACTTTTATGTGCTGCTATTGAAAATACGTCGTTACTTATTTCATATATGTAATATTTATTTATAACTTTGTAATAAAGCGTTTGTTGGCAAACTTTGTATAACATTTTCTTTCTTCTCTTTGCCTGTAGATTCAGACCTTCCGGTTTGGCCGTTTAAGTTTGGAACACCCTGCATATTTCAGTCAAATTTTACAAATTGGCTAAAGTGTAAAAACATTTGGAACAGCAGCTTCCTTACAGCAGGAACATTTATCCTACATTATACGAGAAATTGTTTACAGTACTCGTGTAACAACATATACAACTTTTTTCATCAATTGGATCAATCAGAAAATGTATACGTTAATCAAACGTTCTTACTTCTCAGAAAAAATGAAAAGAAGTGAACTTTGTGCCTTCAAAATGTCAGTTTTTATATTCAACACGAATAATTACATTCGAATACTTGAGGGATATAATATACACATTTGTGTATAAACTAGCAACCAATCTCGTCTATAACTTTGTACTTTATTAGTTGCATCTGTAGGGCAGCAAACAAACATCAATAAAAAGCAGTAAAGACACCTAAATAGAATATGCATTAATTTTAATAAACGAGTGCGTAATTCAATCAAGAAATAAAAGTATGGTACGATCATGTTTAGCGTTCCTTTTTCTTTGACAGTGCGGACAATAAACGTCATTTGGAATTTTAGAAAAAGGCTTTTCACCAAATTTATTATACACTGTTGGCCAAAAATATCCCCACTCCCCTTTATAATGAAAATCTAAAAAATGTCTTTTATAGATTTAAGTAAGTTATATGTACCCTGAGAATTTCATTCAAATCGGTTATGACGTTGTTTGAAAAATCAATCACTTTTTTTATCTCTGATCTCGACATCGCGGAGATTGTTTTAATTGAAATATAATATAGTCAATTTGCATTGCATTGCAAATGTATATATCCTTTTCAAAATTTAAACACCTCTGGCCCCTCATGCAGATATTTGCAAAGGAAGACATTATTTACAATTTTCGGTATGAAAAATTAATTTTTTCGATAAACAAAAAGTGTATTTGAACAGGACAAACGTTCAAAAAATTGCCAAATTCAAGGGCCCGTATTTTTTAAATTAATTCGTATACATGTGGAATGGCCCACATACTATCATACATTATGGCCATGGGTAGGATGACCCATTTTCGTTGAAATACTTTCATTTATGGATGAATAGGTGAGTCTAATTTCAATTATTGGTGAATTATTTAAAATTCAACGTACATTGTACACAAAGTACTTGTTAGTCAATCGATTCTAACTATTTTTTGTTCAATTAATAATGGCAAATTGATTACGTTTGTATTTTAGTTTATTTACATTCACGAATAATAAATAAGTCGACATTAACTTTTGCACCATGCTATACCGGCACGTTCTGTTCGGGGCGACGGTTGAACGTCGAGTACCGAGTAGACGCAAAAGTAAAAGGGCTATATAATAAACTTAAAAAGTAGGTCCAAGAAATACGGTTCAACCGCGTTCAAGCAGAATATTACATGGTTCTAAAAGCATTAAAGATCATCCTCATTTACATTCATATCCACAAGATTAAAGAAACTCTTCTTTAAGTTTTTACATTTTATTGGAGGTATTATGGGGTACGAGCGGTACAGGCAGCCGACCGTGATAGCAGAACCCGCTGCTAGTGCGCGCCCCGCTTACCCGAAACGGGGGCACGCCGGACCTTGTACAGCTCATTGTGACGTTAATTTTCGAGTGTCCATCCTGATCCAGTGCTTATTTTGTAGCTAAGACTTCAAGGAAACTGAAAATATTTTTTTCAAAATTTAAACCCATGATGGCCTTCATGGAGAAATTTGCAAAAAAAGATTTTGTTTACAATTTTCATAATGAAAATTGCTTATCCCAAAAAACAAAAAATGCACTGCGATAGATCGGAGCCTGTAGATTAAAATGAAAAAAAGAAGATCCCAATCGGTTGAGTAGTTTCCGAGATAAAAATTCAAAAGCACAGCCTGTTTTCCCCAAAATGGCCAAAAATTGCAAAATTCAAAAGACCGTATTTTTTAAACAATTTCGAAGAAAGCTAAATGATGACTTAACCCCCCTCCCTAATTTCACATGAACTACAATATATTTCAGTTAGAACAAAATCCCTGATGTCGACGTCATAAAGTGATCGATTCGGCATGGAATGACCCTATAACGAAGGAGTCGACTGTTCGGCATGACTTTCATCTCGAAGCGACTATGAGCGATAGTATATGACACGCCCTATGATTTTAACACTAAGAGATTCCGGAGCAGATAGAATCGTATGAATAAAGTACGCACCTATACACTAATTTCGTATCACACGCGCTCTTATTCTTTGACAATTATTTTAATAATTAGGGAAATCGAATTATCAGATGTGTGTAAACACCCGCGATATAACAGTTCTCACGTATAGGGTATAAAGAAATTATAGGTTATGGCCACAGAGTGATTTTGTACGTTCGGATCGATGGACATTTGTGAAAAAAATCCCGTAGAAAATTGTTCTTGATGTTGAAAATTAAGGTCAAAATTTTTGTTTACCCTATCGGATTCTATTTATCATGAGGGTAAAAAGTGTGAAAGCAACTATGGGTCGCAACTCGACCGTTTTCTTGCAATAAATGATGTTAACATTTTGCATTGGTCAGCACGGGTTAGAGAGAGAGAATAAAAGAGAGGGAGCGATGATGGTCTTGCGCGACGCTCGGTTACGATGGCGACAGCGGATGCGACACTAGATCGGTCGGTGCGTTGCGAAGGGCCGCAAGACCAACGCTCCCTCCCTTTCGTTCTCCTGCTCTAACCCATGCTGACCAATGCAAAATATTAACATCAATATTGCAAGGGAACGGTTGAGTTGCGATCCATGGTTCTTTTGAGACTTTTTCTCTCAGGACGAATAGAATCCGATAGGACACGAAAAAAATGTTGACCTTAATTTTCGAGGTCAAGGACAAGTTGTACAGGCTTTTTTTCATGAATGCCCACCGATCCGAAGGCGTAGAATCACACTGTGGCGGTCGTTGTCTATAATTATTGGAAAATGAAGTTTGGCAATTTTTTAACGTGATACTCTCTTTCTCTCCCTCTCTCTTTCTCTCCCTCTCTTTTTCTCTCCCTCTTTCTTTCTCTCCCTCTCTCTTTCTCTCCCCCCTCCCTCTCTCTCCTTTTCTCTCTCTCTCTCCTTCTATAATGATAGACGTAAGTTTTAAAGTTAACAAGCCCATCAAGTTAAGCGAGCTTCAAACAAGTTTTCAGGGAAAACTAGATGAAACTGGAAGATCGTCGTCTTATGTTTATAGTTCCAATACAACTCTTACGTGTTGGGTGTATATCGAGCAAAGGACACATCATCGTGGTGACCAGGAAACGAACAATGTACAGGGTGTGTAAAAAGTCAATGTCACGGCTATCATAGCGTGATTCTACACCTCTGGTGCAGTGGACATTTGTAAAAAACACTTCCTGAAAAATCCATTTTTTAAAATAAAAATTCATAAAAAATGTTTTTTTTTATATACCTTGTACATACATGCCCGGTTTCTTAGCAGTCTCTCTCCAGTATTTTTTGTAAAAATACAAGTCAGCCGATGAGCACTTAGTACACGAGTAACGAAGCAACAAAGTAATAATTAGGAAGAATGTTTCACATAATTTCGCCGTTGCAAATTTCATTGACACTCGCTAGTTTCTTTTATTTATAATATTTCTAATAGAGTGTTAACTTATTTTACAAATTATTGAGACAATGTTGCATATGAATTCAATTGTGGTTATGTTATTGTAGTTATTAAGAATTAACATCATACTTTAAAACAAATATTTAAAGGTGGTCATTGTATACGACACTTTATTCGTTGTATAGGGTGGGCGCCTAATTCGACGATTTCAAATTACTCGCAAATTATTTGCTCCATAAAGAAATGTTCCAAACAAAAGTTGAGTATAAAAAATAGTTCATTTTTTACTATCTTATATTTTAGTTAAGATCTAAGAGTTGTCTTCAATTTTATAAATGGAATACCGAATTCTCCTCTCTGAGCTTCTAAAAAGTGTAAATTTATGTATAGTAATTATTCAAAATTATTCAAGTTATTTCAAGTTAGGTGCCTCAATCTCTATAAACCAAATTTGGTTTAAGGCAATAATAAATAAATAAACGAATAACTTAACAAACATAATCGATGATATTACGATTATTGCGGGACGCCGTATCTGATAATACCACCCGGTATGTTGGACACCCTCGCAAATTTTGGAAGCTTGTACACCTTGATTTCCTTTAAATGCACCGTGCAAGGAAAGGGGGTTTCGAGTAATTTCTGCCTTGAGGCCCCGTGCCGCTGTACCGTGAGATAAAGTGAATATCGCATTTTCTTTCCACATTTCCAATAAACTGGTTCACTGAAGACTATACTTCACTGGCATTAGATTCCACCAACACTAGACTTCACCGACACCTACAATGGTCAACACAGAGTTAAACCAGCTATTTACAGCAGCTTTACTGATACCGAATTTCAGTGACACCAGGTTTCACCAACTCTAGACTTCGTTAACAACTGCAATGGTCGACACAGAGTTAAACCAACTATTTACAGGGTCTTCTGCTACAGCATGTCAATATTTCAAGGGGTGATTTCTGAGGCAATTCTGAACAACTTTTTCCTTTGACAAAATGGTGATTAAAGTCTCGTTTTTGAATGATTAACGAAAAACGCTGACCAATCAGAGCGCGTGTAGAGCGCGCGCTTAGCCGAAAAGGCGTTCAAGGCTGCAGTTGAGCGTATCACGATCTTCTCTCGGTTGAGTACGCGCGCTACACGCACTCTGATTCGTTAGTGTTTTTCATTAATAATTCAAAACCGAAGCTTTAACCACCGTTTTGGCAATGGAAAAAGTTGTGCAAAATCGCCTTAGCAATCGTTTCTTAAAATATTGACATGCAGTAGCTGAACACCCTGTATAGCAAGTTCGTGTAAAGTAGATACGCGCTTGGTTGTCAGTATTCTACCTATGTTATCCGAACTTGCTGCAAACATTTGGTTAACTCTTTGTCGTTCATATTGCAATTGTCGATGAAACCTAGTGTTGGTGAATTGTTGTCGGTGATTTTCATGGAACATAAGTAAAATACCCTATCTAATACGCGAAGCATATTAATGAAACATTCTATTTTAAATACGAAGTAAAAATTTATTCGAAAGAAGTCTTTGTCAATGACAGACCTATTTACGTTCCGGAAGTATAAGTCTACATTTATGTATTAGTCATAAATTGATACTTGTAGAATATTTGATTCGGTAGACGTACTGATTTGAGATCTATAGAATAAAACAGCGTATTATTCTTCGCAGTTTGAACATTTAGATTTGAACACACACTCCGCATTTAATCATTACAGGATATTTGCATTTGTCGGGTGCTATCCAGCATCGACAATTTGAGAAATTACGTACATACGGCGATCGTGTATGCCATTTCGATTTAGAACACGAGACTCGGCATTTTGTTCCCATTGTCTTTTTAAAGAAGACTTCCTGAGACAAAGAAACTGCATTATTATTTATGCCTATCGTATAGTAATATTAGTCTACAAAATTCGACCTTGTTTTGTCTCATAAGGCTTGATGTGCGATTTCAATGGAATTTTTATTCTATTGAATTATTATACCGAGCCCTCCGAAAGTCCCGGAATGGTAAAAAATCTCAACAATAAAGCATTTTTGAAAAAAAACAGTTTCAAGCAAAAGTTTTAATGGTTTGAAAGTTTTATTGAATGGTCATATCTGTTTGACCTTGAGTGGAAGAGTCAAGATTACGCCAAGGTCAACATGTTTTCTTTTTAATTGAATGCTTCATTTTTATCATGCCGTGTTAGAGCTGACGGCGAAATCACTCTAAAGCACTGGTTTATGACCTTTTTATGAAAATTGTCTGGATTTTGAGTTTTTGTAGATTTAGTACTACCAGTATTAGCATTATCTAGGTCTAGGTGTTGACCTTGGCGCGATCTCGGCTCCTTCACACAAGACTGAACGGATATGACCACTCAATCAAACTTTTAAAATCTTAAAACTTTTATCTAAAACATTGTTATCAAAAGTGCTTTGTGTTTTAAATATTTGACCGTTCTGAGAGTTCCGGAGGACCTAGTATATTTATGCTATTATTCATAAAGTAACTGTGAATTTAGCTATTATTAAGTAGTACAAAGAATTATTACACAAAGACTATAAGTGACGGAAAAGTTCGATTGCAGATTCGAGGTTAGCATCGATAAATACATAACAACCAGTGTAAATATTCTTTGAGAAAAAATCACATTGACCAGTGTAATTCACGTTTTGTCCCCGTTCGACATGTTAGTTATTCATGTCTCCTTATATGATTTAGAAACTTCTCACGTTCCAACAATTAATTAAACACCCATTATACGTCCTATAAAACTGGCACATTGTAATATGTCGTGTAATTACTGTTAAGGTTGTGACTAAACCAAAACGATGATCGTAAATCAACTGTCCGCTGCAGTGTCGTTTCTCAGAACATAATAGAACGATATTATGTCATTGTCATCAAACGTACATTTCTTTTTTTTGCTCATAGTTCAATTAATTCTATCTTTACGTCAATTACTATTCAATGATAATTAGCATAAAAGACAAAAAAGTATGAATAATTAATATATGTGCATTTCAATAATGGTTACATGGCTATTTCATATCGGGGAAAGTATACAAGTTGTGTATAAGAGATCGTCCCGCGTTACGTTTCATTGAAAGAGGTCGTTTAGATGAAACTGGCGTTGCATAGAGGAAAATCGACGACCATTTGAATATCGGTAATACACGTGATAAATACCATCGCGATTTATATGCGCATCATGAGTTTCTTGGCGTCGCGCGGTACCGTTCGGGAAAATCGTCCGCCTCTTTATCACGTTTTTCAATTTCGCCGATCGTTCTTAGAATACAAAGAGTTAGTCAAACCGGTGTCGTGATTTGGTCATGTTGCAATTACAAATGTTCCTCGCCGTAATTCGGCACGGAGCAGTGATTCATTGAATGGGCAGCAGATACGCATAGTGTAAATACGTAATGACTGTAATGTTACATCAATGTCCAGCTTAATCGTTTATCTGAAACATGTTTTTTTTTATTAATGTCTGGTCAAAAACTAGCATGAATAATTTGAATTGATTTTTATTATTAACCTCTTTGATTGAATTTTCAAGAGCAATGAAAATAATTATTTGCAAACCTATGCTGTGTTAATGTGAAATGGATTTATTTAATTGTGGTTACAAACCACTACATAATTTTATTAGTGAATTTTTATGAATATTTATTGGGGGGCGAACAAATGTATTAATCAGTTTTTAACATACAGTATTCTTACCGTATTCAAAGCTTTAAAGTACCAATTGAATTTGAATTTGAAAATTTGATATTTGAATGATTATGAAGCTCTTTTAACTGGCGTGGTAGTGTCATCTATATTCCTATTGCGAAAAATGTCGTAGTTTTTTCGCGCGTACATACGTATCTTATATACATACGTGTTTAGTGTTTCCAATGAAGCTTATGAGGATCACATTCTTCAGACACTTAGTTATTCATCACTCCTACGATCGGACTCTTCCCAACTTCCTGATGAACCAAACACGTCATCCCGGCTACAATAGTTTTGACAGAAATCACAGACGTCTCGTCAAAACAGGTGATCGAAAGGTATCCAAGGTCGATGTTCAGCTCTTTTCCCGAACCACCTTTGCGAGCTGAACTAGCCTCGTATTCGTACAGTTTTCCCCAATCGCGTCAAAGCCGAAGAACTGTCCTTCGTAGCGACCATTGAATCGCATCGTCAGAACCGGCTACGGGTACAATCAAGGTTACAGATGGTATGCATGCGCAGCAGTCAGACACCAGGCTTTCGTACTGTATCGCAAGTGTATTTATCCCAGTTTGCGGCGACCACTGAAAGGGAGCAGAGGGACACCTTTTTCGATTTCTCCGGTGTTACCCCGTACAGTCGTATACGGACAGTAGAGACGAGTCATCGGATGCCTCTTGGCACGAATACATCGTCTTACCAAGGAAACGAACGATGGACAAGCTACACCTGTGCCTCCTGTTGCAGTTGTTGTGCGCGATGGTCGCGTGTGAAAAGACAGCGTTAGATTCGCCGCTTAATTTGCAGATTTATTGGGCCTTTCGTAATTGGCTTTTTTACAATTTCGGTACGTGTCCATAATTTTTCTGCTATTCCTCTTTCTCGTTCGGGGGTGAAAAGAAGAAACGGCGTCAAATTAGTCAAGGCTACACGATTTACCGCCAAATGTTTTTTTCTTAAATTAAAAAAAGTCGCAGTGTGAGAAGAATAAAATTGCTCAGCATTGGTAGTTTGATGTGCTCGTCGTGCAAGAAGGGGGTGGATTGTATTAGATTGTGTAATAAGCAGGGATCGAAAGTTCAAAATTTTAACCACAACACGTATTTTTATCAGGCACCGAAAATAACAGTTATTCAACAAAAACTAATGAAAAATACTCAGTAATAGAAAAACTTATTTATTACTGAAGTTGAGGATATTAATCATGAAATGTAATGATAATTTAAAAAAAAACACCATTCAAAAAATTATATTTTTAAATGTTTCGATTACGAACAACGATTATAAGTAACCGACAATTATTTTTGTTGTTGTCGATAATCATTATTGGTGAGGACAATTCCACTTCTGTGATACATAACAGTTATCGATGTGGGAAATGTATTTCGCTTGCTCGTAATAGTGCGACGTATTGTTTTGCATTCGACCTAAGCATTTCTCCGCAACTGCACCAACACGGTTGTCATTGATGTACCGAAAAGCTTTTGTTCGTGTTTGGTTGCTAGTCCTTTGAACTAAGAGCTTTACTATTCGTAGTGATAAATGCAAGGAAAACGATATTTTCGCCATCGGCAACTATTATGGGAAACCGAAATGCAATTTCTTTTGTCGATAACTGTTACGAGCAAGCGAAATAAATTTCCATTATCAATAATGATTGTCGGCAATGAAAAAGATTTTTCCGTCACTTTCGGTCACGAAAGAATTCTTGTTATCCCGTGATTTTTTCTTCATAACAGTTATGGCGCCTGGCAGTAAATACTGTCGCGTTGACACTAATTCCAACTTATTTCGACAAGTGTTTAATTGAACAGAATCGAAGATTCACAGCAAAGGAGTCTGCCAACATATATATTTCACAGAAATCACTCGCACTGCATGTAAAACAAAATTTCTATGACGGGCAAATGCGATATTTGAATCCTGCATGAATGATCGAAAAAGAATTTTTTCGTTTGGAATGTAAAAAAAAATCCCGTTTTAAGGAATTTAATTATTGATAATGTAGCATAAACACATTTCACCTACACTGGGAGAAACGCTGTTAATTGCACCGAGGATATGAATGTACACATGTCTGAATGTTTTAATAATGAAAGTAGAAAATTTGATAAGAAATGAATATCGAGTTATCCAAAGGTTGACAAAATAGTGCATACAGAGTGTTCGGCTACATCTGAGGAAAAATGAAAGGGGCCATTCTATGCGCTAAAATAAGACGAAAAATAGAATAATTTTTTTTCGCTTGAGGTTTCGTTTTCGAAAAAATGGAGTTTGAAAATTTATTGTGTGCACGTGTACTAACAAGGCTACAGCCCGGTACAACCAGAAATTGTGGTAAAATATGAACGAAGATGATTCTTTGTTTGAAAATGCATCGAAAACAAAGAATACAATTTTTTCATACCATGCTTCGTTTTCAAGAAAATTGAAAATTTCAAAGTTCGTTAAACATACGTGGTACTTAAGTAGCCGCAATCTGTTAAAACTGGCTTCCTTCAAATTCAATTTTCTTGAAAACGAAGCATCGTATGAAAACATTTTTCTGGTTTTACCACAATTACCGGTTGTACCAGGTTGTAACTCCTTAATTATGTGTACACTCGATGAATTAAAAAAAGTATATATATTAAAGAAGAAAAAAATGTTATTCCTTATTTTTTACGCATTTTGACATGAAGAATCATCCTGTTTTCCTGCTGTAGATTCTATAGTGCGCCTGCAATCGATGATTTTTCAAACTTCATTTTTCCGAAAACGAATCCTTGAACGAAGAAAATGTATTCTACTTTTTCGTCTTATTTTAGCCCATAGAATTGCCCTTCTCATTTTTGTCCGCATGTAGCCGAACACCCTGTACAGGTTGCTAAATTTTATCAAGTAGCATTTAATATTCTTCTAAAAAATGGCGATAGGTCTTATTACACAATCCGATGCATATTATTGGACACATCGAATAATATTGCACAATTAACTACGAATTTCCACGATGCTTTCTGTGTGCCGCAAATGATTTCTGCAGTTGCCCATTATTTTTATGCTCGGTTCCATTTTACGCGCTATTAAATGTATATCGTTTCTCTGAGTTAATTAAAATTGGTAAATATGCAGGAAGGGGACCACCTCACCGATTTCGATCATTTTTGAATATGCTGTAAAACAGCATTCTGCATTCTGAACAACTTTTCCCTATACATATGACCGCCGCTTGGGCTCAGTTTCGGAGGTATTCACGAAATGCTCGCCGTTTAAAAAATGACGACCTGTATGCCTATGCAGGGTGTTTACCTACCTTGTGCAAATATTTTAAGGAGCGATAGTTGAGGCAATTTGGGAGTACTTTCTTCTTCGCCAAAATTTTGGCTAACGCTTCGTTTTTTAATTATTAATCAAAAACACTGACCAATCAGGCCGCGCGTACAGCGCGCTCTCAACCGAGAGAAGATTGTGGTACGCTTGACCGCGGCCTTGAACACGCGCTGTTAAGCGCGCGCTTTACAGACGCCCTCATTGGCCAGTGTTCTCCGTTAATAACTAAAAACGATGTTTTAACCGTCATTTTGGCAAAGGAAAAAGTTGTTCAGAATCGCCTCAGCTATCATCCCTTAAAATATTTGTCACCAGGTAGCGAAACACCCTATAGATATCTTTAAGTCCCAGTTCACAAGTGCGTAGCCCCGTTCGGACTTATATTACCTCCCTTGGCATAATATAAACGCGGACTAATTTTATGTAGTTTTATTTTCTGGCGGGGGGGGGGGGGGGGGGTCGTCCCTCAGACCCCCCGTAAATATAAGCTAAACCTAACTTAACTTTTTGGTATCTTTAGGAAGTATGTAATTTATGTGCTCTCTGTACATATATCTCGGAAACTGAGCCCGGCGGTCATATGTATAGAACATATTACAAATATATGAAAGAAAGAAATATATATATAAAAGTTATTCAGAACGGCGTGTTTTACAATATATCTGAAAATCATGGAAACCGGTGAGGTGACCCCTTTTCTGCCTAATTGCTGAAAAATTATTTATTATACATGAATGAGCTGAGTCAGGGAAAATATTCTTACCTGATTATACTTATTGCATCATTCAGACCTGTTTTGGTTGATTTGTCGAATTAAATTTAGGTTTGCTTTTATCAACTTTCGTTGATTACGTTTTTGTAATAAAGTATTTACAATATTAATATATAACCGACGCAGCATTTTCTGTTATGTGTTATTTCTTTTGGTTATTGTGCTGCCAGATTTCATTCACACGTGTGATATTTAGTAGCGCAAAAAAGAATCATGTGCATTCTGCTGTTTGTTGAGGAACAATTAATGTTGCAATATTAAATTGTAATAACGTATTGCAGCAATTATATTTTAAGGAAATTTCAATACAAACAGTGGTACTAAAGTAACAATAATTGCAACACTTTCTGCAAAAACCATGATAGATCTACTATATTTGTTCTTTGTTCTACTTTGACTATCCTTCATAAAAAAATATAATTTTCGACATACCCCAAGTGATTTTTGTCCGAAGCAAGTTCAGAATTTACTTGACGTTCACAAGAAATTATTTTAAACAAAAGTCGAACTATAACTAAATCTGCGGAACTTCCGTAAACCACAGTTTCTCCGTCTGCATTTTTTCAGAGGTGTGAATGACATCCTTTGCCCTGAAAATGAAACTATAGTATTTTTTCAATGTTTTTAGATTTCATCATTTTATATTTTTGATAGTCTGCGTTAATTTGTGCCAAGCCATTGATTTCAGAGCCAGCATAACTTTTTCTTGATATGGTATTAAGTAATCCTAAGACTCGCATTGACAAATATCAACAAACAACAGTTTTATGGCTTTTACATATGTATGCAGTCTCGCTTTGCCATCACATGAATCACTATGCATTCGCATAGTGAGAAAGTTGATATGCCGCTTATATTATACCCGGTAAATGCAGGAAATGTGTACGTACTACTGCAATCGTATAAATATGAGACAAGATATCTAGAGAGGCATTATTCGTGTACGAAGATGTTTGATCAAATTCAAATGGATCTAAATATCTGTGGACATTTTGCGAAAGGAAAGAGAATGCTTACTGTAATCAACGCTCGAGGGTACCGGGACGTCCCATTATTTCTACTGATTTTCTATAGATCGTTTTTCTTATAATTTCTGTATTCTTCATAAATTCATTATGATTCATTCTAGTGAAAAGTATACAAGGCGATGCAGTTTCAACCACAAAGTAAATTATGACTTCTAAATCCGCGAGAGTAGTGTAAAGAAGGAACCCTTGTTTTACGATCGCTACGCATTTTTATATACAGGGTGTCTCGCTACCTCATGCAAGTATTTTAAAGAACGATTACTGAGGCAATTTTGAACAACTTTTTCCTTTGTCAAAATGTTGGTTAAGGCTTCGTTTTTGAATTACTAACGAAATACGCTGACCAATCAGGACGCGCGTAGAGCCGCGCGCTCAGCCAAGGAAGATTGTGATACGCTCAACCACGGCCTTGAACACCCTCGCGCCTGAGCGCGCTCTCTTATTGATCAGTGTTACTCATTAATAATTCAAAAACTTTGACCAACATTTTGGCAAAGGAAAAAGTTGTTCAGAACCGCCTCAGCAATCGTCCCTTAAAATATTTGTATGAGGTAGCGGAACACCCTGAATAGTTCACTTTTTTTTTGCATAATTTTTGGTAAAGTTTAAATTATTTCCTAGAACTTCGTTGAGAAACTGACGTGTTACACCTTGTATATGGATAATCGTATATTTAGATTATCCACTAAATATAAAATTATTACTGAAATTGTCTTCATAGTAATTTGTTTATGACTTGGTCTAGAAACAATAGGTTGACACCTTTGTATTATCTGAATTTGGTACTTTTTTTTTAATAGACATTCAATGTAATACATTATTATATTACACTAATACACCGTCAACTAAATAAATTTTATTATTTGCATTGATTTCTTTAAATGAGACATCACTACTTACTGATGTTTAGAAAGACATGCATAGAACATGTTTTCTTTAGAGATCCCCTATGCAGAAATATATCATAAAGTCATTAGAAATTTCAAAGTATGTTTGAAATTTTTATAAACGTATAAAATGGCATATTACTGTCGAAATAAATATTGGGAAATATAATATTGGAGGTGCAATAAAGTAACTATATTTTCAATACTGAAGTAGTCAAACTAAATAATTCTATAGTTGTTAACGCTTATCAGAAATACGTCAATGCTCCTGCGATTATTCCTACGTCGATATTTTGCGTTTAGTGTTACAAAAATTGTATACATTTTTTTTTATAGCTTTTGATTTTTTCAACAATTTCAGACTCTCTTATAACGAGAGGCACCACGAAAGTGACCTACACCGCTATGATTTTGGGATCTTAATTTATCAAGGAAGAATTACGAATTATCATTAGAAAAATTATTTTATAGGTACAACCGAGCAGGTTCGAAGGTTATCAGCAGAAAAGCAGCAGAAAGTTCAAGAAGAAATTCCAGTGGATGTTCCTTTTCCTTGCAACGTGACAGGTAATTAATTAAAATTGTGGCTATCATCAGATGATTTGCGATATTCCGTAACGAACTCAAATTGAAATTAGTACGTATGAATTAATTTTAAGTTGTTTCTGCGATTAAGTATAGCTCTTCTGTATCATTTTCATTTGATCTAACTTATTTCATCTATTCGACAATATCAAGACAAAACATAAAGTTCAGTGCCATTGAAGCTTTGGAAATTATTCATCCTTACAACCATATACATGTGCAGTTGCCTATGTATACGTAGGGTTACAGTATAAGAATAACCAGTAGCGGAACTCCGTGTTTGTCCCTTTGCTGTTGGTGTCTGAGATCGTGTAATAGGCGGCTATGTTGTTGGCGTAGCAACGCGCGATGTTTTGATTTACTCTGAGCTACTAAATGATGCTGCGTGGCGCGGGTGGGCACGAGGAAAATATAGATGCTATGGAGAGAAACTGGCGTCATCTTGTCAGTAGTAATATGGGGCAAGCCTGTAGCACTTTCGGACATTGTTTTGAGGGGGTGTCGCTACTGGTTATTCCTATACTATGGTAGGGTAAAGGTACCCAACACCCACCATGTTTCTTATATCGCCACCCGTTATATCTCGCAAAGTTCGAACATTTATAGGAATTATAGGAATTATAAGCTATAAATAAATTGTAGGAAGACATATCGTAAGTGCAGGATCACGTGACTCACAATTGCAGAAAGGGAAATATTTTAGTGAATCTCAATACTGTAGAACCTCGCTCGTTGCCCGAAGCGTGCCGGAGATGCGTGCAACGAGCGAGGTTCTGCTGTGGTGTAAAAACTTATTGGACTGCGGCAATTTTACATGACATTCGGTGAAGGCAAGCCTAAGAATTCTGTGAATGCAAGAACATCCACTAAAAGTACCTAATTAACGATGTAGTTAAGGAATTTAATGGGTGCAAATGTTTTTATCAATGAAAACAGTGTTTTCCTTTAATCAGAATGTGTTTCCAATATCGCATCTACCTTTAGTACTCTAATAATTCCCAATACAGTGGTTTCAATACAACGTTTGCTAATTGGGCCTATACTTGGATTGCATTTCCGTGTATCACTGAAATTTATAATTGTCACATGTTAGAATACAATTCACTAGAAAATAAGCTAGAATTCAGTAGCAGAAGTAGCTTAATAGTTTTGCTCGTCCTTTAGCAGATTACTGTGATGTATTCGTGTATTTCAATGGTGATACTTCTTTACCGTATTATTGCGGAATGCATGTGTATATATGTATGTACAATTATAGGTAGAATTCATTGTAGTGATAACGATAGCTTTTTTGCAAATATCCCGGAAACTCAAGCCGACCGACGGTAACGTATAGAGGAAAAAGATGTTCAAATTGATATCCTTGACAACATATTGTTCCATCTGGAACAGTTAACAACTTAATTAACAATCAGTTAACAACCCACACCACAAAGAACAATCTGGCCCATAGAAAGTTTATAGCATGTTGCAAAACACAAAATTATTTTCGAAGAAAATTCGCCCCTTTTACAGCCACCATTGAAACAATTTCTAAATTCCGCGACCATCTGTTTTCAATGGCTTTAAGGCCTCCTATAAACTCTGCACTTTTTAAAAATCCCTTAAGTACGATAATGGTACACGAACTGATCATCGCGACTTGGAAGAAAGAACCCCGAAGCCCCAACAGGTATTCACACCCTCAACACCCTTTCAGGTAACTCCCCACTCACAAACATCCGTGTTTGGAGGCGTACCGCAGAGGTATGTTTTTGACTAATTACAACGTCCTGATTAGCAATTTGCATTTGTCTCATTTTCGAATCATCAAAATATATATATATATATATATATATATATATATATATATATATATATATATATATATTTCTGACTGTGTGAGTGTGTTAGGAAAATGGCTCCTTGAAGTGTCGGATACGAGTGTTGATCTTAGACTACCCCTTTGCGAGAATTTTTGTCTGCAGCTCCGAACCCCTTTTAAGAAGTGTATTCCGATTCGAAAATGAGAAAAATGCAAATTGCCAATCAGTACGTTATCATAGGCTATATATATATATATATATATATATATATATATATATATATAATATCTCTCTACCTATAATATATAATATATATATATATATATATATATATACAGGGTGTAACGTAAAAGGTGTAGGAGCCGGAAATGGGGGATTCCTGAGGCGAAACTGAACAACATTTTCCTTTGCCAAAATGTCGGCTGAGGCTTTGTTTTTGAATTGTTAACGAAAAACACTGGCCATTCAGAGCGCGCGTAGAGCCCGCGCTCAGGGACGGTCCACGGCGCATCGTGCTAGGTAGCGACGTTCGACCGGCGCCCCGAATAGTACGCGCCGGTATAGCACGAAGCAAAAGTTAACATCGAATTATTCATTATTAATTAAAATATAAATGAAATTAATTTGCCGTTATCAATTGAAGAAAAAAGTATTAGAACGGACTAACTAACGTGTCTATCCAGTACAACGTACGTTAAATTTTAAACAATTCGCCAACAACTAAAATTAGACTTACCCGTTTCTCCAAAAATGAACCTGCTTCGACGAAAATAGGTCACTGTGTCATTCTACCGATCCTGACCATTGCAAGTAGGTATCCCGTAGTGCAAGACAGCTGATGTTACGGCCAGGTCAGCGAACTCACTTTATTTGACAAAACCTACTACCTGCACGGCAACTATCACTGGGTTATTCTACCGATCCTGGCCACTCGAAGAACAAACACATGGTGCACAAGAGCCGATGTCTCGATTGGAACAGTGAAAGAACTTCGTTTCACAAAATCTCCATCATTGCACGATCACTGTCACTTTGTTCTTCAAGATTTGAATTTACGGAATAAGTTGTTCCTACGTATGAATAATTGGTTGCCCCGAAAGGGGCCGATTGTTTATAACTTTGAAAGGGCTCGATATGACCGATGCTACTGCTAAATACACTTTTCCATGTTCGGAAATTTTGTTGTCTTGTTCCCGGGCGGGTAGTAACTCACGAGCTTTGCGTCTTAGAAGTTAACTCCTATTTTATTCAAAGTAAAAACAGTAATTACAGTTTCGGAGAGATCTTTACTGCTGGGCGTTCGGACTAATTCTGTCTTGAGAAATTGAGACGCGCTTTGCAACGGTGTACAAGGGGCTGTTCGAAGAATGTTATAAGGGAGAGTTACGGGTCGTCGCGGGGAGCGCGCTTTATGGTGAAAAGGCCCTTGAGGCCCACGTGCTGGCCAGCAGAGTTTTTCGGTTCCCAGGAACCACGGCCGTGGCGAATTTAATGAAGACACTTTCTAGTCGCTGGGAAAGCGCTGCGGACAGTTCAAGACACTGTTAGATGTCTTTTACTACATCCTTTGTAATGCTATACCTTTTCCGGCGACTGGAAAATGTCTTCGCTAAGTTCATCACGGCCGAGTTTCCTGGGAACCGAAAAACTCTGCTGGCCAGCACGTGGGCCTCAAGGGCTTTTTCACCATAAAGCGCGCTCCCCGCGACGACCCGTAACTCTCCCTTATAACATTCTTCGAACAGCCCCTTGTCCACCGTTGCAAAGCGCGTCACAATTTCTCAAGACAGAATTAGTCCGAATGCCCAGCAGTAAAGATCTCTCCGGTACTGCAATTGCTGTTTTTACTTTGAATAAAATAAGAGTTAACTTCTAAAACGCAAAGCTTGTCAATTACTACTTGCTCGGGAACAAGACAACGAAATTGCCGAACGTGGAAAAGTGTATTCGGTAGTAGCAGCGGCTGTATCCAGCCCCTTCATAGTTAAAAACAATCGGCCCCTTTCGGGGCAACCAATTATTCATACGTGGGAACAACTTATTTCGTAAATTCAAATCTTGAAGAGCAAAGTGACAGTGATCGTGCAATGATGGAGATTTTGTGTAACGAAGTTCTTTCACTGTTCCAACCGAGACATCGGCTCTTGTGCACCATGTGTTTGTTCTGCGAGTGGCCAGGATCGGTAGAATAACCCAGTGATAGTTGCCGTGCAGGTAGTAGGTTTTGTCAAATAAAGTGAGTTCGCTGACCTGGCCGTAACATCAGCTGTCTTGCACTACGGGATACCTACTTGCAATGGTCAGGATCGGTAGGATGACACAGTGACCTATTTTCGTCGAAGCAGGTTCATTTTTGGAAAAACGGGTAAGTCTAATTTTAGTTGTTGGCGAATTGTTTAAAATTTAACGTACGTTGTACTGGATAGACACGTTAGTTAGTCCGTTCTAATATTATTTTCTTCAATTGATAACGGCAAATTAATTTCATTTATATTTTAATTAATAATGAATAATTCGATGTTAACTTTTGCTTCGTGCTATACCGGCGCGTACTATTCGGGGCGCCGGTCGAACGTCGCTACCTAGCACGATGGGCCGTGGACCGTCCCTGAGCGCGGGCTCTACGCGCGCTCTGAATGGCCAGTGTTTTTCGTTAACAATTCAAAAACAAAGCCTCAGCCGACATTTTGGCAAAGGAAAATGTTGTTCAGTTTCGCCTCAGGAATCCCCCATTTCCGGCTCCTACACCTTTTACGTTACACCCTGTATATATATATATTATATATATTATAGGTAGAGAGATATTATATATATATATATATATATATATATATAATATCTCTCTCTATATATATATATATATTGTATATATATGTATTATATATAGCCTATAATAACGTACTGATTGGCAATTTGCATTTTTCTCATTTTCGAATCGGAATACACTTCTTAAAAGGGGTTCGGAGCTGCAGACAAAAATTCTCGCAAAGGGGTAGTCTAAGATCAACACTCGTATCCGACACTACAAGGAGCCATTTTCCTAACACACTCACACAGTCAGAAATATATATATATATATTCTTACAATCTACTCAACCTTTATATCAAGTGTTATCTTGTTTGTTGTTAATATATCACTAATCGTTACGTGTCAGATTTACTCAATTACAACCTTGTATTCCCTTTCACCGTAAAGGTATTAGGGATTTCAGCGTAACATCGGTGTAGAAATTGTCTACCGGGGATTTACGACATCCGATGATCCGAACTATTAAGTAAAATCATGATCGCATCGTCAACGCGTAAACATATATTTCAAGGTCAAAGTGATGAAGCTGGGCCCCTTATTGCCAATATTTACCGCTGTCACTTGCTGGTGTAATGCAATAAAGCGCGTATTTTTAGGCGGCAGGTCGCCTCAAATTCCAAACTCAGTCCATCGCCTGAGACCAGGTGATATAGACGTTATTGCTGCAATGGGCGATTCCTTGACGGCTGGTGCTGGGATTTTTGCAACTAAGTTATTACAGATTGCCATTGAAAATAGAGGGGTCGCAGCTAGTATAGGCGGTCAAGGTACTTGGCGAACGTATTTGACGCTTCCTAATATTTTAAAAGTAAGCCTCTTGACGTCTGTCGTAAAGCAGCGATGATTATAAGTTATGTAATTAATGACTAGTAAATGTTTGCATGTATAGGAATTCAATCCCAAGTTAATTGGGTATGCTATTGGGGACTCTTTGTCGTCTCACACAGCTTCTCAACTGAATGTGGCTGAGTCTGGTGCAATGTCCCAAGATATGGTCTTTATGGCCAAACATCTAATCAATAAGATGAAAAATGATCCGAGAATAGATATAAAGAGGCATTGGAAGGTTCGTATTTCGTCCGTATTAATTGCTTACAATTAATTTTACATGAATCGAATAGTTTACAAAGGGATACTGATCTGTTACATTGTTAATTAATTTACTTCCAAAATTCACACTTCTTTGGGGTAACTGTTTAATTCGCCATTAAATTCTTTCATGCCATTCTAGAAGATATTCCGCTAACAAATATTACAAATGAAGAGGCGACTGTGTTGTAATGAGTTTTATAGTACATTGGTTATTCAATATTGTATTAAACAACACATTTAATAATGCTATTAAGTACCATTGCTTGCTGTTGTATTATCACGTACTGTTCTCGTAGTCTCGAATTCTAAGGTGGATAATTGTATAACAGAAAATGTTTCCAAATGTTCAATTACTTTAGTCCCTATTGAAATTAACGATATAATGTTATTATTTTTTAATGGTGCCAGTAATCCCGTACCGTTTCATAAAAATAATCACAAATTATTGCATTTGCACTTGAATAGAATATTTATGAAAATCAAAATCGGAATACATACACTGTGTATCATATTTTTATCCATTAATCGACTAACCGGTATTGAAACAGTCAGTTAACTATGCAGATACATTCTGTTTTATTTCATTACGAATCTGTTTAGTTGAACTATCGCAATAAGATGTCCAATTTGATGTTTTGCAGATGATTTCGTTGCTTATCGGCAGTAATGATTTTTGTTCCGAAATGTGCATGGTCCCATCTCCGTGGTCTACCGTAGCGAATCACAAAATCGATCTGGTTAATGCCCTCAGAATATTAAGGGACAATTTACCAAGGACGTTCGTTGCTCTCCACGTGACTCCGCACTTAAGCACTCTCGTTGATACACGACGAGGAAGAAATTTTTACAAGTGCTACGTGATGACAACTTTTGAATGTCCATGCCTGTTTGCTTTGCAATATAGAGATCGACGATCGGAATATTATGACGTAATGACAAGGTACGCATAATTTGACGGACTCTGAGTTATCCAAACATCCCATTTTGGAAGGAACAAATTGTTAAAAGTTCATTGTCGTTCAAGGTTATTGTATCAGGGCACTGTAATGTTTCCACTGGGCCTTTGAAAAATTATAATATGAATCGTTACTACAGTTATATAGCAACATTTTTTTATTTCGTTTTTTTTTCATTTTGTTTCATTAGCAATTAGGATACAATTGTGTGAACTAAGGTGCTGGTTCGGATACTATCTACCGTACCACTGAGGGCATGGATATGACATTATGCATAATCCTTTCATGTTATGAACGCACATAAATATAGGGTGTCCCACATAATACTATTCACGATTTTTCAAGTACTTGTGATAATCTCACAAAAAAGTATTTTAAACAAAAGTTGATCAGTTTTCGATTGGCTGTACATTGCAATAAAAAGGTTTGACATTTTTTTTTATCGTCAGGGCCACCTTCATTTCTTAAAATGGCGCTTTGTATTTTTGACTTAACAATATTATAGCCAGTATCACGACGAATTCAACGATTTACTATAGTATTATCTTCGGATGACCTTGTACGAAACGGCTAATAGAGTACGAAACGGCTAATAGAGTATGAAACGGCTTTCTAAACACTATAATATTATTTTTCAAGGAAACGGTTAAGTTGTGACCCACAGTTCCTTTGACACTTTTTATCCTCATGATGAGTAGAATCCGATAGGACAAACATAATTTGACCTTAATTTTCAAGGTCAAGGACAATTTTGCACGGGCTTTTTTTCACAAACGTCCACCGATCCGCAGATGTACGATCACGCTGTGGTGGTCCTTACATATAATCTTTTTACACCCTGTACAATGTTTACCTTAACGTTAAGTTTCTCTGCTCTGTTTAGATGGCAGGAACTAGAAGAAGAGATTGCTGATTACCCAGAATTTCATACAAACGATTTCACCGTTGTTGCTCTGCCAACCCTTAAAAGAGTCGTCATACCACGTGACCACGACGGAATTTCGGATCTGTCATACCTTTCCGCTGATTGCTTCCATGTCAGCCAGAAAACTAATGCACTTTGTAAGTATAAATAATTGGACTACATTACGTTGTAATCTAGCGGAGAATACATACATATAGGTAATTATTTCATTTATTTTAAGATGCAAATGGCATATGGAATAATCTATTGGAGCCATTTGGTAACAAGACTGACACTTGGATTCAACCATACGAGAAATTTCTGTGTCCCACACCGGAACGGCCTTACCTGATTACGCGTGAAAATTCGCAAAAAATTCATAAAGGTGTATAACAAGAAACATTTGTTTCTTAGACACAGAACGTTTCGTGCTTGCCATACAGTTAAGATACCCTATAAAATATGCCATAGCGATGTTAAAATGTTATTTTTAGTCGCAGTTTTACTTGTTATACTCAATGTGAAATATTTATTTGTAATAATACAGATCAAGTTGTTTCCTTACATACATTTTGTCTGATTCTTTTTACAGATTGTTTATCTCATTTTTATGTTTTCAATATCTTAGTTGCTTTCGCGAAAATAAGGCAAAGTATCAAAAGAAATATTTAGTGTTTAGTTTCTTTCAATGCAGCGAACCTTGTGCTGCAATGCATTTTCCAAAGCCATTTTTTTAATTATAAAAATACTGATGTTTCTATAAGCATAGAGGCGAATGAAGTATACATAGCTAATGATTATAGCGAAGAAATGTTATTTTAGTAAATCTTGGAAATATTGCTCATTAACATCGATGCATCTTTTAAAACAAAATGTACAACAAGGTATGACATTCCAGTTTGCATATTGATTGGATATTGACAACGGATATTGACCAAAAACCGTTTTTTGGAAAAGGTTGCAGCCGCAGTAATAATTTTTGTGTTTTTGAAAGTAACAATTCTTTCCTTTGAGACTTGCTTTCACTGTTAGTTTTATTCAAATACTAATGTACAGTCACGAGCAATGGCTGTTTCCATCCGGCAAAGTGGAAGAGTCTCTCTCTACCTGGTCACTGTACCGTCCACTCGAGCGAAATACAAATCCATTTGAATTCTGAAGCAAATTATTCGCTATCGTTATAAATAATTTACAGATCGAAAGTTAATTCGAATTAAAATCGAATTAAAAAGCGTGTTGTATTAGTGCAAACTGTGGGAGTTGCAAGATGTGCGAGATGATCGGATACGTGTTAAAATTTTTTCTGCGGTATCATGCTTTAATCATTAGCATAGCTGCTTTCTAATTATTACACGAGTAGTTAGAACTTTACACTAGAATTGGATTTTAATTGGACATTGTTTGAAAATATTCGAAGGAGATCATAAGATTAGTGTCACGGCAATAGAGGTAGTGGGGGAAGCCGTTCTCCGTATCGCGACATCTCAGAAAAGTTCTAACACGTATCCGATCATCTTGCGCATCTTGCAATTCTCACAGTTTGCACTAACACAAGACGCTCTTGGGGGTCCTGCTGAATGTATTAATAAGTCTACAGGAACGAATTAACTTTCAACCTGTAAATTATTTATAACAATAGCAAATAATTTGGTCTAGGATTCAAATGGATTTGTATCAACTTGAAATGACACACGGAAAGAAGAACTGTTGCGGCTAATGAATTCCCGTATCTCAAGCATTCCGGAATGCGTAATTATTTGAACGAAACGTTATGGGAAAATTATACACGGTTGATCCTCGCCAATACGAGTTTGTTTGCCGATTTTGAATCGGCAAACGTTTCCACAAACAGCTCCAACCTTTCTTTTGCGTAATTTCTGGATCCTTGAAAAGAATGAAATTGTAATAAAATATCGGCTCAAGACGTATTCAATAGAGATTTCCTGATGGATAAAATTCTAATTGATGCGGTAACAGCGTGACAGAACTTTCCCGTGATGCAATTTGGCGACTATACCATCACACTTCTCATTTGCAATTCAACCGGATAACATTAGACGTTACATTATCAAGCGTCTCATTTACAAATTATACGTTTCACTATTGCCCGTTTCTTCGTAACAGCGCTTCGATTGATTCGGAGTAGACCCAGTGATGAGATGTGGGACGGGTTTTTTCGTGCATGCTCGGCGATTTTGGCATAAGTATAGTACAAATTCCGATAAAATCGGGCACCTTGGTCGCCTTAGATAATTTTGCAAAATTTGTTATGATTTGATTGTGTACAAATAAATGTATAGTGTGTGTGTGCGCGCGTGCGCGCATTTTTAATATGTCTGACCGTCTGTGAATGGTTAATTAAATCTACTTTTCAGTATCTGATCGTTTTATCGCACGCAATATAATGCGCTTTATTTTCTATTGAAGAGGGAGATAACCAAATTTTAAAAATTGTTTCCACCTAACGAAGGATGTTGGAAGCTACGTACTCGACGTTTCTTTATAGCTCCTCCAATATTAGCTGCTATTTTATGTACTTAAGTATAACGTACCAAAAAGTCATAGTACGTCTTGTCTAGTTGCACCACAGCATACAGTACTGTAAATGACGCGCATGCGCGAAAAACCCGCCTCATATCACTGATTAGACTCCTGTGCTGTGAGCTGTGTGCGTGCGCTTGCCGAAGCAAGAAAAGTCATACACGTATACGCGATGAGCGCGAGGGACAATCGGTCTTGTAGATTTCGATTTTTGTCTCGATACCTGAATTAATGAATTTTTCGTGGGTACAACACCCACGGGTAGACTTCGCCACAGGGTGGTCTGGTCCGTTTAAACTCCGATAAACACCATACGTTGAAAGAAGTGTAAAATTCGAAATTGTAAGCGTGAGACAGACGCTGTTGTGAACTAGCGAGATGGCTTCCAGAAATAAGCAGGAGTGACATTTTGCCAATATCTCACGATTTAATATTTTTTTACTGATAGCACACCAGATCACCCTTCCTTAAACTAGCACAATATCGTGGGAATTCGATTTTACGTCAATTTAACACTTCTTGAAAGCGCAAATCGAAATGTACGTTTTGCACACGATGGACACAAGAATAGTTCAACGATTTTCCGTTAGAGGCGTGATAGTATACTTCATCCAATTTGGCTATGTTACCATCAGCATTGAATGTAATACCACAGACTAGAGTATAGGATAGACTGTACAGACAGTGCTTTTTTTTGTCACCTGAGACTGGGGTCCTAGAACCCCATTACCACGTTGGTGTCACTCTCGACGTTACCGAGTCAGTAAATAATAGAACTAAAGCATCAGTAGTGCTGGGAACTGTAATTAAATATATAAGAAGGCATTTCGTAGACGAGGATAACCTTCATAGCTGTATCATGTCCACAGTTATGAGGTTATTCAGGAAAAAGTTCATGTTTCGCTGGGCGATATCATATCAGCTGATCATATGACATAATATACGTATTATGTATGTATGTATGTATGTATGAATGTATGCATGCATGTATGTACATATGTACATATGTATCACTACTGGCGGCTACAAAACATTATAATAATGAATGAGGATAAATAGAAACCAACGTTTGTGAATTACTTGCTTCCTCATTTACAATTTGCTATTTCAAAAAGAGCCTGTAGATTAATAAATACTTCACGTTTTGTATGCAATTCTTTACATGGGCCATGTCTTTTAACCGTACATAGTTTAATGTTTTATATATATTATATTTATTTAATGGAAAATTGAAGTTACAACAATTGTTTGATATAAAGGGGGACATAATTTGGCATAAACATATTTTTGTAAGTAGAGTAGTAGGCTTAATGTCACGACTGACAATAAATTAACTAACTCGACAACGACTAAAGACTACAGCGAAAACGTTTGTTTAGTTACGTCTGTACATGCAGGATTTAATGGATTGTATTAGAAGTTTTTAATTAATATGATTTGTGGTGTATTACGTCGCGATTGGTGGCACGGATTATTTCCCCGACGGAGTAGTAAATTCTGCCTTAACCAATCGGTATACAACTTCGCGACGTTTTACCCGCCAAATTAATATTGTGTAACCCTTTTGACTATGATGAAGTCCCGACTGATGGACCTTAATAATGAAGTTCGAATGTTAAATTTGGGGTGCCGGTGGAGATGTGGAACTAATCTCTCTGCGTGTCGTTAGAGATTTTTTATAGTTCGATCTGTGTCGTTCGATCGTTGAAACTATTCTGACTTTCGTTTCGGAAGGAAGTCCGGAAGACGACTTCCTCAATTTTTGTGTACGCTGATTGGTCAAAACAAAACAGTGAATTTTGCCAATCAGCATACTGGTTTCAGGTTCACCACTCTTCCGGTGCGCCCGAAGCACGGTATGTATTTCCGGAAAAAAGTGGGGCGATACCTGGAACCGCGAGGGTCGTGGAAATTTTTAGCCGCGGTAGAAAATTCCTCCTGGTGCCGCGGATCGGCTTCGTGTACCGTTACAATATGGTCGGGACCCTTCGGAACTCCAGGTTTATGGCATGTCGTCGACTATTGAGGATGACGAAAATAATCTAAGTGGCATAGTTTGCCCGCACGTGAAATAAATTGCTTGCAAACGGCAAGCAATTCTACCAAATAATTTTCCTAGAAAATAATCTGTTCCCGAAATGCGTGCCAAAAATTTCCAACGTATTGTTCCGCGTCGGACGAAACAAATACGTGTTTCGGAAACTAATAAATACCCAGACCTAAAATTTTGTGTTGCAGTTCTCCTTCCTTCGCCCACCGCTCACCACCCACCAATTCCGTCTAACTTTATGTCAATTGGCGATTCGATCGATATTCGGCCTATAGATGCACACACGTGTATGATGCGGCACTAATACATTAGATGGGTGGTCGATGACCTCTGTAAGCAAACGAGAATCACAACATTCCAGGTAATTCTCCGAGGATTGAAATGCAATGCAGCGGGAGCCGATCGACGCGAGATTTGTATGGAGAAAAGTGTACAGATGATAGAAGGCAGTTGGAAGTGCAGAAAGTATAAATTAGCCACTGGTTTATCTCTGGCGTAAGGGAATCATGCAAAGAAAATAGAGATTTCCTGACGAGATAATTAAATGTGTTGCTATAAATCTAAATGCATGTGATGCTGTAAACAATATGACTTTAATACAATTTGTACATGAATTGTACCCATACACACTCACCCTTCTTGCCCGATTTCTTGGCTTCTTTGTTTACAGCCGCTACGCTTTCCGAAAAATGTTTAAATCGTTCTGTATTCAACGTCGTACAAACAGCAACTGTCTCGATCGTCTAGAAATAATGATCGACCGATGCATACCGAATCGCTGCGAGTCGTGTCTATGGAAAATGTTTGACGGCATTTGTTATTCTTTCGGCCCTAGAAAGGAGAGGCAGCAGTCAAAGATTAAAATACTTTTTTTCGCGCATATGTTTGTCATTTCCTTACCGCTTCCATCCCTCTCGGCTCCTTTCTACGTGTGCAAGAAAGTTACAATGTGTTCGTATAATGTATGTAAGAACATGGCGTGCAAAACGATATAATAATATGAGATTTCCTGCGTTGTACGAGTCAGTCTTTCGTGAGCCTTCTAGGCATAATTAATAAGTTGAATCAGTAAGTGTGCTGGACGCTGGGGATTTTCGAAGACTTGAGAGGATTGCGGACTTTCTGGGTGAGGATTAAGCGGGTAATACAGTAAATATTTATATATACATATTTTCATTACAAGTGTGAGTTAAAGTATATTTTAAAATGCAGCATCAGAATAGGAGGACTCGCTATAAAAAGTGCGCTTATCCTAATTGTAGTTTAACCAGCCGCAGTGTGACTGACGGTATTACATTTCATTCCTTTCCCGTAGGGGATAATGATCGATGTATAACGTGGCTGGATAACTGTGGCTTAGGCGATTGGGTAGAAATGGGGAATAGTGAATAATTAAAGAAAAAGTATATTTGCAGCCGGCATTTTACCAAAGATTGTTTTCATGCAGCCGGTCCACTCCGAAGAACCGCCGTGCCGCAAATGTACGATATTGTAGATTCGCATGGCATTAGCAGTAATGTAGATTTTGAAGCCATCTCATTACCTAGAGAATATGATGAATTACGACAACGGCTGATGGAAACCGAAGAGAAATTGAAGCAAGAAAAGAATACACCAAACATTCTTCGCTTGTAATTAAGGACGAAGCGTAGAGTAATAGATCGGTTGAAGATGCAGCTTTCTTCAGGCTGTATTAGTGATACATGTTTGAAGAAAGCAATTGCTAGTAGAGTCAAAGGTTACGCCTTAACTTTTGTACTCATGTTGGTCTTTAGATTGAAGCATTGCTATTCATCGGCAGAGAAGCAATTATGTATGAGCATGCACTACACTTCCCCTTCCTTGTACAGAAAGGGTATAGCCGGATAAGGGGGTCAAAAGTGCCCCTAAACCAAATTCGATTTTCCATGGGTCATTCGATAGCTTATCAAAAAAGTACAATATGTGCCAAGTTTCAGCTCCGTATCTCGACCAGGGGGGGAGTAATTGCCAAAAATAAAAAATCACGTTTTTGACCAATTTCTCTCATCTGCGTGGATGGAAAATTCTGAAAAAAATCAGGGACCCTTTAATTAACCAACCACACATTACACAAATTTTTTCAGATTTTTAAATTAGAAAACCAACCTGTGAAAAATAAAAAACGAAAAAAAAAATGATGAAAAATGCCGGTTTGGGAATGAAGGAGTCACGGTACTAGATTCATATTTTTTGAGTAAGTACATATTATTGGTACTATTGTACTATATTTTTTTCAGATTTTTCGGTTTGGTGCGCCATAGTTAAAAAAATCAAAAACTAACTTTTTCCTTGTTTCTTGCGTGCCCCAGTCAGTTATACAGCGATTTTTGGTACATTCTTGATCAGATAAATGCTTTATGCAATGCTAAATGTTTTCACGCATAGCAAACAAACACAGGAACTAATGAAACTAAATAAATCGACCATTTGTCATTACGTCATACACATTACACTCCGTAATACGTAAGGGATTTTCAAGAGCGTCGGTGGTCCTGCGGCAAAGTCATGTCTGCCAAGCGGCTGCGCTGACTTTTCGTAGGTTGGAGCCCTTTTTAGGTAACGTTTTTTTTTTTGCTTTTTTTTCTAATTCCTAACTATATCAAGATGTTCAATGTTTGTTTAAAAATGTTTTAATAATTTTTTTTTAATATTTTAGTCTGTGGTGTACGTAAATATGACTTTGGGCTGCTCTTTATGCTACCTTTATGCTATTATGGTATTTTTTAACATTTCCTACGCTGAAGTAATATGTGTGAAGGATTTGCGAATCTCTTACCTTTAATAGTTGTAGATGTATTGTGTTAAAGATACTTATCTTTAGTAATTATAGATAGGTAGCAGCGAAAATAGCTCGTGATGTCCTCAGTGTTTCTTTTAGTTTGTTCAGTTCCTTTTCCCCATACTCTATCAATTATATGCAACCGTAGAATTATTTCTATTTTCTAATATTAAGCGCACATGTAGTCTTTGTTTTGAAGATCGTGATCTTTAAGAACTATGGGTGGAAAATCCTGGATGTCGTACGAAATTCGGTAGCTTCTTTTCCATATCAATGACAGAGATAAGTATCTTTAAAGCAAGGACTACACATATGTTCAATATTAAAAATTATAACTAATTCTATATTTCTATTTAATCGTTAGGGTATAGAGACATCATGTGCGACATCCAGGATTTCCCATCCATAGTTCTTAAAGATAAGAAAAGAAGCTACCGAATTTCGTACGACATCCAGGATTTTCCACCCATAGTTCTTAAAGATCACGATCTTCAAAACAAAGACTACATGTGCGTTTAATATTAGAAAATAGAAATAATTCTACGGTTGCATATAATTGATAGAGTATGGGGAAAAGGAACTGAACAAACTAAAAGAAACACTGAGGACATCACGAGCTATTTTCGCTGCTACCTATCTATAATTACTAAAGATAAGTATCTTTAACACAATACATCTACAACTATTAAAGGTAAGAGATTCGCAAATCCTTCACACATATTACTTCAGCGTAGGAAATGTTAAAAAATACCATAATAGCATAAAGGTAGCATAAAGAGCAGCCCAAAGTCATATTTACGTACACCACAGACTAAAATATTAAAAAAAATTATTAAAACATTTTTAAACAAACATTGAACATCTTGATATAGTTAGGAATTAGAAAAAAAAGCAAAAAAAAACGTTACCTAAAAAGGGCTCCAACCTACGAAAAGTCAGCGCAGCCGCTTGGCAGACATGACTTTGCCGCAGGACCACCGGCGCTCTTGAAAATCCCTTACGTATTACGGAGTGTAATGTGTATGACGTAATGACAAATGGTCGATTTATTTAGTTTCATTAGTTCCTGTGTTTGTTTGCTATGCGTGAAAATATTTAGCATTGCATAAAGCATTTATCTGATCAAGAATTGTACCAAAAATCGCTGTATAACTGACTGGGGCACGCAAGAAACAAGGAAAAAGTTAGTTTTTGATTTTTTTTAACTATGGCGCACCAAACCGAAAAATCTGAGAAAAATATAGTACAATAGTACCAATAATATGTACTTACTCAAAAAATATGAATCTAGTACCGTGACTCCTTCATTCCCAAACCGGCATTTTTCATCACTTTTTTTCGTTTTTTATTTTTCACAGGTTGGTTTTCTAATTTAAAAATCTGAAAAAATTTGTGTAATGTGTGGTTGGTTAATTAAAGGGTCCCTGATTTTTTTCAGAATTTTCCATCCACGCAGATGAGAGAAATTGGTCAAAAACGTGATTTTTTATTTTTGGCAATTACTCCCCCCTGGTCGAGATACGGAGCTGAAACTTGACACATATTGTACTTTCTTGATAAGCTATCGAATGACCCATGGAAAATCGAATTTGGTTTAGGGGCACTTTTGACCCCCTTATCCGGCTATACCCTTTGCGCGAGAAATTCGGTTTTCATTTTCCGGATCGTTCTATCTTCCGGATAGTTTGTTGATTTGGGAAAATAGACTTTTAGCCGGGGGTTTGTCAAAATTTGCTTTCCGCGTTAAAATACTCAGCTGCGCACATGGAAGTCGCAAACAGGAACTGCATTCTCGTATTTGATAAGATGGCTATTAAACGATGTATCGATTTCTACCCAACACGACAGGTCATTGAAGGCTTTGAAGATTTGGACTCTTTGGGTAGAAGCTCAGCCGTTGGTACTCAAGTGCTTCTTTTTATGCTGCGAGGGCTGTTCGATAACTGGAAACAACCGCTAGCTTTCTTTGTTTCTGGCCGTAGTGTTAAGAGAGATGTATGGTCCGCTCTTTTAGACCAAATTTTAGATGCCGTACACACGAGACGGGTCTGAAAGTAAGAGCGGTTGTTTCTGATCAAGGTGACAGCAATAAGAGCATAACAGACGACAAAGTTTCGATCTCCGAGCCCTTTTTTGAATGTAACGGTCAGAAAATTTTCTTTTTGTTTGATTTCTTACATTTGTTCAAGTCTATTCGGAATAATTTATTGAAGTACGACTTCTTAATTAGTGGGCGCCGGGTTTCATGGTGCAATGTTTGTGCGCTATGGAACTTGGAAAAAGGACACAGTACATGGGCAGCTTACAAATTACCCGAAAAATATGTTAATCCTAACACGTTTCATAGGATGAAATGTAAGTATGCCCTTCAAGTGTTCAGTAGTAGAGTGTCGGCTACGTTGTTCACCGCCTCCGTGACAGGCAGCATTGCAACAAGTAGTGTGCAATACACGGCGACTTTCTTCCAGGTCTTGAATGATCTGTTTGATAATTTAGATAGTCGCACAGCCCGTGACCCTAATCCGAACAAATGTGCGCTCTCGCGATTTTACACTCTCGTTAAAAGTAATTTAAGACGTACTTTCAACGATGTGGAGAATTGGTTTGTAATATCCGAGGAGGGGTTAAAAGTGCTACCTTGTTTCTTGGGGTTACGGCAATCTGTAAATGCCACCATGCAACTGTGGGACGACTAAGGGATGAGGGTTTTACGTTTTTGTGACGTCACGCTTGAATAGCGATTGTTTAGAGAATTTCTTTTCTGTACTTCGGATGCATGATGGCATGTACAATCAGAATCTTTCGGCAAAAGCGGTACGTCTCGCGATTAGAAAAAATTTAGTAATGTGGTTGAACCGGGCACCAAATTCGGCGACTTGCATGGAAGATTTTGACGTAACGTTTGTATCGGAAGAATTTATACCACAGAGTGAACCAGCTACGTCAACAGCTGATGCTGCATTTAGTGTGAATGAAGGGCATGTCGATGACAGGTACATCGATGTCGATGAACTGTTGCCATCGGTATGCCCTTTGGAAGCGAACGCGATAGAATATTTTGCAGGATATATTGCTAATAAATGCCTGCAAAAATCTCAATGTCGTAGATGTCGGGATATTTTTGTAGAGAAGAATGCAGTTCTTAGCCGTAACGAGCAAATTCTGTTATCTTTCCGGGCATATGTAGTCGACCACAATGTCGACTTTGGAAACTTGTGTGTTCCGACAACACACCTTTCGACAATTTTTAGAATAATTTCTGGTATTTGTGACGCGTATTATCCGAAAATGCGCAGCGAAACGTTTATATTGGACAAACTATTTTCGATTATATTGAGTGTAGTTGCAGAAGAATATCGAAAGTGGTTTGTTGAAGATGAACGCGCTGAGCACCGTAAAAAAATGGTATATAAATTTTTAAGTGTCAAAATTCATAAAGATACGGTATGGCTTGGCCAAGAATTGCGTTTTAGTCCAAGAGGACGTTATTCCAAATTGGTACAATTCGAGCATGTTTGAGTACACCGGTTTTTATTAGTAATATATCTCGTAATAAGGCAAGGTGATTCCCCCGCTGATTAATTCAAAGGAAGCGTCAACTAAAGACACCACGACCATACACCCAACGTGTATTGTATATGTGATCTGATAAATAGCCCGCAATCTACCTCTTGTGTTGACCAAGAAGTCGATTAGGGGCCACTTGTCAGATCGCACGTCGGTGCCGGTGGATGCCAGTACTTTCGGGTGGCACTTCCTTTGAGTCTAGTAGCGAGAGAAACACTGTGTAGATTTTATTGTAGATGTCTATATTATATTAGACAATATTATATTGTAAATATAAGTGTATGTAATATGTAATACATGAATATTAAGTATTTTGTTGTAAGTACATAGAAATTTTGTAATTAACTTGTACATATGTACATACATACATATGTATTACGTATTACATGACCTGCTATGTATAGAATGTAGGAAAAAAGAACTGTCACGGCTTTCTCTACATCCTGTATTATCATTTGGAGTATGTTCAACGTTCTTTTACATGCCAAGTACGGATACTGATTTTTCTAAATTATGTATTTTTCATATTCAATTTTTATTTTCTATGGTCTTTCTATTACATACATACATGTCAAGTCGAATAAACATTGGACATACTCTGGGATAGTTAAGACCTTCTTTCACGCCTTCACGTGGCCCATCCTGTTAAACACTTTCACGTAAATATTTGAATGCGATAATAACAAATATTTTTTTTCTGGACTAAAAGTGCAACTAAGATGAAGGAAAGGCAGGCTATCATTATCTTATAAATTATAAAAGATACGTGCATATTTTATGTCTTAGGTTATTAGGAATTTCGTCTTCCAAAGAAAAAGTAATCAATAATAAGAGTCAAACTGTTTCGGATACACATGTCAACATGTATTACGCGCCAGAACTAATATCCTATACAGGGTTTAAGAAAATACAGTGGCGATAGAAAAGTTGACAAATAAATATATTTCTATCAACAGAAATGTTATTATTTCATTCTTTTATACTCTTATGTATTTTCGCAGCAATGAACAAAATAAAGATACATTTACAAAAATCTCGTTGACGACCCTCTCAATATCTTTCAATTTACTTTGTGAGTTTTCTGTCTTTTTGAGAATTTTGCAGCAGAAGGGTAAATGAACACGTGCTAAGTTTTTTTTTCTTTTTGCTTTGGACGTTCTTAATTTCCTGGCTTATAACCTTATTACTCGATCAAAATCCGAGTTTTAATTATAAATCGAGGGAAAAATTTGGTTTTGGAAATTCGTACGTTAAATCTTAATATTTCTAACACTCTCGAAATTCACTCATCATCTTAAAAAGCATATTTTAAAGAGAAATGTTAAACTAATCCAAATTGTCAAGTGCAAAACAGTATTTTTTCAAACCGATCAATTTAAAATGATCAACCAAGTAGCAACAACATCAAATGACAGTTAAAAAATTAGGTCTTAATTATTGCCAAAATGATTGATAATAAACAAAATTTCTGAGCAACGGGGAAAGTGTATTCCTTTAACTTTAAAATGAACGTAATCGCAGTGTTTGTATATGTATGTAAATAAATTTGAACACTATGTACGCTGTATACATATGTATGCATGTACATATAACCTCTAAGTATAGCTTACACATTACGGTTGACATAATCATATGTTGCCTCATTTTATGAAATTTTTCAAAACTTTTGCATTAAGTAACTTTAAATCATCCGGGACAGGAAGGAAGAATTCTACATATTTTGTTGGGACGATAGATACATATGCCAAGTTAAAGAAGATTAATATTTTACGATTGCTGTTTTTATGCTATCTAACGTGGATTGCCCCATTCATAGTTGCGCATTTCTCGCCAATTGCGAGTCTCTTGATACGAATATGTTTTCTGATCCCTTCACTATTGACATCAGTCGCAAATGAATGTAACTCCGACGGTCATCACTCTGTAGCCTAGAGGACGCTCGAAAACTAGCGAGTATCCTTAGGGTCGGTATTTCAGAACAGGTGACACGCAATCCCATAAAATTCGCAGTCTATCCTGTATTCTTGGCTGTGGTAATACCACCATTGTACTCTGGCCTGTGATAATACCACCACAGACCAGAGTAATACTGAGGCCAGTGTACCTGAAGCCGTACTGCAAGTAGAGAACATCCCTTGTGGGTCAGAAGTTACAGTAACCAATCTTGCGTGGGTCACCCTATAGATTCTGAGGGCAGTATCTTTATTGTGTCAACAGCTACTGAACACTTGAGGATGACTCGAAAACGACGGCTGCTACAGTGAAAACGGTTATGTTAATTGTATCTATATATGAAGAATTCAATGTATTGTACGAAAGTTTTTATAATAATATCTCGGAAACTGTTAAATACCCGCACCTAACATTTTAGATTTGGGTTTCTCCCCCCCCCCCCCCCCCCAGCCCTTCAAATTTCATGTCGATCGGCTTTTTTTCAAAGACGTAGGAGAACATCTTTTTTCGTATCAATTACACTTGGACGAATTTCTCTTTGCACGAACCCCAAAATCGGGAGCCGCCAGTTGGATATACTGTACGCTGTGAAAAGTTGGTCGCAACTAGGTTTTTAATGTGACGTTGCATGTCGACGGCGAAACTCGTCCCGATTTTGGTCGATTCAGCGTGTTGACCTGCCTGACTTGGCTATCAAGGAAGCTACTTATTACCAATACCAAGTTACCATATGTGGACTATATTTACTAATCTACTTTGCTAAGAAGAAATCCTCTGAAAGGAATGCACGCCCAATTGATTGTATCCCCACGTACCCACTTTCCCCAATGATGATTTTCTATGTCAATGTCAGTTACGTGTGCATAGATTACACGCTTTTACACACTAATGCAATGAAAAGTTATGTTGTAAGTGTCGAAACGATTACTTGTGAATCATTTGTATAGGCAAAGTAATGTTATACAACAGGAATTTTGTTTTTATCATTAAAATAAGAGCGGAGATCATTCATGCATTGTTAATATGGCATTTATTCCATACATTACTGCCAAATCTTTAATTCATTAAGAACTAATTAAATTGGTTCAAACGATTTCCTAATTATGGGTATAAATTGTCCATACAATTTATCAGACTTTAATCGTTCCTAGTTTTCATAATTGCTTTTTTTCAATTTTAATATGCCGTATACATACATGTAATAATACATACAACAGGATTGTAAAAGCTTTATATTTTCAGTAAATAGCCGACCTCTAATCCCAAGTTACTGTTATATTATCATTCGACTTTATCCAACTTTTGTTACGTTGTTATTACAATGTATCTGTGCATCTTTATCAAATTCAACTACTCTCCTTTTACAGTTACTATTGATTTTTCTGACGATATATTGCATTCGTTATGTAATACCTAAATTCCAAACATTGAACGAGTTATGCAAGATATAACTTACAACGGTGTTATTTGATTTATAACAATGATTTACAACTGTTTTCATTATATCAGGCATTTCTAAACTGCTTACGTGTTCAAATCCAATCAGCAAATTCAAATCTACGTATTATAATTATTCCACACTGGGTTTTATAGTGGTGGTGATCGCTGGAATATTTTCTAGTTCCTCCTTCGGCAAGTTCTCCATGAGCCAAGAGGTAATTACTGGAAGGTTCCTCTTGCTCCACAATTTCCTTTCATTTTTGAAAACCGTTTGCATCGTAATGTCGGTAGTGCTGTCGAATTCCCCCGGATAACTTTCGAATAATTTACGAACTACGTCCAAACTTTTTTGCGTACTGAACGAAGAAGTAGCGGATTCGATTATGCGGTACCAAAGGTGCTTCTTTTCCTCGAATCTCTGTTTTACCATGTCCCAGTTATCGGCTATGAAATCGAATAAGGTCGTGTAACCAACTGCTCCGCCACTTAACGTAACAAAGATTAATTGCATGTCCAAGTCTGTGAAGTTTCCATTGTGATCGAGAATAGTTACGTTCAATAATCTGCAATATTGTTATCAATTAATTTTATAGTTAATAATGAAAGAAAAAGGGTCAAGCTTCCGCTAATCATTAAGTTTGACCGTCGACATGCAGCGCCACATTAAAACCTAAATGGCCATCAACTATTCGCAGTGCACATTCGATCTAACTGGCGGCTCGCGATTTTGGGGTTCGTGCAAAAAGAGAAATTCATCTGTGTGAAGTGGGTATGAAAGAAGACGTTCTCCTATGTTCTCCTACGTTTTTGAGAAAAAATCGTCAGTTCGCGTTTTGGCAATCAACGAAACGCTGCCATCAGTTGATCGCTATTTAGACTTTAATGTGGCGCTGCATATCGACGGCGCAACTCGACACGATTTTGGTTGATGTTATTGCTATTAGTCTCGCTAATGGCAACCTATTATTTGTCCCAATCGAGATGCTGTCCAATCAAATTAGGGGCGCCACTTGCAATAGCATGCTCTGTCATTATTGGTTGTGTCTGTTACCTCCTAAGGCTGCCGCGTGACGTGCAGTGCAGCGGAAAAATCGAGATAGATAGAGATGAAACCATGTTCATATTCTATTTATTATACATATATGACATTACGTATTATTTGTGACTGCTAGGACGCCAGCGTCGGGGCGACTGGGTGGAATTAGGAGGCGCAAAAGGCCTACCCCCTTGCCCCTGTGTTGTTCAGTTTGTGGAGGGTCGGGTGGAGCTTGGCATCTCGGTTGGGACAAATAATAGTGGCTATTGGGGTAGTTACCAATGAGGAAAATGTATTGCGTTGACTCCTAACAGTTATTGATGAGAGAAATAGTATTGCGGTTGCTCATGATAGCATGAAGTATTGTTTTGCATTCGATCAAAATAATTGTCCGTAACTGTCCCCAAAAAGATTGTCATCGAAGTACCGGAAAACGTTTGTTCGTGTTTGGTTGTTAGTCATTTGAAGCGAGAGTTTTACTATTCACAGTGATAAATGCAACCAAAACAATATTTTCGTTGGCGGTACCTATGATCAGTAACCGAAATACAATTTCTGTCGTTGATAACTGTTACGCGTATCCGAAATAAATTTTGCTCATCACTGATGATTATCAGCAATGAAAAAGATTCTTCGGCGATTTATAATTATTGTTTGCATTCAAAAGCATTTCAGTCGAAACTGTTATATCACGATTTCTTTTTTTCATTCTTATAACAGTTATGGCCCCAGATTTTTATCCGAATTACTTAATTTTTTTGATTTGTGTAATTATGCGTTTTGTGACTTTAAGACATAATTACCATACCTATCGATTTTGTATGTGTCTTTTGGACAACCAGCTAACGATTTTAAGAGGTAGGTGCGCTCATTCTGTTTCCTTTCTGGACTGTTTTGGGGGAAGTTTATAACACGTTGGAGGCCGAATTCCCATTCTTCTTCTGTACCCCATTTGAACACGGGACAAATAAATTCATTGGCAACTCTGTGAAATAAAAGTTATAACGTTATATTATAATAGTAATATGATAGTAACAAATTGAATTGGTGCATTTTGAAATGTAATAACAGAATAACAGGTAAATATGTAAGGGATCTAGCTTCAATTAGTTGGACTTTGAAATGTTGTTACTGATACATTGAAGAACTTTCTCCTATAAATGTTACAGTCTTTAGTTTTCTAAATATTTGCAAAGACTTTGATAGTTATGCATTTTAACGGCTTTCCTCAATTTTGACTATTTCAGTATAGTTTTGTTTTCAATAGCTTCATTTTATCACTAAAAGGACAAATCAACTGGGGGAGACGATAAAAGTATTCTCTTTTTTTATGTTGTTTTCTAAAAATGTCAAATCAAGGATTTATAAAACAGCTACCTCCAAACTTATATAACTCTAATCGTAAGGTAAGGTAGAGGTTAGGTTTAGTAGTATCTTTCTTTGCGGCCGGCTACCTACGTCGTGTATTTAAAAAAACCTTAATTTGACATTTTTAAGAAAAAAATACACCAGAAACTAGAATACTTTTATCGTCTATTGCGATTGACTTCTCGGCAAGGACCTTGGGGTCCTTCGCAGCCTACACGTTGGAGTTAGCAGCAAGCAATGCAGACGCACGAGCTGTTACAGGCGCACAATTATAGGTAGAATTCATTGTAGTGGTAACTATAGTTTTTTGGAAATATCTTGAAATCTAAGGTTGACCGATGGTTATACGTATGTATCGGATGGTTGTATGTATCGGAAAAAGTTGTTCAAAATGATGTTCTTGATAACATACTTCAAGGTCAAACTGATCGGGTCCCTTATTGTCAATATTTATCGAATAACATTACAATGTTTGTACTGCAACACTATGCACGACAATCCAATTGTTTGTACTTTAGTAGGTTGAGTTAGCCTAACACGGAATATGTGTCTAATATGAAATACCACGATATTAAAAAATCCTGATATTTCCATTAATTGGCGACAAATACAGTCGGTTACTATTGTGATTTCTTTGAACCAGTGAGGATGCACCGAAATTATAAGGAACTACGTGTTCACTAAAGAATATTGAAGCAATATTCATCATCCGGATTTTTGAATTGGAGCTTCTAAACTGATATTATTCGGGTGTTATACTTTAAATAAATATTATTATAATACGCATTCCTTACTTATTTATATCCTATTTCCCTTCTTGTAAAGGGTAAACTCGGTACAATAAGCTATTCGATATTAACAGGTTATGGGAAATGCCAATCTTCCCAAAAATAACAAATATTGTCTAAAGTTTAGAATCTAAATCGTCGTTATATTTGATATTTGTCTGCTACCTATCAAAAGAGCATAATATTTCTTACAAATCCATAATGTTGAAGTTTGTATAAAAGTGTTGTAAACTGGTCAAATATGCGCATGAAGGATGTAATTCACCCTATTTTACCAAATCGTAATGCTGTATGATTATTTCAGGAGTACTGCAATTATTAAACGTCCCACATTACCTGAATAATTTATCATGATGAACGCCTACAGAGTTACTACTTTGTTACTCAGCGGAATGTTTTTAATTATCATCGGGTAAAAAAATGTGTTGATAACTGAATCATTTGATTCGCTGTAAGATTGATCAAAGGAATGTGAAGTGGGATGAAATAAAATACGAACGGGTTTCCTTTGTCCGGATCTTCATCCGTTAGCCACTTCTTGTACTGGTCTCTTGCTTCTTTAACGCATGGCTCGTAGCCCGCACGACAAAGGAAATTTTTCGCCATTCCTCGCATATGAGTTTTCCACGACGGTTCATTGGTATCTATGTTCTCATTTAGTTCTTCGTATAAAGGCTTCATCAACGTGCGTATGTATGCCTAAAATTGTGCAAAGTATTCTCATTGTTTTTATGTTTAACCCTCTACATATAGTGTTTTTGTTTTGAGTGAGAACAGCAAAATATGTATATTGAAAAATATAAAGGATACGAGAAAATGATTTAGACGAAAGTTGTAGCATATCAGGAACATGCATCATGCTGGTATCTGTTTGACCTGAAAATGATCCTAAAACGCCCTGTAAACACCACGTTCAATTTTTTTTTTTTAGCGGAAACCTATATTTTTTATTAGATATTGGTGTAACTGATGTCAGACCATTTTCAAAACACTACTTGCACGTCTATTTCGCTTAAACCAGTTTCGATACTTAAGGGTTGGTTTTGCATTTTGTAGGGAGCATTTTGTTCAAGAATTAAAGTTAGCATTAAGAATATTGATTTTCTACTTTTTCTTATTTGACTTTCGAGAGTTTCGAATCACGAAAAAAAGTGAAAGATACCGAATTCTTGAAACTTGGAACGTTTTTGGATTTCGAGGGTTTTTGAGGTTCCAACGTTTCGGGGACGGCCAACTGTTTTTAGGCACGGCCTGAATGCCCTTTACAAAATATTGTATTATCTCGAATACTCACATGTACTTAAATATTATAGTTTTAAATATACATTGTTTGTGTATGCACTTGAAACGTGATCTACAGGGTGTCCCGTAACTCATAGATGTCGCGTCGCTCAGGGTGGTGACGTTCGGCCGGTGTCCCGACCCAAACGTGTCGGTATAACGTTTTTAATCGTTATTTACGAATAACGAATAATTCGACATTATTCTTCATTATATTGATTCGGTATTCGATAAAACTTTGGCTCTCCGCATTACCGACGCGTTTGGATCGGAGCACTGGCCGAATATTACCATCCAGCGGGGCGCGACATTTCGTCCCTGAGCGCGCGCTCTACGTGCGCTCTGAGAGGCCAGGGCTTTTCGTTAATAATTAAAAAACAAGGCCTCAGATGATATTTTGTAAAAGGAAGGAGTTGTTTAGTATCGCCTCAGGAATCTGCCATATCCGGCTCTTCTATGAGTTACAGGACACCCTGTATAAAATTGTATGAATCTTTTGTTTTAAATGACACGGTTTGTAAATAAAGTGATGTCAGTTCATTGTGTTATTCGAGGATCACATGCGTTTCAAACAAATGATACAAGGATAAATTAATTAACGATCAAATGCAATACAAATGCTGGATAAATGTTTACCTCGAATATGGGGAATACATCGGATCCCTCGATACGCCTTCCAATATGATCGATCATCATAAAAACGGGTTCCCACACAACATGGCTTCTCTCTTCTTTTAAAAAGAGCGTCATATTTAATGCAATTCCGAAACAAAGCTCTCCAGAGTATGCCAAATTCCAAGAGTCGTGAAGAAGTTTGGCTCGTGTTAGAACGGGGATTTTTTCACGGTCCGCGCTTCGCAAGTATTGCGACAACATTTTCCAGTTACAGGAATCATAATTTACTGGAAACATTCCTGCAAAATTTAAAGCATGCCTATTACTAACAATAATTATGCTTGTGCTGTAACAATTTCTACAACACATGCACATGTAACTGTATTGAAACTTGAATACATTTAAGAATATTGCATAATATGAAGATATTCAATTTTTTGTCCTTAACATTGTATTTCTTCTCCCATGTGATTGCACTTTTTATGATAGTATCAATAAGCAAACGTTTACAGTGTCGCATCATTTTCAAAACGCTATGATAACAATCTATACCGAAATGAAGTACTTCATCATAAATAAATGTAATCCGTTTCGTATAATTCCATGCGTCAACTAATTTCAGCTTTGACTTAATACTTTGTACACCTGATTTTCTGCTTCTAACAGGAGTTGCGTTGACCATATTGCAAGGTAGACCACGTGCAAATGGGTTCACTTAAATATCTCTGGTATTTAATGGCATACAAAAATATTGTTTAAAGTATAATAAAGCATTCAAAGGAGTAGACAGAATAATATCAAAGAAATTCTCCCCCTTTTTTTTTTATAAGCGTCATTTGCATACTTTTATAGAGATTATATTTAGGTCGCCAGTTTTACGCAAAACACTCCGTACGTATATTCGGTGAGTACGAGAGTTCCTTCGATTTTAGGCAATAAACATATAGTAATTCGTTGTTCCAAGTAAAATACGTTTTCTTAAAATGGTTGTTTGGCGAACATTTATTATTATTGCCACTTTTCCTGTCATTTGATTGTGTTCGCTCGGGCAGCAGCCATTAATTCATTTTTGTTTGTATTCGGGGGCTATCTGGATCATGATTGACCTTCAAGCAGTGTATCCCCAAAACGCGAACGAATTAACCTTCGTTGACAGTTCTTTCATTTAGAGCTTCCTCACTGATATCTGTACTCGACAAATATTTTTGCGTCAATCGTACCTCTACACTTCCTAAACTCGTACAACGTACAATAATAGGGTCCTGTACTACGTACAGGTCCACCTACTCTGACGCAATTATAGGCATACAACGTACCCGTGTTTCTAGTCGAGTTAAAAATTTCGTGCGACATATTTTGTCCTTTTCTGATTCTCGCTTTTACTTGACATAGGCACTTTGTCATCTGGGCTGTACTTCCGAATGGGACCTGTTGTCGATCGATATGAAATTTGGACGGGCGAGGGGTGGGGGGGGGGCAAATCTAAAATATGGGGTGGTGGTATTTAATAGTTTCCGAGATATTAATTAAAAATTTTCGGTATAATACATTGAATTCTTCATATACTGACACAATTAACACAACCATCTTCGCTGTAGCAGTCGTCGTCGTCAAGTGTTTAGTAGCTGATGACACACTTAGGATATCGCCCTCAGAATCTATGGGGTGTCCTACGCAAAATCGATTACTGTAATTTCAGTCGCCCAAAGAATGTTTCTTATTTGCAATACGTATACCTTTTTCCGAAATATGTTCCGTTTTACTTTCAGATGGAAAATATGGGATTGCAGTACACCGTACTTACTGTAATTTTGTATAATAGCATCACGTCAGCTTCCGATTCCCGGATAAACAATTCGGATTGACCGTAGAATTTAAATTATTCACTATACGACATGCAATTCGGGCTATGGGCGTACTATTTACGCGGAAAGAAGGATATTATTTAGATTTGGGCATATAATTTTTCCTTTAATACTGAGAATAGTATACTTGAAGCCGTATTGCAGGTAGAGAACATCCCTTGCGTGTCAGAAGTTATAGTAACCGATTTTGCGTTGTTCACCCTATAGTTTCTGAGGGCGGTACAGTAATGTCTCGAAATAAGGCACTGGCTGGGGATCGGCCAGTGCCTTATATCGAATCAGTACACTATTCGGCATGACTTTGATCTCGAAGGGGCCGTGAGCGAACACGGTTTACGAGCGAGGGGCTCGAGATAGCGGCAAAATATTAAAGGCTTCCGTCAAGGCGAAATGTGATACTTTAGAGGATAGAATATGACATGCCCTCTCGTTTTAACCTAAGCGATTCCGGAGCAGGTAGAATCATATGAATGAAGCACGCTCCCATTCATTAATTCCATGTTACACACGCTCTTATTATTTGACAATTATTTTAATAATTAGGGAAATCGAGTTATCAGATGTGAGGAAACAACCGAATATATACATAACACATTACGAAGTGAGGAAGCATTACATTTTCTATCCTTCTACTAAGAAACATCACTGTTCGCTCGACCGTAAAGATTTACGACTTCACGCCTCTCTCTCGGTATCCGATTTCTCGGTGAGCGCGGCGACTTCAAACAAAGAAGGGGGGGATAGGAATTGCCTTATTTCGAAGCAGAAGGTTGTGCCTTATTTCGAGACATTACTGTATCCTTATTGTGTCAACAGCTACTAAGCACTTGACGACGACGGCCACTGCAACGAGGATCTGGGTACCATTGGCCACTTAACACTCGATAACGAAAGCTGCTATAGCGAAAACGGTTATGTTAGTTGTGTCTGTATATGAAGAATTCAATGTATTGTACCGAAAGTTTTTTATTAATATCTCGGAAACTATTAAATACCCGCACCGAAAATTTTAGATTTGGGTTTATCGCTCTGCCCCTCACTTCTCCAAATTTCATGTCGATCGGCAACAGGTCCCATTCGGAAGAATATCCGTCGTCTGCTCTGTAGTAACCTAAGTAACTGGCGATAGACAGAGTCACTATGTCAAGTGATTAGCGAGGAATAGAAAAGGACAAAATATGTCGCGCGAGATTTTCACATGGGATTGCATGGGATAAGAGTTCCAGATATTTAGGCGGCGGCATTTCTTTCAAGTCTACTGGCGACCGAATCACCCTGTATTTATATTTACTGCCTCGTCTCGCTGGACAGACTTAACAGGGTGTTCAGAGATTAACTAGCCACCGTTTCTCTCGTAAATAATAAGTACTAGAGAAAAATGTTAGAGAGAAAAGTTTCTCCGTTTTGTATAAGTTATACAACTAGTGTACACGAGTTTTTTAATATCACCCATATTTTTCGAGAAACGAAGGTGACCTTCAGTTTTTTAAATGCAATAATGCATATATTTTTACATTATATGAAACCGCATGTCAAGACGAATTCATTCATGTGCATGACTGTAACCTTGTGAAGGTTATTAAACAATTTCCCAACCTTCACAAGGTTATAGTCATACACATGAATGAAATCGTCTTGACATGCGGTTTCATATAATGTAAAAATATATGCACTGTTGCATTTAAAAAACTGAAGGTCACCTTCGTTCCTCGAAAAATATTGGTGATATAAAAAATTCGTGTACCCTAATATATAGCGTATGAGAAACAGAAGATCTTTCCCCTCTAACATTTTTCTGTAGTACTTACTATTTACGAGAGAAACGCTGGCCACTTAATCTCTCGACACCCTGTAGATGTGGCTGCATCACGTTAGCGGAAATCATTTTCTCAACAACGTATAATATGTACTATGACTTTGCTTATGGACACCTTCTTCCTTCGATTTATGACATAAAATAAATAGGAAACGGCATGCGGAAGTGAACGGACCTTTTGTACTTACTTAATATTACAATTGTATGTTTTGTAAATGATTAAACAATTTCCCAACCAGTACGATTTATCTTTAATCTAATGTAAAGTAACTGATTGCATACCTATTTCCTCGGGGTTGACGATAATAAAATGATTCTGGTCAGTGGTATCTGAAACTGTGAGATTTTTCGGTTCGTGTCCCTTCGTCAACCACAGAGTGCAAGGCGGTTGAAATTCTAACTTGTTTTGCGACATCATTACTATTGGTATATCCCACTGGTAGGAAGCTTTATTCGTATATGCACGAAGAGCTTCTCTCAGATAGACTTTCTGAAAATATATCTTTGCTCAATATAAATTATGCAAAATAAGTTCATTTAATTCATAGATACAATATGTATTCACGTGTACATCAAATACAGGTTGAGGTGCCTAACTTGGTGACTTCAAATTACTCGCAAAGGGGAAAGCTCCTGAACTAGAACTAGCGCTTAAATTGGATCATTCTGATTTCTTTGCATGGGATTATAGTTCGCGTGTTGTTCAGCATTAGCATGGAAGCAAAACACAAACGAAACAATAACTGCAGCAAATTACATAAGCTGTAACTTTTGTCTGGTAGGAAAATTTTGAATTCCAATGGGTGTAATTTTTAAAGAGCAGTCATATCTTTAATGACATCCTAGCATTTATCTCATATTTGCACTATACTGGTAGCCAAGTTGGGCAGGTCAGCACGGTATACCGGCCGAAGTTGAGCCAAGTTTCGCCGTCGACATGCAGCGCCACAATAAAACCTAATTGGCGGCCAACTGTTCGTGTTGTACGTTGTATTGAGGTGGCGGCTAGTGATTTTGGGTTTCGTGCAAAAAGAAATTCGTCTAAGTGAAGTGAAAAATCCATCAGTTCGATAGTCCTGATTAAAGCAGTTACAGTTGGTTGCGTTTTGGCGGTTAACGAAACGTTCAGGGGGTGTTCTCTTCAATGCACCAAAAAGGAACGTATACCATAACGCCACCTGGCAAGGGAACCGGACACAGGGTAACTAAAATTCAATACGGCGTGTACCACGTGGAACCATATTTTGAGACAGAATAGATGCTATGGACAGTAAGTGGAGTTTGAGTATTTCTGAGTTTAAAATGTGAATTTTTAAGGAGTTAATGTAAAAACTTGTTTAGGGTATTTATACATTGAATAATAAGTTAAATTATTTTGATGTAATTATTCTTGAATGAAAAGTCTAAAGTGTCTTTTTTATCTTGATGTTTACCTTAATAATATCTTCAACGTTTTAGTTGTAATGAATTGTTTTTCTCACTTATTCTCATATTTTCTTTTATTGCATTCACAATGAGTGGTTCCATGTGTAAGGCCACTTGTATTGTTCCTGGTGGTCCAGGTAAACGTAAAGATCCTGCACATAAATTGCCTAAAGCCAAATATACAGCGAAGGAATGAATCACTGCAGTTAGGAATAAGAAATTACTTTCATTGAGCTATGCGGAATTGGTAAAACAAAAAGCCTGTTGGACACATTTAGCACAGGAGGATTACACATATTCAAGCCATTAGACATTACTAAAAAGTGGCGTTATTCCCCATGCGTTTATTGCTTCTTCTTGTTACTATGTACTGCTTTTACTGTTTACTGTCGTAGTGTTTCTAAATTTATTTTAATATAATATTAAAGCAAACATCCGCGTGAAATGAATTATTTTATTTTAATTCTAGTATTATTGTGATTTCTCATATCGCCTGAGTTCGCTGAGAAAATATGGAAAAAGCGAAGAGACATTTCATATTTTTCTAATGAATTTGGACAATATGAGAAATGGGTAAATTTTAACGGAGGAAACTTTTGACATTACTTTCGTTATTTGAAACCCCGCTACAGTACGTCATACTGAATTTTAGTTTCCCTTGCCAGGTGGCGGTACGGTATACTGCCTTTTTTGATACATGGGAGTGAACACCTCCCGCCGGAAAAGCTGCGATTAGTTGATCAACATTTAGGTTTTAATGTGGCGCTGCATGTCAATGGCCAAACTCGGCTCCATTTTGACCGCTGTTGTTGCCATTAGTTTTGCTAATGGCAACGTAGTGGCTATTAGAGTTTCTTCGTTACCTGATGAAAATTAATGTAACAACGACTTGATCCATTATTTGTGATCTACTAATGTATTTTAATTACGTCGTCGGACGTTAAAAAGGAATTAACGTTCTCCGTTGTTTTGTTTTACACGATCGCTCTTCTCGGTAACGAAAGGACTAACTGTCGATATGATTTGTAATCTCCGAACAAAGAACGATTCTCGGTATCATTTGCAATATTTGAAACGATTTAAATAAATGAACTAGTTTTATTCAAATTCTCCGAATGAAATCGGCGCAAATAAAGAGAAGAAAAGTTTTTCCGTTTCTGAGTTCTATTTTAATCGAACGTGCGCTTATCTCAATGTCATTACAAAGAAAAACTCTTTTCCTTGATACGATCGATCATTTATTCGGACATAACCTAGTTGCTACTTATGCAAGAGGAAAATCGACTTCATTCAAAGTGCTCAGAAATGAATTCAGTATCGTGATTTCGCTCCATTGATGTTTTATCCGTGCGAAAATCGCATTATCGTTCTGGGTTTCGCGTCCCTGAAGCGAGCAACGCTTGCAGCTTGATAAGATTGCGAATGCAATAGGTATACATACCTGGGTAAACGTAATCGTTTTAGTTTCATAATCGCGAATGACCGTGAGCAGTGGCACTCTATCCCGACTGATCCATGCTCCCGCGATACTGTTGATGGACAGGCCAGCTGGTAAAATTTTGGTTTCATTTGCAACCTCGTTCAATCGGCTGTAGATATCTTCTGCGAAGAAGGTTCGTAGATTTCTGGAAAATTGGATTCGGTTGTTAAAGGAAATCGGCGCGAGAATGAAACCGAAACGAATAGCCGGAAAGCCATCTTTCTAAAGAACTTTACGTTCGACTAAAACGTTTTTTTTTCTATTTAAAGGTAGCGCAAAATAGGTAAAATACAATTTGGATGAAAATTCTTAATACTAGTCATTTCACTTTTAGTAATTAAGAAGCAAGGTGTTAGGTTAGGTTATGCAAGCCGCATAAATTACTATTGAGTGAAGGCAAAAAAGCTTTGGAAGTTTCAAAATTTCTACAGTGTCGACAATAATTCTAATAACACTGATAAACGAACAACTGGAAGGCGGATGCGACTGCTTAACCAAATTATTTCCAGTAATTTCCTACACAAAATTGTAACGTAATATTTTTAGTTTGAGCATTGCGATTTCTTTGGAATGCTATGATTTTTAATAATTAAAATTATCGAATTCGCATTTAGAAATTGCTTCCCGACTAACTGGCGAGAACAATTACTACTCTTCTGAATTCTGTTGAATGAACTTTCTGACGCCTTTCCGGAACAACTCTTTGCCGAGGGTGTAATTGAACATCCGGAATACTAGTTCCGCTACAAACAAACAAAGTTACTTATTTATTCAGTGTAGTTATGAGTAACACGCTGAGGTAATTACATGATGTTTTATTTTAACCAGGGACCATAACCGTTATACCCAAAATGAAAGAAATCATGAGGTAACATTCTTTCTACGAAAATATTTTTGGTTACAAATAGTAATTATAAGTGACCGAAAAATTTGTTTCGTTGCCGATAATCATTAGTGATGAAGGAAATTGATTTCGGTTACTCATAATATTATCGACGATGAAAATATTGTTTTCATTGTATTTACCACTGCGGATAGTAAAACTCTTGGTTCATATAACTAACCACGAATTAGAGTTTTTCAGTATACTATTATGAGCAAGCGAAATAAATTTCTCTCATCGTTAATTATTATGAGTGACCGAAATAGAATTTTCCTCACCAATTATCGTTTGTATAATTTATGTACGTTTGCTATTGGCAACAAACAAATTTTCGGTCGCTTATAATTGTTATTCGTAACTAAATTGTTGAAAAATCGAATATTTTAAGTCATGGTATTACGTTTAAGTTATGGTTTTTAGACAAATTATCTTTACATTCCGTGATTAATATCCTCAAATTCAATAATAAACAAGTTTCTGTTGCTGATTTTTTTTCATACAATTTCTTTTAATATCTGTCATTTTTGGTCGCTGGTTTTAACTGTGGGCTAAACAATTAGTCGTAATTTATGTTAACTGCTACAATTTAATGCGACCACGCTGTACTTCAGCATTTTCTTTTATCTCAATACCTTCTATACTGTGTTTCCATATTTTATGTTCTTCAATTTTGTAAGCAACAAAGATCTTTATCTGAACTAATAATAATCTGTACTAATAGGACATGGTATTTTAATAGAAACTTACTCTTCGCTGATGTAGCTTCGTTTCTAATTCCACCAACCCTGGTGAAGGGAAGAAACTTTGCATATTCGTAATAAAGAGAATACAACATGGTCATTGGCCACTTTCCTTCCATTTCATCTGGATTAATCTACAACAAAATGCAATACTCCTTTTAATTATTTCCAAATGTCAGTTTGTAAATCCACAAATGTTGAGACACGTACATCCACAGTGGTCATGGAAGCTAAAAATGAGTTCAGCGCTTTATTCACTGGTGCGTCACCCCAATGGTATGGAGTAATGTATTGACCAATCCATTGATAAAGTAATTCGTAGGCTGTGTTCCAAACGGATGCGCTATTCAGTTCACTTTCCCTATAATGAAATTGTTTTTTTTGTTATTTATTTAGTTTGTTTTATATTGTATAAGTGTACAAGGTGTTGAAAAATTATTTGTCATGGCTTTGGAGGTGATTCTATATTTTTGGAGACGATGGAATCTGTTTAAAAAAGTGTCAACAAATTTGACCTTGAGCCTCATTTTGAAGGTTAATTTTTCTTCATGATTGCAGCGTGTAGTACTTGTCACGGAGAATAGAACTGTCAAAGCGACTATGGGTCGCCAATGCACCGTTCTCTTGGAAAAAAATATTCAAGTTCTATTAGTTCTTACACTGACATTCGCAATTTGCTTGTATTTCAAACGTGAGGCGCACAACAATTTTTTCGTTGAAAAGTAAACGTAAGGGTATCGTTTTTGTTGATTAAGGGCAAAACAATAGCTTCAATTCTTTTCTCCCGCACTTTATTTTGCTACCCTGTTCCCTTATAAATAGGGTAGGCTCGAGGCAAAGCAGTCTCTTCGATTCGTTTATACCGTCTTCTATCTTACTCTGATTTTACGTTTGGAATACGAACAAACTGCAGATATCAATACAAGAGTTCATAAAGTATGACATTTTCTCGAAAGATAATGGTACATTTTCGACCCTTGGTTCTTTTGGAGCTTTTCTTCCTCGCGATGCGTACTGCACATTGTAACAATAAGAAAGATTGACATTGAAAATAAAATTGAAGGGCAACCTTACGGTCACTTTATTTGACGGACCTCCACTGATTCAAAGGTGTAGAATCAGTATCCAGAACTAGGGCAAATAGTTTTCGTTTTCGTAGTTTGAGCCAAGTTTGGCTGTCGACATGCAGCGTCACATTAAAACCTAATCGTATCGTACTGCCAGCTCGCGATTTTGGGGTTCGTGTAAAGAGAAATTCATCTGAGTGAAGTGGGTATGAAGAGGACGTTCTCCTATGTTCTCCTATGGTTTCGAGTAAAGGCCGCCAATAGTCCTCGATAGCCCTGATTCAAACAGTTAAAGTTGGTTGCATTTTGGCAACCAACAAAACGCTGCGATTAGTTAGTCACCATTTAGGCTTTAATGTGGCGCTGCATGTCGACAGTGATATTCGGCTCAATTTTAGACGGAGTTGCTGTCATTAGTCTCGCTAATAGCAACTTAATGACTATTAGAGTGTATTGTGCGTTGTTGAAAAAATGTCCTCCCCCTCTGATTTTGCCTGACGGCATCCCAGCTATATTTTTAGAGTACTGGGGATGGCTATATTCTTTGATGAGGAAAACGTGTGTGGCCTACTTTTAGAATTATGTCAGGGGAAGTGGACTTGCATTCGTTGCAGCGAACTTCTTCTCAGCATCGCATAATACTTTAGCAGTATTTATGAAGCTTTATAGGTTTAACAGAACTGAAAATGATACGATACATACTTGAAAAACATCAAACCCCAGCAGTCGGATGCTTTAGCACCACTGTACGAGGGAACTGCTATTAAGTCGAGTTTCGGTAAAACAATCGAGCTGTTGAAATATTCTTGTAAATAATTCATAATCTTCACAACCTTGTCAGGCACATTCTTCAAGTAGTCCAAATATTCCCTTCGTCCCCACACTTTAATGTCGAGCCTTCGTCCATCCATTTCAATCATTTTCTCCGTGGGCAAAATGCTTTCGAATTCCGATACCATCAAGGCTAATTGGTACGTAGACATTTTCGGTGTCCTCTCAAAGTGGTCCCAGATTAAATTTTGATCCTCGTCGCTAAATGGGAAGGACACGTGTTTGGCTGTGTAACCACTGTATGTAGGTAATTTGCGATATTATACAGGTTAAGGAACGATTGTTGGGGTAATTTTGAACAACTTTTTTCTTTGCTAAAACGGTGGTTAAAGCTTATTTTTGAATGATTAACGAAAAACGCTGACCAATCAGAGCGCGTGTAGAGCGCCCGCTTAGCCGAGAAGGCGTTAAAGGCCGCAGTTAAGCGCATCACGATCTTCTCTCGGCTGAGTGCGCGCTCTACACGCGCTCTGATTGGTTAGCGTTTTTTGTTAGTAATTCAAAAACGAAGCTTTAACCAACATTTTGGCAAAGGATAAAGTTGTTCAAAATCGCCTCAGCAATCATCCCTTAAAATATTTGCATGAGGTAGCGAAAGACCCTGTATATTGATTTGCATAACTTACAAGAAGCACACATTGAAAAGAATGTTGAAATTATGTTTAAAAACTGGTAACTGGTTAACAATTAGTGTCTGTAATTGGTGATTAACGTTGGAGTCGATAAGTGGTGACTAATTTCGTGAATTAAGCTTATCGCGTTTTCTAGCGATCAATTTCATTTAGCCCTAAGAATGAATAAATTAATCAAATTAGAGATTTTGATCAATCGATTACCAAAACTGTATAAAAAATTAACAATGCTATATTGACCAGTAATGTATGCTTTGAATTCTTTCCAAAAATCATGCAAAGTTTATTTTCCTACTATGAACATGGATTGTAAATGAGTATTAACGCTAGAATTACCGACAGTTAAGGCGAAGCTATTAAAACCAGTGTTAACTTCCAGTCATCTTGACTGGTGTGGTAGTTCTAGTGTTAAAATGAGAACTTTTTGCGTTCCCGTTTCAAGTATTGTAGTTATCGTCGAAACGTATACCCATCAAATAATTTCTTGAATCAAAACTACATATATCCAGTTAACACATATGATGATACATACAACACACATATTGACATCATAAGAATTGTCAAGCGACGCTGGAGCAAATATTCAATTACACAATACACAAAAATGCAGGAGAAGCATGATAAATTGATATGACTAAAATATGATAAATTGCTTACGAGCCCGTGCTTTTTTCTAGCGGGGTGTTCGAAAGGGCCGTCATGTTTTTGGGGCGCAAGACGCTCAATTTAAAGGTAGCCTTGTAAGCTGGTTCATCCATACAGGGAAACACGCTTTGCGCTTGGTTCAATCTGAGATGGGTAGCCAGGTAAGAACTGGAGAACAGACGACAACAAACAGAATTGCTTCCTTTTCATTAAGTAAAACAAAACATTGCAACTATAATTACTGTTTATTCCCACTGGAGTCGGTGTATTCGCTTTTGAACAAGCCGCTGGATTTGTTGATAGTGAGATTTCCGACGAAGCTGACATCCACTTCGCAGCTGCTCCCTGCGTTCAGCATCTGTTCCAGATGAATCGTGTACCAAGGTTTTCGCGAATCCGGAAGATTCACCCTCGCGACGTTTACACCCATCAGCGGCAAACCTTTTTTTCTTTCATTTTATAATGGTAAAGGATCAGTTTAAAACAGTATCTTTGACATCGAGGTCAATAGATCTGAATCTTTAATACACATTATTGTTACTTTTCTATTGCATATATTGCTCTCAAACTATAACTAAATGTAAGAAACAGCTAATAATTTACATTCGGATATTATGTAGAAGTAGCACACAATGAATGTTTATATTTTGTTTTCATATTAAGGGTCATTTTTGAAAGTTAAAAGTAGATCTTTTCGTAGTTATTTTGCACAATTGATAGGGAACATAGTGAATTGAAATGAAATTGGGAAATCATAGTGAAATAAGCAAACTGATTGTTACGTATATACATGTATACATACATGTATAGTGTATATAGTGATCAGTAGACTGCGGATTTTTGTGCAAGTTTAAATTTTTTATAATATCAGGAATTATAAAAATCACTATAATTCGGATATTTTGTATATTTATCTATATTACATGCATTTAGTGCAATTTTGCATCTTTAAATTTCCTATAAAGGGATAAAAGTCTGCAGTCTCGTGATCTCATATGACTGGAATTACAGAAAAAAAAATAGTAATGCAACAGAATTTCATATTTTTCCTAATCTTATTACATATATAGCAATTACTTTACAACAGTTACATCGGTAGTCCTCTATTAGTGCAGCAAATTAAGGTCATCATTAAGATTGAGACATATACAGGGTGTCGCAGGGCTACCTCGAGAGCCGAAAAGGGGTGATTGCTGAGGTCATTCTGGACACCCTTTTCTTTTGAGAAGATGTTGTTTGAGGCTTCGTTTTTAAATGGTTAACGAAAGGCCGTTGATCAATCAGAGCGCGCGTAATGCCCGCGGTCAGCTACGCGAAGATCGTAATACGCTCGGCCGCGGTCTTAAATATTCCAGCGACTGAGCGCGTACTCTACGCGCGCTGTGGTTGGTCCATGCTTTTGTTATTCATTCAATAACCGAGCCTCAAACAACATTTTCGTAAAGGAGAAAGGTATTCAGAATGACCTGAGCAATCACCTCATCCCCGTCATCTAGGTAGTTCTCGAACACCCTGTAGAGAAATATGACAGTGTATAAATTAATATTTACGTACATCGTTGAAATGTTTTATTTAATACAGCAGTATTTTCATTTACTTATGATTTCTAAGTTTCTGACATTATACTACTTTAAAAAAAAACGGAGGGAATAATATATCAATGAATTATTACTTTGAACTATTTCCTGCTCTTTTGTTATTATCAATATCTAGCAAATTATTCAATATTATTTAATATATACAACAAATTATAATTAATCTAATTGGTTATTAATTAAAAAAAACTTTTAAGTTGGTAATTTATGTACTATAGGAATGCATTATGAAGTTTTTGACGAATATTTTTTATTTACTCACCTTTCCTCGAACGATCCTTCCGTAATTCTAACATTGTACTTGGAAATTTCGAGGTGCGGATGAACGTTTAGAGTAATTGTATCACTCGTGTCTGTCCAGGTGACATTTATCCTAACTCGACCTTTGTATTTGTCGTTTCCAACAAAGGGTTGAAGTTCCAAGTGATAGCTAGTCGGTATTACTTCTTTTGGCAACCTATGCTGACGCCCATTCAAATGGTAGACGTCATTAAGTTCTATACTTCGTTTTGACTTCCATGGTACCTGAAAAATGAAATTCAAAGAACTTTTCTACACCAAGTACATTACCACAATTTATTTTGATACCTTGTGACGCAATTTGCTTATCACCATTAGTTACAATCTTAAACCATTAGTTACAATTCTTTTGAATTACCTACATCGCTTTTAGTTACAAATGAAAATATCTCCAATTATGCTGAAATAGCAGTCATCATTGCTTTTTAGTTCGTAGTGGTGAATAGGATGTCTAACAATTTTTGGCAATGTTTGTTATAGTCATCGAAACTATTTAAACAATAAGTATTACAAAAATACATAGAAGTCATTGATATGAGTTGTATAATACGTTAATCTTAAACTTTAGGTATTAAACGCACATCCAAACGAATTTAATTACTCAAACAGATTTCTTTAGCGAGAATAGGGTAACTGTACCGAATATGAGGTCCCATTTATATTTTATTAGATATCGGGCAATAGAAAGCGAAGAAGGTACAAACATTTATTAGAAAAATATCAGTTCCATTCATCCTTTTATTCATCATGAAAATATAGAAAATATAAAAGAGTATAAAATTGATTGATTTAAAAAAAGCACCTCTATTTTGAGACCCTGCTTAAAATTAAGACTAAAAGTTAAAGTTATCACTTAAAGTTAAAAAGTTATGTGGGAATTGAGAGAAAAATCTCACTTCATCTACGTTAAATCCACAGTTATTTATGTTTTGTCTTTTTAAGATAATTCGGGCAAATAAATGCAGCATCCTATGATATTAATTAATCGATCTGTAGCACTTCATGCATGAACGTAGTCTTTCGAATAAAAACAAGAACAAAATGGACGCTCTCAACTCCGATTCACAAATGTCTTCCTTGCCACATTGTCCCAACAGAAGTGTCTCATGTTAAGAACATTCCGTATTCGAAAAGAGAGGTTCTGTTAATCTAAGAACAGGTTATTAATGTTTCACTTAAACTGCAATAGAATTACTTAATAATGCTCAGGATCGAACCTAATAAAGAAACTGATTAAATTATAACTACTATGTTGCCATTAGCGTAACTAATAGCAGCAACAACGACTAACATCGTGCCGAGTTTCGCCGTGGACATGCAGTGCCACATGAAAAGCCTAATGGCGATTAACTTTTCGCAGCGTTTCGTTGGTTGTCAAAACGCAATCAACTTTAACTGTTTGAATCAGGCCTTTCGAACTGGCGGCTTTCTCTCAAAACCGTAGAACATGGGAGAACGTCTTCTTTCATACACATTTCACTTGGGCAAATTTCTCTGTGCACGGATCCCAAAATCGTGACCCGGTAGATCGATACAACGTACGTTGTGAAAAGTTGATCGCCATTAGGCTTTTCATGTGGCGCTGCATGTCGATGGCAAAACTTGTCTCGACTTGGTCGGGTCAGCGTGTTGACCTGTCTGACGACTAAGAAGCTTACGACTAAGTATGTCTCTGTAGCTGGTAAATTACATTTGTTAAATTCTGAGTTGGTTATCAGGGTACTCATCTTTAGCGTTATACTAGCCTTTTTAGTAAATAAATGTGAAAACTCGCAATATGGAAAAACACATTTAATGGCATATGTATTACTAACACAATTGTATTCGCGTGGACGGTATTTTCATGTAGACGCCGTTGTTTGTTTTAGCAGTTTGCAAATATTGGCAAATATCGACAATAAAGGACCCAGCTCCGATCAATTTGACCTTGAAATGTGTTGTCAAGGACATCATTTTGAACAACTTTCTCTTATACCATCGCTAAACTTTAGTTTTCGAGATGTTTCCAAAAAACTGTTATTACCACTACAATAAATTGTATCCATAATTGCGCGTCTGTACTGTTTACTGCTAACCCTACGTGTATACCGCGAAAGAACCCAAGGTCCTCGACGAGAAGTTAGTCGCAATAGACGATAAATGTATTCTAGTCTTGATGTCGTTTTTCTGAAAATGTTAAATTAAGGTTCTTTTGGAAGTTACGTCGTAGGCGACTAGCATGAAACCAAAATTAATATATTGCCAAACCTAACCTGTACCTTACAATTAGAGTTAGGTTCGGAGGTAGTTGTTTTAGTTATGTCGTAACTTCCAAAAAAACTCGATTTGACATTTTCAGAAAACAATATAACAAGGAAGAGTACTCTGATCGTCTTTCCAAGTTGACTTGTCGTTTTAGTGATAAAATGAAGCTATTAAAAAAACTATACTAAAATTGCAAAACCTGAGGAAAGCCGTTAAAGTGCATAACTGCCAAAGTTTTTTTACAAATATCTCGAAAACTATAGCCGAACGGCAGGAACATGCATAGGTGAAAGTTATTCAAAGCGATGTCCTTGACAACATAGTTCAAGGTCACAGTGATCGAAGCTAGGTCCCTTATTGTGAATATTCACCCAAAGATATTTAATGGTGTCTCATACCAGACATATATCTCATTTTAGATAGGGTTATCCTATATGTATGTATATTACTTGTATAATTCTTGTGTCAAAACATCCGGGGATACTAATATTAATAAGCGTCTGCCTTCCAGTTTTCAGGGAATACATTCCACGTATTAAACATTAAATTCCGTTTTGTGTTTACCTGATAATAAACAGGTAATACAGGCAGACCACATAATGTAATCATATTGAACGAAGAACAAAACTCAACTACTTACACCGGGATAGGCGTCAGTATCCTGTGGTAAAGCCAGGATTAGGAAAAGCCCAGCGACAGCCGCAATCCACTTCATAGTTCTACAGAATATGTCGAAAAGATTACTCGGTTAACTTTCAGTAAGTTCGGACATTGCAGACATTGAATCGAGCAAAATCAATGTACACTTAGCCCGAACTGCAACTAATTCAGGTGAAATTTTACATAAACTATTTAATTAGTCTCCTGCTTTACACAACAAAATTACTCCATTATAAAAAATTTGCAATTTCAGAATTTTCCCACCATGTGGACATTTTTGTCACTTTTATCAGCACAAATTGATATTATATCGAAACACCAATAACGTTCAGTAATGAGCAGTCGAACTACACGATATCATTAGATCCTATTGTTTGGCAACCACCAATAGGCTGCACATCGACTTACTTCGCGATCCTCATCCAACACGTCCGTACTTGCATGCGGCAGACAACGATCTAAGCGAAGGCGTAATTCAGGTATGTTCTCCGAAATGTCATCGAGCCAAGACCACTACGATTAAATCACACCACTGTAGCCTGACCTTGATACCGGGATAGTAAAGGTTTCTTCTTGCGATGCTGCAGGACCGCGTCCGAATGCAGTCGCATACAAACTGCCCTCCGGCTTCCTTCTCTTTCCAACTGTACCAATCCCCACGATGACAGAAAGAATCAACGAAAAAGTAGTAAAAAGTGTTTAGCGTAACAAGGCTTGGAGAAAACGTTGGAGTTAACTTCCACGTGACGACAGCTCTCCGCTGTGGATTGGTGTCCGAAGCACGGATCCAAAGCACTTAGATCCACTTAGCCGGCGCGTAATCGCTGGATCGTCCATTATCCAATTCTATTACGAGCAGACGTCACAAAAGGACCTAATCACGACGGTATCCGTCGGTGACGGGTGAGAAGCGCAGCGTCAATGGCCAATTCCGTAAGCGTCAATGGAAATTGAGGTGCCACGAGCTTCTCGGCTGAATCCCTGTGCGTCTGACACCGACTATAATACCAGAAGCTATTGTGTAGCGTTTAGTGCTTGAAAAGCCACCAATTCAGGTCCTGGTGCTGTGTTGCGTTTCCGATTCGGTGCCAATTGGAAATGATTGCAAGTTTTGTAGACGTTTTCTTCGCGCCCCGATTCAAAAGCTAGGTCACTTCTGCCACTTGTCGACTTGTTTTCTTCGACTTACACAGTGCTCCAGGAGAAAAATTCGCTGATGCGACTTTGCTAGTAGCGATGGGATCACGCGTACCTAACATGTACTCACGAATCCAAGTCGACTTCGATAAGTACCAAAGTTTCACTGTCGGTATTTATTATGCAGTATGTAACAAAAAGATAAGTCAACTTAGATTTTTGTTAATAGCTCTAGAGCTGGTTAACCAATTCAACTGAACATTAAATCCACATTTAGTCCAAGCACTAGGAAGTGTTCATGGAAAATTTCATTTTAATGCTGTGGCCCATTTTTCTACAGCAAACGTTTATTTGGCTTTTGTCAATTTTTACAGTAACAAAATGATAGGTTCACTTGTAGAGTAGCAAAGCCTTGACAAGCGAAACATTTTAACTTAAAGAAACAAACATCTTCAATAATTTATACGTTCCCCACCACTTATTATTAAGAAATTCATTTTCTTCGTCGTTGATTCACCTAGATTTCGCAGCTGTTTCGGGGTAAGTGAGATCTCCTGATATTATATTAACCCTATCGAGAACCTTCAGGATCAACTTGAACGTGACATAGAAGACAATTGTTGACAATTTAATAGCATTAACGAATTGAAATCCGCGATATTGGAGGCCTAGCGCTACTCCGAATCAACTGCAACATTTAGCCGAATTAACCACGAAGAGGATGAACTTATTAATAAAAGGTGGTAATAAATCTTTAAATTACTGAAGACGTTTGTTTCTTCAAGTTAGAATTTTGTAATTTGTTCAAGTTTTTGTTTCTCTGCAAGTGGGCCTATCATTTTGTTATGGTCGAGAATTGACATAAATCAAATAAATGTTTACTGTACAGGAATGAGGCGATGGATTAAGATGAAATCTTACATGAATACTCCCTAGTGCTAAGGATAAAAGCTGATTTAAAGTTCAGTCGGATTGGACAACTAGCGCTAGAGTTATAACCAAACGTCCGAGCGGACCTATTATTTGACTACCCACTGTATCACGATGGTTTGCAAATGTTATTCAGTATATCAGTTTAACAAAGCTTCTTCGTGATTATTGATCATATTTGCACCACAAAAAAATTTGTTTTGTGAGAAGGAATATTTTCCAAAACAGCGAACAACACCATTAAAAAACAAAGCAGATTAAAATCAAAATCTGCTGATCAGATATTACCTTAATAGGAACGAGGTGACCATTAGCGAGACAAATGGTAGCAACACCGGCCAAAATCGAGTCGAGTTTCGCCGTCGACATGCAGCGCCACATTAAAAGCCCAATGGCGATTAACTTTTCGTAGCGCTTCGTTGGTTGCCAAAGCGCAAACAACTTTTACTCTTTGAATCAGGGCTATCGAACTGGCCGCTTCTTCTCAAAGCTGTAGGAGAACATAAGAGAACGTCTTCTTTCATACTCACTTTACTTAGACGAATTTCTCTTTGCACGAACTCTAAAATCGCGAGCCGCCAGTTCGATACAACGTACGCTGCGAACAGCTGATCGCCACTTAGGTTTTAATGTGGCGCTGCACGTCGACGTCAAAACTGGTCTCGATTTTGGCTAGGCCAACGTGATTTGGCTATTAGGATACTTCTGAATAGTATTTCTCAAATGCTGAGAGTAATAGAAAAGAAGCTTCAATAATGGTAATGAAAATCATTCTAAAGTAATCATTCAGAATAACATAATTAGAGAGAATAAAGTTAAATAAGTATTATATGAGTTATTTATCACGGAAACAAATCATTTCGTTCGAACATCAAACATAATTGTACAGAATAAAAGCCTTAAGGAGAAAACATGTACAAGAGATTCGAATTTACTGGGTGAAGGTTCGATTATACTTACAATTAAAAGTACCGCTTACGCTAGAACACTTCATATATATTTTATAGAACATTTCATATACACTTCTTAACAATACGAAAAAGTATTGTTTAGTATTGTTTGTTTTTCGAAATTCTTCTGAGGTGTTCGAATCTCTACAGTTAGATTCGAACCTACTTGCAATGTACTTGATCACGTCACTACTCACAACCAGCCTTTTGTAATTGAACCATATGAGATGATCTGGAAGAGGGATTTCGAAGATTCTTCTAATATTTTAATAATGTCGCATACTCACTTTGTTAATGTTATTTTCATTGGAAATGTGTGAAACTACTGATCCGTTGTTAAGATGAATAAATCAGTTTAAAGATATCTTCTATCCTTTTTTTACTCCTAAGTATGGCCTTTTTATTTAATTATCCATATTATAGTCTTTTGAAAAGAATGTGAATACTTTAGTTTTAGAATCATATGGAGGAGATCGGGATAATACTGCCATGCTAAACGAAAATGAATGTTACCTTTTTATTTCTTATAAAAGAAAGAGAGTATTTTAGTGAGACAATCTTAACTGTTTTAGGAAAAAAATATGTATCTAGAAGCAAATAATCTTATTGTTAACTTTGGCTTAAAATTAGAATCTGATCTGTGAGCAAATTGACTATCTTACTCGACTGGAATATGGGGCAGCGATTTTTTACCGTTGCTGTACCTACGTAATCCTGCAGGGCACATAATATGGATTTATTAATTACAGTAGCTTAATGATCTGAATTTGTAGTTGCAAATTGAGGCAGTGGAAGTAACATTGTTTCTTATAGGAATGTATTGATCAGTATGATTTATATAGTTTGAAAATGTTATGATACAGCATGTTTGATTTTTAAATTTCATTAACATAGCAGCGTCTTATTTATTAAAAGTTCATTTGCATATTTACGTAAAATGCTAAGTATTTACAATAAAGGATCCAGCTCTGATCAGTTTGACATTGACATGTGTTGTCAAGGACATTATTTTGAACAACTTTTTCCTATACATGTTACCGTTGCTCGGCTTTAGTTTCCGAGATATTAAAAAAAAGCTATCGTTACCACTATCATGAATTCTATCTCTAATTTTGCGTCTGCTGTAGTTCGTGAGTCTGTATTGCTTGCTGCTAAAGTTCTTTGTTTAAAGGTCAAATTAAGGTTTTTTTTGGAAGTACCGAAGTGGGCGGTCAAACTTAATCTGTTCCTTACAATTAGAGTTAGGTTTAGAAGTACCACGATAGTCAAATTAGGTAGGCCAAAGTTCAGCCAAAAAAAGGCCGTCGACATGCAGCGCCACATTAAAACCTAAATGGCGATCAGCTGTTCGCAGGGTACGTTGTATCGAGCTGGCGGCTCGCGATTTTGGGGTTCGTGCAAACAGAAATTCGTCTGAGTGAAGTGGGTATGAAAGAAGACGTTCTCCTATGTTCTCCTACGGCTTTGAGAAAAAGCCGTCGGTTCGATAACCCTGATTCAAACAGTAAAAGTTGGTTGCGTTTTGGCAATCAACGGAACGCTGCGAAAACTTGATCGCCATCAGGCTTTTAATGTGGCACTGCATGTCCATGGCGAAACTTGGCACGATTTTGGCCGGTGTTGTTGCCATTAGTCTCACTAGTGTTGTTGCCATTAGTCTCAACTTAGTGGCCAATAGGGTATAATGTGCGCTGCTGAGAAGACGTCCTCCACTAACGCCGCTTAACGTAATGCCCTGAAAGACCCAAGTCCTAGTTTATTTTACGGCCGGCGTGAGTCGGTCGCTTATGTTGTCACTTCCAAAAAAAACTTGAAGCAAATCGCTAAACTGCATAACTACAAAAGTTGTTCTTTCAAATATCTCGAAAATTAAAGCTGAGCGATGGTAATATGTATAGGAGAGGGTTATTCAAAACGATGCCCTTCACAACATGTTTCAAGGTCAAAATCAATACATACGCGTAAAATAATTCCTTAGATCCTCACAATTGAAATGGATACTAACATTCTAACGATTCAGTTTTTATAATTCCTCCAAGAATATTGTTTCTGAGGTAGTACAATAGGTGTTATTCCCCCTATCATATCATTGCTTTAACAACAGTTTACTGAAAACTGTTGTTTTCCTTGAAAACAGGTATATTGTTGTAAGAGCATGTTAAGGAAACAAGAGAAAAACCCGTAGCTGAATATCCAACAAACAATTAATAAATTGGTCTTACAGAATCCTTTGAAATGTCGAGAAAAATCCGGAAACGTAGACGAAGGATACAGAGTGAAGAATACAGAACGATTACATATAACGCGAAGAGTATAGTGATGGCGAGTTTACGATTGAAAAAAGTGGGGGTTACGTGCGGATATCTGCAAGTGCTGGTAAGCATTCGCGTATTTCATTGTTGGTGGAACGACTAATTGCGTTGCACCTGCACGTAGAAGGCGCATTACAGCGGACGCGAACTTGATATTGCGAGAAAAATCTTATCGCCACGGATTTGCTACTGGTTTCCCTTGTTCAAGTGCTTAATTCGATTCTTCGGAGCTCCAGATCACACGCGATCGTTGCTTCTCATATCGAAGAAACCGGAAGCTTGGTCACATGAGCCGAGGATCTATTTCTAGCTGGCAGGACTATGGACGCAGAAATTGTAAGTAATTCGACTCTGTTTTGTATTTTCAAGTTTGTTAGTTTTGTAAATATGTTGCTGCAACCGCAGACTTTTAAGGCTTCATTTATGTCAATGTAATATTGTAATCCAATGTGATACTGGATTCCGCAACAAGTGTATTTCTTTGCCTCGAAGATGCTTGCACGCACATTATGTTGTTTATTCTTAATACGGTTAACATGATTATAATGATATGATTAACGGTGCTGTTTATTATTATTCATTTAATAGCAACAAGAAGTCCTTTTTGGGATGCGAATAGTTTCGAATTCAAAAATAAACAACAATTTCTATGTTTCATGATTTTAAGGATATTTTAGCCAATTCGAACAACATGCTTGCTAAAATATAACGATACGAATATAATAAATATAGATTTAGGTACTTCTCGAATTTGAAACATATGTTAATACTTAGGATAATAATCAGACGGAAGTTTGAACTGTCAAAAGTTTCGAGACTGAATGCAAACGAATGTATCTTATAAGCACAAGTTTTATTAGATTATATATCTATTATACAAGTTTTATTTTATTATATTATATAATATATTATATATATTATATTATCGAGCATTTAAAGAGCAGTTTCGTGGTTGAGGTTTTAAAAATTTATGCGTTGCCATTGACGTTGATCAATCATTATAAAACAAGTCTTGCAATTAAGGCATGGGAACGGTAAATAAAGCAAGAAACATGATCTATGCGTAACACTTCAGTTTGTTCTTGAATTATAAATCGTAGTTACCATTCGTGATTCCATTCTCGTTTATTGCTAGAAATACTTCCAGCAGCTATAGAACCGATACCTACACGCATCGGCCTTTGTGCCAGAGTTATTTCGTTTTATCGTGCATCACGAGCACTTCATTAAAATTGTGAGGCTTCCGGAGATAGAATCATTTAATAGCGTTCCTGGTTTCAAGACCATTAAGAAGCGTCGTAAATATATTCTACTTCCAATGTTCCACGAGTAATTGCTCGATTCCTAGAAACGTTCGTGTTACTCAAAGCGTAACCAATCCTACAACAGTTGTAATTAAGGGCTCCATTTTGGAAGAAAGGGCACGCTTAACCGAATTTAGAAAACTTTCGTACCATATTTTGCATGGTTTTGACGCCGTTTTGACAGAACATGAATCAACGGAAAAACTTCAAACTTGTGATACATAATAGGAGCGGAAACGTACGATTGCTGTTATTATGTGGTGCAGATGTACGTGTGGCGATCAAATTGTGCACACGTATAACCGTGCACAGGAGTTGCATGGTACGTATTTTCACGTGTACCGAGTTTCGAAATGTTTTAGTATCAGATACAGATTTTTATTTATTAATTGCTTCGGACTTGGAAATCAGGAGCAGTACTTTTGAAAAGATCAGGTTGTTTCATTTGATTGCGGTAATTATCATAATTGTGAGGGTAGATTATAAAGCTTCATGAGGATGCAGGTATATGTGCAGGTATGCATAAGGCGGAATTAGTTAAGTTGTAATAAATGGTTTTAAAATGCGCAATTGATAAAACATGATTAAGTATATTTTTCTACGTTACAATGAGTTACAACTTTACGTAACGCTTTAGATTGCATGTACAAAAATAACGTTTTACTTTCCAAAATGTTGCGAGTGAGATTTATTTACAGTTTACTTCGTAATTGTTTATGTCGAAGGTTTAATGATGATGATCAAATACCATCGTGATTATTCATCATATAATTCTTAGATAACTCGAAGACACATGGCCGCATTACGTAATTAAACGACTACCGTTAATTGTTATCAACAAAGTTTTAAGGCAAAGAAATACCGAACAATTATGAAAGAGAGTAATAAGAAATTTACAGATGTATCAAAATTTGATTTAAAAATATTATACGTATTGTGTAATTTTTGACTGAATAATTCGGTTTTTAGATTTAATTTAGTTAATGTTATAATTTCATAACTTACAGTTTTACTTACTTTAAAGCGATTGCTTTCATAGTTTATTGAACAGCGACGAATGGCCAATTGAATATAGATCCGGAAGATTTCGAGGACGTGTGTTTTACACGTTCGTTGCATTCCATGTGATATAACATGTCGTATAATCTTGCAGCGTGCATTGCCGTGAAGAATTACATGTCAGATTCGCACACGTTATGCGCGTTACGAATCACTGTAGCAACCTTCGACGATGTAGCATGAGCTATCATCGATGATATCTTCAGCTAAAGTAATATAAATTTGCATAAAAGCTCGAAATTCTTTCGGCGTGCTGCTTCCATTTGTGAACAATGAACTAAAAAGCTATATAGAAAAATCGTTGCTTTCGTTTCATCTAGTTAAGATGACAGTTTAGTTGATGGAAACCAATTTGTCACTACCATTTTTAGGTAAATACTGACAATAAGCGACCCAGTTTCAATCACTTTGACCTTGAACTATGTTGTCAAGTATATAATTTTGAACAACTTTCTCCTATACTTGTCACCATCGTTCGGCTTTAGTTCTCGAGATATTTGTAAAAAAACTTTCGTAGGTATGCAGTTCAACGGCTTTCCGCAATTTTGACTATTTCAATATAGTTTTGTTTTTAAGAGCCTTGATAGTCAAGTCAGGCAGGTCAATACATAGACCCGGCCAAAATCGAGTCGAGTTTCGCCGTCGACATGCAGCGCCACATTAAAAGCCTAACGGCGATCAATGGCGGCCCGTGATTTTGGAGTTCGTACAAAGAGAAGTTCGTCTAAGTGAATTGGGTATGAAAGAAGACGTTTTCTTATGTTCTCCTACGGCTTTGAGAAAAAGGAAAGAGCAAACGTTTACAAACAGTAAAAGTTGTTTTGTTTTGGTAACCAATGAAACGCTACGAAAAGTAAATCGCCGTTAGGCTTTTAATGTGGTGCTGCATGCTGACGGTTAAACTCGGCGTGATTTTGGCCGGTCTTGCTGCCACTAAGCTGGGTTTACATTAGTTCAGTCACTGGATCAAGTGCGTTCCAGTGGTTTGACTGGAAACCGGTAAATGTCTACATTATTCCAGTCTTCGTCGGTCCTCTTCTTCTTCACTGGAATGAGCAGTTTAGATGATCTCAATAACGTTTAAACGTCGTATTTTCGATAGTGGGGGTAAACGCTGGAATGAAAAAGTACGCTCCCGATTCAGTCGCCGGATTGGATCGGATGTTGGACTAGTGGCACTGCACTGGAATGAAAACAATGTTTATATCATTCCAGTTAAAATCCATTGCTGGCTTGGACCACTGGACTAGAGTGCTACTGGACTAATGTAAACCGAGCTATTGTCTCGCTAATGGCAACCTAGTGATTATTAGGGAGCTTCATTTTATCACTGAAATGACAAATCAATCGGGAAAGACGATAAAAGAACTCTCCTCCTTTATATTGTTTTCTAAAAATGTAAAACTAAGTTTTTTTGGAAGATACTAATTGTAAGGTACAGGTTAGGTTTGGTAGTGTCTCCTTTTGAGGCTGACGTAAGACGGTCTTCTAAAAAACCTTAATTTGACATTTAACAGAAGACACTAGATACTAGAGTACTTTGATCGTCTATTGCGATTGACTTCTCGGCGACGACCTTGGGATCCTTCACGGTGTACACGTTGGGCCAGCAGAAAGCAATATAGACGTACTAACTACCACAGACGCACAATTAGAGATAGAATTCATTGTAGTGGTGACAAAACCTTTTTTGCAAATATCGCGGAAACTAAAGTCGAGCGACGGTAACATGTATGAGAGAAAGTTGTTCAAAATGATGTCCCTGACAACACATCTCAAAGTCAAACTGATTGGAGCTGGTTCCCTTATTGTCAATATTTACCCAATTTTTATTATCTTGCATTAAAAAAATGTAGAATATAGTAAAATACTATTGAGTGTTTACTGAATTTATTTCTAGAGATGTACCATATTATACATTGTACACTGTGCACGGTGTTTCTTCTAATTGAATAGATTGTGGAATATTTTTGTTCCTTTTGATGGCGCAAATGTTAACAGAGAAAATTGTTCTGCTTAAATGTACAAATTTTGTCGTGCAGAAATAACTTTTTCGATAGTTATATTTCTCGAGATTTCAAGATCATCGAAGTCATGGAATCATCTTGTATACTTTAAATATGGAGATTGATCAGTATTAAAGATGTGTTACGTAAAGTGAAATTAGCAAGACGCAGTTTTCAAGTTGCTTTGCTTAAACTTGAATATTCATGTGTAATCATAATTTGTATGTTAGTAACATATTCTATATTAAAACGTGTTAAAGTTGTGCCAAGTCTGGCCGTCCACATGCAGCGCAACATTGAAACTGAAATGGCGACTAACTGTTCGCAGTGTACGTTGTTATTGAACTCACAGGACACCTCGCGGTTTTATGGTTCGTGCAAGGAAAAATTTGTCCAAGTGAAGTAGGCATGAAAGAAACTGTTTTCTTGATTCAAACGGTTAAAGTTGGCTACATTTTAGCAACCAACGAAATGCTGCGAATAGAGCCGGTAATGTAGCGCTGCATGTCGACGGCCAAATTTGGCTCGACTTTGGCCGGTGTTGCTGTCATTTGGCTAGCGAATGGCGCTCAAGTGGTTATTAGGGATATTACTAACAATGGAATATGTAGATAATTGTTTATATACAAAAAACGTATGATTTCTGCCAAAATCGTAAGATATTCAAAACTTATAGGCATTTTCATCTCTAGAAATTGAACAAACTGGAACAAAGAAAGAAAGTGTTTCTCTCATTTCTTCTTAGTCATTCCATGCAAAATGTAAATGTATATTCTGAGTTTCATCGTCTACCGTACAGCGTTCTTTTAAATATGTAGTTCTTATTGAGATACGCGTCAAATTTTTTTTTCGATAGAAATGATTATTTCGTGGTTTTAAACAAAATTCGCTGTATCGTAGCGTTACTATATGGAAAGTTATAGCAGAGCGAGCGTAGTCAGTCCAGCGAATCGTTATTGCGAATGGTAAAATTAATAACTGGGCCAGCAATGTGTATCGAGGGGACCTTGAAAAATCGTTTGTCGAGCGCATTTATGAGCATACGTGTCTATGTATGGGCCTGCCTGCAACATGCGTGTATTGAGAGAAATCAATTTCAAAAACGACGGAGTCACGTTTGTTCCGAATGTTACGATAACACAAATGCGTCATGATTACGACAACATCGCACAGTGATTCGAAACCCTGAATAAATCAACATGTCTGTTAATTGTGCGTTATTAATTACAAACGGAACAGTTTTAGGCATTTTGATATCGTAGAATTTGGTTTTGATATAATTTTCTTTCTAGGATGAGAAACTATCTTTATAAAACTAAGCTACTCTTATAGGTGATGTTCTACGCAAGGAAAACAAAGTTTTGCCATTTGATTTATTTAGAATGTCATTTTAAGCAAATAATGTCTGATAAGTATACCCTTGGAATTTAGTGGATGAGATGCTCACAGGCCAAAGTAACATCATTTCGTGAAATTTTTTTAAATCTTAGCGCTAAAGTACTTGATCGATGCTTAGCATTTTATATTTAAACTTTTCATATTTTTATTTGTTTTGCGGTGTTTATTGACTTGGAAAATGAGCAGTACAGTTAGAGTGTTATTGTTATCGAAATCTAAGGTTTCTGCTGAATTTCGTATGTCACGTCGTTCAAAAAGAATTTTGAATGAATAGTGGTTCTCAAAAATGCAAACAATTTGATTCTCAATTTAATTTTCTAAATAAGGCATTTAAATAACGATTATTATTAATATTATTATTAAATGAAAAGATCATAGGCGTGCTGATATTGTTCCACGCTGCCGTTTTTACTCTTAAATGCCCATTTATTTAACAGCTCCTAGATTGCAACTTTGGACATTAATCAATTAAAATTGTTACTTTGATTAGTTATTCAATACTTAGGATTACAGGAATTTAGTCGTACAAATCGTGAGCCGTTGTAGCGTTATAGTACCTTCATAACCCCCCCCCCCCCCCCGCGTTTAGGTTTTATTGTCAAATTTATATTTTTTAAATAACTTCTATAGCTCAGATTATGCCACAGTTCAGTGGGGGTCCGGTAGAATTCATGATTAGCGATGGTATCGAGTGTAAACGAGGCGATGGTTGGTTTCTGTCGTATACAAAGATAGCGGGGATCGTTGCAGTATTTATTATTGGTGTTGTGGCTGCAGGGTTTCTTGGATGGTACATTAACTCCTTACCAAAGAAAAAAGTAAGTAATACAAAAGCATGAAATATCAAAGTTCATGAAATTTAATTAAAAGTGTTATTAAGTGTGCTAGGCGTTAGTCAAGACTGTTCGATTGATTTCTTCGTAATCGATCACAATTTTTACATAAAAGTATGCATACATGCTAAAAGGAGTTAAAATAATATACAGGGTATCCCATAACTCATAGAATCCCCGGATAAGGGAGTTTCCTCGGGCGATTCTGAACAGCTTTTTCCTTTGGCAAAATGTCGTCCGAGGCTTTGTTTTTGAATTATTAACGAAAAACCTTCGCTACTCAGAGCACGCGTAGACCCAGCGGCCGAACGTCACCAACCAGCGCGACGCGACATTCCGTCCTTGAGCACGAGCTCTACGCGCGCTCTAAATGGCCAGTGTTTTTCGTTAATAATTCAAAAACAAAGCCTCAAAGGACATTTTGCCAAAGGAAAAAGTTGTTCAGTATCGCCTCAGGAATCTCTCGTATCCGGCTCTTCTATGAGTTATGGGACAGCCCCTATGAAAGAAATTCTATAAACACTGAAAATAGTATTTTACTTATTCACACAAAAATATGATAGTTTTAAAGGTTAGGTTGGAGCATTTAGAATAAGGTCAATGACTTTTGTCTAGCAGTGTTTTAGAACAGAAAATAGTTAGGCGCACGTTCAAATGCACATAGTAATCAATAAATATTAATATATAAATAGTCTAACAAGTTATTACCAATGATAGATGGCTATAAATAAATAATCGTAGTTTAGGAGCTACTTAATAATATCAACTTTTTATTTGTCAGCCCTATGAAACTTTAGATTTGTTAACCGATGAGATTGAGGATATCGATGTAGGTGGTGAAGTTTTGATTTCGCCCTACATTCAACCCTTGAAATATCGTCTGCAATTAATGCCGATTATCGATATTAACGGTCCATCAGTATTAAAGGGACGTATAATTATCGAATTCCATGTAAACGATACAACTGGCTTAAATGAATTGTCTTTAAGCGCTAAGAACATTACAGTGGAAAGTTATAAATTATCATTAGTGGATCCAAAGGAGAGTAGAAGGAAGAGAAGGACTGCCGAAGATGGAACCACTTATGAGAGGCATCTTCAAGATACAATACTTGGTAATGTAAATGTTAAGTAAAATATTTATTCGAATTGTAGTGTATTTGTATAAGTATTAGGCTGTTAGGCACATAAATCTGTGTCCTCGATTAAATTCTAATTTCGTTTCTGTAGCTCAATTTTACATTTGTTAGAAAAAGTGATCAGTAGTTTAGTTTTATATTTATCAGGCCAAACCATCAGTAGTTTAGTTTTATATTGTCAGGTCAAACCATCAGTAGTTTAGTTTTATATTCATCAGACTAAACCATTATTAGTTTAATCTTCCATTCGTCCGACCAACCGACTAGTAGTCTTATATTTGTCAGAACAAATGATAAGTAGTTTACTTTTATATTCGTCAGACCAAACGATCAGTAGTTTAGTCTTATATTTGTCAGAACAAATGATCAGTAGTTTCGTCTTACATTTCACATACAGAAAAAATGAAATTATAAGCAATTGAAAATATGATATTCAGTTACCAGATTAATCAAGATTACATAGGGCTGTATGTCGTATATTTCCTTCTAACTGGTTCTTTTGTTAAATATTTGATCACACTTACTTATATTTTGCCTTGTGCTCCTATAATGCGAGAGTTAAGTGGAGATCGCATAATTTTTAAAATCGTAATTGCCCCTGACTTGTCACAAGTCAAGTGCATCATACTAACTTTTTATGTTACAGGTACCGTAAAATTAAATTGCAACTTCTCAGAGCTTTCCTCTCGTTCAACCTTATCGTAGTTTTACTTCGATTCCGAATTTCAATTACGAATAGGCCTATTATGTTTTCCTTAATTGAAGACTAACCTGAAGATGTTAATATCATTTGAACTGCTGTTTGCTACTACTATCCTATTCGGTGGTACTTTGATTATTGTAACAACCAACAATTTAACAAACTTATTTTTAAAAGTAAACTCACTTTATTTTATATAGAGTACAACTATCTTTAATCTTGGAAATCTGATGTCTTGACACTTGAGTTCTGAATCTGAATCTGCAGCATCTGAATCTGAATCTGAATCATCTGCGTCGTAACCTGATCCGCTTTTATACCCTTGCGTGCCTAATTATCTCCTTCGAGACAGTTCCTTATTTTGTCTTCCGACCTTGCTATCAAACTGTTTTCTTCGAGACTCTTCTGTCGCATTATACATTTCCAATCATTTATGATTATTATAATGCTACGTTCTTTGAAACTGAAAATATCGAAAATTAAAGGTATCCTCATGAGTTTAGAACAAACCAAACCAAATTAGCAAATAAACTGTACAAATGCATAAAATATTAAGTAACGGAAAAGCTCGTGTGATGTTATAGTGTAAAACTCAAGTCAATTAGAGTCTTTTGATTCGATTAAAACAAGGTAAAATAAAATAAAACCAGATTGAGGTACGCGACTTTGTTTACAGTGAATCATTTTTCTCCATAAATCGTTTGAACCATTTTATGTTGTCCTTTTTCTGCAAACAACATCCCTACAAAGGTGTTTTGTGACATTTGCTGTTGTGCTTCTAACTTTGAATTCATAATGTAAGAAAGCACGAATTTGTAACTCCCTTAATAGCCACCAGATTGCCATTAGCGAGACCAACGGCAGCAACACCGACCAAAATGGAGCCAAGATTGGCTATCGACATGCAGCGCTACATTAAAATCTAAATGGCGATAAACTTTTCGCAGCGTTTTGTTGGTTCTCAACACGCAGCCGTTTTTACGCGTTTGAGTCAGGGGTATCGAACCAGCCGGCTTTTCTCAGAGCCGTAGGAGAAAATAGGAGAACGTCTTCTTTCACACCCACTTCATTTGGACTAATTTCATTTTGCACGAATCCCAAAATCACGAGCCGACAGTTCAATATAATGTACGCTGCGAAAAGTTGATCGCTATATTGTTATCATCACTCTCCTCATTTAACCATGTAAAAAAAGTATCAAATATTGAAAGAAATAAAAAGTATAAAGAGTGCATACGAACTGAAGGATTGGAACCTTGTATTCATACCGATTTTGGGCATTAGACTTGTGAATTGTTAAAAGAAGTTTGATTTCATATTATCACTAACGTAACGACCACACAGCCTTTTTGCAGCATAACAAGTTGCTTTGGTATTTTCTTACAACAAATTGAAATTGTCCTTGATTCACAGCTTTGGTTAAACACTCTTAATTTATTTACAGTTTCTCGGTCGACATTTAGTGTAGAAAACGGCGTGGTAGCCCTGATGGAAAATGAATCAGTTTTGAACGAAGAAAATAATGAACGTTTGTCGGAAAATATATCCTCCGTCGGAGTATCTGAGGTTTCTTCAAAGAATGATGGCTTACTTTCGAATACTGACGAAACTAAAAAAGCAAACATGGATATTATACTACCAGAGTCAACATTTCCATTTTTTCCCACTGACCAAGATTCGTGCGAAATACAGATATCAGAATATAATGTGGATAATGAAAAAGAAATTCATACAATTTACTTGGGAACTCGGATTGAACAAGGAACTTATTTATTGGAATTGGTTTATCAGTCTGTAATCGATGATAAAGCGTTTTTCATCGCAAATTATAGTACTTCGGGTGAAGAAAGGTAAGCTTAATACATATTGCTTTTCCTTTTTGTATTTTTACGTCTCAGTGTACAGGTCGTACGTTATTATTTCTTTTATATTTTCATGTTTGTTGGAAATTACACGGATTTTGGTGATCATGAGTTACAGAGGGGTAGCTTCGATCGCGTTGTCCTTGAAGTATGTTGCCAAGCATTCAGAGTAAGCTTGCCATATAACTTAATCCGCGGTCTTTTACAGTGCCGGAGATACACTTATCTAAAAAATTATGTATGGGGTGTTTCGTTACGTATGGGCAATAATGAAAGAGGTGATTCTGTGGGCCAAAACATTGCGAAAAAATATGCACAGATTTTTTTTCGCTTGGAGCTTCGTTTTCGGGAAAACAAGAACTCAAGAAGCTACAACTGGAAATTGTGGTAAAACCGCAAGAATAGTAATTCTTTATGTCGGAATGAAGTCGAGAATAAAGAATAAAATTTGTTCATGCACGCATTGTTCTCAAGAAAATTGAGTTTAGAGGAAACAAGTTTAAGCAGATGGGCATTTATTTCCGTCAGCGTCACTCACGACGATGTCCTTACATGTATTAGGATCATTTGCGAGTTTGCTCACTATCTAAATAATTAATAAGTGAAAATTTATCCTTTGATCTTTAGATAAATGTACGTGAGAAAACTATAAGAAACCGCCGATTAAGTTATAAGGAAAAGTTGCTCAGGAGAATGTTGTTCGCAACATATTTCAAGGTCAAAGGGATCGGAGCCGCTTCTCTATAATGCATAATTACCTAGACTTTTCTTCAGTTTTTCTTTGTCAAATGATAAAACTAAACCTTTTAAAGGATGATTTTTTTTTAATTGGAATGAAATCTAATTTTTAACTGGAAAAAGGTACAACTATACTTTCATGAAAAAAAATGAAATCATTATTCTTTAATATTTTACACAATGAATAATAATTGGGAATTCAGGAATGAACCATTGCATGATTCTACACGGGTGATTCGCTCGCCAGTAGACTTGAAAGAACGTCTGCAACTCTTATCCCATGCAATCCCATGTAAAAATCTCGGGCGACATATTTTGTCCGTTTCTGTTTCTCGCTATCACTTGACATAGTCATTCTGTCGATCGCCAGTTGTTTAGGTTACTACACAGCAGACGACTAAGTATCTGTCAAGTAACAGAGAGAAATAGAAAAGGGCACAATATGTCGCCCGAGATTTTTACATGGGATTGCAAGGGATAAGAGTTTCAGACGTTTAGCCGGCGGCAGTTTTCTCAAGTCTACTGGCGGACGAATCATCCTGTATAAGCAAAAATAATGCACGAAATATTGTGTGATTGTTTATATTTCTATATCAGGTGGCTATTGGGAACGAAATTGAAGCGCTCCGGGGCTCGATATCTATTTCCGGTTTTTGATGACACAGTACATAAGCCAGTCTTCTCCGTATCAGTGACACGTCCCAAAGGAATAAAAGTCCTCTCAAACATGCCTTCTCGGACTTTAAGGGATGCGTAAGTAGTGAACGCTTCGCCATCCCAAATTTAGAATTAAATTTCTATTTCCACCAAAAAATAAAATTATTTAAACAGTGATGTGCAGTTAATATTTTCTATCGACTGAGTCAGAAGTTATATACAACAATGTAATGATAATTCGTAATTATACGTACTGCAATTTTCTTTTCCACGCTAAATGAAGCGGGTTTAGAAAAATGTTTTCTGATAAAACTAGTGATCCTTGAGTAGTGATATAATTTTTCATTCATTTGCAGCAAGTCCTATAGAGAAGTTTTATAATGAATTATATTAAAAAGTTAAACACTATTGAATTTAACTGTTGTTTAAGTAAAATTTGTTTACATGTGATAACTAATTTCCTGATTTATTAGAAATTATTCCTTCCTTTGAAATATCTCATTCTTACATTTTTTTATTTAAAGAAGAAACATTAATCGCATAATATTTCCATTTAAAGTCCAAATAACTCAATGCTGATCGACACTTTCGATGATTCTCCGCCTTTTGCACCGCACAATTTGGCGTTCGTGATGGGACACGTCGAGGCCACAGACACACTTATAGAAGGCAGTGAACTAAGGGCTACGTTTTGGTGCGACTCGAACCGACAATCGCAAGAGCTTTACCTCTTTGACAAACTCAACCCTATCGTCATTAACCTCGTTGATGTGTTCTCGGTGCCTTACCTTTTACCCAAGCTGGACCTAGTAGCCTTGCCCCCCGGGATTGATGAAAACATAGGGAGCCCAGGATTAATTGCAATCAAGTAACAGACATTATTTTATAATTGCAGTAACATTTTACATCGATTGAACCTTGTAACTCAAACATTACCATGTTTCCACTTTTAATATTATTTCATTACATTTCGAATAATATAAATAAAATGATTATTAGTACCATTACTTACTGGTTCTACATTGTTGGCTCAGTTTTGAAGAATTGCAAAGTATATTTGTTTGAATAGTACTTACTTATGATTAAAATTATCGAAATATTGATGCTAATTTCTGCATCTCAACGTAATATGTATAATTAATATTTAGATAACTCAATTAACAACAAAATGAGTGGAGACTGTATCTTCATTAATACTACTACTGCATGCTATATGAAAGCAAAAGCTCTTGGAGTTGATATTCACGTGTCTTATGTTTTCACTTGATTCGTCACGCGTGTCCATGGTTTGCATTTACAACAATTGCGTAGCTCTTGTCAAATCTTCGTTGCCTATTTCACATTACGGCTTAAACGGCGTCTGGTCATTACTTTTAATTTCATAACAAATACAATAGAACTTTCTTTTCTCGACTGGTTAAACGTACAAAAATATGTCTACTAAACATTACTCTTTTATTACCCTGTAGTTAATTACCCTCATATTCCAAACATAATATTTTCTCCGGTAAATATTGACAATAAGGGACCTAGCTTCAATCACTTTGACCTTGAAATATGTTGTCAATGACATCGTTTTGAACAACTTTCTCCTATACATGTTACAATGTCGCTCGACTTTAGTACCGTCGCTCGACTTTAGTTTTCGAGATATTCGCAAAAAAACTTTGGTAGTTGTGCAGTTTAACGGCTTTCCTCAATTTTCACTGTTTCAATATACTTTTGTTTTTAATGGATTCATCTTATCACTAATCATCACGACAAATCAAGCGGGGCAGACGATAATAGTGCTCTCCTTTTTTATATTGTTTTCTAAAAAAATGTCAAATCAAACATTTATAAGGATTTATAGAGGTACAGGTTAGGTCTGGTAGCATCTTTTTTTGCGCCTGGCGTAAGCAGGCCGCTTACTCGTACTTTCCAATAAACCTCAATTTGACATTTTTAGAAAAAGAGACACCAGAAACTAGAACACTTTTATCGCCTATTGCGATTGGCTTCTAGGCGAGGACCTTGGAATCCTTCGCGACGTGCACGTTTAGGTTAGCAGCAAGCAATGTAGACGCACGAGCTACCACACATGCACGATGGTAGGTAGTGTTCTGTTCGACGTGGAACAATGCGTTTGGAATTATTGGCAAGGTTTATGGCGCATATCTCAGGAAAAGATTATTTTTGAAGAAAAGAATTTCGTTTTATTGCTTGCCGTCTACAAGCAATTTGTTTCATGTGCGGGCAAAACGTTGCCACCTAAATTAATTTCGTCATCCTCAATAATCGACGATATACCATAAGCCTGGGGTTCCGCTGGGTCCCGACCATACTGTAACGGTACACGAAGCTGACCCGCGGGACAAAAATATTTCCACAACCCTCGCGGTTCCAGGTATCGCCCTACATCTTCCCAGAAAATGCCGCGCTTCGGGCGCATCGGAAGAGTGGTTGACCTGGAACGGTGATTGGCAAAAATTACCGTTTCGCATTGATCAATTAGCGTACACAAAAATTAGGAAGTCGCCGTTCGAACTTCCTTCGGGAACGTGAAGAGCGGAATCGCTTCAACTATCGAACAGTACGGACAGAATCGTTTAAAATCTCGTAGAGTAAAGATCACCCGCAAGAGCATTTTCGGCTGTAAGATCAAGCCGTATCTCTGACGAGCAATTACGACAAAATGCAATCGACGTGGGACTTACAATCATATTTATCGGAATACAGAATCCCACGTACGGCAATCCGAATAGTTCTTAAAAGTTCATCGGTCGAGACTTACTCACAATCGAAAAGATTGCCCTATATTAATTTGGCGGGCAAACGTCACGACAAGTTCCATACCAAAGGGGTGAAGACAGAATTTACAACACCGTCAAACAAACAATCCGTGCCGCGAATCGCGACACATCAGAAATAAACAGGTAGAACTTATTGTAGTGGTAACCATAGGTTTTTGCAAATATCTGGGAAACTAAAACCGAGCGACGGTAATATGTATAAGAAAAAGTTGTTCAAAATTATGTCCTTGACAACATATTCCAAGGTTAAATTGATTTACCTTTTGCCCTCCACTAAAAGATGATTAACGTTTCATACATTTTTAAAACTTTATTGTTATCATTAACAATATCCTTACGCCTCAACGATAAATGTTGCAATGTCCAAGGGCTTCGGTGTTCTATACCACCAATAAATCACCCTTGGTCACAAAGATGGCCGCCCTGAAGGCCTTAATCACATTAATTGGTCAGCAGTGGTTCGACGAATTTATGAACGCGAACCGAACACACGAGTGGATCTTCGAGGGATCGTTGATTTACTTCCAACACGAGATTGTCCGGAAGGCAAGTGAATACAATCTTTATCTAGAAACAGAAGACAGGGTCGTAAATCGTTTTGATAAAATTCCTTTTTCAGATAGATCTGTCATTGGATCCGAGTGACGATTTTATCGTCGATGTTCAGATGCAACTAATGGACATCGATGGGTACAGTATTTCGCGACCCCTTCACGAAAATGTGAATTATCGACTGTTGCAGTCCCTTGACGACGATCACGCGAAAGGTACGTAGCGATAATTCAGCCTGTCGTTAGTTTTAGGCCTTTGCAGGATATATCGCATGTGTGTCAAAATGTTTTTGCATTTTTTTTATTGCTTCTTGTAGGTGCATGTCTGATACGCATGTTGCACGGTGCAATAAGCGATTCCGCCTTTAGGAACGGCTACAAGAAGCTGATAACTAGGTGGTGGGTAGATGATTTCCGTGGAATTTCACACGTTTTACATACATACAGTAGCGATCATACATGTATATGGGGACGACTACCAGTTTCCAGTCTGTTATACATATCCAAAAGTTAGACGTAGTTTTATAATTATATTAGGCTTCTGTTTTGTTTTTACTATACAGTGTTGGGCAATGACTCTGTCCGGTGGAATATGTTCGTAATTTGTAACAAAATTGAAAAATGTTTCAGGCAAAATAGTATCGAGAGGAGCGTTAACTGATATAATTAGTATCTTCGTAAGTGGACGCGTAGAAGACATTTGAAACGTTGTTTTCTTAAATGTAATGACATATTTTTGATTACATAAATTGGCTCAGCTCGATCCCATTTTCCACCAGAAAAAGACATTTCATCTTTAGACTAGTAGAACTTATGCGTAGGACAAAGAAAGCATCAACACAAGAATAGTGTCTGACGTCTTTCTTTGTCTTACACATGGTAGATTCTACTGCATTATTATTGAAATATTAATACTTTATTACAGAAAATGGGATCGAACTGAGTCTATCTGTGTGATTAAAAACACATGATTCCACTTGAGAAAACAAAGTTAACCTTTAAATGTCCTCTACGTGTCCACTTACGAAGATACTAATTACATCAGTTATGCTCCCTTGATGTTGTAGCGGTTAGGAGTGGTGGAAGGACGGAGCGGAAAATTATGGTGTACGTATTAGGAGAGCGTTTCGTCCTGGACCGCTAGAGGACTCGCCAGTAAGGCTACCTAGCAGGCCCTTGCTTTATACGTCGGGATAGTGAGGTATAGTCGCAGATTGTTCGATTTTGCTACAGATAACGGAGATACTCCACCGGACAGAGTTATTACTTCTACCTGTATACATTTGATATTAATAACAATAGACATTATCTAGACAGATGCTTGCTTTCACCCCCATAAAGGCAACATAGGAATTCAAGGATATGCAGTGTGTCCCGTAACTAATATCAAGTATGAGAAGAAACAAAATCCAAGAATACAGAGTCGTTCCCATACATAATTATATGAGCCATTGGGAAGCTAAACTGATCAAGATTTCTACCATCCTCCTTTGTGTATTTTATCATTTGAACGTGCGGTAGGTTGTAACATCATCCCTTTTCTTTGCTTTTGTACTTATGGACTTGAGCAGTTTGGCCTGATTGCTTCGTATAATGGCATATAGTGTACGTCAACAGTGAATACTGTTTGAATGCGGGCGCCCTTTCAATTTAATCGCGGAAGAAACATGAATCTGCAGTCACGTAACTCGGAAAACAAGTTAAGGCGATAATTTAGTCGTTTCAAAGCTACGTGATTAATGCAAAGAAACTTACCCGAGGATTTTCAGTAGTTCTTGTATTCCTTCTATTTCTACATTTGTCTTTTTACATAACTTATGACAGTTTCATCATTTGCAGATATTGCAAACCTGCGTATGAGACAATACGAAGTAATATGCATATTTGATCCACAAGATTACATTGTAAACATACTTGTTCAATAACGAGTTTTGCATTTTCGATTTACGGGTACACTGTACGGTTACTATTATTAAAATTCATTTTAACCTATTACAATAAATGAACATTTTATAGCGCAGTGTACTCTTTGTTGCCGAATTAACATAAGTTTTAAAATAATGTGTGTTCTACCCATTACTCAGGAAATATGACGCTACGGATGTCGCGGACTTCATGAATATTATAGAGGAGGAAGTGACTGATTTTCCTTCAGGAATGTCGTTGGATGAAGCGGTGAATTCTTGGATGTATCAGGGTGGATATCCGCTTGTTACGGTTATTAGAAATTACGAGGAGAAGTCCGCTATTATTTATCAGGTAAAGTGTAACGATAATATTATACAATTTTTAAACTGGATATAAATTGTAATGATTCCCTAACGTCTTGTTGTAGAACATACTTGAACTGTAAATTATCAAATAACTTTACGAAAGAATTTAATAAGGTAGAATTTTTCAAATTACTTTTCAATTATCTTTATTGCCTAAAATATGTTTCCCGTTTTTCACATCATGGACCGGGGTTGTCAAAAAAATAGTTGTGCTGATCGACAATCGTGTAACAACTGTTCCTTGTAGTCAGAAAGTTACAAAAGTATGTTATCAAATTTCTATTATATGTATAATAATGCTATACAGGGCACCTCGCTACCTCATGCAAATGTCTTAAGGAGCGATTGTTGAGGCAATTTTGAACAACTTTTTCCTTTACCAAAATGTTGGTTAAGGCTTCGTTTTTGTATTGTTAACGTAACACGATAAAATAATTCTTTTAGGAACAATTTTCTCTTGATAGACCATTGGAGAGCATTTCTAAATTCTGGCATATTCCACTGAATTACGTAAACGAAAACGGCAACTGGTCGTTTCCAACGCAACTATGGTTCCCATCTGAACCAAAGATTAGTTTGCGTAACATTGCTTCCAATGAATCTTGGATAATTTTTAATGTAAATAAGACAGGTATGTAGCAATAATACTTTAGCTGTATTGCACTACTCCGTATATTTATATGTGCGAAATAAGTTTTAGAGATAATTGAAATTTTCGAAAACGGTTGCGAATTTAATTTTTTGCTAGTAACGGCTGCTGATGTACCTTTCGTATAATGTATTATTTTTTAATATATCAATATATAGTAGATAATTGAATTATTCGAGCCACCAGTGTAAACTGACGATCCTACGTTAACTCAACACGTTTTTCAATGAAAACCAGGTTACTCATTTTTTTTTATTTTGTTTACAAAGTATTGATGCCTGCAGGTTGTAAATGTACATTTGGTAACATTGTAAGCAACATTTTCTGTCAACATGTACACATACGTAGTTATTAATAAAACTTACCTATTGTTAGTGGCTTTTCTAGCAGCTGCAGAATATTAATGACGGAACTAATACAGTGTACAATAAGGCATAATTAAAGTGTACACTTGCAGCTTGTAATCGTATACAGGATGTTCGACTACATGTGGGAAAAAATGGAAGGGGTGATTCTATTGGCTAAAACAAGACGAAAAACTAGAATAAATTTTTCTCATTTGGGGTTTCGTTTTCGAGAAATTTGAGTTTGAAAATTCATTGAGTGCTTGTGTACTAACGAAGCTGCAACCTGGTACAACCGGAAATTGTGGAAAAACCAGATAGAACATTATCCTGTATGTCAACATTCGTCGGAAATAAAGAATAATTTTTTTTCATATCTTACATTTCATTTTCAAGAAAATTGAATTTCAACATTCGTTAAGTATGCATGTACTCAAATAGCCGCAATCTGTTAAAACTGGCATCCTTTGAACTCAGTTTTCTTGAGAACGAATCATTGTATTATATGTATAAAAATATTTTATTATTGATTTTCAACTTATTTTTACATGAAGAATCACCCTCTTTCCAGATTTATCGTAATTTTCGGTTGTACCAGGTTGTAGCTTTTTAATTACTCGTACACTCGACGAATTTTCTCGAAATCTTCAATTTTCTTAAAAACGAGGCGTGGTATGAAAAAATATTATTCTTTGCTGTCCTTGAAAAATATTATTCTTTGAATTTTGACATGAAGGATCACCCCCTTTTCGGTTTTGCCGCAATTTCCGGTTGTACCCGGTTATTGGTTCTTTAGCACAGCTGTGATCGATGAATTTCCAAACTCAGTTTCCTCAAAAACAATACCTCAAACGAAAAAAATTGAATCACCCCTTTCATTTTTAATCTACCCGTTTGCTTTATTTTTCCACTTAGAATAATCCCTTTTGTTACGCGATTTACATACTTCAAGAGATTCCGCAAAGGAAAGTGGAAGACAATAACTGCATAATTATTTGATTATTTCCTACTCTTATATCTGTTTATATATTTCTGAAGGTTACTATCGCGTGCATTACGACGAAAGAAACTGGATGCTACTGAAAATGGCACTTAGCGCAAGTCACGGACTGTTTCCCGCAGAGACGAGGGCATCACTCATAGATGACGTCTTTAGTCTTGCAGCGGTGGGCTTGGTAAAATATGAGGTCGCCTTTGATTTTATTAAATATATGCAAATGAAGGAAAGGCATTATTTACCTTGGAGCGTGTTGATGCAACACCTGTTCAAATTGAATCAGCTTTTATATGAGACAGCGATTTTCAACGATTTTCAGGTAAGTGATAGAAGTTGTGCAGCATGATAATCAATTCTCAAGCCGATGAAATGCTTTCTATTCGTAATTAATATTTAAAACTAAGCAATTTGTCAAATATGGCAGTAACATTGCATAATATCAATGCAATATAATATCAATAGAATAAAATCATCCGAATACAAGATTGAATTACTGTAGTTGTGTAACATGTGGTATTTTTACCTAAGTATGAAAGTAAATATTTCGAAAAAAAACGCTGGGTAATCAGCATATCTAGAGCGGACTAGAGAACCAATTAGAAAGTGATGATTATTATTATTATCGTAGCATTAAATGCATCGCGAATAAGATAATGCAAAAGCCAGCCGCACACTATTTGTCGTTGTAGAAAGATTTTACTATTTCTACTGTGTCTGATTCCAGGAATTTGTGGTAAGTTTTGTGTCCCCGTTATATGCCGAAGTAGGATCGAGGTTGCAAGAAGGGTCGCAGTTAACGATGATTGCAATAAAATTAGCATGTGTATTTGAGCACACGCAGTGTTTGGACTGGTCGAAAAACGTATTCGAAAACGCAAAGACTGTTGAGGACATTCAAGATGTGTAAGTTAACAATAGTAAAATACGGTAATATGGTGCTTTTCTTGGCCTTCTATTCACAACCAGTTTGTAAAACTACCCTAATAGCTGCTAGGTTTTCATTAGAGAGACTAGTGGCAGCAACACCGGCCAAAATGGAGCCAAGTTCCGTCGTCGACATGCGGCGCCACATTAAAAGTCTAATGGCGACCGACCAACCAACTTTTACTATTTGAATCAGAGTTATCAAACTGGTAGCTTTTTCCTAAAGCTGCGGGAGAACATAGGAGAACGACTTCTTTTATGCCCACTTCACTTAGACGAATTTCTCTTTGCACGAAATCCAAAATCGTGAGCCGCCAGTTCGATACAACGTACGCTGCGAAAATTTGATCGCCATTAGGCTTTTAATGTGGCGCTGCATGTCGACGGCGAAAATCGTCTCGATTTTGGCCCGGCCAATGTGTTGACCTGCTTGACTTGGCTATCAGGGTAAACGATTCTGAAAAAGTATGCCACAAATCTTACGTAATATCAATAGAATGGCTTGGGAGTGCTTGTGTAATATGCAGAGTCGGGACCTAACAATAAGGGGCCTAGCTTCAACCACTTTGACCTTGAAATATTTTATCAAGGACATCATTTTGAACAACATTCTCCTATACGTGTTACCGTCGCTCGGCTTTAGTTTTCGAGATATTTGCAAAACAACTTTGGTAGTTATGCAGTTTAACGGCTTTCCTTAATTTTGACTACTTTAATATAGTTCTGTTTTTAACAGCTTCATTTTATCACTAAAATGACAAATAAGCCGGGGGAGGCGATAAAAGTACTCGCCTTTTTTTATATTGTTTTCTAAAAATGTCAAATCAAGGATTCATAAAACAACTACCTGCAAACCTACCCTAATAGCCACTAGGTTGCTATTAGCGAAGATAATGGCAGCGACATCGGTCAAAACCGAGCAGATTTTCGCCATCGACATGCAGCCCCACGTTAAAAGCCTAATGATGACCAACTTTTCGCAGCGTTTCGTTGGTTGCCAAGATGCATTCAACTTTTACTGTTTGAATTAAGGCTATCAAACTGGCGGCTTTTTCTCCAAGCCGTAGGAGAACATACGAGAACGCCTTCTTTCGTACCCCCTTCACTTAAACGAATTTCTCTTCGCGCAAATGTGGAATTGTCCCAAAATCGGAAGCCGCCAATTCGATACAACGTACGCTGCGAAAAATTGGTCGCTATTAGGCTTTTAATGTGACGCTGCTTGTGTATGTCGAAACTCGCCTCAATTTTGGTCAGGTGAACGTGTTGGCCTGACTTGGCTATTAGGGTAACTCTAATTGTAAGGTACAGGTTAGGTTTGATAGTATCTTTTTTTTGCGCTCGGCGTAGGACAGCGACCTACGTCGTATATTCCAAAAAACCTTAATTTGACATTTTTAGAAAGAAACAACCAGAAACTAGAATACCCGTATTGTCTATTGTGATTAACTTCTCGGCGTGGACTTTGGAACCCTTCGCGGCGTACACGTTGGGTTAACAGCAAGCACTGGAGACGCAAGAGCTACCACAGGTGCATAATTGTAGGTAGAACTGTAATAGTAACGATAGCTTTTTGGAAATGTCCCGAAAATTTAAGCCTGCCGTCAGTTATATGTATAGGGAAAAGTTTTTCAAAACGTTAATTTCTGTAACATAGGCGACCGCTGACGGCAAATCAAGTGTACTTATGATTTAAGTTTAATAAAAGTTTTAGCCAGATATCTCGCAAATTAAAGCCTAGTGACGGTAACATGTATAGGAGAAAGTTGTTCAAAATGATGTCTTTGACAACATAGTTCAAGGTCAAAGTGATTGAAGCCGGGTCAAGACCGGGTCCCTTATTGTCAATATTCACCGTAGAGTTTTCAGTTCTTTTGTGTTCACAAGAAAAAGTTAGTGTTTCGATTGACTTTTATTTTCAAGTGGGAGAATTAGGAAGAAACGAGTTTAATACGGAATAAGTAGTAGAGGACTGCGCGGCGTCGTAATATGGTCGCCAGTTTCATATTTTATACCAAAATCTAATCCGTCGTCTAAACTGGTTCAAATTTTTAACTAAAATATAGTTAAAATAATAGGCTTACATGTAATCAAAGGTGGGAGTAAAAGGAAATAGAATTAGTTTTTATAAGCATCGAAACTGTCGTTACGTGACTCTTACAATTACCGTAATTAAAATATTTCCTTGTTTCTACGTATTAACGAGAAGCTTTCATGAAATTAAGGGGAAGTGAATACTTGCAGCATCCCATCATATGTTCGTGAAACGTTTTACTGCACTATCGCGCGGTATGGCACACGGAGGGAATGGAATTATTTCACGGAAAAAGTACTGTTGATTGAAGATAAGGAGGAGAGGAAACGGCTACTCTCCACGTTCGCTTGTTTTCAAGCTCCGTGGATTTTACAGTCGTAAGTAAAATTGTTTCAGGGTGCATTTGGACCGAACATATGAATTTGTTCGCCCCCACCCCCCTCCGCCCCCGTTTCCACAAATTCGTACTCATTTCAATGTAGCAATAAAAAGGAATAATATGAGTACGAATTTTTTAGAATGGGGGCGAACAAACGAATTCGTATGTCGTTCCAAATGCACCTTAATACAATCATGCTTCTATTATTTGTCCCAACCGAGATGTCCAATCAAATTGCGGGTCCCACTTGCAGTAATACGTTTTGTCATTGTTGGTTGGGTCTGTCACCTGCTAAGACTGCCGTGTGACGTAGCAGTGAAACGGAAAATGAAACCTATGTCTCATATGTATTTATTGTACATATGTGACATTACGCATAGGTAGGTGACTGTTACGACGAAAGTGTCGGGGCGACTGGGTGGAATTAGGCGGCGCAAAAGACCCATGGCCTTGCCCCTGTGTTGTTCAGTTTTTGGAGGCTCGGGTGGAGCTCAGTATCTCGGTTGGGACAAATAATAAGTTCACACAGTATCTCCTGAAACATTTTCATTGAGAGCTTCTTAATAACAGTATCTTGAATGAAATCCTTCACGAAGACCAATTCCAAGAGGATGAAATATCAATAATTTTAAAGGCGTTCCCTCGAAATCCAGCTGCGGCTCAAGTTGCAGCTCGATTTGTGCGAGCAAATTGGCAGGAAATTGCACAGAGGTGGTCAATTTTAAAACCATTTGTTAAAGATTTACTGTAGCGCAGGAATCTCAACAGTGAAATAATGTTTTCCTTTTCTTTAGATTTTCGGGGTCTTACTCAGTGCTGAAATCTTTTGTTTTATCTATGGCTAACGGTTTAACTACGGAGCAGGATTTGGAAGATGTAAGAAGTTTTTGATATATAAAATTTACACATTTTCCATGTATCGAAATTTTCATATGTATTTAATTGTTACATATTCCAGCTTCAAATGTTTAGAGAAATAAACTATGACAGTATGAAGGGAACAAGGTATGTTGCGGCGCTCGTGGAAGCAAACGGAAATTTCGTAACTATGTGGTTGAAGCATTCTTTATCCCAAATTGAAAATATATTAAAGGAGGTAGCGGAAAAATATTCGGTCTCGTGAATATGGTTGACAAAAGTGCAGAACAACTACTGTATAAAGATTGTACACACAGTGCGTAACAAAAAGATAGGTCCACTTGGATTTTTGGCCATAATTCTGGAACTAGTTAAACGATTTGACGGAACTTTAAATCAGCATATAGCCTAATCTATCCTGATGGCCAGATCAGGCAGGTCGAGGCATCGCACCGCAGGCTGAAGTTGAGCCAAGTTTGGCCGTCGACTTGCAGCGCCACATTAAAACCTAAATAGCGATCAACTCTTCGCAGCGAACGTTGTATCGAACTGGCAGCTCGCGATTTTGGGGCTCGTGCAAAGGAAAATTCGTCTAATTGTAAGTGAAATGGGCATGAAAAAATACGTTCTCCCGTCTTCCCCTACAGTTCTGAAAAAATGCCGCCACAGTTCGATAGCCGTGATTCAAACCGTTAAAGTTAGCTGCATTTTGGCAACCAACCAAATACTGCGATCAGTTAATCGCCATTTAGGTTTTAATATGGCGCTGCATGCGATGCGAAACTCGGCTCAATTTTGGCCTGTCTTGCTGCGATTAGTCTCGCTAGTGGCTATTAGGGTAATTCATGTAAAATTTCATCTTAATACATTACTCCATTTTTGTACAGTAAACGTTTATTTAATTTTTGGCATTTTTTAGCGTGACAAAATGATAGGTCCACTTGCAGAGGAATAAAAACTTTAACAAACTAAAGCATTCTAACCTAAAGAAACAATCACCTACAGTAATTTATACATTTTCCACCACTTTATATTAATACTCAGCACTTTCGCCTGGCCAGTGATATCCTCTGACATTAATCTTATTGAGAATAACGGTTCTCGGCAGTTTAATATCATTACCGAATTGAAAACTGCGATTCTGGAGACTTGGAATCGCGTTACTTCGAAACAACTGCAAATTCTACCTGAACTAGCGACGAAGAGATGAATTTATTAATGAAAAGTGTTGGAAAACCTATAAATTACTGAAGACATTTGTTTCTTCAAGTTAGAATGTTTCAGTTTGCTAAACTTCTTGTTTCTCTGCAGGTAGGTCTATGTTTTTGTTATGCACTGTATTTCACGAAACTCAAAAAACCGTTTTGAAAGACTTGCAAGTATGTCTCGTGTGAACTTTTCAGAGGTACTTAAGATACTGAAAGTCTAAGATCGTATGCTTCACTTCATTTTTTATTCCCAAGGTATGGGCCGCACAAAAAAGTACGCAAGAAATTGCAGAACATTTTGATCGATTTTTAACTTGATATGCGATTAACCGATTTCTTCGACACAATGTTCCGTATGGACGACATAGTATAAGAAAATATTTTCTTACCACTGAGAAACTCATTTTATCAGCCCTATCGGAAAGTGTATTGTAATACACATCAACATACTGTACGCGCCTGGCAACAAGTCCACTGGAACGAACGCAGAATTATCTCCCGCAACACTATTGTAGAAGTAAGGCACAAGCTTTTTCTTCTAATCGCAATAGAGACCCACATTTCGGTGATACATCTACGGGGATTTCACACGAAAAAGGGAAACTTGACAGCATCATAATCGGCATGGGCCGAGGACTTCTTATTAACTCCGCAAAGTGCTTCCGCTATACATATTTTCAATCCCGCTGCTTGCCTCATCATCTTTTTATTTTTATTCAAATCAATGCAGTGAATTCAGCTCGAAAAAGCTCCGGGAAAAATGAGTCAATGTATCTCAAATTTTAAGGCAATAGTATCGTTGAAAATATAACACTTGTTCCATCCGGAATAATTAGGACTATAAACAACACCCTTGGCGCGTTGTAAACATACAGATTATTTTCGAAGAAAATTCGCATTTTTATAGCCACGTATTTTTTAGCAATTTATAATTTCGCGACCATCTGTCTTCGATGACTTTAAAACACATTATGAACTCCGCATTTCCTAAAGGTCCCTTAAACCGTAACGGTACACAAACCGACCACCGCGTCCCGAGGAAAATACCCAAAAATCACACCAGCTCTTCTCACTCCCAGTACCGTCCCAGGTAACTCCGTATTCTTCAGGACGTACCTTGGAGGTGTGTTCTGTCTAATTATCACTTTCTGATTGATAGCTAACATGTTTCCCGGTTTTCCAATCAAAATGCACTTCTTAGAAGAGGGTTCAGAGCTGCGGGTAAAAATTTCTCTGCGAAAAGGAGTCTTAGAAAAGCACTCACACCAGACACTTCGAGGAGCATCTCTCCTAACACTTACACAGTCGGCAACATATACATTTCCACACGCGACTCAATCTTTGTATAAATTGTTATTCTGTTTTGTTAACAATATATCGTTAATTTTAACCTATCAGACTCATTTAATTTGTACCTTATATTCCCTATCACCGTAGAGGTATTAGGGACGTTCACATAAAAACGGTGTAGTAACTGCCGGAGATTTACGAACACCGGTGATCCGAGCAATCAAGAAAATTCGTGATCGCACCGCGAACGCGTGAACAATATTCAAATTTATAGGTATTTAGGTGTTTCGTCTGTACCTTCTGAAGGCAATAAATAATGGCTTTTTTGTCCTCTAGGAATTTGTTAACGCCTTTCCTATGCGAGGACAACAAATGATCTATATTAAGCTGAGGACCTATCTTTGTACAATTATAGATGTCTCAGGAGTTAGCGCACATCCTACAAATGACTGGAGCGCCTACAATACATATACGGGGTGTCCCAAGTAACACTGCCTCCCTTAATTATTTTTTATATGTATAGATGCAAAAAACGCTCCAAGAGAAACTTATTGTGTTTTGAAGAGAAAACTTCGCTATCGAGCTAAAGGTCATCTCAAGGTCATATTTTTGGTAATTTCGCAAATAGTAACATTTTTTAAAATAGAGTGTGTTTATCACGAAAAAGGTGTAATAGAGACAAATTCAACCGTATACAGTAACGTGACCTTGAAATAACCTTCAATTTCAAATCTAGGGAGGAGCTAATGGCTCCTTTGGCGGAAAAACTACATTGGAGTTATAGGAGTTATTTTTATGCTATTCCTGCTATGTGATCTTGAGTAACTTTTCATCAATGGCTTTAATAGCTTGTCTCGGTGGTTATAAACCAAGAGCACTATTTCCAAGGGCTAAGTGTGATGGCTAACTGGCCTGACCGAAACTCCACGACGTTGCCACTGTCTGTGTATTGAGTTTGATGAGGAGCACTTTAAGCACATTTTAAGACAACAAAATACAACAAAATATATTATTCATGTGCGATACATTTTCAGGAACACAGAACAAATGCTAGCAACAACGCTTTAGGAAAAAGGGTTGGCGTCATGCTCAACATTGGATCTAAAATAAGTTTATGCAAATATAAATATACCTTCCTTACTTTTGATATGTGAATAGTGCACATATGTATGTATGTATGTATGTATGTAGAATGTGAATATTGAACATTGAATGCTGAATGATGAATACTTGCAAAAATTTAGACAAATATGGTATAAGATAAGAATTTCGGAAATGAACATGAGATAAGTATTGTATTTAAAAATTTTCTTGGAGTTAATTGACTTCGCATAAACTAACAAAAAATATGAATTTTACCCCTTTCAGTGAAAATCTTCATGAAAAATTACTACTGAGATACGTTGGTTTAATATTAGTATTATGAGTATGCCCTAACTTTTTAACAATTAATGGTTATGGAAATGCTTCTCCGAAGAAAAATGAAATTAGAAAAGCATTTCTACGACAACAAGTTTTATTCTTCGAATGCTTTTATCAAGCATGATTACAAAACCAAGCAACAAGAATCTCGTCCTTATATCGTATAGTCTTACAACGACGGTCGTCAATAATTTATAGGTACATATTTAACAAACGATATACATAGTAGTTGTGTCTAACGATTGTAATAAATACTTGGTAATTTTACGCTTATTTTTTTCTGCAAGTTAATTTTCTCCTTTAAAATGGCGCTATTGCTATACAGTACATTCGTTTACTATAATTAACGTTATAATGTAATCTTACCCTTACTCGATATTAGCCTAGGTTGTTAATGTTTCTCAATTGTTACGTACATAGTTTTAAAAGCTAGTGAAATGGTCAAAGGTCGGGACGTATGTGCAGCTTAAATCGAATTTGAACAAATGAAATTATATCGAAGTAAAGAAATATAAATTTAACAGCACTGAAAGTGACAAAGATTTTCTTTCTTTCATTGTTTATTCTTGCTGAATGTTTTTTTCTTTCCGTATCCCCTAGAGTTGATAAATCGTTCTAGATGTCGGTACCATTATCGAGTAAGTGGGACAATTTAAAAGAGCAGATTTTATGATGACAGATCTTTGGATGTTTCTTCCATCGTTTATTGTCATTATGCGATTTAGGCTTGACATGCGTTTACTTAGCGCAATAAAATACGAGGCAATGGATGAACAGCCGCATTGAGATACATGTATGTACATTTCACACATTTACTGCAGCAAGATGACGCGAAGTAAAAAAATCATTGTTCGAATATTGCAAATCGTTGCACAGTAATTTGCAAATTTATTCACGCATAGACTTATACAGGACGTCCCAGATCGGGTACTATAACCGGGTAGGAGGTGATAGTATGAGCAAGAAGAAAACGAAAAGGAATATAAGGAATCTGTTTCATTTGCAGTTTTGTTTTTAAGAAAATTGGGTTGGAAATTTCGTCGAGTATGCGACGACGTATGCAAAGATGAATTCATTGTTCTTAAGATCGAGTAATATCACGATAAGTGCCGATTGATATAACTACTGAATGGTAAGCTACAGGACAAAAGTGTAAGGAGACATTCATCACCATTTTGTTTTTACGTAGAATGTCAGTGTGAAGAAAAGTTGTTTACCTACAATTTTTCAAGGTCATATTAAAGTCACCTTGCGTTTTTTGTATATGGAATGCTGTTTTTTTGTTTTGATGTTACGTAAGTACAGAAAAATCGAGTGCAGCCTGTGTCTTTAAAATTACCTTGAGGCAATCCAATCTCTCTTCTGTACTTTTATAATATCAAAACAGAAATAGAGCATTCTATTAAAAAAATGCAGGTCAACTTTAACACGACCTTGAAAAATCGAAGGTACATAATTTTTGTTTTCATTTCTGTCCTTATCGTTTAGTAGTTATGTCAAACGAAACTTATAGTGGGACACCCTGTATAAAATTTATATAAGAGAATCTGTGAGTCACCTATAGCTTTGTGAGAACGTCGTATTAATATACCAGATTCAGTTACTAATAAGACATTGAGTATCAATTGCGTCGTCATACTAGCAAAATGTACTTACGAGTAAGAGCCGTCTTTTCTGTATGTCCAATTCAAAAGCGGTAGATCCTGAGTTATGTCACCGTTGTAGCAAGTGGTATATGTATATGTACAGTTGGTCAGTAAAGTATTCAACCACATTCAACTTTCAGTCAATTTTATGCAACTTAATGTATTAATAAATATGAAAGTGAACCGTAATCCGTTTTTACCATCTTGCCATTAAAACATGAAGCAATTATTTAATTAATAAGTGAATGAAGTTCCTCAATTTGTGTAAAACGGCCGTATACTTTTGTGACCAACGACATGTACACATGTATACATTTTTTATGCAGTTACGAGCAATTGAGTGTTCTTATTCAGTAAAAATACAGTACATTGCATGTATTATTACGCTGGCAACAAGTGTAACGTGCTTTATGTTCATTTTTTCGCTTCGTCTCGAAGTTATATTTTCTCTTTACTTAACGATGTTAATAGCTTTAATAAATTCGATCGGTCTGTTTAATTCCTCAGCAAGTTGCGCAGCACGCAATAATTATACAGGTTGTCTCACTTAACTTGCGCATTCCAAATATCTCGCGTATTTTATATGATAGGGAAAAATGTCAAAGGAAAAAATTGGGGCGAACCAAATGATGGGCAAATAAATTTTCTCAAGGTCATTTATTTCCAGATTTCAAAGCCATCATAGTTTTTTAAAATGAGACTAGATATTCTTGATGTGTCGATACGATAGCTAAGGTCAAGACGAGTCCAATGACCTATGATATTATGGCCTTCGCATGACCTTGAGTATGAAAAATCCGTAAAATTTGGATTATTGATGTAAATAGTGACATAACCGTGATTAGATGATTAATGAGGGAAAATTTATTTTAAAATATTGATGAAAATAGTGCAATATGAAAATTCTGAAAGGATGAACTAATATCAAGCATTCCTTATGTTTCCTTCCTTGCTGAACAGTAGTAAACACATTTCCTGTAGCCAGTGTCAACACTGCTCATCGAGTGTGAATCGGACGTGGTGCAAAATTTCGGTGACCTCATTTTTTTCCTTTGACATTTTCCCCTATTATAAAAAATAAGCGAGATATTTGAGATACTCAAGTTAGGTGGGACACCCTCTATAAAATAATTGGAAGCTTCCAAGCCCGCTCGAAAAACATTCTTGAACTCTTTCATAAGTCTACTCTTTTTCAGTATCACTGAATAATCAGGGGTTTATCAAAATTTTTTAATGTCTTTAAGAAAGTTTTCTTTGTCGTCTGATTCGCATAAAATTAAATTTTCATTAAAAATTAAATTATTGCGAACTTTACTAAATAAAGCTCTATGAATTCCACAATGATTAAGTACTAAAATGTTTTGAATTTTCAGTAACACCCGTATAACGATCGCCTCGAAAGTATATTTTTACCTTTATGTAAATATCGATCGAAATAGCGGGGTGTAAGAAGGCCCACCGTGTTTCTCCGCCTCGAATATTATTTCCTTTTGTCCGGTATAAATTGTGCATCGAGGAACGATTTGAATATCCGTCGTCTCTGCATCGTTCGTCCGCCAAAACGTACGTTTGGCCGTTTAGAAAAATGTTAAATATAGTTTCAGGCAAAGGCCACGGCAACCGATGACGTTTTTATTCAGCAAGTTATCGTCTGCAGAGCAGCGCTGCGATATTTACTCTATGTATTCATAGTTCGAAGAGACCCGTTGATTTTTGTGTACGTGGATACAATAGTGTGTATGTATACTTGCTGCGCAAATGAATGTATTTATTAACGCGAATTATTGTTATCGAATGAACTGAAGTGCATCGGTCTCGGTGTGATGTCGTGATCTTGACTCTGCGTCGACAAATATGTGTATTTTCCTCCTTAAAACGCAGCGATTTATGTATAACAACTTCAAACTATTGTATCGGGAACACGTTATTCAGTATCGATTAAAACGTTAAGTAGAAATACAGAAACTGCAGTTTTTTTTCTACTAAAAACTATTCGTTAAATTAAGCTCGCATCGATCTTACGTAACACTTGTACGCAGCAGTAAAGTATTTTGTTTTAAAATAAAACGACATAAACATACTACAGTTATGCACATTTCAAGAGATAACTAAAGCAAAGAAAGAATTTGACCGAACTGTTCGTTGTTATTGATAAAACAAAACGACATTTAGTCCGCGCATATCAACTATGGACTACTGTTGCGATACGACAAGTTTTAAACAATTTCGTGGGACGCAGCTGACATGCAACAAGCGATCTCAGTTTTGTTTGCTATGGTAAAAAATGTCCGATCGCTTTATAGGTTAGGTAGGTTATAAGGCTTTGTAGCCTCTGACTTATGTATTACGCTTAGCTATGTACACGTTATTTACATCTTACGGTTATACAAGTGTCTCTTCTGTACAGGGTGTAACGTAAAAGGTGTAGGAGCCGGAAATGGGGGATTCCTGAGGCGAAACTGAACAACATTTTCCTTTGCCAAAATGTCGGCTGAGGCTTTGTTTTTGAATTGTTAACGAAAAACACTGGCCATTCAGAGCGCGCGTAGAGCCCGCGCTCAGGGACGGTCCACGGCGCATCGTGCTAGGTAGCGACGTTCGACCGGCGCCCCGAATAGTACGCGCCGGTATAGCACGAAGCAAAAGTTAACATCGAATTATTCATTATTAATTAAAATATAAATGAAATTAATTTGCCGTTATCAATTGAAGAAAAAAGTATTAGAACGGACTAACTAACGTGTCTATGCAGTACAACGTACGTTAAATTTTAAACAATTCGCCAACAACTAAAATTAGACTTACCCGTTTCTCCAAAAATGAACCTGCTTCGACGAAAATAGGTCACTGTGTCATCCTACCGATCCTGACCATTGCAAGTAGGTATCCCGTAGTGCAAGACAGCTGATGTTACGGCCAGGTCAGCGAACTCACTTTATTTGACAAAACCTACTACCTGCACGGCAACTATCACTGGGTTATTCTACCGATCCTGGCCACTCGAAGAACAAACACATGGTGCACAAGAGCCGATGTCTCGGTTGGAACAGTGAAAGAACTTCGTTACACAAAATCTCCATCATTGCACGATCACTGTCACTTTGCTCTTCAAGATTTGAATTTACGAAATAAGTTGTTCCCACGTATGAATAATTGGTTGCCCCGAAAGGGGCCGATTGTTTATAACTTTGAAAGGGCTCGATATGACCGATGCTACTGCTAAATACACTTTTCCATGTTCGGAAATTTTGTTGTCTTGTTCCCGGGCGGGTAGTAACTCACGAGCTTTGCGTCTTAGAAGTTAACTCCTATTTTATTCAAAGTAAAAACAGTAATTACAGTTTCGGAGAGATCTTTACTGCTGGGCGTTCGGACTAATTCTGTCTTGAGAAATTGAGACGCGCTTTGCAACGGTGGACAAGGGGCTGTTCGAAGAATGTTATAAGGGAGAGTTACGGGTCGTCGCGGGGAGCGCGCTTTATGGTGAAAAAGCCCTTGAGGCCCACGTGCTGGCCAGCAGAGTTTTTCGGTTCCCAGGAAACTCGGCCGTGATGAACTTAGCGAAGACATTTTCCAGTCGCCGGAAAAGGTATAGCATTACAAAGGATGTAGTAAAAGACATCTAACAGTGTCTTGAACTGTCCGCAGCGCTTTCCCAGCGACTAGAAAGTGTCTTCATTAAATTCGCCACGGCCGTGGTTCCTGGGAACCGAAAAACTCTGCTGGCCAGCACGTGGGCCTCAAGGGCCTTTTCACCATAAAGCGCGCTCCCCGCGACGACCCGTAACTCTCCCTTATAACATTCTTCGAACAGCCCCTTGTCCACCGTTGCAAAGCGCGTCTCAATTTCTCAAGACAGAATTAGTCCGAACGCCCAGCAGTAAAGATCTCTCCGAAACTGTAATTACTGTTTTTACTTTGAATAAAATAGGAGTTAACTTCTAAGACGCAAAGCTCGTGAGTTACTACCCGCCCGGGAACAAGACAACAAAATTTCCGAACATGGAAAAGTGTATTTAGCAGTAGCATCGGTCATATCGAGCCCTTTCAAAGTTATAAACAATCGGCCCCTTTCGGGGCAACCAATTATTCATACGTGGGAACAACTTATTTCGTAAATTCAAATCTTGAAGAGCAAAGTGACAGTGATCGTGCAATGATGGAGATTTTGTGTAACGAAGTTCTTTCACTGTTCCAACCGAGACATCGGCTCTTGTGCACCATGTGTTTGTTCTTCGAGTGGCCAGGATCGGTAGAATAACCCAGTGATAGTTGCCGTGCAGGTAGTAGGTTTTGTCAAATAAAGTGAGTTCGCTGACCTGGCCGTAACATCAGCTGTCTTGCACTACGGGATACCTACTTGCAATGGTCAGGATCGGTAGGATGACACAGTGACCTATTTTCGTCGAAGCAGGTTCATTTTTGGAGAAACGGGTAAGTCTAATTTTAGTTGTTGGCGAATTGTTTAAAATTTAACGTACGTTGTACTGCATAGACACGTTAGTTAGTCCGTTCTAATACTTTTTTCTTCAATTGATAACGGCAAATTAATTTCATTTATATTTTAATTAATAATGAATAATTCGATGTTAACTTTTGCTTCGTGCTATACCGGCGCGTACTATTCGGGGCGCCGGTCGAACGTCGCTACCTAGCACGATGCGCCGTGGACCGTCCCTGAGCGCGGGCTCTACGCGCGCTCTGAATGGCCAGTGTTTTTCGTTAACAATTCAAAAACAAAGCCTCAGCCGACATTTTGGCAAAGGAAAATGTTGTTCAGTTTCGCCTCAGGAATCCCCCATTTCCGGCTCCTACACCTTTTACGTTACACCCTGTATATTGCTAAAACTTAACTCGACACCGCGTGCACACCGTTTTCTTTCCCGAGAAAGTCTAAATAGTATCCCCTTTCGGCTTCTGAACTGCATCGACGATATCTTACTTCACCGGCGACAACAATTAAATGGCTACTGCGGCGGAGCAACAATTGTTAAAATATCAGAGTAACAATAGCCGACTATCGGTCGAAGTAATCTACTATTTTCAAAGTGAGACTTTAAGATTCACAGTTTCATTGGACTGAACTAACGATCGTGCGATGGCTGCTTCGATACACTGATGTAATGTAATTGCACTGTTAACATGTATGTACGTATGCAAGTACGTAAATAAGTAATTCATTCTATCATAGAAAATGTGTGCGTTCTTCCCTATCGTTCTAGTGCAAAGTAAACTTTTTATTCTCCTTGTTCGTTCCGTCAAGGATGACTAGTGGTTTGGGGGATATCAAAGCGAAGAGTAATATCGATTATGCGACTTTTTTCTTCGCTCTGACGCGCAATCGGCATTCACTGGACGATTTTTTCATTTAGGTAGCAAATACGTTTACTTGCCTTGCAACACTGCGCTCTCCGATTCTCGATCAATCGGCAACCATTTATCCATTAATTTACCGCCATTTGTATTATCGCATACCAATTTGCGCATTGGTCGTCATCAAATTCCGAATGTCATCTGGTTACATTATTTACTTCTTATTTACATACAGAGTGTTCCCGAAATCATGGTACAACCCGATAGAGGACTATTCCTCATGTAAAAATAAGCAGAAAATAAAGCATAATATTTTTTTTATGACGCTTTGCTTTGGAGAAATCTGAGATTTAATGTTTCTTAAGCATGCGGGTATTCATGTAGTCACAATCTGGTATAACCGGAAAGAGAATGACTCCTCGTGTAAAAATAAGTCGAACATGAAGATTAACATTTTTTTTCGTACGGCGCACAGTGGGAAAAACGTCTCATTTCTGTTTAAAATTACATAACGCTTGATAGAAATAATATAGAGGGTTGATCCTCTTTCGAGGTTATAGTTAAAATGTTGCAGAATAAGGGAAAAACATAGAGCAAATATTATGAGGAAGGTTTGACATCGAAAGTATACGTCAAAATTGACAATCGCGAAGAAAATGGTGGTTTTTCCATTAGATGGCATATGGGTGGATAAATATCCATGGCTTGTTATATGTATATATCATTTCCTATAAATTTTGACACGCTGGATTCAGATCTGGCCGCAGAATTTATTTAACCCTTCAGGTTTCTTAGAATAATGCGATTTTGATTTGAAAATCCAAAACTTGTTTAAAATACATTCTACATATATGTATATCTTTCCCTTATTTTGCAACATCTTAGTTGTAGCGCCGAAAAAGGGTCATTCCTCTATCTTGTTTTTATAAAGAATTATTTGACTTTGAAACAGTAATAAGCAGTTTTTCCCACTGTGCGACGCTTTCTTAAGAAAATTGTGTTTGAAGGAAGCCAGTCCTCGGGTGAAGTAAGTAGATTGCGGCTACTTGAGTACTTACAAATATTGAAACTGAAGTTTCTTAAAAACGAAGCATAGTATGAAAAAATGTAATCCTCTATTTATCGCATATTTTTACGGGGTGGATCACCCTTTTGTCCCCTGCACTGTTGTTTCGGAAATACCTGGTACATACAGAGTTTATGCTTTATTCCTACATTTGAAGGCAGACAAATATCCATCGCTTTTTTCAGCTATGTGCCTCTATCTTTACTATAATTATATTCATTCTGAACCTCTATTCTGGTGACTTCTTTAACTTTAAAAATAATGTGAGAAGGATGGCGTAACTGATCTAAATCTCATATCTTCATTTCATTGGTCTAATTAATGAGATTGAAGTTACGTGGAAGATGAAATTCTTAGGGCCATCTAAATTGACGATTTTATATTAAACCAGCTTGTTTGCAAATTGCGAATATGCACTTGGTAACACTGTAAGCAACATTATTTATCATACATGTAGTCACAATATATAGCAACAATAATTGGCTCTAATAATTTGGCCAGCCACTGTATGCTATCTACCAATGAAGAAGACGTTGGAAGATGCTACAAGATGCACTGCAGTGGCCAGGCGAACGCTGGTATAAGTAATTACGAGAATACCCCAAATATGGGAAGCATTGTGAAACATATTGTGATTCTGGAATAAGTAATGGTGGCCACATTGTCGAATGATATTTAGTTGACAGTGAATGATTAAATTGCAAGCAATGTAACATTGGATCATAATTTGCAGGATGATTTCCTTCCTAGTCCACACAGTGGAAGTGCTGCCTGAAGGCATCGCCGCCGAGACACACAACGATATGTGTGGTCTGTGTGGTGACGCTTAAGAGGTCGATTGTGGATTTGTGTCATCACGCACGTTGTGGTTATGGTGCCTTCAGTACTTTAGACAGCACCTCCTTCGTATCCATCAGCGAGAGTATCGTCTGGTATATAGGGTGTACTGCTACATGTGGGTACAAATGAAAGGGTTGATTCTATGGGCTAAGATAAGACAAAAATCAAGAGTGACAAAATTATGTTCAAGGCTTCGTTAATGTGTTGTTATAATTTTTAAAAGCGGTTCAAAGGCCCCTGATTGTGGACAATTTGATGCGCATCGTCAACTGTTTCGGCGACTACAGACAACTGCACTTGGCCATAGCCCAAACGGTCCACGCGTCGGTGCACGTCGATTTGCCTACATTTAAGGGCCTTTAGACCGTTTTAAAAATCGTTAGTTGTTGTTATTTTACCACACAGAATTACCTCATTCGTTCCTGCCAACGTATACTTGAACACACTGTAATATATCGTGTACAAATTCTGTTCAATGCAGTGTGGTTCAACACTTTATTTCCCGGCTACAACTATTCTTCCCTATTCTTCGAAATTACATACAAATGCGTCCAAATATTTTTGAGCGGTAGCATATATATTTTGCTTTTAGTCACCGATTGACGAAGAATCGTTGGACTGAACAGTACGGCAATTCGAAAATTTCTCTCTCATTAATAACGCTTTCTAAAGGCAGTATATACGGAATCAGTACTTTTCATCCTACAAATGTATTTACAATCCAGCGTTAAGGCATCGAACCATGGATGCATTAAAACTAGCATTCCCGACTATGAATATGCCTAGGGAAGGTCGAAGAATTGGAGATTCGTCGAAACGAGAAGCTAAATATCGACAATAAGGAACCCAGCACCAATTCCATTGGCCTTGTATCATGTTGTCAACATTATACTATGGGAAATAGTTGTTTAAAATTATGACTTGACAACATATTTCAGAGACAAGCGCCATTAGAGATTAGTCTCTTTTTGTCAACATTTAACAATTCTTTACTCTGTACTCCAAAGGATGATCGCGAATTCGAAGAAACTGTACATTAACGATCGTGATTATAATTCTTCACACGTTGCGTATTAATTTTTCAAAAGAAATAGCAAATTCTCCGACGTTACAATTCTGACAAATATCAGTCCGCCCACGCGAGGCGCAACTAACAATCATGTAATTGCGATAGTACATGTATTTATATACGACGCATAGTTACCTGAATCAAAAATGTTGATCACAAAACGGAAATAAAGGAAGTCAAGTCAATCCACAAAGACATCAACCACGTACACTACGACATTGAACAACGACGTCAACGTTCGTTCAATCAGCTACATCTATCAGCTTTAGAATTCGTATGCTTTACTCGTTCTTATAGAACTAGTGGTTATTTATTATCGTAATGTCTCGAGTGTTTCGACTCGTGTTACAAAATACAATATTTTTACACAGGCGAAGTGTGACGAGCGCATAGTGGAATGTCACGCGAAATCGGGATGTATCGACGACAAATGCGTATTTTTTAATTAATGTTAATAATCAATGAAATTCGTGATAGTTAATATTGATACCATAATACAGACGCATAATAATTGGCAATTAATGGTGTATGTCATAGTAACTATTGTAAGGACAAAAGTTTAAGCACTTGATACTTAAATGTGTACAGGGTGTAAAGAAATTATAGGTAACGACCACCACAACATGATTCTACACCTTCGAATCGGTGGACATTTGTTAAAAAAAGCCTGTGCAAAATTGTCCTTGATCTCGAAAGTGAAGGTCGAAATTTCTTGCCCTATCGTATTTTATTCATCATAGGGACAAAAGGTGTGAAAGGAACCATAGGTCGCAACCGAACCGTTTTCTTGCAATAAATGATGTTAATACTTCGCATTGGTTAACACGGATTGGAGCGAGAGATTAAGAGAGAGAGAGCGATGGTCTTGCGCGACGCTCGGTTACGAAGGCGACGGCCGACGTTAGATCGTTCGGCGCGTCGCGAAGAGCTGCAAAACCATCGCTCCCTCTCTTTCATTCTCTTGCTTTAACTCGTGCTGACCAATGCAAAATATTAACATCATTATTGAAAGAAAACAGTTGGGTTGCGAGCCATGGTTTCTTTGACACTTTTTACCCTCAGGCCGAGTAGAATCCGATAGGACAGGACAAAATTTTTACCTTAATTTTCGAGATCAAGGGCAATTTAGCACGGGATTTTTTTCACAAATGTCCACCGATCCGAAGATGCAGAATCACCTTGTGGTGGTCGTTACCTATAATTTCTTTATACTGTTTTTTTACTGTTACAAAACGCGAGGAAAGGTATACACTAACTACAGTTCACAAAAATAAATTTCAGAATAAGAGAAAGTATCTACTTTCTTCATTGAACATTAATTGCACGTTAGAAACATCCTAACAGCCACTAGGTTACCATTAGCGAGACTAATGGCAGCAATATCGGTTAAAATCGAGCCGAGTTTCGCAGTCAACATCCGGCGCCACATTAAAAGCCTAATGGCGATCAAGTTTTCGCAGCGTTTCGTTGGTTGTCAAAACGCAACCAACTTTTACTGGTTAACGACTTCTTTCGTACCCATTTCACTTAGACGAATTTCTCTTTGCACGAACCTCAAGATCGCGAGCTGCCAGTTCGATACAACGTATACAGCGAAAAGTTAGTCGTTATTAGGTTTTTAATGTGGCGCTGTATGCCGACGGCAAAATTCATCTGAATTTAAGCCGGGTCAATGTGTCGACCTGCCTGACTTGGAAATCGGGACACATATACACTTTTTGTCAGAAACATATTAATAATAGACTATTTCTCACGTTTCCAGGAAGTGCTTATAATTCCGCAGAGCATAAAAATCTCAACTTCGTGTGACATTTCGATGCACATACGTACATCCAAACAATTTCTCATTCTTTCTTCGTTACCCTTCTATTCGTCCAACGGGTACGTTCCTAAATATTTAGAAACTAATCGGTTACACGTTAGTTTACGAGCTAAATTCGTGTCGTATAACGAACTACCTACGATCGTGATGCCTAGAACAATTTCTCTTAACGTGTTGGATGAACGGGATATATAAAACACGCGGCCCTACAAACGTGCGAATTTGGTTAACTCGCAAAAGTCTTTAACTCCTTGTCCGGGCCCAATTGGGTTCTTCGCGATGAAAGTTATAAATTTTCCGCTTTTTCACCTGTTTGATCCTTTCGGAGCATCCCGGTTTGTTCGAACAGAGCCATCAATGGCGCGACTAACATTATTATTACAGTATTCTTAGCTTGCTGTTTTAAGGTAACACGATTTTAAGTAATGGCAGCTTCATATTACGATTTACTTGAGCAGACTATGTAGGTATATATCGTAAAGTAATCCCCCGTTTAACACGGTTAATTAATTCCTATAAAGTGCTGTGTTAAATTAAATAGTATTAATTGAATATAAAAGACATATCGTAGTATAATCCATTCAACAATTCTTCAAAATTTTTTTATGCAACTGTATGTTTACTTAACTACTCTACGTAAAATTAAAAAGAAGCGAATGAAACATAATAAATTGTGGACGCATTTACTGAATGCTTCTATAAACAAAAGTAATTCAATTTTGAAGAAATGAGTATTATTTAAAGTACTTTGGACACTCGTCTGTTTAGGTTACGTTAGGTTCTCTTCACACGTTTCCATTTAGCGTGACACGCTTGACACATTATCAAGTTGCAAGCACTGCCTGAGGTTGATTGTTAAAGTAAGATTCACTTCGTATTATATAAAAAGCATGTATTGCATCTTATAAACCATGCATGCCCTGAAAATATGCTAAGTGAAACCCTGATGAACGAGGGATGACTGTATAAGTTTTCTTCAAGTTTACCCCAAACTTACCTACGCGATGTCGCGTTCCTTCGCTTCGTAACGATACTCGAACGATGCTGGGATGGAGTCAACGCTCTTGAATAATCTACAAGTGTCGCAGTCGATCGTTTCCTTAAGTCAATTGTGTTCATACGAAAGAGAGCATCAAGGAATATGATTTTCCCCCCATAAATCTGACTGCTGTTCCCTAATTATTTTCATCTGATAAAACTTAAATTTCATTAACAGTTTTAAGGTTTTTTGATGAACAATTATTTGGCGAACAACACCAGACTTAGTACTCTTAATATTCCCTTGAAATTCCCGTTCATTTCTTCTGTTTTTCTTCACGAGAGTTGGTGTACGTACAACATCGTATACTTTGCGTTCGCTTTGAGAATCGGAGCCCTTCTACCGTGATTTCGTCATTGAACATTGCTGAAAGTTGGATGTTTCTAAGGTGGTATTGCGGCTTAATACCACGTTACTTCCGGTTGTTCATTCTTAGTCTTTATCCACGGTGCAGGGCTCAGGCATGGACTATTGCGGCGGACAGTTTACCACCGTCGTAGTTGCGAATTCGCTGAATTTTTTATCAATTGGAACCCGGTCGTCGTAAAGGGTGGGAGCCTGTAAGATGATTCCAGCCGTGCCGACCAGTACCGCCAATGTGAAGATCCAAAGGAACAGTCTGTCTAGGACCATCGCCACGTACTTCCAGTCCTCTTTCACCTTTGTATAAATCATTCGGATTAGTTGGTACAGTATTTCGCGCTAATAATAAAGAATATAATTTCTAATTAGAGGAATCACTATTGTCCAGACATTTCTTTCATACTTTGTCCATTCCTTAAGATCACTCACTACTGAACCAGCGACAGCACCTTTTAACTAGTATGCAGCCATACAACCAATATTACCTAATCAATAAAAAAAATGCTGCTGCCTTTAGTAACTACGGAACAAACAATTTGCAACTCCCTAACTGTAATATCCTGTACATCGATGCAATTTAATATATTATTTGTCTCATCCGAGATGTCGTCTGATCAGATTATGGGCCCCATTTGCAGTCACGCACGCTGTCATTGTTAGTTGAGTCTGTCATCTCCTGAGACTGCCGCATGACGTAAACAGCGTAACGCAGAAAGCGGGACATAAAGAGATGAAACGATTGCGAGCGACGTGACGCAGCGAATACGCTAGCGTAAGCATAGACGCAGAAAATATGTCGCATATGTATCATATGTTTTTACTATACATATGTACAGGGTATAAAGAAATTATAGGTAACGACCACCACAGCGTGACTCTACACCTTCGGATCGGTGGACATTTGTGAAAAAAAGCCCGTGCAAACTTGTCTTTGATCTTGAAAATGATGGCCAAAATGTGTTTTTGCCCCAGCGAATTCTACATACCATGAGGGTAAAAAGAATCAAAGGAACCATAGGTTGCAACTCGACCGTTTCTTGCAATAAATGATGCTCATATTTTACAATGGTTAGCATGGGTTAGAGCGAGAGTATCCCCGTGGCTTGGGGAGAAAGGATACATCCACAGTAGCCCCTGTTTGTCGTAAGAGGCGACTAAAAGTGGCGGGAGGAGCGGTGGAGGCGAGCGGGCGCAACACCTGCCCGCGATGACCCTCCACCCGGAGATCGGCAGCGGTGCCAGCCAATGGGGGGTGTCTACACTACCCCCCGATAGGCACCGCTGCCGCGACCGGCCGGTAAATCCGCGGCACTTCAAGCTAAGATGCGATCGGTCGTAAGGGATCGCAGATGGCGGCGGACGCCGCGACCCTACGGTCCCGGGGGACTGCCCACAATATCTCGCAGTCCTCCAGGTGGCGCAGCGTCGCTCGTGTCCGGTGGCGCTGCGGAGTTCGGAGGCACGGAAGGGGACAAACATCTGCCCCTCCCGGGAGGTGCCCTCTCAAGGGCATGGCGCTAGGCGGGGTCGCGTGAAGAGTTCGAGAGAGTACTCGCGACCGCGCCGCAGAGCGCCGAGGAAGGACACTGTGTGAGTTTTTAGTGGGTAAAAGCCCCACAGTGCCCTGTCTTGTCCCCCAGCAAGCAGGTGCGTCTGTTAGCAGATTTTCTCACACGTTAAAAAAAAAAGAGCGAGATTGAGAAAGAGGGGGCGATGGTCTTGCGCCCCTTCGCAACGCACCAGCTGATTTAGCGTCACGTCGGCCGTCGCCTCGTAACCAAGCGTCGCGCAAGACCATCACTCCCTCTCGTTCACTCTCTTGCTGTAACCCGTGCTAACCTATGTAAAATATTAACATCATTATTGCAACAAAACGGTTAACTTGCGATCCATGGTTCCTTTGACACTTTTTGCCCTTAGGACGAGTAGAAACCGATAAACTAAAAAAAAATTTTGACCTCAATTTTCAAGGTCAAGTACTGTCTTGCACCAGCTTTTTCTATAAATGTCCAACGATCCGAAAGTGCAGAATCATACTGTGGTGGTCATTACATATAGGGTGTAACGTAAAAGGTGTAGGAGCCGGAAATGGGAGATTCTTGAGGCGAAATTGAACAACTTTTTCCTTTGCCAAAGTGTCGTCTGAGGCTTTGTTTTTGAATTGTTAACGAAAAACACTGGCCACTCAAAGTGCGCGTAGAGCCCGCGCTCAGGGACGGTCCACCGTGATAGTTGCCGTGCAGGTACTAGGTTTTGTCAAATAAAGTGAGTTCGCTGACCTGGCCGTAATATCAGCTGTCTTGCATTACGGGATACCTACTTGCAATGGTTAGGATTCGTAGGATGACACAGTGACCTATTTTCGTCGAAGCAGTTTCATTTTTGGAGAAACGGGTAAGTCTAATTTTAATTGTTGGTGAATTATTTAAAATTGAACGTACGTTGTACTTGATAGACACGTTAGTTAGTCCGTTCTAATTTTTTTTTTGTTCAATTGATAACGGCAAATTAATATCATTTATATTTTAGTTAATTTCCATTCATGAGTAATGAATAATTCGATGTTAACTTTTGCTCCGTGCTATACCGGCGCGTATTGTTCGGGGCGTCGGTCGAACGTCGCTACCTAGCACGAAGCGCCGTGGACCGTCCCTGAGCGCGGGCTCTACGCGCGCTCTGAATGCCCAGTGTTTTTCGTTAACAATTCAAAAACAAAGCCTCAGACGACATTTTGGCAAAGGAAAAAGTTGTTCAGTTTCGCCTCAGGAATCTCCCATTTCCGGCTCCTACACCTTTTACGTTACAACCTGTATAATCTCTTTACATCCTGTACAGGGTGTTTCGCTACCTCATGCAAATGTTTTAAGGAACGATTGCTGATGTAATCTTGGAGAACTTTTTCCTTTGCCAAAATGTTAGTTAAGACTTTGTTTTTGAATTATTAATGAAAAAAGGTGACCATTCAGAGCGATAGTAAAGCGCGCGCTCAGCCGAGAGGATCGTGATACGCTCAATAGGGACCTTGAACACTCGCGGCAGAGCGTGTGCTCTACGCGACCCCTGAGTGCTCAGTGTTTGTCGTTAATAATTAGAAAACGAAGCTTTAACCACCATTTTGGCAAAGGAAAAAATTGTTCAGAATCGCCTCAGCAATCATCCCTTAAGGTATTTGCATGGGATAGCGAAGTTTGAGCTCGTCTGGTGCTCAACATCGCGGATGAAACAAATAATATATTCTGTGCACTATGGAAGTCTGTAGTTCACAACATTGAAAGGAAGATAAAACTTTCAGTAGAAATATAAGAAATATATAATTGAGCACTTCTAGGGGAAGGGGTGCTTTAAGTTCATCGCTATTAATTGAGAAGTCGAACTATTGCAATAATAATGCAATAATAAATAAAGACGACAATGGTGAAATGATCACTATCCAAATTCATGCGACTGTAAAAAAAATATACTCAGTGCACTTTTTTATCTTGAATATTTTCTAGAATTAGAAGTACATATACATCGACATTTTATATGTCCTTAGCATGTTTGTAGCGCTCGGGAGCGGGCTACTTTTACGCGAGGTATTATATATGTATGAAGTGATAAATGTTTAAACTAGTGAGCTATTTAGAGTACTCCTCGAGTTATATAAAAGAAAATTACCTTGGTCGAGTCCTCGAGCATTTTGGTGTGCTCTGCGATGAAACGCACGCAGATGCAGGACTTGTGGATTTCGGGTGGACAACGCGAATGAGAGAAAGCAGGTGGACTTCGTAGAACTGGACTTTTAACTTCTTCGATCCCTGCGTCCCCAGAAACAGAGAGATCGTCGCATTCTGTGTGAAGGGGCAGGGGCGGTAGCGGTGGTCCATGGATTAAGCAACTTCCACCAAACCTTGCTCCGTCGGCGAGACTAATTTGCGAACAAGAAAACACAGTTTTGAATATAAATTTCTGTACACCGTGTCTCTCTACGATAGAAAATAGAAACAAGAATATGATAAATAAAGTAAAAATAAAAAATTAAATCATCACAGCATCTGCGATATTCGCACATCACATATCACTTCGGTTATCTTGTCAGAGTTCAACGTTCCTTCAGGGCTAGTTTACAACAATGCATCGGTGTAAGCGGCTATCATCTCTAAAATTTATGAAAGACAGCTATTTTGCTTTTATATTTTAAATCTGATATGTCTTCTCTGTCTGTGACCTTGAATAATCTTGAGCAATTGTGGTCGCTGCATTTCTAATGAAAGGGACTATCGTCGTAGGTGTTTAAAAAAGGGTGGCCCCATTAAAAAATGGAGGTGACCCTGGAATCTCTTAAAAAAATTACATAAAGACTGTTAATTCCTCACGTTGAGTTTAACGGGAGGTGGGAAGCTCAATGGTGCACTGATTTCCCAAAATACTGATAGTGCAGATGTACAGGTCGTACATGCACTTTAATATATTTATACAAATTTTTATAAAGATTTGTACAAGGGAAACGGTTCGGCGACTAATGCGAAGTGCGACGGTTATCAGTTTGATTCGAGTTTTTGGGGTTGTTTCTCCTCGACTACTATAGATGCTACTGACTTCTATTTTACATTCTAAAAATTTGTTGTAGGCGCGATAGATAAGAAGAGGGGACTTTTTGATTATTTGAAAATTGGTAGAGGGGAACTATTGGTGTTTATTGGCAGGAAGTGATTAGGAAGGAGTTGGAGGCGTGTATTATAACGTCTCGCGGAAGGGGCGAAGTTTAGGGGGTGTTCGGATTCGGGTTTTTCCCGACCCTCAGGTACGCGAGTGGCATCGGCCTGGTCCGCAATAAATGGATTTGCGCGGTTTATCGTCTGCAGCTAACTACGGACTGTTTATAGCATAATTGCTGCTATCCAACAAAGACAATAATTTTTATGTCATCGCGTGAACCCTATTGAACCATTCAACTTTGCCCTTAAGTCATTTAACGTATCTTTGAAAGCGACAAAGATATTTGAGAGACAAACGTTAGGTTAGGTTAAATTATTTATCTGGAAGGCACTTAACGTATCTTTAAAAGCGACAGATATTTGAGGTCCAAACTTTAGGTAATTCGCCCTGTATATTAAAATTTCATAAAAATTTGCGTATTATAATTTTCAGGTAATAACGTTATGAGTGCTGTTTTTGGAGACAAAAATTACATCTGTATTTAGGCTGGAACAAGGTATTATTACACTTGACGATACATTTGCAGAGTTTTAAACAATAAAAATAACTTGTATCGATGACAGTATTCGTTAAGCTCGTTAGAAAAGTGCGTACTGTTAATAATTTATGAATACTTTCAATATTATAACATATATCACAGTAATTTAAATGTCATTAAAATCGTGAAATCATATGAATTGTTAATTTAGTCAGAGCTATACAGGGTGTTTCGCTACCTGATGCAATTATTCTAAGGGATGATTGTTGAGGCGATTCCGAACAACTTTTTCCTTTGCCAAAATGGTGGTTAGAGTTTCGTTTTTTAATTATTATCGAAAAACTCTGGCCACTCAGAGCACGCGTAGAGCGCGCACTCAGCCGCGAGTGTTCAAGGCTGCGGTTGTGCGTATTACGATCTTCTCGCGCTTGAGCACGCGCTCTACGACGCGTGCCCTAATTGGCCAGGGTTTTTCGTTAATAATTCAAAAAAGAAGCCTTAATCAATATTCTAACAAAGAAAAATGTTGTTGAAAATTGCCTCAGCAATCGCTCCTTAAAAAATTTGCATGAGATAGCGAAACATCCTGTATGAATACCAGAAGCAGACGACCCTTATTTCCTGATAAATAGTACTATTTGCATCTAGGATGTCTGTATTAACTTCTTCCTTGTTAAAGAACTTCAAGCGGTAATTATACAATATTAACAGGGGAAAAGTTAATATAACTTTGGCAATATCAGCTTCACGTCGTGTTACGTCCCATTAGGTTGCCAATGTAAGCGTTCGATTAGTTTCACTATAAACCTCATTTAATGCCTCGCCCAAGTTAAAGGAGTTTGATAATGGTGCTTTAAGTGCGTTTCAACTGGACTTCGAGGTAAAGTCGCATAATCTTGTTAGCGAACTTACGTAATGTCACATGGCTTTGGTATGGTACTATCACACCAAGATATATATAATTGCTCGTTTATTATTTTTTAAACGCCAACTAGGGATGGTTTCTGTACACAACAAATGAAAAGAGAATTCCCTGAAAATAATCTTCGGTAAACTGCATGTTTTATGAATGTTGCATTGCACATTTTAATTTTATGAAGGTATTAGAGTTTGCCAATTTAACGCACTGATATTTCAGATCGAAAAGGTGGATTGTCTTAACAATTGTAAGCCAATTTAATTATTAATTGTCAATGATAAAACTTGTGAAATGTTAATTACTTAAAATTTTAATGAGTGTAAATATTATCTGCCCTACCGGTTAGAAGTTTGAAATCACTAACGTAAGTATATCAAGAAGTATAGCATAGAAATCTAAAAGATAATCGTGCCACATTATTTATTCCGTCCTTCAAACAAAAACTGAGGATATTTTCTTTATTACTAAATTTAACTTTCATCTCATTGTATTAATATTAAAATATTGTTGACTAATTTTGTACGTTACCGCACGACTTGGTCCATATCGGTTCACACAAAAGTCAAAGTACGTCCTTTAAACAAATATATTGAAAAAGTGTTTAAAACAAAATAAGGAGAATTAACTCATTGTTAGAGATAGTGTGGTTTATTTTCTTCAATCAACATGAACAGTAGGAACCTTTTGTTGCGAGAACGCTCTGCTTCTTTTTGTGAAAATCTTTTGTATCGTGGTTTTGTCATTGTTCATGTTTCACTAGAAGTTCGCGGGCATTTTGAATTCTATAGTAACAGTATGAATAATGCGTCACGATCTCTTGTTATACTTTGGAGGAATTTATAACTAAAGTTATTTAAACCTGTAGCTTTAACGTAAGAAGGTGACAGCATTAATTTTATACCAGCCTGTGTACAATTTGTTGTTAGTTGAACGTCATTGTTGTTCTTTTACGAAATGCATACACCCTAATAGCTAAGTTAGGTCCACACGTTGACCCGGCCAAAATCGAGACGAATTTCGCCGTCGACATGCAGCGCCACATTAAAAGCCTAATGGCGATCAACTTTTCGCAGCGTACTTCGTCTCGAAGTGGCGGCTGGCGATTTTGGGATCTGTGTAAGGTGAAATTCGCCTAAGTGAAGTGGATATGAAAGAAAACGTCCTTCTATGTTCTCCTAAGGCTTTGAGAAAATGCTTTGATTCAAACAATTAAAGTTGTTTGCGTTGGGCAACCAACGAAACGCTGCGAGAAGTTGATCGGCATTAGGCTTTTAATGGGGCACTGCATGTCGACGGCGGAACGGCTCGATTTCGGCCGGCTTTGCTGCCATTAGTGTCGCTAATGGCAACCTAGTGGCTATTAGAGGTCATTGTTGTTCTTCTGCAAAATGCATATACTTATTATGCAGAAGTATTTTCCTTTTATTGTTCTTGCGTAGAATGTAAATTGATTTATCTATGACCTTAAAATGTCTGTATTATATACAGATACGCGCCCAGAATGCAGTCTCCTGTAAGGAATGCGGGTCTGATTGATCAGATTCTATTAGAGTCGAATACGAACTGATTAGGCATCTGTATTGCGCACGTATGTATATTGACAGAGAACGCTTCTGGCGTTACACGTGGGGAGCGCTGCGTACCTGTCTTACCCCTGTCACGTTTCAGGAGACTTCATTCCGGGCATGAATAGTACATTGTTAGCCCTGTTTTCAACCAAAGATAATTAACAGCAACGTCAAACTGCAGGAATAATTAGAGGTGCATAAACAATACCTGGAAGGTGAAAGATCTTCTTTCGATGCTGCACGGCTATGAAATCGTTTTGGTGTAAGATGTCCCTCACTATCCTCTTGAGTAGACGGATGGTAAGGATAATAACAAGTCTTCTCTTTCCCTCTGACTGTTCTCATTAACACTTTGCCAGAACTGTATCTGCGAATTTAAGGAAATTCATATACTGCACTATACAGGGTGATCCGCTACAGGTAGCAAATATTTTAAGAGGTGATTCTATGGCCTGAAATAAGAAGGAGAAAGAATAAATTCTTTCGTTTTCGAAAAAATTGTATTTAAAAATTCAGCCGTAAGTTGTGGTATAACCGGTACAACCGGAGATTCGGGAAAAAATAAACATCAGTTTGGCGTATTAAAAAGTAGTCTTATTTGTATAGAGTTAGTTTATACCATTTTTTATCAACCCCAAATTATATAAATGTGTAAAATACATTTTGTAGCCCACCTTTTAACTGTGTGTATTAAAAACATATTCGATATATTCAGGTTCCTTCTTCATAATTTTGTCGACATGCCCAGTTTTCAATATTTAATATATGTGTACATAGGTAGATACTTCTCACAGTACTAACACAATAATTGTAAGTCTAAATTCGTGCTTTAGACTCATGGGGTAACAGGCGATTGAAATAAATGCTTACCTGTTTGTTTCGAATTTATATTGAGGCCTTCGCATGACCAACAATCGGGGAAGAATATGAATAAAAACTCTCTTCACCCAAGGAGCCATTTTGTGTGTTTGCGGTGATCGAAAATGGACATTCAGTACAACCACTGTGACGCATATACTGTAAAAGAAAAAGAGAGGAAGTTCATTTAGCGTAGAAATGTTTATTAATAAAAATAATTATTATAATATCAATCCTATTGTAATATATAATTTTGAGGCGCAAGTTGAGCATTCTTTACAATGTTCAGGGTGGTCATTATTTATTTCTTTATTCTTATTTCATTTAGCGTACTCTGATTATACAAGGGTGTGTGCTAACAAAAAAACAATTAAAATTTGAATAAGCGCGTCGCCGAGTAATTACAGTTTTCATCCAGCCTATCAAGCAATATTATTTCGTATACATCTGCATGCCCCAAACTTTTTTTTATAGATACTGACACAATTCTTGGAAAAATTCTTTTCATGTAAAATCAACGATTTCCGTCGATTTAATATCTTGTTAAAATATTCGATTAATGCCATATGAAATTATGCACTTTCATTATAGATTTATTTAACACATTCATTAACGCAATCCTCTCTTAATCTATTGTTCGATCAGTTTGATTAATTCAACTTTTTGTTTCAAGAGAATTTAGCTAAAAGCTGAGTGGCAGAATTTATCGTACAACTTACAATAATGTTTTGAACCGATTCTTTGCTGAAGTATTGAATCATCGAATTTGTTTACTTATTAAGAAACATTCTGTGCAATAATTATATCATTTTTTATTCAATGTTCATTACAAGTCATAAAATAATGTACCGATGTCACGTTTTATTCGTGCGAGGTGTATTTTTATTATTATGAGGGGAGTTTATGTATTGACTAGGATCGCGTGTATTTGTGTATAATAATTATGTTTTATTCAAACTAAGTCAAACGTAACACTTAGCGTAGGGTTATTACAAAACCTTTCTATTTCTTTTATGTCTGCTCTTTTTCTGATTCCTCAGTGACGGTTCGATCAAGACTCTTCAAAAATTCTTGTCGAGTCCGCGGTTGACTACTTTTTGCTCGGCTAATTGGCAAGGGTAGCTGCCAATCAGGTTCCCGCATTTTTCTAATCACCGCCTACTCTTTGCACCCTTAGCGTGCTATTTTTCAGAGTGGCGGGGTGATCAGGCCGGGGAAAGTCAGCCGGGGGTAGGTTTAGCAACGCAGCGGAATTTCCTCAGGGACCGTTACTTTCCACCGCGTGGTCACCGGCTGCTAGCCTTGGGACCACGGGCCCTTCGAAAATCCTCGGTTTATGATACTGCAGATTGCTATTGAGGTCGTACCAGGAAACTACTAATAAACATGCCGTGTGCAAATTATAAAAACGACTTTCTCAAAAATAGCTTGACGGCCTGCAAACCATAAACCGAACTAGCTGTTTGCACGAAAATCTGTCCGCTTATTGCTACGGCCAGCCGCTACAATTAGTTAAAAGGGATGAATAACTTTCTTTAACTGTAGGATTCGATTCTTTAGTACACCATTACATTATTCCTTTTAAAAACAATACATTGAAAACAATAAAATTTGTTGTAAGAAGTGTCACTGCTACAAATTAATTTTTCAGAAATAAAAATATTCCTTGAAGGATAAATAACAAAGTTTGACACAAAACTGACAAAACCATCAATAAATGTACAGAGTGTAAAGAGATTATACTCCTCTTTCTCAATTCGCAAGAATCGTAAAATATCGAAGAAAATGGCAGCTAAATTGAAGATGTTAAATGTATGCACAGGGTGTAAAGAAATTATATGTAACAATCACCACAGCGTGATTCTTCATCTTCGGATCGGTGGACATTGGTAAAGAAAAGGCCGGTGCAAATTTCCTTGACTTTGTAAATTAAGGTCAAAATTTTTGTTTGAAGAAAACGGTTGAGTTGCGATTCATGGTTCCTTTTACACTTTTTACCCTCGTGATGAGTAGAATCCGATAACGCAAAGTAACTTTGACCTTAGTTTTCAAGGTCAAGGACAATTAAGCACAAGCTTTTTTCACAAATGTCCACCGACCCGAAGGTGTAGAATCACACAGTGTTGATCTTTACATATAATTTCTTTACACACTGTACATACATTTAACATCTTCAATTTAGCTGCCATTTTCTTCGATATTTTACGATTCTTGCGAATTGGAAAAGAGGAGGAAATTTTTGCGGAGTAACGGGGCAAATTGCCATAGCCATAACGTATAATCAGGAATGGCTGCGGTGCGATGACAGAATGTAAATCTCAAGAGGTCATTCATAATGGAGACCCATTCGGCAATGGCTGGTCTTAGCAGGGGTACTAAGGGACAGACTGCGATTTAAATTAGACCAGCCTCTTTTTGACTCGACTTGGAACAATTTATCGGCCAGGAACTCGCTTTTCTACGTTTATCTTGAAATACCGACGCTTTCTTCCACCCCTTCCGTGTTTGTTCTTTGTCTTCCTTATGGAAATCGTATTAATTAGTTAGAGATGAATTAAGGAACCGTCCTTACGTTTTCCATAACAAGCATTGTGTATTATCATCGAGCGATGGCGGAATGACACGTCATATCGCAAATTGATGGTAGTCTGGAATTATACAGGGTGTCCCGTAACTCATAGAAGAGCCGGAACTGATAGATTTCTGAGACGATACTGAACAACTTTTTCCTTTGGCAAAATGTCGTTTGAGGCTTGGGTCTTGAAGTATTAACCAAAAACACTGGCCACTCAGAGCGCGCATAGAGCCCGCCCTCAGAGACGGAATGTCGCGTCGCACAGGGTGGTGACACTCGGCCGGTGCCCCGATCCCAACGCGTCGGTATAGCAGGGAGCAAAAGATGCATTGAATATCGAATCAATGCAATGAAGAATAATGTCGAATTATTCGTTATTCGTGAATAACGCCTACACCGCTTACACGGCTACATTGTACATCGACGTGATGGGAGCACCGGCCGATCATCACCATCCAGCGCAACGCGTTATGCCGTCCCTGAGCGCGGGCTATATGCGCGCTCTGAGTGGGCAGCGTTTTTCGTTAATAATTCAAAAACAAAGCCTCATATGACATTTTGCCAGAGGAAAAAGTTGTTCAGTATTGCCTTAGGAATTTCCTATATCCGGCTATTCTATGAGTTACGGAACACCCTGTATTGTGATGGTATACAGTTAATTAAAGCGATATGAAGTTTTAATATGCTTTGTATACTCTGTGAGAAGGAATCGTGGTGATAATGTAATAATTTTCCTTAGAAGGTACGTAAAAAGGCAACTGAAGTGTAACTTTATTGTGAATATTACAATACATTGTACAACTGAAACATCTTTATGTGGGCTGAATTACATGGAGAAGGTGCATTAGCATTAAACGATAAAGCTGGCGAATGCAGACCTATTAACCGTATATTCAAAACTTTCTTCCCCATATAATTTTTCTCGCAAGCTATTTAAAAAACAATGTTTGAATTGCCAAAATAAATTTAATCGTTACTCTGATATACATTACATTACTTTTGTTTTTTTAACCTACTATTTATGCATCCACTTTCGTTTCATTGAAATATTTAAATTGCAAATTCATTCTCATCTCTGTTCATCCTACATTCTAAACCGACGTCAATATGATAATATAACCATTCAGAAGAATAGGTCAGCTCCTTTAACACTTAAGAGAAGTATTATACGAGAACATAGGTTGGTCGATCTGAGCTTTAATGGAGGCATAATGCCTCTATGTTCCTTGGGAAAAGCAATAACGACGTGGTTCAATGCACGAGGGAGCCGACTATCCCCTTGAAATTTAACGAAGAAAAGGGGTTGGTTTCTTAATTGGTTCCCGCCTGGGGTGGAGGCTATTCTCGGTCGATGCTGCTAGTGATTAATGTGTCACACCTATCGCATCTTTTTGTTTCTCGAGCACATCGAAGGGGTTAATAGACGAGTGTAATATATTAATTGTTTTATTTGAAACTGCCAAGAATACACTCTTATACCTTTTTTGAGGACTCTGTTTCCTTCGAAGTAGTTTCTGTTGACTCAAATCTGTTGTGCATTTTATATTGTTATAGTTGTACACTTACCGTATTTTATATGTTTCGTTTTACTATTTTTGTTAACTAATTGGTTAAGACCACTTTATCAGTTCTGTGATTTCGTTATTTCGGAAAATAATTTGGTCACAACTAGCTAAGGTACGCTTAACGTTCATCACACTCAACTTGATGTTTTTTCACATCGTTTAACTTTTCCCTCGTATTAAGGTCACGACGCTACACAAGAATGTAGAAATTGCGCATACATACGTGCTTTTCCTTTGCATTAGGTAAACCATACATTACCCCGCCCCCTCCCCCCGTTCAACCATTTCCCAAGAGCCAAATACTGAAGGTATATTTGAATTTACATAACACATCTACAACAGCACGTGTAAGGCATGAACCGTTACTGTTACAATACTAATAAAATATTACAAGATATTAAAGCAACAATAATTTCAAACAGCTTCATTGCTTTATGATTCTTCTTTCCTTCTTGCTTTCTTAATTCTATGTGTAGTATACATACTCACAATTGAATGGATTATCATATGCACGATTATGTTGCTTATTGACTATTACCATTTTGCCTTTACTACTTAATTCTCCGAACATAATCAGTATTAGGTTTGATAAAATTTGAATTTTATCATAATCTATAGGGAAAAATGATGTATACCTAAAAGTTATGAGGAAAATACGTTTTTGCAATTTGATTACGATTGCGTTTCGAATATAACTGATATGAATTACTAACAGTAAATTATACAAGGTGCCCCACCTATCTTGAGCACCCCAAATATTTCGCTTACATTTTATGATAGTAAAAGTGTCAAATGAAAAAAATATTTGGTTTGAAAGGGCGAACGTAATGGCGGGCAAACAAATATTCCCCAGGACATTTTTTTCGAGCTTTCGAAGCCATCCAAGTCTTTTTCGAGGTCAAGGCGAGTCCAGCGACCTATGGCATTATGACATTGAGTACGACAAAATTCATAAAACTTGGATTACTGATGTAAATCGTGAAATAACCGTGATTAGATAATTATTGAGGGAAAATTTATTTTAAAATATTCTTGAAAACAATGCAACATGAAGATTCTGAAAGGATGAACCTGTATGAAGCCATCCTTATGTTTCCTTCCTTGCATGATATTAGTAAATATGTTTTCGGTAGCCTGCGTCAACACTGCTCATCGAGTTAAATTGTAAGTATTAATGCATTAGCCTTTTTCTTCGTTTACTACAGCCAGTTCAGAATGTCACTTTGATGCATTCGTGTTTACTAATATTAAGCAAGGAAAGTACCATAAGGATGGCTTAATATTAGTTCATCCTTTAAGAATTTTTATGTTACACTGTTTTCATCAATATTTTAAAATAAATTTTCTTTTATTAATCATCGAATCACGGTTATTTCATACATAACATCAATAATCCAAGTTTTATGAATGTTTCGTACTTAAGGTCACGTGAAGGTCATAATTTCATAGGTCGTTGGACTCGCCTTGACCTTAGTTAACATATCGCCACATAAAGAATATGTAATCCCATTTAAAGAAACTTGGATGGTTTTGAAATCTCGAAAAAAATGACCTTGAGAAAATTTGTTTACCCGCCTTTACGTTTGACCTTTCAATCCAAATATTTTTTCCTTTGACATTTTTCCCTATAATAAAAAATAAGCAAGATATTTGGGAAGCTCAAGTTAGGTGGGGCACTCTGTATAGTAGCGTGAGTTATTCTAGCGGTGTCTCTCGTAAAATGGTCTTTTGCGTTTACTGTTATAAGTAGATTGCGGAATTTTATGCTAATTCATATATTTGATAATACAGTAAAAAATGCGGAGTATTGGTAGGAACTCATCTCACCTACTAGGAATTATAAAAAGCACTATAATTTGGATATTTTGTATATTTATTCATATTAAATGCATTTTGTGCAATTTTGCATCTTTAAATTTCTTATTAATGCATAAAAGTCTGTAGTCTATATATGAAGGACTCTAAAATTACTGAATAAATCCGAAACTATAAAGACTAGAAAACGATTAAAAAGATGTGTGTAGATTTTGTTCATAACAGTAGACGCAAATCTTCATTCTGCCCGGGGAGTGGCTTACAGCACTATGATTCCTATCCCTCGAATTGTCAGTCGTTTATTAACACGTTCACGGCGGGTGATGCATACGTATGCGTCAAGGTTCGTTACTGAGAAAAATCTTTCCCGGAAGAAGAGTCTATGATAAAGGGGTTGGGCCATTATAGTATGTATACGTCTTTAGTATGAAAGGTACTACCAGTATGTTAAAGCCGCTTTTATTTTTTACCATTTTTGTCCTTTTGGCGGCGGATTTTTGTGCTTGTCAATGTACGCTGCACTTTCTTTTATCTGGCACTACTATTGTCGATATCTTTAGTCACTTTTTTCCTGAATATCACTAATATTCTAATATCTCTAATATTCTCGCCCGTGGATTCGAAAGAAGTGCCTGTAGATTCAAGAGTTACGCGATCCTGTTGTAAGATTTAAGAAAGATGTTGGACTCTCAAATCTTACTGATGTAAGTAAAGAACGACAACCTAAAGAGAATTGAATGTAACCAGTCGAAATTGAAAAAAATTGTGGTTTTGCCTAAAAGTCCTTATCTTATATTGGGTGCCGCATATGTATGCGTCATGTTCTTTTTTTTTGTATGAAGAAACGACCATTTATGTTTGTCCAGGATCATGTAAAACGTTAGAAGTAACGCAAATGGAGGCGCTTTATTAAAAAAAATGAATCCGCTGTACGGAGAGGTTAGGTTAGGTTAGCCGAACTTGTCGCCCACCGTGAACGTGTTAATTGTTATTACAGAATCTATTTTATATACAATCTATTAAGTATCTTATACATAATTTAATATTACGGAATCGCCACAATTCAATTTACCAAATACAATGTGTGATCAATTTGTTACAGAAGCCACCAAGTTTTTTTTAACAACTTCGCTGTTCCTTGGCCAGGTTCTATTAACTATTTCTCATCAGGTCTTTCTCTCGTTCTCCGTCTCTTTCTTTTTTATTCCTTGCTCGCTTCTCCGCTCTTACTTTTTGCAAGACTCTTACGTGACCGCGCTTCAGCTACGTAGCGTTCTTTCTTGGTGACTGATGGGTAACGATGATGAAGCAACTTGGAAATTTGTAGGACAGCAGTTGTTCAGCGTGCTGTAGAAAATTCCAGGACAGGGGCGCGTAAAAAGCGACGTGGATCGAAAACGCCGAGCTGAGAGCTTTTTCAGGGTTTCAGTTCCGCCAGTGTTCGCCCAGCGATTGTTTTTTTTCTTAATGGGCTTGCCCTGCTCTAACAATTTCTACGCGGACACTGGGATTTTGCATTGGTTTATTCTAGACACTGGAAACATTCCTATAGCCCTGCTGTGTAACTAATGTTTGTACGCGCATACACGGTCTCTCTCTCCCTCTCTCTCCCTCTACCCCCCTCCCCCCCTGTGTGTGTGTGTGTGTGTGTGTGTGTGTGTATTTTTCTGAACGAATTCAAAATTGGAATTTGCACTGTGCAATGCACACTGAAATGTGTGTGCATCCTATTAGTACCGAAATTGAACTTTGGATTGGATGGCAGGAATTGGTCAATTTTGGACCTGACGACCTGCGAAAAACTTTTGCAGGATATGTTTCGGTAAATATTGGCAATAGGGAACCCAGCTTCAATTACTTTGACCTTGAAATATGCTGCCAAAAAATATGCTGCCATCATTTCTTAGATATTTGCAAAAGTCGAGCGACAGTAACATGCATAGGAGAAAGTCGTTCAAAATGGTGTGCTTGACAACATATTTCTAGGTCAAACTGATGGGAGCTGGATTCCTTATTGTAAATATTTACCATACTTTCTATTAAATTCGTGTCGTAGTAATCGAATTTAAACCAAATAACTTGGTTTAAACTCATAGGCACGAGAGTTGCGATTCGATCGTAAGATACTTTTGCGTAGTTCGTGAAGTAACGTGTATTAGCTAACGGAAATATGAATAATAAATAGCGTATAATAAAAAATGTACCTAATTAACAATGAATAACAGCAGTTTTAATAATTGGTTTATTGAAAGAATAGTTTTCAGTGTTAGTTTTCATAAGCTGTAATGGCTTTCAGTTTCATCTTAGTAGAAATATTTCACGCGATGAGAGCTCTCCAGATGTAAAAAGCTTTGCTCTGTTTCCAGAGATTGAAGAACGTGGAGTGAGTAGTGAAGTCGCAAAACGTTTCAGTGTATTACTCAAAGAAATGCCCATTAAGCTTCGAGTGTATGCGTGAGTGGCACGATATACTTACGTATGATTCTGTTTCATACGCAATTTTAATTTGGAAATGTGAAAATGTTTTCCTAACATAGTGTTAAGGAAGTATTAAAATTTATTTGTTAAAAGTAAACGTACTAAATGGATACCCACATCTCTTCATCATATCTGTATAGATATGTTGTCTGTTATCTGTATAGATATCTGTATATTTAGTGCGTGTACCATTTCGTTTACTTTTAACAAATAAATTTTAATACTTTCTTGATGCTATCTTAGAAAAACATTTATACATTTCTAAATTAAAATCGCGTATGAAACATAATCATACGTAGGTATACCATGCAACTTACGCATACATTACCATCATGATATTTTCAAACCACTACTTACTTATATTGTTTGCATAAACTATTATTAAGATGTTAACCATCAAATTTCACATAGGGTTAGCATTAGTGGACGCTAACGCTACCAGCATAGTATAGGAATAAGCAGTAGCGACACTCCCTCAAAACTGTGTCCGAGAAATGCTACAGCGTATGCCCCATATTACTACTAACAAGATGGCGCCAGTTTCCTTCCATAGCATCTATGTTTTCCTCGTGCGCACGCATGATACGCAGCCTCATTTTATAGCGTGGCAACAACCAATCAGAACATCGCCCGCTACTGCATTAACAACATGACCGCCTATCACATGACCTCGGATATCAAGATCAAAGGGACCGACACAGAGTGCTGGAAATACGTATATATACTACGTGTCGCCTATACTTTTCGAAATATTTAGATTTTTAAAGATAAACCGGACACACTGTATACAAGGTGCTCGACAACAGGTGGGATCAATTTTAAGGGGTGATTGAAAGCATTGACCAATCGAAGCGCGCGTAGAACGCAGCATTCAGTAAACACGCCCCTAAAATTTCTCCCACCTACTGTCGAACACTACAACATCAGGAATACATAGTACCATTTAAAAATATACCGATGACTTTTAAATGCCCTTGCAAGAATGTTAATCAGAAGACCTGTTATGTCGTTGGTTTATCCCTGTGAACAGTTTAACCTGTCCTATTGGAATTTTTATTCTATCTTTCTCGCGAATTTCATATTGTTATTGGGAAACTTGTATCTTAAGGTCATTTCAAGGTGAATTTATACAGGATGTCTCAGCCGATTTTGTCACTTTGATTTCTTCGCTATTATTAGTCGCACCGTAAAATATTTCAGATAAGAGCTAAATGGTGCCGGGTGGAGTATAATTTGGTATTATTAATACGTTCGTGGGTGAACGTGTAAAGGTCATATGAAGGTCAATTTAGTTTTCCTTAATGGAATTGTATATTTTTTAATGCATCAGTCGATGCAGTTATATATCCTTTATGAGAAAGTATTAACCTATTTGTGTTGAAAAATGAGCAGTTTATAAGATATTTTAATTTAAATAATTCTAAGACACCATTACTACCACACTAAGACGTTCGCTTTTATTCCTTACAGAAAAGGTTGAACATAACAATCATTTGAAGTCGATGGTGTAAAGGTTGTCGTACATTTGCTTAACGTAGCGATTGATATTTTGCAACATTCAGCGACAATTCGTTGTTTCATATCAGCCATTGTAGTTGGAGTATCAGCGTAAACTTTATTTTTCAAATGGCCCGGGCTTTTGTGTACTTCATTGTATAAGGATAATGTAGACTAAAATACGTACATATACAAGTGTACAGATGTCTGCAGGAACTAAACTTTTCAGAGAACGAATATTTCGGATAGAGGTCACACACTGAGGAATGCTAACAGAGCTAAATTCTTGGTACGACTGCAATGATACCTTAGAATTATTTAAATCGAAATATCTCCTAAACTGCTAATTTTTAAACATAAATAGTTAATTATTTTTTAATAAATATTGCCTGTCTGTATTGATTTATTCATTAAAAAGTATATAATTCAAAGTTGACCTTCATAAGACCTTAACCCGTTTACCCACAAATGAACTAATGTAACATTTTTCGGTGTGACTAGTAATAGCGGAGAAAAGAAGATGTCAACATCGGATGAAACACCCTGTACATGTGATTGCATGAGTTTTTACGACAACTTTCTCAAAACAAACGGAAAACGGTTTGCAAAATCTCGAAAGATACGACCTTGAGACAACTTTTCATTCCATAGGCAATTTTGCATCAGTAACGCCAACGGAGCTATTCAGGTGTTGTGTTTGGCGTAACTCACCCTGTATAGTGGATCATAAACATTTGCTATGCTTGGTTCTTTCAGCTTTGTTATGAAAAACGACACATTAGCAGAAATTAATTTGTATACTCCTATGAACTCGACATTGATAGTTGCTGAAGAAGTGGTTTTAGTCGTATAATACCCATTTCTGTCTCTGTAAACCGAACGCCGACCACTTAAAACAAAACGAATCCAAAAACCTGCGCAACTTCGCATTCTGAAATTTAATCTTGCTGCCAGCTTTCAAACTGGATACATCAAAGGGAAAACTTATAGCGCAGTCCGTGCGATAACACGTAAATTCAACTTACAAATCCTTAGGATAACTCTCGACAAAGTTTTAACGCTGCAGGGATAAACACTCTGTACCTTTGTTTTGCACCTCGCGTACCTCCCTTCCTATCTTCAACAATAAACCGGAGAACGATCGCAGTTCTCTAGTTTGTTTTTTTATAAGTCGAATCGTTTTCTGATACTTGCTGCGAAGCTTGTCCCAGCTTTAAAATAGAATGCAATTAATCCGGTCGTTACGAGGTGTTGGATTGCAACTGACGCGTTAAATCCGAATTAATTATCCCCCAATGCGGGATAATTGCAGTGATTACAGTGCTGCCCTGTAATTAGCGGAGTGCCATTACCATTGCTATATTTTGCCAAGAAGGGGACATTGATTGTGAAACAGTTGTAAGTCACATTTTGTGACTAGAAGTATACTCGACAATGGTTTACATTGGATTTTACGCATACACGCATAAATTATCATCATTTTATGATAGTGAATGTTAACATATCCTTATTTATTCTATATTTATAACTGATAGCTAATGACTAGTAAAAATCGATACACGATTGGGTAAAGGTACTTTTATGCAACTAAGAATGATGATTAAGTAATTACGTCTTTTGCAATATCTTTGAATCTACGATTACCAATCCAACAAATATTAATTGATAGAAGCAACCCTCATGACGGTGAAACAGCATTTATCGATAATGAGACCGTACAGGGAAGTGGCGCCTTGTATTAATGACTGCCAAATTTGAAACTTAATTTAAGTCAAGTTGAAACTCAAAGTGGGTTGAATGCTACATCATAATGTGACACAGTTAATGTGATTTCGGATAAGTACATCAAAACCAAAGCAAAAAGCATGTTGCTCTTTATAGAAGAGATCGATATACCAACTTATAATTAGTTTAAGTCTTAAAAACTACGGTAACTCATAATGAGTCGTAATGAGTCAAACTGGTCGACAATGTTCCCTTGCAGTCTACATAATACTTTGCCAATATTGTGTTTAGTAGCTTCTTATAAGTGTTTACACATATAGTCAGCTCGGAAAATAAGTTAACGATTGACATTTATGAGTAAATGAAGATCCGTTATCTTATTTTCCAAGACGACTATGCAGGGTGTCCCAGAACTCCCCTTAGAGCCGAAAAGGGGTGAGAGCTGAGGTGATTCTGAACACCTTTTTCCTTTGCGAAAATGTTGTTTGAGGCTTCGTTTTTAAATGGTTAACGAAAAACATTGACCAATCAGAGCGCGCGTAGAGCCCGCGCTCAGCCGCGGGAGTGTTGTGTTCGAGCTTGATGCTCGGCAGAGGCCGTGAATGTGAACAAGTCGCTCAGTTTAATAAGAAGCGTTTGCCAAAAGTTATATCGAATAAGGTATAAACAAATTAAGAACAATATCAAATTATGCGTTATTCCTCAAGAAGGAATAAACTAATTAGTCGTTATTCGTGTAAAATCAATGAATCGATTGACTAATAAACCTATCAATTGCAGCCCGCGTTAAATTAAAAAGGATTGACAGAAGATTCAAATTAGACTTACCCATGCACTAAAAAATGAACCTGCTTCGACGAAAATGGGTCACTGTGTCATCCTACCGATCCTGACCATTGCAATTGGGTATCCCGCAGTGCAAGACAGCTGATGTTAAAGCCAGGTCACCGAACACACTTCATTTGACAAAACTTACCACCTGCACGACAACGATCACTGGGTTATTCTACCGATCCTGGCCATTCGAAGAACAAACACATGGTGCACAACAGCCGATGTCTCGGTTGGAACGGTGAAAGAACTTCGTTTCACAAAATTTCCATGATTGCACGATCACTGTCATTTTACACTTCAAGATTTAAATTTATGAAATCAGTTGTTGCCATTTATGAATAATTTCCACTTATTGTCTTTGAAGCGTCTCTACTTTGCCCTTTCTACTGCCAAGGCGCTTTTCCGCGTTCTGAAATTTCATCGTCGTGTTCCCGAGCGGGTAATCACTCGCGAGCTTCGCGTTTTAGAACTTAACTTTTATTTCGTTGAAAGTAAAAACAGCAATTACAGTGTCAAAGAGATCTTTACTATATGGCGTTCAGACTAATTCTGTCTAGAGAAACTAAGACGCGGTTTACAACGGTGGACGAGGGCTAGCTGAAAAAACGTTATAAGGGAGAGTTACGGGTCCTTACGGGGGGCGCGCTTTAGGGTGAAAGGTCCTTGAAGCCCACGTGCTGACCGGCAGAGTTTTTCGGTTCCCAGGAAACACGGGCGTGGCGAATTTAATGGAGACATTTTCCAGTCGCCCAGTAAGCCCCGCGGAGCGTTCAAGACACTGTTACATTCTCCGAGATGCTACATCTTTTATTACATTCTTTGTAATGCTATACCTTTTCCAGGGACTGGAGAATGTTTTCACTAAATTCACCATGGCCGTGTCTTCTGGGAACCGAAAACTCTGCTGTGCAGCACGTGGGCCTCAAGGGCCTTTTCACCATAAAGCGCGCTCTCCGCGACAACCCGTAACTCTCCCTTATAACATTCTTCGAACTAGCCCTCATCCGCCGTTGCGAACCGCGTCACAATTTCTCAAGACAGAACTAGTCCGAACATCGTGCAGTAAAGATCCCTCTGACGCTGTAATTGCTGTTCTTACTTTCAACGAAATAAAAGTTAAGTTTTAAAACGCGAAGCTCACGAGTGATTACCCGATCAGGAACACGATGATGAAATTGTAGAACGCGCAAAAGCGTATTTGGCAGTAGAAAGGGCCAAGTCGAGACTCTTGAAAATTAATAACAATCAGCCCCTTTCGGAGCCAGCAATTATTCATAAATAGAAACAACTGATTTCATAAATTCAAATCTTGAAGTGTAAAGTGACAGTGATCGTGCAATGATGGAAATTTTGTGAAACGAAGTTCTTTCACCGTTCCAACCGAGACATCAGCTATTGTGCACAATGTGTTTGTTCTTCGATTGGCCAGGATCGGTAGAATAACCCAGTGATCGTTGCCGTGCAGGTAGTAAGTTTTGTCAAATAAAGTGAGTTCGCTGATCTGGCCGTAACATCAGCTGTCATGCACTGCGGGATACCTACTTGCAATGGTCAGGATCGGTAGGACGACACAGTGACCTATTTTCGTCGAAGCAGGTTCATTTATGGATGCATGGGTGAGTCTAATTTGAACCTTCTGTCAACCTTTTTTAATTTAACGCGGGCTGCGATTGATAGGTTTATTAGTCAATCGATTCATTGATTCTACACGAATAACGACCAATTAGTTTATTCCTTCTTGAGGAATAACGAATAATTTGATATTGTTCTTAATTTGTTTATACCTTATTCGATATAACTTTTGGCAAACGCCTCTTATTAGACCAAGCGACTTGTTCACATTCACAGCCTCGGCCGAGCGTCAAGCTCGAACACAACACTCCCGCGGCTGAGCGCGGACTCTACGCGCGCTCTGATTGGTCAATGTTTTTCGTTAACCATTTAAAAACGAAGCCTCAAACAACATTTTCGCAAAGGAAAAAGGTGTTCAGAATCACCTCAGCTATCACCCCTTTTCGGCTCTAAGGGGAATTCTGGGACATCCTGTATAAGCTGTGTGTCCGTTTTAACTCGACTCGCTGGAATATCTTCGAAAAAAGGAAGAAATAAAAAAAATGTTCCTGCACATGTTATTTGGTATCGAGGGGGGGGGGGCATTACGTGATATAAATAATTTTGATGCTGCTGTAGTGATGGGAGTGATATCCAGACCAAGTTGATTTTCTTTAATGGAACTCTGCATTTGTCTTTATTCATAATGTGATAACACTTCTTGAGACAAATACAATGATACGGAACATGATTTACCAGAATTTCCGGTTTGTACCAGGTTGCAGCTTGATTAGTACACATGCACGCATGGAATTTTCAAACTCCATTTTCTTGAAAACGAAACCCCAAACGAAAAAAATGTATTCTATTTTTTTCTACCCTTTCATTTTTTGCCCACATGTAATGGAACACCCTGCATACAATTGCAAGCTGCAAGTATACACTTTAATTATGCCTTATTGTGCAATGTATTAGTTCCGCCATTAAAATTATTCTGTGGCTGCTAGAAAAGCTAGTAACAATAGGTAACGGTCATTTGAACTGAACACCTGAAACTGAACACCTGAAAACAAATTTTGTTAAAATTTAAAAAAAATCAGTAATCTGGTATTTATTGGAAAACGAGTTAAGTTCACGTAGGATCATCAGTTTACGCTGGTGGCCCGGATGATTGAATCATCTACTATATTTTGATATATTACAAAAATAATACATTATACGAAAGGCCATGCCAGCAGCCATTAGGAAACAAAAACTGAAGTTTTCAGTTTTCAGACACTTTCAGACACTTTCGAAAATTTCAATTATTTCTAAAATTTATTAGGCTCGTACAGATATACCTAGTAATGCAATATAAGTCGCGTACGTGGAAAGGGGTGATTTTTTTAACGCAAAAATAAGGTAAATGCATCATAAAATTTTTCCAAGAGAACCCTATTTTTTTACGAAATTGAATTTAATAAACGATCACAAGCTGGTACACCAGCTAGAGTATTATTGCTGCATACCTTTGTTACGCACGGCGAAATTATTTCATAATTTGGATTCGTTCGGGAACGTGTCACCCAGGACGACGGTTGGAATTTTTACAAATGTTTATAATCATAAGACGCGTACACAACCAAGCCCGCACCTGCACACTTAGGACCCCTCCTAAAAGAAACTCAGACCTTGGGAGAGACAGACCAAATTCCTGGGAGGCGCCAGCCCTACAAGGAATAAACAGAAGACCACCCTCGCAGCGTTCCCACGAAACTGGAGCAACTGCAGTTACCCCTTCCACAATTACGAGCCTAATTTTCGAGTATATAAGGACCACGAAATTCAATCAAATCGGGCTAGTCCTGGTCACGCGTTCGTTGCGTTAGTTTCGTTCGTTGACACAGACATTGCAAGATCGGGTTAATCCCCTTCGAGCAAATATCTCCTTTCAGTACGTAGTTACTGCTTGGCTTTCATATCTCAATCTTCGGTGAGCCCCCGTGTAATTATTATACGTAAAACCCGTGGATTCATTGTACACACTCAATCTTTGTAACTTCCATATCATCTTGAATATACCAGTCATAGTTTTCTCGTAAGTTGTTGTTCCATTGCACCTTCTTCCAATACATAGGAAATCCTCGATTTGAACGGGACCCACAAAGTACATCATAGCCGCTCGTGGTGTACGCACGTTACGAGTTCCTTTACCTGAACCCAACCTGACCATCCGTGTTTATACGGCTACCCGGCGTGTACGTCGGCTGTCCGGAAACACACACCTTCCTTGATTCTGGTGAGCCGGCTACGTGGTGCTTCACACCCGCCAAATAGTCCGGAGATCCGGAATCCTTCCATCCGCGCCTATCGGCTACCTGACGACGTCAGCTGTCCAGAGAAGCGCACTCTTTCCCTTTGCCGTGGCTCTCGGCTATCCGACGCTTCACAACCGTCGGCCAGTCCTGGGAGAACACGGACCTCTTCCCAGGTCAGTCATTCAAGTTTGACCTGTTAACCCACTACCCGGTTATCAGGTGTAACCATAACTCTTGAACCTTTTTCCCGGCCAAACTCGCCAAGCCCTGGCTCGTAACACCTTTCTTATTTACATTAAAAATTATCTAAGATTCATTGGAAGCAATGTTATGCAAAGTAGTCTTTGGTTCAGATGAGAACCATATTTGCGTTGGAGAGGATCAGTTGCCGTCTTCGTTTACGTAATTTAGTGGAATATGCCAGAATTTAGAAATGCTCTCTAATGGTCTATCAAGAGAAAATTGTTCCTAAAATAATTATTTTATCGGGTCACTTTTACAGCCAACTGACAAAGAACGGTGCATGAATTATATAGCTAAATATTTTAAGAATTATACTGGTTGTTTCGCTGTCTCATGCAAATATTTTTCCTTTGTCGAAATGGTGGTTAAAGCTTCGTTTTTTAATTATTAACTAAAAAGACTAACCAACTACAAAGCGCGCGCTCTGCCGCAAGAACGTTCAAGGTCGCGATTGAGTGTATCACGATCTTTTCTCGGCTGAGCGCGCGCTGTATCCGCGCTAAGATTAGTCCGCGTGTTTCGTTAATAATTCAAAAGTGAATCTCTAAACAAAGTTTAGAAAGAAAAAATGGCTTATAATCACATCAGGAATCATCCCGTCCCGGGTCTTGCAAGAGTTTTGGGACACCCTGTATAAAATCGCCCTGTCAATCGCTGATTCATTATCGCCCTGTATAAACTGCTGAACCTAGAAATATGAAATGTGCGGAGTATATCAATTTTTTTAAATTGCATCCCTAAGGAAGTAAAAAGGGATAAAATGTATTTCCTCTAACTTATTAATATCCCTTAGGCTCAATTAGATGTCGACTTGGTTTTTATTTAAAAAGATTATCCCCACAAATGCCTAAAAACCAATTTCAGGAGATTGCCTTAATCAACCCCGATGCGATTGAAAAGGGGTAAAATGTGTTTCCAAAATCTCTTCGGCCCAATACGATATGACGATATGTATTTGGATTCAATCTAATAACACAAATGCTTAAAAATCGATTTTTGAAGGTAATTATTCCTTTTAATTATTTCACCCTAGCGAAGCACGGGAGTATTTTACTAGTCATATACAGTTTGTTTGGTTGTCAATATTTTTGGAGCTGATTACTAAGGTGATTCTGAACAATGCTTTTCTGTATGAAAATGCTGGTTAAGGCTTCGTTTTTGAATTATTAACGAAAAACACTGACAATCAGAGCGCGCGTAAGGCGCGCCCTCAGCTGGGAGACGACCGTAGTACGCTCAACCGCGGTCGGGAACGCCCTCTCGACTGAGTGCGCACTCTAATTGGTCAGTGTTTTTCGTTAATAATTCAAAAACTAAGCCCTAGCAAGCACTTTCGTACAGGAAAACGTTGTTCAGAATCACCTCAGCAATCACCCACCAAATTATTAACGTGCTGTAGCCGAACACCATGTACAAGTTACACCCAAAATATCCTCAGTTCGCATTAGTAAAACATTTTTGTTGAAAGTGCTACCCTCTTCATGATCTAAACATTAACGTACCAGACTACTTTTGTTAATAGTCATTTAGTAAATAGTAACATTCGTTTTATGGTGCAAAATTGTAACATTCTATTTCTCATGTATCCTCTGAAGTCTTTTCTTCCATTTTGTATGGGGCGTGCCTGATTATATCAGAAAATGAAAGAGAAAAGGTGTGCGTTACAATCTCACGGGAACTGGTTTCTTCGATAAAAGGAATTAAGGTTACGAAAAATAGGAAAAAGGAACGGACCAATCAAGCCGCGAAGGCGTACGCCAAAAAATTGCGAAACTTTACAACACCTTCGACTCATCATTTAATAGAACGGACAGCGACCGAGCAGGTGCCGTGACTAACGTTGAAGTTTTGAACTTGTTACAAGTTTGGATGCGATCCTATCAATTGCACGAAAATTTCATTTTCGGCCGTTTCCTTCACTTTTGCGATCTTTGTTTTTCAGTATTCGCTGTCGGAAATTCTTTTCCACTTACGTTTCTTACATTTGATGAAATTTCGTAATAAAGTTTTAATAAATCCACCTGCACCTCTTTCCAGAATGTCTACAAATAAATTAACGGCAGTCTTCCTCCTTTTGAACACCTGTCATTCACTTTGCGATATATTTGATTGCACGATTTCTGGATCGAATATAGATCCGGTAATTGCGAAAGGCCATTTCATATCATTGAATCCATTAAGATCTTCTAATTGTTTTGAATATAACCTTTAACCAGAGACCCTAACTGTTGTGTTAAAGGTGTGTCATTATTTTTTAAACACCTTTGCGCTATGGATAGTGCATGTGAGCGAAACTATTATTAAAGCTGAATTTAGGAGTTTCAAGTAAAAAAAAATTTTGTACATTTTAGACAATAAACCAATTATTAAAATTGCACTTATCCGTTGTTAATTATAGACCTATTATACACACTTTCTTAGTTAATACACATCACTTCAATGATTGCACTTTGAATTGTATCACAGAAACCGAAGTTATAGTAATAATAGGTTTTTCTGTATGCACTTCCGTAAATTCTGATACATGGTAAGTAGTAAAGACTACCATTAATAAAAAACGTTTCAGTATTCGAACAGAACTCATTATAAGGCATCAGGAAGTTTGTGATAACCTTTAAAGTAATATTTCACCAATGTAACTATTAATCGTTTCCTCACCGATGTCGATCATTTTTGGAAACGTTATAGAAATCATTATTCTGACCAACTTTTTTCCTCTAGCAAAAACGTTGAACTCTTCTAGTTGTAAGAGGTATTCGCAAAAAATGACGCATGGAAACCTGTAATAGGGTCACTCATATTGGTGTTAATGTTTGGGGGCTCCGCCTCAAACTCCCACAATCCAAAACAAAATATAGCCTAACCTAACTTATTCAGTCTCATGCAAATGTATTTCCATTTGTAATAATGGAATTAAGATGATTATTACCATTACCATTATTATACAGGGTTATTCTGGGAACTGGGACAGGTTCATGCTATTTTTTTGGGTAAAAATAGTGAACTGTGTCGTACCTCGTCGTCGGACGACGTTTTCAGAATTTCACGAACACGACACGTTGCGACTCCGGTGCGTGGATTTATTCTTACAAGAGGTTGTAAATCCCTAGATACCTTTTGGGGCAAACCGATTGATCGCGACACTGTTCGCCAAATTAATCCTGAACAGTTAGTTGAAAAATACGTGAATGTAGTTTGGACTGCCAAAAGTGAGCGTCTGATATATTCCGTTAAATATAAGTCCCGCGTCGATTGGACTTGTTGACGAAGTTGCTCGATAGCAATGTGACTTGAAACTAGAGCCGTGGTGGTCTTACGAGTAATGCGCACTTTTCGATGGTTGAAGTGGTTCTCGCGTGTATTGTTCGCCGGTTGAAATGGTTCTGTAGTGTTCACTTCTCGAAAGGTGAAGTGTTTTTTTTCGGGTTACGGAAGGAAGTCCTAGCAGCAACTTCCTAATTTTTGTGTACGCTGGTTGGTCAATGCGAACCGGTAGTTTTGCCAATCAGCATACTAGTTTCAGGTGTACCAGTCTTCCGTTGCTTACGAAGCGTGGTATTTCTGGGAGAAGTGGGGCGATACCTGGAACCGCGAAGGTTCTGGAAATTTTAGCTGCGGTACGTAATTCCTCTAGGTCCCGCGGGTCGGCTTCGCGTACCGTTACAATATGGCCAGGACTCTTCGCAAATCTAGGTTTATGGCGTATTGTCGATTATTGAGGATGACGAGTGTAATTAAGTAGCAACGTTTTGCCCGCACCTGAAATAAATAGCTTGCAAACGGCAAGCAATTACACGAATTAGTTTTCCTTAAAAATAATCTTTCCCCGAGATACGTGCCACAAACCTTGACAAAAGTTCCACGCGCATCGTTCCGTGCGAAAGAACAAATAGGAAACAAATAATAGAGGAAAAAATTATTAGGCATTATACGTCCTAACTTCCAATCGATCCCTTTTATAATCCTACATATAAAAATACTAACCCAAGGTCATCGAAATGTCAATACTTCACGAGATATTTGACATTTTGTGTCAGAAATGTACTTCATTATAATAAGTGATCGAATGTTCCACCATTGCACTCTAAACAATTTGTAACGCGTTTATTTACATTTTTTCACTTAAAGTTTTTACAAGGTCAATGTATATTTCCTTTTCATACCACTTTGTTGCCGATGAAAAGACGACTTCAGCGACTTGCAACATAATGACTTCGAGTTGACCTTGACTCTAAAATTCAAACAAAATCTCAAAATGGTATCATTATGCTTAGTCAATTGTTCTGAGCGTGCCCGGGGTAAACTCGAGGCGTTTCTTTCAAAATTGTGTATGATAAGCCAGCAGATCGTAGACTTTCGTAGTGGCTAGCTTCCTTTGTTTACAAATATCCATACTTGCGGCGTGAAGACATACCGTCGCGTTTGGATCGGGGCACCGGCCCAATGTGATCATCCACCGCGACGCGACATTCCGTCCCTGAGCGCGGTCTCTAGGCGCGCTCTGAGTGGCAAGTGCTTTTCGTTAATAATTCAGAAACAAAGTTTCAAACGACATTTTGCCAGAGGAAAAAGTTGTTCAGTATCGTCTCAGGAATCTCCCATATCCGGCATTTCTATGAGTTACGGGACACCCTGTATAGTTATCGAAAGATTTTTGCGAATATCTCGAAACTTAATAGATTGAGACGTTTTTGTCGAAGGAAAATGTTGTTTAGAACGACGATTTCTACGAAATATTAAAAAATCATTGAAATCGGTGAGCGAGCGGTTAATTTACAGGTGCACCGTAGTTTCGAAAAAGTATTGTTATTCCACATTCTTATCATACGCATTTTCATTAGCTAATACATACTTCAAGGTCTACGCATATCTTGTATCCCATGATCAGTACAATTATTGAATACTTACCGATGCTAGTAAATCTAGTAAACATTAACGCATATTCATTATTCATTAATATTCATTAATAATACCTATTTATGGTGCCGTGGAACACCTTTCTCGCAGCTCGATTTCAGCCACAAGTCGTTTACCGGTGAATGATATCAATCGTAAAAACAGAATCTTACTTTTATTTAGTGAATCAGTGCACCAGAAGTCCAGAAAGATTGATGGCGATTCTTACTACACCCTCACGTTCCTCGCCTTCTCGTTCGATCGATTCGATCTAACAAAGGTTCGAGTAGTATACTTCCTCTGGCCACTTTTATATCGAACACTCGTTCCGGGGTAATTAATTCGAAAAGGTCTGTGAATAATGATAAACCGAACGTTTATATTCGCGGAACCAGCGCGGCTGAATGAAAAGGATTAGTTTTCCCGGTGCGCAAGAAAGAGGAGAAGAATAAACTGGGCTGCTCTCGCTGCTATTATTTGAAAATTAAATCGTGTTCAACTTGCAAATCGTTCGTTTCGGCTCTACCGGGAGGAAGGGGCATGGGGTTCGTTGATTACTCTGCGCCACCCTTCCGATGGAATCTTAATCGAGACGGTGACCGGATCAGAGTTTCATCAGCTAGACGTAGGATTTTTACCTCCATCGAACGCTTCGAATATTTATCGATGCTACCCGGCAGAATTCATCGCGTTCACGAGGAGATTGGTTGTTTAGAAAAAAAGCCAAACCAGTTATGGGAGATGTTAAAATGAACATGTAACTGCGACAATGTCTTCATTATTTTTCTAATTATATGCACGTCACATGAAAGTAATTAAAAAAGGCCCCATTAAAATCTATAAGGACGCCACGCATCAACAATTTCACTGACGCGCCCGAATTTACGCGTGGTTCTCGTTGGTAAGCTTTTTAATTGCGCCGTGATCGTACTCGACGGTTTCTATCGTCCTTTTATCGTTCCTCTATTCACAGCCGCATTACCAGTCGCAATCCTTCTGAATGTAAATGCCGCTCATTGTCCTCTTGCCTTCGGGGATTCGCGAACAGCACGGTTTTTGTGAAAGTGAATGCGCCTTTGTGCCTCGTCTTCTGTATCCCATCAGGCGTCGCGTTGCGTCATCACGTTTTGATATTGGGGCACTATCGCGCGCTACCATCTCCGCTTGAAACCCATGACAAAAGCAAAGGAAGAGTGGCACTCTGGACGATGAAATTTACTTAGCTACTGTGACGACGTTACTGTCCACTCGAATAGACTGTTGAAGAAAAGAGCGGAGCAGACCCTGATTAGTGGAAACGGACGATACGAAGTTGACACCTGTCCTCTATGCAGGGTGTCCCGTAACTCATAGAGGAGCCGGATATGGAAGATTCCTGAGGCGATACTGAACAACTCTTTCTTATGGTAAAATCCCGTTTGAGGGTTTGCTTTTGAATTATTAACGAAAAACACTGGCCACTTAGAGCGCCCGTAGACCCCAAGCTCAAGGACGGAATGTCGCGTCGCGCTGGATGATGACGTTTGGCCGGAGCCCCGATCCAAACGGGTCGGTATTTTTTTACGTCGCAAGTATGGATATTTGTAAACATAGAAATCTAGCCACTATGAAAGTTTACATCATGAGTTGCTCACTTATTATACCCAATTTTGAAAGAAACGCCACGAATTTACTATGGGCACGCTCAGAGCAATTGGTCAAGCATAATGATAACATTTTGAGATTTTGTTTGAATTTTAGAGTAAGGGCAACTGGAGGTCATTATGTTGCAGGTCGCTGAGGTTGTCTTTTCATTGGCAACAAGGCGGTATTAAAAAGAAATATACATTGACCTTGTAAAAACTCAAGGTGAGGAAAATGTAAATAAACGCGTTACAAGATGTTTAGAGTGCAATTGTGGAACATTCGATCTCTTATTGTAATAAAGTACGTTTCTGACACAAAATGTCAAATATCTCGTTTAGTATTGACATTTCGATGACCTTGGGTTAGTACTTTTATACGTAGGATTATAAAAGGGATCGATTGGTTTAATAAAAAAAAATGGGTTGCGTTAAAGAATAACGTGCTATTGCACCTGGCGGGTGCATCGGTGCATCCACATAAAAAATAAGGTCATAGGAAGTTAGGACGTATAATGCCTAATGATTTTTTCCTATTTTTACTTAAAAAATGGCACGAACCTACCCCAGTTCTCAGATTCACCGTGTATAATAATGTTAATGGCAATAATCATCTTAATTTCATTACTACAAATGGAAATATATTTGCATGGAACTGAATAAGTTACGTTAAGCTATTTTGTGTGTGTGTGTGTGAGGGGGGGGGTCTGGGACGAAGCCCCCTAACATTAATACCAATGTGAGTGGTTCTATTACACATTTACATGCGTCATTTCTTACGAATACCTCGAAAACTAAAAGAGTCCGATGTTTTTGCTAGAGGAAAAGTTCGTTCAGAATAATGAGTTCATCTGCAATGAGGTGGTATTGGGAAGAAATATATATTGATCCTGCAAAAGCTCAAGGTGACCTTGATATCTAGAAAAAAAGATATGAAAGGATCTAGTTGTATAACTCGACGCGTCCCTTAAAATGCTGCATAATTCATTAAACACATGTTTTATATAACTAATAGGTAATGAGTTATTTTAGATAATAGCTCTTATCGACTCACCCTGTACATACATACATACTTTTATATATACTTTTCCATACATACTTTGTGATTGTAATTTATTTGCGGTATTGCTTGTTAATACATTAATGCACGGATAAGTGTCGCACGTTTGGAACCGGAGTGCGACACTAATCCACTCAGGTGTACGAATTTTGTAATCCTAGGTAAGTGCAGCACCGTATATACAATTTTTTTAGTAGTTCATAGCTTTACGCATCATTGTCATTAATCTACGCCTACTATTAGCTAAACAATAAAAAAAAACAATATTTTACCATCAGGTTTTGATATAAAAATAAATTTCTATATGCCCTCCCGAATGGCTTATGCTCCCCTACACCTTTTTATATTTAAAAATTTTCAAAATTGCCAGGGATATGCTATTTACATATATTTGAGCCTGCTTCAACAGGATCAATCCAATATTTGCATGTACATATTAATATTTGTGCCAAAGTATCCAGGCGCGAGTACAGTATTTGTGTTTGTATTAAGCAAAGCGTATTATTTTCATTTCGGATCTGCAAACTGCTCCGCGTTGAAGCGTACGAACATTTGCCGGAAAGATTAATTTGTAGCGTTAATTAATTTATAGAGAATATTGAAAGATTAATTTATAGAAATTCCATGTTGTAGCAATCTTATAAAAATGTGACATTACGAGTATTCATGAAAATTAATCAATATCCATTAACCGTTAAGGCTTAGTGTGTGTATAAAAGAAATGTTAGATAGAAGAGTATTTCAATGAAGCAAAGGAATATGGAGCCCTAAATGCTTCTTAGCTTTTTGAATATTTAAAATGCATGTCTTGAAAAACTAAAACATAAAACGTGACGATTAACATGCTTTTCATGTATAATTGAATTGAATTGATAAACACTAGCAAACTTTCGTTACAATAAACTTACATAATAACCGGTTAAAAGTAAATTTTAGTAATTTAAGTAATTTAAAAATAAAAGTTAATTGCGACGCCTCTCGATTTGCAAAATCGACCTTTCAACCGTTGCTTCAGGTCCAGAACTGTTTCTAATTTGTCAGAAACCATCATCGGATCGTAGTAAACGGTCTGCACGCTTCCTGTCCAATTGTCTACTGGACGAAGTGCTCCGCTGCACATGTAGAACTTCCGTTCATAGAAATCAAGTCATTACCAATACACTGCAACGTATAACAATTTTCGTTATTCAGGATTAAGCACATTAATTTTTCTTCTCAAACTGCTTTGTAATTGAATTGATAAGAAGTTACATTGCAAAACAATTTTTACGTTCAGCTGCGGCTACGAAAAACACAGAAAAATTTCTTTCCTTTCACTCTGTCTCGTAACTCCTTGACTTTTGACTTGAACCACGCGTGCTGTCGATCCCCATTCCTTAAGTTTAAGTTCGACTTTGTAATTCTTACTTTTTAATTTTAATTCAGCATGAAAAAAAAATTATAAAGTTGATGAAATAAAAATAAAAATGCTTTCTATTGCAATATACAATTAATTACATATATATTTCCACATATAGTTCAACAATTTCCCTGGCATCTGTACTTTGGTAGCATCATTATTTCTTCTTACAAGTAGTTTTATAATGTCAAAGGCAAATGCAATTTTTGTATTCCTGTATGCAGTTTTTAATGAAATTCCTAATGAGTATGAACGACTTCTGAGGTGACAAAATTTACTTAACTCCACTAACGATGTTATTGTGCACTTGAACGAAGACGTTACAGAGAATGACAGAGATGACAGCTAAAATTGAGAGAACAGGTAGGTAGGGCCAAGCCGAGAGATGAATTAATTCATGGTGCTGAGATATGTGCCAGAATATTAATATGTGCTTGGTTCATTTAACATGGTAAACTTTAAGGCTTTTATCTGGTTTATTAGTTGAAAAGGATTTTGCTATAGCGGTTAGTTATCGAAATATTCGTTAAATTTGCGATATTTGAAGCGTGGTAAAATTTGACAAATAACCACCTATGTTTCAATTAAAAAGTATTGATGATCAATATTCTTACCTAGACATGAATAAAACTTTTATGAATAAAATGTAGCAATAGAGATGAACTCATTCCTTTTATTGCATAAGACCGGCACATTTAATGCTCTCGAAGTTTAAAGGAGTGGTCCGCATGAGATATTCATGCAACACAGTCTTTTCTGATAATGAAATATTTTTTGAAGTATGAACCCTTCTTCTAAAGTATTTACATGCTCCCCCTCCATTTATGGCTCGGCGGCTACCGCGCCTGAAGAGTTTAAGAGCTTCGAGAGCTTCTCGAGTTCTTTTCGCTGAATAAAAAAAAAATTGCGTCCCTTTTCATTTCCTTAACCACCAATTTATGTTTCGTTACACGAGAAAGTAAGACGAATTCGTTTAATGACACACGTACTCGTAAATTTCGATTTATAGGTATAATACATATAATATAATACTGCTACTATTATCATAGATAATTAATATTTATGCAAACACTATTTTATCGCAGACTACTGCTGCACTAGAATTTCTACCCCAGTATCTGTTCTACCTCTCCGTGCTTCCACACCGTGCTTGCGCTATGAGTTGCTGAATATCGTCCCTTCCTTCTTTACTCAAGTATTCTGGCATCCCTACTGTTCTGATATACTTGTACCTTTTATTATACTCCGACCTCCATATCTTTCCATCCTGTATCTACCGTTGTACATCCCAATCTCTGTTTGCCAGCTCTTCTGCGACTTCTTTCCCTTCTTCTTTCGCGATACCCACCTCTACTTTACTTGTTCCTTATTAATTTTTTTATATAACGCAAATATGTATATTTTTCATTCTAAATATTTTTTGCATATTTCATAAAAGCATGGCATTTAATTGGTTTTATCGATAAATTAATTTAACGTGATTTTTAATAAATAAAACAATAGAAAACACATATACCATATTTTCTAAATATACTCTGCTTGTATTTTGTAAGTACTTCACGAATGACGACATATCTGTCTAAACATCCTTCCTCTGCTAATAGTGATACAAATAGAGGGGCTGATCAAGTTATTAGAGCTATGTGTAATATAAATTAACAATTCTGCATTGAAGCAATGAATTTTTTAAAGAAAGCTTAGTTATACTAATTTCGTATTCCCTAATAGTCACTAGGTTGCCATTAGCGAGACTAATGGTAGTAACACCGGCTTAAATCGTGCCGAGTTTTGTCATCAAAATGCAGCGCCACAATGAAACCTAAATGGCGATTAACTGATCGCAGCGTTTCGTTGGTTGTCAAAATACAACCAACTTGAACAGTTTGGATCAGGGCAATCGAATTGGCGGCTTTTTCTCAAAGTCGTAGGTGAAACTCACGTCATTTGGACGAATTTCTATTTGCACGAACTCCAAAATCGCGAGCCACCAATTCAAAACAACGTACGCTGCAAATAGTTGATCGCCATTTAGGTTTTAACCTGCCTACTTGACTATCGAGGTATAAACTAACACAATACTTCGACGCCCCTAGCTTTCAAGAAATATTACTTTTGCCGGAATGCAGAAAGCTTTTGTTCTGTCACTTATAAGAGCTTTTGTTATTAGCGACAGCTATCCAACATTTACGGTAAACATGTTTACCTTTGTTTTCGGGTAGTAGATGCTACAGATGATAGCCGTGGTAGTTGGATATCTTTGTTATAAAGTCTATCTTGTTATAAAGGCTACTAGGTTACACTGAAGTGGTCCAAATTGAGGGAAGCCATCAAACTGCATAAATATCAGTTTTTTTTGCAAATATGTCGAAAACTAAAGCCGAGCGGCGGTAACATGTGTAGGAGAAAGTTGTTTAAAATGATGTCCCTGACAACACATTTCAAGGTCAAAATGATTGAAGTTTGGTCCCTTACTGTCAATATTTACTAAAACGTATATTTCATACTATAGCTATGATAATCTAATCACTCACTGTAGTTGACACCATTGTTAGAATAGTGCATTTAAATAAAAAAAAAACAGGAAAGCAAATCAATCCCAAACAATCCAATGGCAGGTTTCGTCAAAAGTGCTGTTTTCTTCACTCTCATCGCGCAACGTTTTAATGCCAGAACAAAAATAAGCGGATGAAGAACTTGATTTTTTGATCTTTACAGCGAGAAACGCAGCTGATAAACTCGTGAGATAAGAGTATGATAAAAACAGAAGCGCAATGCTGTCTCCAATTGGAGAGGGATCCATTCGCGACCGGCGTATAGTGGCGTATGGCCGACTGCGATTCGATATAAAACCTGATAATATTTACACATCCGAGATAAGTATCCGAAGCTACGGTGCTTTTCCAAGGCCTTGAAAAGCCCCTGCCGTTGATGATCACTTCTCCGTGAAAAAAATGCGCTTAAACCTAATCGCCGGGTTATGGGAAAAGTTATGTGGCGCTATGTAGTGTCCAACAGAATGCTCTTTTTAGTGGAAAACATGTCGTGAACAGTGACAGCCGGTGAAACGCCTCCAGAGAACGATGGAAATAATTGAACATTGGTTTGAAAAAGAAATAAAATTTTATGACACCCTCTGACAAGAGAATGTTTCAAAGATACTGAAACGAAAAAGTAAAAATAATCGTACCTTCATTCCTCATTGTTTTGAATTCAGAACTTACGCCTAGCTCGAAGGACAGTAATTTATGTCATTGTACTGAAACAAAAAAATATAGAATACTAATTTTTGTATTTTTGTATCTAAAATAAAGAGCACTTGCAAGCTACGAAAATGTAATTCGATTAAATACAGATTGTTTTATTGTGATGTATGTACATACAAAAGTACCTCTGAATGCGTGCTTTAACATACAAGATGTTACATTTAAATGCAAATGGTTGAATATTTCATGAAGGTTTAAAGCTATGAAAAAAATGATCCTAAAGAACTTCTTCGACATAAATTTGTTCGGGATAATATTGACCAGTTACGGACAAAAATATAATATTTATTATATTTTTGATAACTACATACAGTAGGATATCGGAGGGGATGCTGAAAAATGTGGAACAACAATTTTTAAAGAGACTGCAACAGTGTATCCTTAACGACGGTAGATATATTGAAGGATAAGGTAAATAAAAAAATAATTAACCTCTTAACTTAAAAGCCCGAGAATACTTGGGATTTCAATTTTTGCATAAACTTAAAAGTCCAAGAATACTCGTCTATCATGGCAATATTCTGTTTAGAAATGTAAACTCCGGAGAAACTCGTTGCGTCTAGTTAGTTAAAAATGTGGGCACAAGAATGCTATTTTGGTCGGTTTCACAGCTACTTGAAGTCCTCTATTTTATATGGAGTTATTTTTTAAAAGCAACGAATATACTCGGGGTTTTAATATAACTATTTTTCAACATTCTCTAATCACCGTTTAAGTGAATAATTTGCCAAATTACTGTTTGCAAGAACCTGTAGCCATAATAGAGTTTAAAATACAGCAATAAAAAAATTGGAAATTTCTGACACACTTTTACAAAACAGTTGTTAAGTTAAGGGGTTAATGAAGTTTTATTCTTACAGTTTACTGGTGCAAACTGAAAACCAAAATCCACTGTAAGTTAAAGGCACCAGTAATTGACCTGGTATCAGTAGTTGACCATTTTTCAGGAAATCGTGAAAAATAAGGCTTTTAAGAGGAATAATGTTTCGATAAAGGCGCGATAGATATGCTGCATCATCTAGCGTATTCCTCCGTGTTGTAATTTCCTTAACACTGTTGTCAAGAAACGGTGCATAATTCGCAGTAAGAAATTCTCAGGCTGTTAACTTTTTATGACTGAATCTTTCATTACTTAAATTATTATAGTATTATATTTAATAAATGTCATGTTTTTGTTACCTGAACCTCAAAAAACATAATTAACAGTAGGGCCAACTATTGAATCTTGTCCTTACTATTTCTATAAGTTGACAGGTGTGGTCAATTATTGACATAAATTACTCAAATTTATTTACTCGTTACAGAATATCAATTGTACATATAATTTCGTTAGAAGTAAAGAACAGAATTCTCGTATTCAAAATATAATGCATTTCAGATGACCACATAGCCAACTATTGAATGAAACTGCGGTCAATTATTGGTTCGGTCTAGTGGAACTTAAATTTGTTAAATAACTAATTACGTAATATTATTAAAATCCACAAAATATTAAAGTGCATTTACTTAGGCATTTTTTCTACAGACTATTAAATTACTGAGTTAGAAATGATCCTATCAAGGGCTCCTTTAGGAATTATTCTGAACAGGCTATGAGAGCGGCCGTTGAATAAATTCAGGGATAAATGACTATCTATTGAAAGGACTAAAAATGAATGTGTAATATTTTTATACGAAGGCGAATATCTTTTTAGGAAAATTCTTCATGTTGCTGAGACTAAAGCAACCATGTATGCAAAGGCATGGGTGATTGTGAAAATGGCCACAGACTCCTGATATACTAGATTGCGAATGGGAAAATGTAGTTTCTGACATTAATGAGCCTACCAGATAAAGCAAACTCGAAACATTTACTCTGTTCCTGAATTAGATTTTATATGGAATTAACTTCTTTCCATTTGTATTTGTCCTTTTACTTGTAATTTTTCATAATTGTTGCAAATGAAGGACAACAAAGTAATCACCTTTATTGTTCTTAGTTTTACTACAAGTGGTCAACTACTAACTAACATATGGTGGGGTACTAGTTTTCTCGATTTCGAGAATGGTCAACTTTTGACGCATTATTGAATTTTTAAAAATGTCTATAAAATTTGGATAATATAGCTATTTCAAAAAGTGAGCTTTGTTACATAATGTAAGCCGTTCAAACAGTATTTTCACGCATAGAGTCTCTGTATTTCATAAAGGGGCAAGCATTGACTATTATTTACGCAAAAAATATCATCAGAAGTAATTTTTAACTTTTCGTGATTGCTTCAGCATCTGTATCTTTTCGTACCATGTGCATGGATGAAGACTGAACTGTTCTAGTACAAAAAGATGTCACTCCTACGCGAAGTGATAAGACGAAGCGTTCAGCTGCAGTCAGCACTTAGCAATACGCATTAACATGATTTCATTCCCATTAACTTGTGATTTTACCAACGGAATGACATGATGTAGTATATCGTTGAATTTATTTCGAAACTATCCTTTAATATTATCAGTAAAACTATAAAGGGTGCGATTTAAAAGAATGATCTTATTTTTCAAATCTCTTTATATCACTTAATGTGCCCCTTTATATCAAACAACTTTTGTAGGAACATTTTTTTCATAACTTCAAGCCTTCATGAAATATTCAACCAGTCGAATTTAAACGGAACACCCTGTAGAATGTCGCTATTCGGTACAAAGGCAGAACGCTTTTTCTTCTATTTGAGACACTTTGATCATTACAGTGAAATGTCAAAACGGTGGTCTGAAATTGCAGGGACAAATTCCGTGTATTATCTGAACGATCGATCCTGTGCAAGTAGCGTCACCTAAAAGCATTTCAATCTTTTAATTTCACACTATTTCGCACGAAGAAGACAGGAACCTTGGGAAAAAGACATGATCATTTTATCTTTTATATTATTTAGAATGACTTCTCTTAGCAGTATTTAGTTCTGTCGATTATAATCGAGATGTGTTTGCAATAATCTTTTTGACAATATGGAAAAACAACTTTTCAGTTTTGCTTTTTTGCTACAAAACCATAACAAGCATATTAATAGCTAGACTGTACATTTCGTTAGTTTTACTTTAAAGCATTACACAAAATTGCGAGTTTGAAGTATAAAAGTAAACGAAAACGAACACAAATCTCGATTTCTTCGGTTTTGTACATCGATCATTGGATATACAAACTAACACAAATATTGGAGAGATTAAGGCATTTTTGTGCTTAATATATATATTTTGAATTTGTCTCCCCATTGGTTACAATGCTGTATTAAAGAAACATGTGGTCCCATTTAAAAGGTCAATTTTATCTGGATATCAGAAAGCGCAAGAAAGGAAGAAGTAATGTGCACTCATTTAATGAGCCCCGTCGATTACAAGATATAGTAATGATCCGTAATAAGAAACTGGCTTCTGGCTCGAAATAAGCAAGCCGCTATGCCCACTTCTTTGTTTGAAGTCGCCGAATAGGAGCGTGCTTTATTCATAGAATGAGACGACATGTCATATTCTATATTCTAAAGAATAACATTGCTCCTCGACTGAACACTATGGTATGCTGCTACCTCGGGACTCTAGCTCGCTCACCGAATAACACAACTGATCTGTAGTAAGCAGCTGTCCGGTCTCGAGCGAGTTGCTTATTTCGGATCAGGGCATAGCTTCTTTAAGTTTAATAAACATTGAAAGTTGATTTTCCTAATATTAAAAATTGTGAAAAACTACTAGCGTGTGTGACACGGAATTAGTGAATACGAGCGCGCTTCGTTCATAGAATGAAAAGGCATGTCATATTCATTTCTTCTCCACACGATAACATTTCGCCTCGACCGAACCCTTTATGGTTTGTCGCTATATCGAGCCCCTCGCTTGTTAACCGTGTTCGATTTCGCCCCGTTTGAAACTAGAATCAAGCCGAATAGTATATCTGTACCGTAATAAACAACTGGCCGGTCCCGAGCGAGTTGCTTCTTACGGAACATTACTGTAAATCATTTTTTAATAAAATCAGTCAATAAAGAGTTATTTCAGATGGAGATTCTCATCGGCTCATCCTACATACGGGGTGATCCGATTATTATGACCACCTTAATATCTACCAGATTTTTAGCAATGCAGAATAGTGTTGTAGGACAAAACTATTGGTTTAGAAAGATGAACATTATGATTTATGAATTTCCTTTTTTACCCCGGTCGATTTTTTTAAATTTTTAAGTCTACCGACGTGGCTGCACATGATAATCTACACGACTGTGCACTAGGAGAACGTAAAATCAGAGTTACTGCTTTAAATGAAATTAAACGACGCTATAATGCGACCAAAGTGACGAGGGTATGAAAGCATGAGATTCTGCAGTTCAATTTTACGATAGAGCGAAAGCACGTCGAATAATTACGGTCTTTACGCTGTGCTCAGTTATTTTCCACCGGCTAGTTCTTACTTCCAACCAATCATTTCTCCCTGCGTTCCGGGGAAATTAAATTCAATTACTATTCTTTGCCTCGGCTTCGCCGTGCTTTATGGGAATTCCTGCGTGCCCTTTCCATATTCGTTCTTCTCCGCTCGACCCACTTTAGAATCTTCGAAAATCCTTAAACCAGAACGCGTAATCTTCTTCGATAAATCTCCGGAATGCAAAGCTTTAGCCACCGTCTTTTCACTTGCGAGTCTTCGATTTCGAATTATGAAAAGATAAAGCTTTAAGAGAAAACGGAAGAAAGGGGTGCGGGATATACATTTCAAGCAGAAAGTTCCAATTGTGCTAACGCTATGGGAATAAAGAATTTTTATATCCTTTTTGTTAATTATTTAGTAATCATTTCGCACATGTAGGGTATTTATTTGAATTCGATATAAAGAATGACAAAAGTGAGAACAACAATGGGATAGCATGGTTATTTAGTTAAATTTCAACCAATCCCGCACGTGATCAAAGGGGCTCCGAATATCGCCTAAAACTTTTTCTAATTTGTTCGTTTTGCTGGAGTGTGGGATTGGTTGAGGTTCGGACCAGATTTTTCTGAGCTAACGGATCTCGTGAGGCAAATGGAACCTGCGAGCAACGCGTACGATTCTTTCACCCACTCCTATCCCACAGTAAGAAGAATGATTCTTGGCAAAAGAGAACGTCGAAAAAATAGTTGCTAGTGAAATGATCATCGGTGACGTAAACGGTAGAACTATACAGTCATAAATTGTAAAGTTATTGAATATTTAGTTGCTCTAGTGGATACATTAAATTTATGATTACAAAACAATGGAAAGGCTGAACGCAGTTAGCCCTTCGGGAGCATAGATTATCCGTGCCAATAATATCATCGCCACTGTCGAGGAAATCATCTACGCTTTGCACAGATGTGAGAGCGAATAATTGTGATCTCGACATTTTGATCAACAGTAATCACAAGACAGTTCCAGCGTAACCACAATATTGGAATAACCAATAGTGACGCCCCCTCAAAATCGTGTCCGAGAAATGCTACAGCGCGTGCCCGATATTACTACTGACAAGATGGTGTCAGTTTTCCTCTATAGCATCTATGCTTTCCCCGTGAGCATCCACACCACGCAGCGTCACTTTGTAGCGTAGCAACAACCAATCAGAACATCGCGCGCTACTACATCAGCAACATGGCCGCCCGTCACGTGTATAGCACCCTGTATAGTCGGCTGTTGATTTGGTCCTAATCCAAGAAATTCGCAGCCACCGCCTACAGCTGCGATATTTCGAGCGAGGAGATGTATTTAAAATCCGTCGCGTTAAAGGTTACTCTTATTACCTTTATTTCCCATCATGTAATTTAAATAGACTGTGCGTGAAACGGGAACGCGACGGTATTCTTAATTAAAGCTAGTCCTTTTGTTCTTATAAGAAAAAACACTGAAGGAAATTACGTATTTTACTATTGAGGATGTATGGAATGCGAATACAGTTGGCCACTATTAGTTCCTATGGAAATAATTTAAAGCTGTACGTTTGTTAAAAGAACTGGATAATTACAGGAAGGAGAAATGAACTACTTTTGCAACTTGTATTGCTATTATGCTGTGTTTGGATCTTGGCTTGACAATTACTCTGGGAGGGCTTTTCTCCCTAATGACTAAAATTACCAGTAATGCATCAATGTATGTGTAATCTGTAGGTACTTATCCTTGCCTGTAGCATACGATTGCTTTTTCTGCTTGTTTACGTTGGACAGCTTCTACAGCGTGGTCCATATTAGTTTGGGCGAAAACCACAAATTAATAGAATTTAGAAAATTTTGAAAATGTCGGTTACAAGAATATACGGTAAAAAGGTTAAGACAGTCCCGTCCTCAAAGGGGTAAAATTAATACCCCTAATATATGTATAGACATAGACGAAACTAAATATGAAGGATCGCTTCGCACATTAAAATTCAACATTATGTACTTAAATAAAGACAAACTTCATTTGTTTAAATTTAAACAAGGAACATGTTAAGTACTGTGAATCTACGGAACATGTAAAATGTTGCATAATAGTGGTAGGCGTGAATCATAAAAACAAAGCAGTTTATTTTACTGAAATCTCACAGTTAAACATTTTTGGACAGTTGTTTACGCCAGCACATTTTTTGTGGTTCTATTTAAAATACGCTTGACACTGAATCCAACGTTTACGACCCTTGTACAGCCATTTAAACGGTATCTATTAAATTCTACAAATTTTCGTCATACTTGGTTGGTTACAGGATACCTATTGCAGATTTCGTAGAGTTAGATCTCTTTGAGGGGGAATGGTATATCTATTAAGCTCCCTTGAATGTATGTCTCAAACCTAACCAAACATAGAATTTTAAATCAATAATTTTAGTAACACTCTACTTTGAATTGAAAACAGCGAAAATTGGACTATGTAGGTAATATTGAATATATTAATACGTGAAATAATTGATATTTCATAAAAAATTAACAATCTGAAGCATCGCAAATATCGTGCTTATATTTTATGGTAGGGAAAAACGTCAAAGGGGAAAAATATTTGGTTTGATAGGACGAACGTAATGGCGGGCAAACAAATTTTCTGAAGGTCATTTTTTTCGTGAGTTCAAAACCACCGAAGTTATACGGAACTACATATCTTTGATATGGCGATATGATAGCTAAGGTCAAAGCGAGTCCAACGACCTATGATATTATGACCTTCATGTGATTTTGAGCACGAAAAATTCATAAAACTTTGATTATTGATATAAATGGTGAAATAACCGTGATTGGGTGATTAATGGGGGAAAATGTATTTTAAAATATTGATGGAAACAGTGCAACATGAAGACTCTGCAAGAATGAACTAATATCCAGCCTTCCTATCGTTTCCTTCCTGGCTTAAAATTAGTAAACACGTTTCCTGTAGCCTGTATCAACACTGCTCATCGAGTTGATCTGATGTGATGCAGAAATTTGGTGGCCTACATGTTTACCCGATTTAACATCTTCAGATTTTCCTCTGTGGAGTAAGATTAAAGCAACAGTTTTTGACGACGTTCCCACAACAGTAGAAGACATGAAAGAACGTATCACAACTGCCTGTGTCAACATCAATGAGCAAATTACAAGGAAGGCTAGAGAATATTTTATATGTATATCGTTTGCAAACATGTATTGATGTTGACGGACATCGTTTTGAGCACATATTAAAATAAATTTTCCCTCATTACTTATCTAATCGCGGTTATTTCACCATTTACATCAATAATCCAAGTTTCATGGGTTTCTTGTACTCAAGGTCACGTGAAGGTCATAACATCGTAGGTCGTTGGACTCGCCTCGATCTTAGCTACATGATATATCATATATATATCAAAAATATGTAGCCTTATTTTAAAAAAACTTCGATGTCGTCGAACCAAATATATTTTCCCTTTGTCATTTTTCCCTATCATAAAAATTAAGCGAGATATTTGCGATACTGAAGTTAGGTGGGATACCCTGTATAAGTTTGATAACGACTTAGATCTCGCAACAAGAAACATTTTCAAGTCAACTCGCATTTCCTCCAATATAAAATTTCAAATCATCAAGTTTGTTCGAAATTTATAGTAACTTACAATTCTCGGTTGTTAATTTTGTGGGACATATAAAACTGTATGAAGCCTTCCTCCGTATCAGGCCTCCCCAGTCTCCCCTACAAAACCACACATTAGTAGCTGGCGAGTACGGCAGTTAGGCCGAGTCGGTATCACGACTTGGGAATCGTGCCATGCTTAAATTGGATTCTATTCTCGAAGGAGTAGCCGAGCTAACGGGTTCCGTGGTTGGCAAACGGAAGTCTCCTGGCACTTCCTCCGTCTTCCACCGGTGTCCTGGAATTTCCAATCCCGTCTACACCGGAGGAAGGAAGCCACCATATTTAGGACAATCCGTGTATTAAATTCTGAATACACAAGACTGGGGCGCATGTTGCGCTAAAACGTGATTGCGGAAACGTCGATCTGCGGATTGCAATATTCAGTGGCACCGAACACCTGACGCGTCGATGGTAGATTTCACCGAATTCCCTCGCCGTCCGTTTAAATCGAATGCAGAGGCAAACGATCTCGCAAACATTTTATTGGTTCAGTTGGAAGGTTTGGGCAATTTAAATAAACGAAATATAATGACGAATTTTGTGTACACATATGATGTACTCCTCCTTCTATTGGATCACTTATAATGTGCAATTGAAAGCAGATATAATGATTTTCCGATAATCGAGTTTTTCCTTTTTTTGTAGAGAATTCATATCAACGTTCGACAACATAACGATTTATTGTTTTGCTCATTCTGCTCTTCCCTATACTCAAATAGTTACACAACATGATAACTGTATGATACTTTGGTAAGTGATGAATAATGTACGATAATTGATAAATAAACATGCAGTATTACTTCATTAATGTATTACACGTACCAGTTTCCAATCAATTTCAGCTTGCAGTTGCTCTCACTTGTATTTTACTTTAGCATTTACGAGAATTTAATTTAATAATCTTCTACTTAAGCTGTACACCATTATGAATGGTGCTTGTTCAAGCTGCTCGTGTGCGCAATGCAACGCGTCGAGAAATTTAATTGCGAAATCTCGTTGGGGAGGGCACGTTATGATTTAAATTCTGGACATTTTAGGATATGCTTCGCGCCTTGCCTATTCAACCTTATACAGTGGGGCAGTGTTCATATCGGTACCTGTAGGCTTCGATAAACTATAAACAATGCTGCAGCTAAATCAATCTTCCACGGACATAAGCGCAAAGCATTTAACAATAATACTGACGTGAAAGCGTGAAATGAATTACCTATGAACATGTTCGCCAAAGATTCTTTTTAATTACACTATAATAAACTTTGTTCCATATGAAACAGATATGAAGCGAATTTTAATTACTATTACTTAGTCAAAACAAAAATAGTATTTTTTCGTATGAAATTTTTAGTACGATTTATATACGCTGGCGCTGAAAAGTATGTGGATACTTCCTTAATTTTTATAACGACCCGAAAAAGTTATGAAATCTTCGATAAGTTTAACTCAATTTCATGTAGTCTTATTTGTACAATATTAAAGAACATATTTTAATAGTAATAATAAATATCTCATCAATAATAATACAACCTAATTATATTTTGTTTTCATCTATACAATATCCACCGCGTGCTTTTATAATCGTGTTCACAAGACGCGGCATTCTGGCTATTAGTTTTTTCATTATTTCTGTATCGATACGGTTCCATTCCGCTTGTAAAATTTTTCACAGATCTTTTTCTGATTTTGGACAACGATTTTGGACTTGTCTGTTCAAATGATCCTACAGTTTTTCTATTGGATTCAGATCGGGAGATTGGGATAGCCAGTCCATTAAGTAATGGACTTTTTTTTTTAAAGTACTTTCAAAGCAGAATTTTCTTGCAATTGTCGCGAAGAATCTTTGCATATTTTTACAGTGTGTTTGGGGTCAATATCGTGCATAAAAATTGTTAATTCCTCACGTTTAGTTTAACGGAGGTGGAAGCTCAATGTTACACTGATTTCCCAAAATGATAAGACCGAAAATGTACAGATCGTATATACGGTGAATATGTTTTACAAAGATTGTACAGAAAGGAAAGAAATGGTTCGTTTAGACGGTATGTTGAGTTCGTTATTCTTCGATTACTAAAATGCTAATGATCTTATTTCTACATTTTTAAAACTTGGTCTCGACGCGATAGAGAGGAGGAGGGTACTTTTTGAGGATTTGAAAATTGGTGGAAGAAAACTAAAAGTGTTAATTGGTAAGGAGCGACTAGGAAGGAGCTGGGGGGAGTGTAGTCAAGTGTCTAGTGGAAGGGGCGAACTTAGGGGGTTGTCGGGTTTGAGTTATTCCCGTGCCCTCAGGTAAGAGGGTGCCATCGGCCTTACCTTCAGAAAATGTGGTCGACCGGTTTATGGTCTGCAGTTGGTTAACCAGATATGTACAATGGTTTTCGATTACTGCGATCCAACAAAAATAAAACTATTGCCAATTATTCGTTGTCTGGATGGAATTCCATTATCAACTAAAATGTTCAAGTATCCTTCTCTTTTTAATGTGCCATCCATTTTTATTATATCTCCTGTCATATTGTTCTCAAAACATCCCGACACCACAACAGATCGACGTCCGCGTTTCACTGTGGGCATCACGCAATTATCACTTCGCTTCTCATTAACTTTTCGCCGAACAAAAACACGTCGCTTGGATTCAAACACTTCGAATTTGTATTCGGCGGTTCATAATACCTTCTTCCATTCTGCCAATGTCCAATTTTCATGGTACTTAGCCCACTGAAATCTTTTTTTTACTCTGCGCTCCTAGCAATGGTTTTTTAATTGCTACACAATCCCGAAGACCACACTCAAAAAGAAGTCTACTCATTGTCGATACAGAAATCGTTTCGTCCCTGGATTTGTTTATTGCTGCAGCGATTTCGGAGGCTGTGTCTCTACTACTTTTTTTGCTCAATAATAAATGTGTCGATTTTCCGCCTGAGTCGTTTTCCTAGTTATACTTTTTAATTCGGTAACTCACACACGACTTAGATACGCCTGCTTTTTCTGTAATTTCCCTTACAGGACATCCTTCTTTGGACAATGTAATTATTTGAGAACGTATTTCTACACTTAGTTCACTTCGTTTCGTACCTATCGTGCTCTTACAAGTATTCAAATCGAACTGATGTTGGTAGAACAACAGAACCATCTCTACATTCTTACCTGAGGTTCCTCCACTCTGGATCATGATTCAGTAAAATGATGCAGTAATCGTGGAACGCTTCAAAGAAGATATATACTCCATCCGCACGCAGCAGAATATAATGCAATATTATACCCACCGTGAAAACTTTTATTTATTTAAGAGATTTGTATAATAAATTTGTTCGATTTAATACACACACGCGCGCCCCCCGCGACGACCCGTAACTCTCCCTTATAACATTCTTCGAACAGCCCCTTGTCCACCGTTGCAAAGCGCGTCACAATTTCTCAAGACAGAATTAGTCCGAATGCCCAGCAGTAAAGATCTCTCCGGTACTGCAATTGCTGTTCTTACTTTGAATAAAATAAGAGTTAACTTCTAAGACGCAAAACTCGTGAGTTACTACCCGTTCAGGAACAAGACAACGGAATTTCCGAACGTGGAAAAGTGTACTTGGTAGTAGCAGCGGCCATATCGAGCCCCCTTCAAAGTTAAAAACAATCGGCCCCTTTCGGGGAAACCAATTATTCATACGTGAGAACAATTTATTTCGTAAATTCAAATCTTGAAGAGTAAAGTGACAGTGATCGTGCAATGATGGAAATTTTGTGAAACGAAGTTGTTTCTCTGTTCCAACCGAGACATCGGCTGTTGTGCACCATGTGTTTGTTCTTTGAGTGGCCAGGATGGGTAGAATAACCCAGTAATAGTTGCCGTGCAGGTAGTAAGTTTTGTCAAATAAAGTGAGTTCGCTGACCTGGCCGTAACATCAGCTGTCCTGCACTGCGGGATACCTACTTGCAATGGTCAGGATCGGTAGGATGACACAGTGACCTATTTTCGTCGAAGCAGGTTCATTTTTGGAGAAACGGGTAAGTCTGTAGCGACCTCCAAGTCCTGCCACAAGAGGGATTCGGCGCGAGCTGCCACTTTCTCGAAAGTGCTCGCCCCGACATCAGGTCCTATATAAACATCCTGCGACTATCCCTCACTATCCCGACGTCTAAGGCAAGGGTCTGCTAGGTAGCCTTACTGACGAGTCCTCTAGCAGGCCCAGGACGAAACGCTCTCCTAACTCCCACTCCATAATTTTCCGCTCCGTCCTTCCACCACTCCTAACCGCTACAAATTGGTGACCCCGACGTGATCTAGGGAAGGACTCCAGCGCAAGGACCACGATGGAACAAGACAGCTCCGATGACCTGGATTGGATTTAGGCCCAATAGCCGAAAAATCGTAACCCCTCTCCTAGGATAGCCAAGCCAAGCAGTTCACGACGCCGAACCCAAGAAAAGGATCGCAGACACGAAGTCTCCGCCGCCGCTACGCATCGACGCCGCCCCGATCCTTGGGACGTCCGGCATACGCGTTCGCATCGCACATTCGGAGTAACGCACCGACGAAATATGCACGACGCATGCTGCAGAGAGAGAGAGGCGGCTACCCTAGGACAGCAGCGTATACGACTGCATCACGGCTAAAGCACGCGCTCGCCGTAACGCGATGCAGAAAGAGAGGACGGGCCCCGACCAATCCCATCATCAACAGATAGATCGAGCCTCGGAGAGTTACAGACGCCGGTGAATATCGGTATCGTTAACACTGGCAAGGGGGTAATGTAGCGACCTCCAAGTCCTGCCACAAGAGGGATTCGGCGCGAGCTGCCACTTTCTCGAAAGTGCTCGCCCCGACATCAGGTCCTATATAAACATCCTGCGACTATCCCTCACTATCCCGACGTCTAAGGCAAGGGTCTGCTAGGTAGCCTTACTGACGAGTCCTCTAGCAGGCCCAGGACGAAACGCTCTCCTAACTCCCACTCCATAATTTTCCGCTCCGTCCTTCCACCACTCCTAACCGCTACAAGTCTAATTTTAATTGTTGGCGAATTGTTTAAAATTTAACGTACGTTGTACTTGATAGACACGTTAGGTAGTCCGTTCTAATTCTTTTTTGTTCAATTGATAATGGCAAATTAATTTCATTTATATTTTAGTTAATTTTCATTCAAGAATAATGAATAATTCCATGTTAACTTTTGCTCCGTGCTATACCGGTGCGTACTGTTCGGGGCGCCGGTCGAACGTCGCTACCTAGCACGACGCGCCGTGGACCGTCCCTGAGCGCAGGCTCTACGAACGCCCTGAGTGGCCAGTGTTTTTCGTTAACAATTCAAAAACAAAGCTTCAGACGACATTTTGGCAAAGGAAAAAGTTGTTCAGTTTCGCCTCAGGAATCTCCCATTTCCGGCTCCTACACCTTTTATGTTACACCCTGTATATATTCGTAATATAATCTAGGAATAAATATCGTTTAACAATAACAATATACATGATACATCACAAATTTCATAAAATTGGTAGGGGTCTACATACTTTTGAGCGGCCGTGTGCGTTAATTTAAACAACCTTCGGTGCACAAGAATACAGTGCATAATTTTTACAAATTTCAGAAGAGAACATTTCATACAAGCATTGTCGTTCATTATTTTAATTAGTAATGTACACATTTTTGAAGTAAATAGGCATTTATGCATAGACTCTTTGATGCATTACTACTTGATGCTGTGCACCGATACGTTATTGCTCAACATTCATTCCAACAAGAAATAGTGTTCGAACTCATTTGCAGTAATTTTAATACTTTTTAAAGTATAGTAATTAAACGATTTTATATTACTGTTATTAAAATAGCGGTACAGGTATGATGCAAAAATTTATAATATAGTGCTGGCAAATATTCATTGACCTCTTGACATTTTACTTAATTTACTATTATCACTCCAATTTAAATTAAGCAATTGAATTTTTTCCGTTTCTATTAACAGTGATATATTGTAGCTGACATAGTATTCTAACACATTCATTGTATATAAACTACGTCTACAGGGTGTCTCGTAACTCATAGAAGAGCTGGATATGGGAGATTCCTGAGGCGATACTGAACTACTTTTTCCTTTGGCAAAATGTCGCTTGAGGCTTCATTTTCGAATTATTAACGAAAAATGCTGGCCACTCAGAATGCGCGTAGAGCCCACGCTCAGCGACGAAATGTCGCGTGGCGCTGAATGGTGACGTTCGACCGGTGCCCCGATCCAAACGCGTTGGTACACCAGAGAGCAAAAGTTGTATCGAATACCGTATCAATGCGATGAAGAATAATGTCCAATTATTCGTTATTCGGGAATAACTAATGAAAACGCTACACTGACGCGTTTGGCTCGCGGCATCGACCGAACGTCACCATCCAACGCGACGCGGCATTCCGTCCCCGAGCGTGGGCTCTACGTGTGCTCTGAGTGGCCAGAGTTTTTCGTTAATAATTCAAAAACAAAGCCTTAAACGACATTTTGCCAAAGGAAAAAGTTGTTCAATATCGCCTCAGAAATTTTCCACATCCGGCTCTTCTATGAGTTATCGGACACCATGTACATACATTACATGTAAACCGTTGGTAAGTGACACAGAATCTTGTTTGTAACTTTACACTGCTTTCATCCTTCGAATTTCAAACTTTGTGAAAGAGAATACGATATTATTATTTATTAAAATCTAAACATACCGAAGTTTTTAAGTCTTTTGCGTTAATAATCAATGCTATACATCATTCAGTACACTGGCAGCCTTAAATGTGAATAGTTGAAACAATGATATCAGTTCTTTCTTAAACGGTATATCGCGGAATAAACATGTACGAGCCCGGACTGCAAAATGCATTATACTCTTCAACAACTAAGTGATGCTGAACTATGTCCAATCGTATCCGACAATAGGGCATCGTTAAATTATCGGAGACAAACAATTCACACTATTGAACGCGTTATAAACAGTGAATAACGTAAATAATAATTAATACGTATTATGCTATAATACTAAAGTATACGAAAATTTCAATCAAAATTTCTATTTCGAAATACCAGTTGCAAGGTTGATGCAGTTGTAGCTAACTGAACGCCAACATGTTGCATGTCTATATGAATGTGAATTCGACATTCATCAATTAAAAACAATTTTTTCTCGCAACTAGTTGTAGCGTTCGTTAGCACGAGGATTAATGAAACGAAAAAATGCTCCTCGAAGCCGAATACATCGGTTTCGAGCCAGGCAAACCATGCCTCTCATTTAAATTTCAACGCGAACGAAATTTGTGTCATTGTCCGCGTTGATTGCTCGATTCTACTTCGACGTCCATGGTAGAATTAAAAATTCCAGGTGAGTACACAGAGACTCGCGTTCGATATATGGGTCAGCGGGTCGTCGACATTCCGGGACATTAATTTCAGAAGTGTTTCTATTCACACCCCTGCATGGGTTCATCGGCCCGCAAGGGCTCTTTTCAAAGGACGCTGCCAGTCGCGCTCGAGCAGGGAAATCTCTTTGAGAACGACACACTGGTCTCTCGTTTAATATTAATAGCAGCATTTGCGGCCCACTATGAACGACATTTAACTAACGAGTCGCCTAGATTCGAGCATCTTACCCCTTTGCGCTTTTCCATCCTTCTTTTGCCGTTACTCCTTCCGCCCGCCCTTTTTTCTTTCACCACACCACCGGTGTGATTTTGGTCGTTCATTTGATGCCCTTCAAATAGGGTTATAGTTAATCAAATATCGGAATAGAAAGTCAAAAAGGTAAAACCATTTCCATTGCTTGGTGCAAGAAGTGCCAATGGCATATGCTTGCAAAAAAACCCATACTGTATTTATGAATAATAATTATATATTCCGTATAAAAAACTATAATTTGAAATTCTATCTAGAAATGACTATAATTAAACAATAGAAACTTTTGTGTCAGAAATTATTCGAACATGAATTTTTTTAATATACCTTTAAGTGATAATATCTTAACTTCATAATTACTAACATTGGTACTTCTTACACCAAGCCATAGATTGATACTTCTCCATTTATCATTTCTTTGTACACGTTTAAGAAAAATATGTTTCATAGATACTTTCATTCACTATAAAAATGTAAAAAATATAAAAGAGTGCAAAATTGATGGTTTAGAAAAGCGCTCTTCTTATAATAACCAGCTTAAAATTAAGAGTAAACCTTACAATTATCAACAAAAAAATAAAAAATGAAAGATTATTTTGTTCTGTTTTTAAGATAATTTGAGCAAATACACGTAATTTCAGTAGTTCCATAATATTCATGGGTCCGTTTGGAGCACTTCATTGGTTAAATTGGTGGTCCGTGTCTTCGGATAAAAATTAAAAAACGAAGCCTTAACCAGCATTCTCGTACAGGAAAACGTTGTTCAGAATCACTTCAGCAATCACCCCTTAAAATATTGTGATATTTATTCGGATACAGCCGAACACCCTGTATATTATATGCAAGAGTTAAAGGTTTTCCCTGTATGAAACATAGAGGCTTCACAGCAAAAGCGAGATAAGCTAAAACGGTAAAGTATCTATAATAAAAAAAAGTAGCTTTCCTGACTTTTGTAGCACGATATTGCCTTTTCGTATATTCGTCGTGTCTAAAACGCGTTTGCACCATAGGACTGGATACATAAGCATGGCGTGAAACGGGGGTCAAATATACGTACTTACGTAAATATGTCGCAAAGTCTTGGGTGGCGACAATCTTGTGTTTACTATTTGCCAAGCTGTGAGAAGTGGGTTGAAGCAAATATTTGCGTGGAGCCGATTGCGCATTTCGCGTAGTATGCGTATCCCATTTTCACTAATAAATCGTTTGGGGAAAACCAGAAGCTTCAATATTTATTTTCAATTAAAGATATTATTTCAACTACGCATTACAACTGAAAGTCTTTAACAGTAAATTGCAAGCCAGGTAGTAGAATCATTATTTCAAATTTGTTTATAACCAAAGCGAAGTGCTTAGATTCATAATAGGGCAAAGAGCTGTGGTATGCAAAATATATTATTATTGATTATAAACGTTTACAATTTAAACAATATTTTTAGCTACTTGTCAAGTGCACAATACTAAATTTAAATAAAGAACTGATATCGCTGAGACTCTGTCTGTATGAAGCCAAAAATTTGATCTGTACTGCTGCCCAAACTTTTGTAACATCCACGGCTTTGAAAGAAATCACATGTTTTCCTAGGACAGTTGGGGAATTTGAAAATTCAGAGAATTGAGAAACTTCGTGTGCAAGTAGAATAGATCACCCGCAACACAAATCTATTTTTCAATCATTCAGCGATCGATTCGAAGCAACGCCGCTCGTTTCCATTCACGTCGGTAAGTATGAAATCAAATTGAGCATTGCGAACGGGTGTATCTCCACCCATCAATGATCTACATTTCTATTAAGCTTCATCTGCTTTATACGTTGAATCGGTTTCCTCAGTAAGCACGGGCAATGCTCATAAATTTTTTCCTGCCACAGTAGACATAACTTCCGTTTCATTTGCATTGTCTCCGAGCGTAGCGGAGGAGCACAACCAGAATGCAGTGGATCGATCGACCGGACTATTGTTTCGCCTTAGTGTCGGTATCAATCGCGAGAGACGTTCATTATAACGGCATTAAAAGGCTTTTCAAAGGAAGAAAACGATTTCCAGAAAGTAGGAAATTCCTGGGGGCAAAGTAAGGGGTGAAAAATACGACTAGCAAGAAAGAGGAATATACAAGGTCTGGCGATAAAGCGACTAGATTAGTGCTGAGATACTAGTTCCAATGTTTTCAAAGTCAACTTTTTTATACTGGCAATATGTTAGGACATACATATACACGCCAGCTAAAGTTTTTATAAAATGAAACGCTCTTGGAACTAATACACATTTATTTCCTTTTTCACAAATCTATCTATCTATTAACAACCGTCATATCCCCAATTAATAATTGTACAAATATTTGATTATAATTAATATAGTAATGAGCGGAGTGCAGGACCATTGGGTTATCAATTTAGCTGAAACTTTGCATACTGGTAGATTTGGTAATCCTGCTTATAAAAATGTAGCATCATACTGTAATTATAAATATCTAAAAGACTACTGAGTATCTGTTCCTATGATGCTGTATTCTCATGAACAGAATGATCAAATCTATCAATAGGTAAAGTTGCACTCATCTCATAAGAATGGCAGTTCCTGATATCACCAAGTTCATTCTCTTGTTCGTGCAGCTCTTATTCTTAGTTCTTATTCAAACTTTGTTCCTGTTTCAAACCAAGAAGGGGGTTGTAAAGAATTATCTACTAATCGCGTCCAACGTGAAGTTTCCTGGAAGGAATGTGGGTCTGATTACTCGGATTCCGTTAGAGACAACTGCGAACCAATTTGATATCTGTATCGCTCACGTATGTTGATAAAAAAAGTGTACGTAACCTATTAGCGCTGCGTACCCGTCTTACCCATGGACCTGAAGGACGATGCTTAAGCTTGAGTTGTGGACAAGGGAAATGAAACATCTGAAGGATGAGAGGAATGTTTGTCAGCCATCTTGTGCCGCCAATCCAGTGCTACTATCTGTCTATCTAGCAGCAATCATGCAGACAACAGATACATAAGTCTATGTAGCAACTGCGGTAGACTTTAAAAGTACACATTCGAATTCTTTCATCGTTATATGCGGAATGAATAAAAATGCATTATATTTAATTTCCAGAAAATAGTATAGTTTTATTTAAAAAATGTTTTTGCTTATTTCCCTGTAAGATAATTCTTTGCATACAGGGTGTCCCAGAACTATCGGAAGAGCCGAAGAGGGGCGATAGCTGAGGTGATTCTGAACACCTTTTTCCTTTGCGAAAATGTTGTTTGAGGCTTCGTTTTTAAATGGTTAACGAAAAACATTGACTAATCAGAGCGCACGTAGAGCCCGCGCTCAGTGACGGCGCACGACGCGTCGTGCTAGGTAGCGACGTACGACCGTCGCCCCGAACAGAACGCGCTGGTATAGCACGAAGCAAAAGTTAACGTCGAATTATTCATTATTTATTAATGGAAATTAACTAAAATACAATCGAAACCAATTTGTCGTTATCAGTTGAAGAAAAAAGAATTAGAATCGACTGATTAACGAGTCTATCAAGTACGACGTATGTTACATTTTAAACAATTCACCAACTATTGGAATTAGTCTTACCTGTTTCTCCAGAAATGAACCTGCTTCGACGAAAATGGGTCACTGTCATTCTACCGATCATTCGAAAACGTAACACGAACTACACAACAGCTGATTTTACGATCAGGTCAACGAACTCACTGCACTTGACACAGCTTACCACTTGAACGATAACCGTCACTGGATCATTCTACCGATCCGGATCATTCGAAAACGTAACACGCGGTTCACAACAGCTGATGATCCACGGCCAGGTCGGTCATCTCACTTCACTTCCCGAATTTTACTTCGCTGCACGACCGTTGTAATTTTTACGAGGACGTAACACAACCTTCTGCAAAAATTTTAGGGGGTGATTCTACGGGCCAAAATAAAGCGAAAATCAAGAACGACAATTTTGCATTTGAGGCTTTGTTAACAAGATACCGGTGTTTGAAAAAGCGGGCAGCTGCGTTCAGTGGCAGTCATTCGCTACATGGAAGAGAAACCATGACCTACCGCACCGTGTAATCTGATACCCAAAAGGCACACGTTTTACGTCGCACAGCATTCAACCTGCTTACTTGTAAAAATCCACATGGGCATATCGAAACCCGCCCAATGGGATTATCAAGTAAAAAGGGTGACGGCCTTCAATCCACAATTTTTCACGAGGGATCCAACTACTAACATCCAAAATACTATGCGTACACGCGACTGTCCTATCTGCGAGTGTCCACGATTTGCACTAAACTTATTATTCCACTAGAATGTTTAAATCGTTCCGCATCCGACGCCGTACAAGCAGCAACTGTCTCGATCGACTAGAAATAATGATCTACCGATGCATGCCGAATCGTCGGGAGCCGCGTCTAGGTAAATCGTTCGGCGGCATTTGTTATTCTTTCAGCCGTAGAAAGGGGCAACAGTGTTGCCCTTTTCTGCTGACGACGCAAATACGACTCCCGACGATTCGGCATGCATCGGTAGATCATTATTTCTAGTCGATCGAGACAGTTGCTGCTTGTACGGCGTCGGATGCGGAACGATTTAAACATTCTAGTGGAATAATAAGTTTAGTGCAAATCGTGGACACTCGCAGATAGGACAGTCGCGTGTACGCATAGTATTTTGGATGTTAGTAGTTGGATCCCTCGTGAAAAATTGTGGATTGAAGGCCGTCACCCTTTTTACTTGATAATCCCATTGGGCGGGTTTCGATATGCCCATGTGGATTTTTACAAGTAAGCAGGTTGAATGCTGTGCGACGTAAAACGTGTGCCTTTTGGGTATCAGATTACACGGTGCGGTAGGTCATGGTTTCTCTTCCATGTAGCGAATGACTGCCACTGAACGCAGCTGCCCGCTTTTTCAAACACCGGTATCTTGTTAACAAAGCCTCAAATGCAAAATTGTCGTTCTTGATTTTCGCTTTATTTTGGCCCGTAGAATCACCCCCTAAAATTTTTGCAGAAGGTTGTGTTACGTCCTCGTAAAAATTACAACGGTCGTGCAGCGAAGTAAAATTCGGGAAGTGAAGTGAGATGACCGACCTGGCCGTGGATCATCAGCTGTTGTGAACCGCGTGTTACGTTTTCGAATGATCCGGATCGGTAGAATGATCCAGTGACGGTTATCGTTCAAGTGGTAAGCTGTGTCAAGTGCAGTGAGTTCGTTGACCTGATCGTAAAATCAGCTGTTGTGTAGTTCGTGTTACGTTTTCGAATGATCGGTAGAATGACAGTGACCCATTTTCGTCGAAGCAGGTTCATTTCTGGAGAAACAGGTAAGACTAATTCCAATAGTTGGTGAATTGTTTAAAATGTAACATACGTCGTACTTGATAGACTCGTTAATCAGTCGATTCTAATTCTTTTTTCTTCAACTGATAACGACAAATTGGTTTCGATTGTATTTTAGTTAATTTCCATTAATAAATAATGAATAATTCGACGTTAACTTTTGCTTCGTGCTATACCAGCGCGTTCTGTTCGGGGCGACGGTCGTACGTCGCTACCTAGCACGACGCGTCGTGCGCCGTCACTGAGCGCGGGCTCTACGTGCGCTCTGATTAGTCAATGTTTTTCGTTAACCATTTAAAAACGAAGCCTCAAACAACATTTTCGCAAAGGAAAAAGGTGTTCAGAATCACCTCAGCTATCGCCCCTCTTCGGCTCTTCCGATAGTTCTGGGACACCCTGTATATAATGTAATCCACAGTGCATATATGATTGTATAGTCGGTTTAATTAAGTATATTCTGTAGCTTTCCAATAAACCGTGATAATACTTAAACTCGACTACAGACTGCACTATTAAATTGGCGACTCAAGATGGCTGACAAGGTTTTCTCTTCTGCCACCAATTTCAAGTTGGAGGAACTACGCACCGTCTTTCAGGTCCATGCTGTCTCAGGAAACCTTACTCTAGACGCGAATAATACCTGCTCTTTATTCACTAGATCTGTTTAAGGCGAAAAAAACATCATGGAAAGATGACACGTTGAAGATACCCAGAACATCTAGAAGAATGTGACGAATGCTCTGAAAAGTATTTCCACTAGTCTGGGAACTTTATTGTCAAACCTAGCACCAGATAGCACACAACATCTCAAAGACGTCCATTTTACGTTCATTTCAGGCTCGAATATCTTACGGCCTAATCTGATCATCTTAAGGACGTTCGAGGATAGATCATCTGCAATTCATATCTTTAAGACGCTCCAAAGGCACACGGAATGAACGTCGTAACGACGTCTAAAATTTACGTCCCAAAGGCGTACATTGTATGTACATTCATTATACTGTGTTGGTCAGATGTCAGGGGCTAGAAAAGAAATTCGGGACTTCTGCGCGCCAGATGGATGACCCATCATAAATTCACAAGTACACATGCCGGGGGTACGGATGCGTTCCGTCAATGGTTTCGATAATGCTCCTGACGCAACTGTGGCGCTTTTGTTTTCATCGAGTATTCGTCGTTATCGCAGTTTTACAGCGCCCTCATGTGTTGTAAATATGTCCATGTGAATCAGATACATGGAATATATTTTCAAGAAGGGAAGGTGGGTACGGCGGTAGAGAAACGGCTTGATAAAACTAATATCGCAAGTCTAGGTTCAAATCTAACATAATTCCAAAAAACATTTCCTTGCCTTTTCCTTTTTTATTTAATTTTTTCTAGAAATATATCTATTGTATATCGTACAATATTTTATAGAAGTAACATTATTTTAAGTAAGACATATTTAAGACATCATTTGCCTAAGGTTTCGTAAGTCTATAAGACGTCTTACAGACAAGCAAAAAGTCACACACAGTGCGTCTATAAGATGCACTATTGGTTAACAAAAGACGAGGGGAAGGCTTGTTTCGGCCATTCGTAGGACGTAGCAGTCGTCTTTACGGCGTATCAGACGTCTGAGGACGGGCGTCTTTAGAACGTCAATAAAACGTTTTTGTGCTTTGAGACGCTAAAAGATAAAAACATTTATACTTCTGCATATATTATTTATGTATATATACTTCAGAAGATAGATACTTTTATTCATCATGAAAATATACATAGAAAACATAAAAGAATATAAAATTAGTGGTTTAAAAAGCGTACCTATTGAAACCCTGCTTAAAATTAAGATTCAAAATTGAATTATCATAATATTCTCATAATATTTATATAATATTTAATAGTCTCATAATATTTATGGGTCCATCTGCAGCACTTTGTGCATTGAATTCATTATTCACCAATGTGGTCCTTAGAGCAGAACTACAAATAAAATGGCACTCTCAATTCCGATTCGAAAGGGTCTTCCTTGTCAATTTGATCCAACAGATGTGTCTCATGTAATTAACAAGGTCTCATATTGGAGACATCCTGGGTTCGAGAAGAGAAGTACAATTGATCCAACAATAACAACAGGTTATTAATGTGCCACTTAGATGACAATATAACTAGTTAATAATGCTAAGAATCGAAACTAATAAAGAAACCGACCAAATAACTTACCTTTAGTATTAGGTCCAATTCAGACGGACCACTTTTGAACCACGTGACAATCGCAAAACAGTGGTTCGTTTGCAGACAAAAGAATATAGAAACAAGAAATCATTTGTATTTCTTAGTTCCCATCTTCTTTCGATTGCAAGCTAACCACCGTTTTGTGTTTGTCGTGTGGTTCAAAAGTGACTTGTTTGTGAGTTAGGTCTTATGCAAGCCTTCTCCTTAAATCAATATGAAAATTCGCGACGATGAAAAACACATTTCTCCGTGTATTACTGAAACAATTCTAGGTATTCATGTATAAACGGCAATCTTATGCAGACGACTATCGTTATTTGCTTTGGCAGCTTTAATCTTTATGAAAGTATTGCAATTCTTCCTTGTAAAGATTTTATGAGATCTCGTATTGGGCACATATTCGGCACAATTACCCTACATGTGTCAACAACGTAGAAATGCTTTTGGTTTGTAAAAGCGGTAAACCAAGATAGCTTTAGCTTTATGTAGTGGAAGGAAAAAGCATAGAGAAAGAAGAACAGGGAGAGATGGAGAGTGGGTAGACACGGATCTGGACCTTGTCCAAACCTACAGGAACTGCCGCTTGTGTTCCTCGTTGTTTTAAAGCTGCTCGTACAAAACCAAGATTTCACAGTCGGCAACAAACTACAAGCAAACTGGAGCGCAACAATTCCGTTGGTTTTCGTGTTCAGTCGTTCGTTATTAACGTTTTAAGACTTTCCAGGGCAGTCCTCCCTGTGTTCAGTCGGCTACGTTCTTTTCCAACCCCCTGTATTTTATCATTTTCTTTATTACTGCTCCTTTGTATCCAGCGTTGCATATGTATTTTATTGCACGTAAAATTAAAACCTGTAACGCGCTCAGCATTGCCGTTACATGCAACTGGATGACGTCTTTTCTTATATCCCTTTTGTCTTTCTTTGTTCGGAGACCCTCGTTAGTTTCGTTTCAACCCGGCAAAGTTCTCTGTTCACATTCGTTTTGCACGAAATACCAACGCTGTTATGTTCGTTAATTAGTAATTTTATATGAATACCTTGTGTAACGTTCCAATGCTTCCCAGAGATGTGTATACATATGTATATACATGTCTACTGTAATGCACAGGGTGTTACCTACCACGTGCAAATATTTGAAGAGATTGATGCTAAGGCGATTCTGAACAACTTTTCCCTTTGCCAAAATGTTGGTTAAGGCTCCGTTTTTGAATTATTAACGAAAAACACTGACCAAACAGAGCGCGCGTAAAGCGCGCCCTCGACGGCGGTCTTGAATTTGTTTTACTGGAAAATATAATTCAAGAGCCTTGACCCGACATGTCCGACGAAATTGCTTTAGAGGCGAGAAAGATTTTAAGCTCTCCCAATTGATTTTAGATTATGGTGTAGCAAGTGTAGGATTAAAATCCGCGTTAATTTAACGTTAATTAAATATATTAAAGCATAGGGGTCTAAATGCTAATTAGGTCGTTTTATGCATTTACAAATTCTGAAATTATTACAAAAAGTAATTTAATATGTAATATTAACTTTATGGCGAGAAACAATTTGCTTCAAGTAATAAAAACAATGCATTTTTTTAGTAACTAACGTTTTACTGAAGACGTACTGTAACTTCAGTAAAATTTGTTCTCATAGCTTTCTAAAGTAAAATCCCAACTAAAGCCGTAAAAGCCGTAAAAGTTTTAATCCATCCCGTGTGATAGTAAAGAACAATGACGCGAAATATAAAAACGAATTTTTCTAACTTGCTGAAACCGCGTATTAAAGTGCCTTCCGCTATCTTGTTTACGGAGCATCACGGGTGCGATTCACATTCAAATTACGCTCTGTAATCGCTTCTAGGCAAAACAAGTGCGGAACTAATCCTGAAACTTGTTTCAAGCTAGATTAGTTGTGTTTGCCCAGGCTAAAGAAAAGATCGGATACATTTATCGGCGCCCTCAAAGGTTATAGCAATGCAACAGATATTGTACAAAGTGTGATACAATCATTAAATATTACTGGTTTAGGGGGTACGGTGTTATTTTAATAATTGCTCACATCTGTTACATTTATTAGGTCAAAATTATGAAGACACGAAACAATTTTACAAAAACCCTTATAATCGTAATATTTATAATATAATTTTATTATTTATTTTTACCCCGATGTTCATAATCAGAATGTTTTGACAGTGTATTTGAAATTTTACATTTGTGGAAAGTGATATTAATAAAAAATTGAATTTAATATGGATTTTCTGACATTATTTGAATCCATATTCTTTTTCAGTGCTTAGCTGGGCTGACTTAAGGAACTGGTAATATTCGATACGTATTTTTATCTAGCAAACTTGAATTATGATAAAGTTTATTTAACTTGTTTTAGTGTTAGAAAATTGAAGCAATTAGATGCTCTCCAACAAAAAGATATACAGAGCGGGTCAAAAAGGACTGCTATCTAAAGTCACTCATTACCTATTATTAATTGTATCAAAAATGTGTTTAATGGATTATTATGTATTACATATTATATATTATATATTATTTTGAAGGACTAATCGGAAGTTCTTGGGACATAATTAGATTTTTCATATTTTATTTTTGTTTTCTAGATGTTAAGGTCATTTTGAATTTCTTCAAGGTCAATGCATATTTTTTTAATACCACCTTGTTGCCGATAAAAAGAAAAGTTGAATTCAACGACCTGCAACATAATGACCTTGACCCTAAAACGCCAGTAAATTTCTTTTTCCACGAAACACTAAAATCTGCGGTATACCAAAACGCACCAACGACTGCAGAACATATGCGACAGCATATTGAAAGACCGTGGAAGGAAATTACACTGACACACTTGGTGCAGTTCGCCGATCTTTGCGATACTGTCTTGAAAGAGGCAAAGAAGTCCAAGGACAACACTTTGAACACATATTCTGAATAAAAATAAGTAAAACACTTACACTCAACATTTTGTTTGGATTTTAGGGTCTGGGTCGACTCAAGGTCATTATGATGTAGGTCGTTGAATTCGTATTTTCATCAGCAACAGGGTGGGATTAAAAAAAGTATACATGACACTGAAAAAACTCAAGGTGACCTTGATATCTAGAAGAAACTAAGGTAAAGAAAGGCCTAGTTATATCCATCCAATGCGTCCCTCAAGATGTCCCTAAAAATTCAATTTTTCTAGTCAAGTTCTACACATATTTATATTTATGAATTATGTAATTAAACTGAACACAACATAGTAAAGTACATTTCATAAGAGCACATGACTGCATTATGGAAAAAGTGGAATACTTTTCATATCAATATCTCCTTCATGGAAAGTAGACGTTCTTCCGAATCTTTAGAAAATTATTCATCCATAAATATATTTGGTCTGACTTATTCACATTACACATATTTCATTGGAAGCAGAGAGCCTATGTGTTCAGAATAAGGTGACCCGTATGGTCCATTTGTGTGATAACCCAGATCCGAAAACAAAACCTTTTTGTTTGGCTGTTGAATATCACGATGACGTACTTTGATAATCAGAAAGACCTTCGAGAACTCGCATTTCGATAAGGGCTTTCGATCGGGCCACTCTTTTTCCCTCTTTTTATATTTAAATATACATACGTAGATATGTATTTATGTACGTACACAGTGTTCATATATTAATTAGCAGTTTTAACTGCTTCAAATAAGGTTTTACTTTTTTATTAGAAATTCTTTGATTAGGAAGAAAATGTCGTATTATACAGACAGTCCCGTAACTCATAGAAGAGCCATGAATATGGGAAATTCCTGAGGCGATACTGAACAACTTTTTCTTTTGGCAAAATGTCGTTTGAGGCTTTGCTTTTGAAATATTAACGAAAAACACTGACCACTCGGAGCGCTCGTAGAGCCCGTGCTCAAGGGCGGAACGTCGCATCGCGCTAAATTGAGACGTTCAGCCAGTGCCCCGATCTAAACCCGTCGATATAGCGTTTTTGTTCGTTATTCACGAATAACGAATAATTCGACATTATTCTTCATCGCATTGATTCAGTATTCGATACAACTTTTATTGCCTGCTACTCCGACGCGTTTGGATCGGGGCACCGACCGAACATCACCATCTAACGCGACGCGACATTCCGTCCCTGAGCGCCGGCTCTACGCACGCTCTAAGTGGACAGAGTTTTTCGTTAATAATTCAAAAACAAAGCCTCAAGCTACATTGTGCCAAAGGAACAAGTTGTTAAGTATGGCCTCAAGAATCGCCCATATCCGGCTTTTCTATGAGTTCCCGGACACCCCGTACACAATGTAAGAAGAAATGCCTTTGGTTTAAGTATAAAACATTATTTTCACAGCTAACTTAATGGAAAATACACAATTGTTTCATTTGTACAGGTTTCCTCTCTTGAATACATACTTTTACAGATTCTGGCTCAAAGTATTTTTATCGCCTTTTACTTTCAGTGGAAATTTCATCTTTAATATAATAGCTCGTCGAGTGTGGATGTAAAAAAATCTTTTGAGAATTTACATTGTACAAAAAATTTGATATAAATCAGCATTAAAAAAGATCCAGTTGAATAAAAATATATTTTGTAGCGACCGGCTACATGTGGTCAGCCGGGTTGCAGCTGAATTAGCACGTTTTACGACGCACGTGATCGCGGATTGCTCCATGTGCACCCTTATCTGTGGAAATTCGCGCAGGCTACTAAAAGCACAAACCGGTGTCCACCTTTGTTTTTGTGTACCTCCACCGGATACCGGTAAAAATTGGAAGCTGACTATACGATTGGCTAGATCTGAAATAGAAGTAGACAATTGGTAGATTGTAGTTGGTGACCGCGCGGCGACACCTTTTTTAAAAAGCTGAAGCTTCAGCGGCCGAGAGTCAGTTAGGAAGATCCAAGATCTGTGCACGTCACACGCGTTAATCGCCTCGTTTTGTTAAGTACACTAGATCACAATAAATTGTGTTAAATGTGGAAACCTTGTGTAATAACTTGACACACATATACACGTCCTGGAGGAATAGATACGCATCCCTATCTATTCCTTCAATTTGAAATTTCTATACGTATTGTTCCTGTTTTTACCTCAATTCTTCAAAATCGTAAATGTTTATTCAAAGCGATAAAATTGGAGTACCCTTTGCAAAACGTGGCACGTTCGCGTATTTACGTCGATTCTTGTTAAATATTGTACGCGACAATCGGGGCTGCGTCGTTTCGCGTTATCGCCAGAAGTAAAGGGTGCACAGAAAGTAGAAAGATCAGAGAAGGGTCGGGCACACCTGCTGCGTCTGGTGTACGTATAAACTTTTACAGTTTCATTATTCAACAAAAGGAACGTCGAGCCATTAAGTTGAAATTACGAAAGAGATACGTAAATAGACGCAACATGTAGCGAAAAGTTTTCATCGCAAAAACGGAGAAGCGTGACGGGTGAAATGACGTAGAAGATGAAACAGCGAATGCCGAGGAAATCGAAGGGGAAGAGCTCGACTATAAATCCGACGGTAAAGGCAAATGACTTGCGACGTAGTAAAACATGAATTTCACATGTGTTGCGCTCCCCGTTTTTGTCCGTGTTGGAGCAACGGTGAAAGCGAAGCGTGGGAATACGATTGTGTTAGTTAGTTATTTTGTTTATATGTACACATATGTATTTCTATGAGATCAGAACGATCATCGCTTTTTTAACATAGAATATGTTGTACGGTTCGTTTGGCTGTGAAAAATGGTCCGCGAAAAATATGACAGAAACTTGTAACGTTGGAAAGTGAATAAATAAAAATACCGCTAGGTGGCGTTCGGGGATCACGGCGCTCAGACTAGTGGGGATGTGTCTGGAACTTCCTTGTGATTACTGTCGTAACCAGTAGCGATACCCTCAAAATAGTGCCTGAAAAATGCCACAGCGCATGCCCCATAGCATCTATGTTTTCCTCGTGCGCAGCCACGCCACGCTGCGTCATTTTGTAGCGTAGCAACAATCAATCAGAACATCGCGCGGTACTACACCAACAACATGGCCGCCTGTCTCATGACCTCGAATACTAACATCAAAGGGACCGACACGGAGCGCCGCTACTGATTATTCCTATACTGTGCTTACGCTGGAACCGTTTTGTGATTACTTTCGTTCAAAACGTCGAAATCGCAATTATTCGCTTTTACATCTGTGCGAAGCGTAGACGATTTTCTCCATACTGGCGACAGCTGTTAACATATTCTATGCTGTCAAAGGTTTAACTGCGTTAAGCCTGTCCATTTCTTTTGTTATTGTGAATTATTTCAGTTCACACCAATTTTGAGCATTGCACAATAATTATTCGTACAATATTAATAATCGAACATATGTATCTTGCAATGTATTTAAAAATTATAAAATAAATGACTGAAATACTAAGTTCTGTAAACTGTTTATTTTTGGACAAGAGAAAATCATATACAGTTGTTAACATATTCTATGCTGTCGAAGGGTTAACTGTGTTAAACTTGACCACTTTTTTAGTTCGCTTTTGTCGTTGCTCCAACATAAACGCGGCCCTACATTTGCATTGATTCGACGACGAGGTGAACAAGTGGAATAGTTCACACGCTTTTCGTTATTAATGATTATAAGATAATTAAATATTATAGTTATTAATTATTATCAAATAATTAAATATTATAATTATTAATTGTTATAAAATAAGTAATTTGCTGTAATAAGGTAATAATCGAGCTACCTACTTGTTACTTATTTTTCAGACATTCAAAGTCACTCATGCGAGTAGGCACTCACATATAAACACTCACTTCCAAATCTTTGTCGAACTTCAGCATTATTTGTTTTAAATAAAGTCTCAAATAAAGTTTTTCCTGTCCCATCAACTGAACCGCAACAAGGAAACTTTGACCAGAAATTGAAGAAACTTGTTTCGATTAAGCTTCTCAATGCGTACGAGGTACGGAAAGTTCACGTACAAATCAATCTCTTACGTAACAAATAAAAGTTTCTTGCTTGCGAGTAACGTTCCATTACACTTTGGAGTCGCTCAGTGTATTTGCATCCTTTGCGAATTTGTGGCAACGAATACCGTCCATTTCCTCCATGAATGTGTTTCAAGACAATCGGGAAACTTACGTTATTCGACAATCACTTCGGAGCTTTTACCACGATGAGATAAACTGAAGAACTTTACCAGCTATTCGTCTTACTACGAATATGCTTTGAACACTTACCTTATCGAAACGAGTATCATGGCGAATATCAGGTACTTTCCGAGCAGCGGCACGACCAGCGACGTAGGCGGAATGATCTCGACGACCAGCAGGAAGAACACGTGAAGACTGATGAGAATGGAGATGGAGAGCGTGACCTGTAAAAATACATTTTTCGATTAGAACTTCCGACTACATCGGTGAGTTATTCAAAGGGAGATGTGGAGGCCAGGTACTCTTGGTTACAAAAGTATCCGACCGTTTAATCACAAACTCAGGAACTTTTTCATTTATCGTTCATTCATGTTGCACATGTCGCTTGAAAGTAACATTTCATAGACAGAGTAAGGACCTTTTTAATCGATGTTGTAGATATTACGATTTATTTTCATTTTTATTGATACATCATTTTGTATAAAATTCACAAAACACTTAATGTGGCCGAATACATTTGTCACTGATTGTGTTTTCCAAATAACCAATGTCAGTGTATGAATACACTATGTATCAGTCGAAAAATAGGTTTATTAGGTATTTCGAGCAATACAAGAATTTTCGGAGCAATTACGAAGTTATACGCTTTTAAGTTTCTTGAAGTGAAATATTAATAGGTCAATCAATTGTGGCCACGATATGAGACACGATTTATCACAATGTGATTTATTTCATAAGCGATGTATGTTATCTGATAATGAATTAACAGTGATTTAGAGACTAATAAGGGAACATGCCGGAGTGACAGTCACCGATCTTGATGGAATTGAAGTATAATGTAGTTCTCATAAAAATATTTGACACATATGTTATTTTATAGGCAATTTTACCCCATTAATCATCTAATCACGGTTACTTCACCATTTACATCAATAATCCAAGTTTTATGAATTTTTTCGTACTCAAGGTCACGCGAAAGTCATACTGTCATAAGTCGTTGGAATCGCCATGACCGTAGCTATCATATCGCCATATCAAAAGTATGTAGTCCCATATAAAAAAACTTCTATGGTTTTGAAATCTCGGAAAAATGATCGTGAGAAAATTTGTTTGCCCACCATTGCGTTCGTCTCTTCGAACAAAATATTTGTTTCCTTTGACATTTTTACCTATTATAAAAAATAAGCGAAGTATTTGGTTTTCTTTCAAGTTAGGTGGGACACGCTGTATACTATAGATGAATATGGACTTCAGCAAAACTCTTTTACAATAGTATAAGGCACGATTCGTTACGAAGCATTCAGCAGAGCCGGCTTAAATCTGTCAAAGAGACTTTGCCACAGAGGTACAGCGTTGCATCTGTGCATTCCGTTTTAACCCTACACGAAGTATTACGCATACGTGTGATTTTGAAACTGCTTCAAGATTCTTCGGTTTATCCGTCGCTAGAAGCTCGAATAATTTAGGCTGTGCTCCGGGTTACGTTGGAACTTTAAAGATGTCATAGGGCGCGCGTTGCAAGATTTACCAAAAAATTTAAATTTATTACCATTCCTTCCGCTAATTGTTTCGTGATGTTACAGAGGTTGAGTCAATAAAGGCTACAATTAAAAATAACTCGTTACCCATTAGTTGTATTAAAAATATGTTTAATGAATAACGCAGCATTTCAAGGGAGGCATCGGATGGATGCAATTAGATTTGTTTAATACCACTTGTTGCCAATGAAATGACGAATTGAACGACTTACAACTAGATGACCTTCAGTTGACCTTGTTCCTAAAATTCAAACAAAATCTCCAAAGGGTATCATTGTGCTTGGTGAATTGCCCTGAATGTGCCCAGCGCGAACTCGCGGCATTACTTTCAAAATTGTGTACGATAAACGAGCAATTCGTAGAGTAAACATTCGCAGTGACTAGCTTTCTACGTTTATAAATATCCATACTTACGGCGTGAATGTTACATTGATTCGAAATCGTGCCGTATTGAAAGAGCATGCAAGCAAATTATACCAGACACACTCAAAGCAATTCACCAATCTTTGCGATACCGTCTTGAATAATGCAGAGAGGTCTAAGGACAACATAAAATATATTTATGCGCCCTATGCAATACATTTTTGGTGGTTTCTGCTATTCGAGTGTACGGGAGATCGATGCGCAGGCGCCTATTGTTTTTGTATATTAAGTAATTTAAATTTGACGGCGATGTATCGCAAACAATATCTTTAACAGTGCCCCATGAACAGGAATCCAAAGGGGTTAACAGTTTAGTACTAATGAGCTTTTGAAGAGAATGTCATTTTTTTATGCTGCCAAAGTAGCGTAACCCCTTAATGTTTTGTATACGTATCAATTTATGTTTCCTTATATTGAGAAATTCGAAAATCAGAATGTGGAGATGGTTCGACTGATACTTCATCATTTTATTAAATCAAAACAAATTTTGCCTGACATCACATCCCAGAAGCTAGGCGTGGATGCTTGTCATGCTATCTGTCGATCGTCATGAGTTCTGATTAGCCGTAGATAACGCAAAACAGACAGCGGCGATGTCACGAGAAGTGCCACCAGCCGCGCAGCAATATCGTGCCACACCCACGAGCAAAATGCGCTGTCAGTTAGCGATCATTGCTGTTGATGATCACGTAGCATTTAATGGCAGTTGTGATCATTACAGGCTGCGACGTTAGAATCTTTCCATGCGGGAATATTGACAATTTTGATGTCAATGTAGTTAAAGTAACAGCTCATCGCTTCAAAACTTTACTTGCACGACACCTCAATTTCTGAGACAGCAACAAGAGATGTGCAGTTTTTCAAACTACACTGAACGCACTGCCTAACAGAAATAAAAAGATCATTGTAATCGGGTTAATAGTTTCGAAGTAATAAACTTTTAAGGTGAACGTCATTCTTGGCGCTACCAAGGTAGCGTAAACCCCGTAAACACGCGAATCGATCGTTTCACTGACCCTCGATAACTGATCAATCGATGAGACGACTATTCACCTAACTCGTCTGTATGCGCTGACTAGAACGAGATACGCATTAATAACTGTTGTATGAATATGAAACACAATTAAACCGAACGATAACCTCAGTCGCAATGTTATCCCTGATATAACTGATATCATAGGTTATATAGTAACGCAATGGCAGAATAGAATGGGGTTTGCTTGTGTTTAAATTGAAGCATTAATAGGTTAGAATTACAGTCGTACTTGCCATGGCGATAGAACCAGGATGATTCAAATCTTTGTAGAGGGAGCGGTTGTTAAAGACAATTATCGATGGAACATTCAGTCTCCGCTTTCCGTGTTGCATTCCTTGGCCCGGTTAATCACGGTGATTAGTCCCAGCTATCACTGATCGGACAGTAATTAGTGAGTTGAAGCTCTCCCGAGAATTCAGAAGCAGATTGCAGACACTTCGGAGGTGTCAGCCCCAGCCATGAAATGTCACGATATTTAACTCATCGGTTTGGAAATGTCAAACAATTTCACGCTTCGATTCGCCTCGAATCTTATTAGAGTCGGAGCGTGGTCTTCGATCCAGATCCACTGTCTATGATATAGAATATAACCAGGACACCAGTTCCACGAATTTAAGAATTATAAGACTGCCAGGTTTACGAAAAAAGCTATACGTTGGTTGAAACGATAGTCGAAAACATATAGCAGGGATAGTATAAAAACGACATTCGTAAAAAGCCAATGTAGATTTTTCCAAAAACCGGACCACCAGTTAGCGGAGAATGGGGTAATGGCGGCCACTTAAGCTATAATATAAAACCAAAATTTGAGGTGACATTTTCATCTCAAATGAATTTTTACAAAGACAAATTATCAAAAGTTAGGCAGGTTAACAGGGCCAAAATCAAGAGAGTTACTTATCGAGACTGCCATCAGTTTAAGAATAAACTTTGTTATGTTTGTTTCTAAGGTAGTGCGTGGTGTGTTGTATTTTAACAGAACGTTACTATGAGGCTGCCCTTTTTGCATATTGTACAAAGCAATTACATAAAGCATCCTCTGTCCAAACCAATTTACTCGATTCTTTAATGTAGTTTTGCGACATTGTGAAACTACATTACAATGTAACTGTAAAATACATCAATTATAAAGCGAATCAATCCTTAGATGGTAAGATGCGTAGTGGACCACCCTACCCCATGTAGGTCCTGAGGATAAATAATATTAAAATCAAATCGAGATAAAACTTTTTTGCACAGCTACATGGTATTATTCCTGCACCTGCTACAGATGCCAAAATTATTTGCCCATACAGAACTTCTCTTTATTTAAACTTGCGGGTAACGTAAAATTAAGCCATTAGGTTGCTATTAATGAAGTGGGTATGAAAGGAGACGTTCTCCTACGGCTTTAAGAAAAAGCCGCCAATTCGATAGCCCTAATTCGCTGCGAGAAGTTGATCAGCATTAGGCTTTTAATGTGGCGCTGCATGTCAACAGCGAAACTCGGCTCGATGTTGACCGGTGTTGCTGCCATGAGTTTCGCTAATGGTAACCTAATGGATATTGGGGAACGAATGAAAACGCTACATGTACTTTATTAATGTCATGAACGTACTAAAATTTACATGACATCATTAACGAATAACGATTTTATTCGGCGAGAACTTATTCGTTAGTCACGAGTAAATATTGACTGTTATTCGAACCTAATTTATTCGAATAATACAAGAAGAATGCAAGGGAGGATTATATTCTTTTTCTTTACCACATACCCCCACATACATTGTAGAAGTCGCGTGATACTTTCATTCATCTGTTCAGTCGACTACTTCTTTATTTGAATGCACAATTCTTCGTTACTGCCGACTCATTTCCTTTCATCCGAACTTTTTATTCGCAGATTATTCGACTAAGAATTTACTCGTCGAAATTGATTCGGTAACTTACTCGATTGAAAATTGATTCGAATAATGCTGGACTCTGAGGCAGAGGTTATTAACAGTGTTGAACGAACTCGCCGTATCACATGCTTCTTCGAAATAGTAGTAACGCCGCGAAAAAGCAGGTGAGCGCCGCACACGCAATTTCGACGACCGCGGTGACTGCGGGTCAATTACCGGACCGCGATATTGCTTATCGATTCCCTCGGATTGATTGCCATGCCTCTGAGCTACAGACCTCTGAATAGCCACGCGTTCAGGCTTTCATCTTTCTCCGAAAAAATTCAACGACTACGCCGTCCTTTACTCCATTCTTTACATCCTTAATTCCTCGGGTACATGTTTCACTTCATTTATTTGAACGTGACGTATTTGGTAGTTTCGATACATTCATCTATACTTCACTTCAGGCTTGGATGTACATTGATGCACAGAATTATGATATCCTAAAAATTGCTGGGTTGCGGAATTAACACTATTTATTTTAAATTGCATTATATATAAATCAAATTCATTTATTTTTAAGCAGATTTCTGGTTTGAATAAAAATAACACAATTTGACGTGAGCAAAATTATAAAACATTAACATTGAAAATAATTGGCCACACAAAATTAACCCACCCTTATCTACTGAATAAAGCAGCTGCCCCAATTTGCAGCGACTGCAATACTAAACTAACCACAACATCCTCTATTGCGCTTTACACGCAGTCGAAAGGGAGACTCGCCAAATCGACTATTGCACACGTAAAAACATCACCGATAAAAAGAAGATACAGTAATGTTCTAATTTAAGCAACTGTCTTCTGGCTCAATGTAAGCGGATCGCTATACCCACTTTTTTCTTCGAAGTCGCTACGCTGAGCCAGAGATTCAGGAAGGAGAGAGAGAGAGAGACGTGAAGTCCTAAATCTTTACGGTCGAGTGAACAGTAACGTTTCTTAGTAGAAGGATAGAAAATGTAATGCTTCCTCACTTAATGTTTATGTTAATGTCTCTGTCTGCCTCTCTCTCTCACACTCTCTCTCTTTCTCGCTCGCTCGCTCGTTGGCTGCGTTCACTCTCGTCCCCTTCGGTAACAAAGTCGAGCTGAATAGTCGACCTGTTTCATTCTAAGCAACTGACCGGTCCCGAGCGAGTTGCGTAGTTGGGAACATTACTGTACTGCTGCTTGTGAGATTTCTAATACGCATCAATTTTCTACAAAAATTATAAAACTGTTCCTCTAGTTGTCGCTAAAATCCAATTTAGTGATGCGACATAAAATAACTAATTTAAAAAAACCTATACAGGATGTCTGAGATTTTTCCAAATAAACGTTGTGAGCGTATTCCACGCACGAAAGTGACAAAAACAAATTGTTATATGAAAATCGACCAATAAGGTATTATTACAAAGTTATTATTATAACATAAATTATAAAACCACCTAGTTTTCTTGCTCAAAGTGACGTCTGCGTATAACAGAAAATCTATACTTTTACCGTTAATTAGCCCTGTTAACTGAAAAACTATCCAAAAAAGAGTTAGCTTCATGAAGTTTTGGGGAAAACGCCGTCCATTAAATCTCTTTTCACATTGGCACACTTCAACACTGAATTCTGCATTGATCATTATAAAAAACTAAATGGTAGCTTTAGTGAAGTCATAGGACAGACCCTACCCATAACGCACGGGCACTTGGTTCGTTAAATTAGAATTTGCGCGATTATATACTATGAAATGAAGGTAATACTATTAGTTATTTATAATATTTATAAAAATATATGTAAATACATATAATTCAAAGAAGAAAATCCGCCGTGACTTATGCAGGACAGTGTACATATCAACTTATGTGTGTACATATTAAAATATATGTCAATACAACATTACAAGAATATCCAGTAGCGGCACTCCGCGTCGGTCCCTTTGATGTTGCAGACACCTAGTTAAGTTAAAGAAAGTTCAAAAAATATTTTTATTCAATTCTACTATTCTTAAAGTATAATGCTAACATAAAGTATAATAATTTAACAAATACAATTTTATTAAACAATACAGGCAGGATATATAAATGACTTGATGTATTTAGATATTTCCTTTTGTGAATAATTTTAGTTATAAAACGATACAAAAACGTTTGTAACTGGCTTACGTAAAAATATTAGTCAATGAATTAGACTTTCATAATGACGGAATATTCACAGATCACTCATCGATCTCTGTGTCAAGCATAAATTAACTATTTGGACCTGGTCGCATTAACCCAAATGTGTGTAACTCAAACTTAACGCGTTACGCGCAAAAAGTCAGACTTTCATTTTTTTTCTGCTCTATCCTACACTAGTCAGCATGGAAGTAATTTATAGAAGCCTGGGTTTGGTATCCTTATCCCACATTCTTCGTGATCAACTTTTGCTCTGAAACTTCATCACTCTAATGTATTCTCATCGAGCACCATTTTGATGTTTACATTGAACATTACTTCACTACTACGTGGTTTTTGCTTTTCGGCTGTTGACTATATCGAAGTGACCCACAAATGGCCACAGCCTAAAACGGATTGGCGATGCTGATAAAATGGTCCTTGGGTACAGCACACCTTGGCCATAGTAAGGACTGTTATTCCATGGAAGTCTATAAGTCCTATTTGGTTGGACGAGTAACAGCAAAAAGGCTGTGCAATGACAAACCCCTGTTTTATTATTTTTCCCGTATTAATGCAAAAAAGCGCTCTTATTGTTTGTATGAATGTTGCAATGATAGTAACCCTATACATAACCCTACACAAAAGTGTTTTTGCTAATTTGTATACGATACGTCGGGATAAGGATGTCAGTGGTGTTTTTTGTTCTTGCTATTAACACCGGTTGATAATTCCTTTATTGGTACTTCATCTATGCGGAAAGTGGACAATCGCCGTTTATACAGGGTGTAACGTAAAAGGTGTAGGAACCGGAAATGGGAGATTCCTGAGGCGAAACTGAACAACTTTTTCCTTTGCCAACATGTCGTCTGAGGCTTTGTTTTTGAATTGTTAACGAGAAACACTGAGCAATCAGAGCGCGCGTAGAGCCCGCGCTCAGGGACGCTTCACGGCGCGGCGTGCTAGGTAGCGACGTTCGACCGGTGCCCCGAACTGTACGTGCCGGTATAGCACGGAGCAAAAGTTAACATCGAATTATTCATTATCCTTGCATGGAAATTAACTAAAATATAAATGAAATTAATTTACCGTTACCAATTGAACAAAAAAGAATTACAACGGACTAACTAAAGTGTATATCAAGTACAATGTACGTTAAATTTTAAACAATTCGCCAACAATTAAAATTAGACTTACTCGTTTCTCTAACAATTAACCTGCTTCGACGAACATAGGTCACTGTGTTATCATACCGATCCTGACCATTGCAAGTAGGTATCTCGTAGTGCAAGACAGCTGGTGTTACGGCCAGGTCAGCGAACACACTTTATTTGACAAAACTTACTACCTGCACGGCAACTATCACTGAGTTATTCTACCGATCCTAGCCATTCGAAGAACAAACACATCGTGCACAACAGCCGATGTCTCGGTTGGAACAGTGAAAGAACTTCGTTTCACAAAATTTCCATCATTGCACGATCACTATCACTTTACTCTTCAAAATTTGAATTTATCAAATCTGTTGCTCGCACGTATGAATAGTAGGTTGTCCCGAAAGGAATCGATTGTTATTAACTTTGAAGGGGCTCGATGTGGCCGCGGCTACTGCCAAATACGCTTTTTCACGTTCGGTAATTTCATTGACGTGTTTCCGAGCAGGTAGTAACTCACGAGCTTTGCGTTTTAGAACCTAACTGTTATTTTATTGAAAGATAAAGGAGCAATTACAGCGTCGAAGAGATCTTTACTGCTGGGCGTTCGGACTGATTCTGTCTTGAGAAATTCTGACGCGGTTTGCAACGGTGGATGAGGGCTTGTTCGACGAATATTATAGCGGAGAGTTACTGGTCGTCGCGGGGGGCGCGCTTTATGGTAAAAAGGCCCTTGATGCCCACGTGCAAAGCAGCAGAGTTTTTCGGTTCCCAGGAAACTCGGCATTGGTGAACTTAGTGAAAACATTTTCCAGTCGCCGGAAAAGGTATAGCATTATAAAGGATGTAGTAAAAAACATCTAACAGTGTCTTGAATTTTCCGCAGCGCTTTCCCAGCGACTAGAAAGTGTCTTCATTAAATTCGCCACTGCCGTGGTTCCTGGGAACCAAAAAATTCTGCTGACCAGCACGTGGGCCTCAAGGGCCTTTCCACCATAAACCGTTGGCGACCCGTAACTCTCCCTTATAACATTTTTCCAACTAGCCCTTCTCTACCGTTGCAAACCGCGTCACAATTTCTCAAGACAGAATCAGTCCGAACGTCCAGCAGTAAAGATCTCTCCGACACTGTAATTGCTGTTTTTACTTTGAATAAAATAAAAGTTAACTTCTAAGATGCAAAGCACGTGTGTTACTACCCGCTCGGGAACAAGACAACGAAATTGCCGAACGTGGAAAAGTGTATTTGGCAGTAGCAGCGGCCATATCGAGCCCCTTGAAAGTTGAAAACAATCGGCCCCTTTCGGGGAAACCAATTATTCATACGTGAGAACAATTTATTTCGTAAATTCAAATCTTGAAGAGTAAAGTGACAGTGATCGTGCAATGATGGAAATTTTGTGAAACGAAGTTGTTTAGAAACAAGTTTAGAGAACTCTGTTCCAACCGAGACATCGGCTGTTGTGTACCATGTGTTTGTTCTTCGAATGGCCAGGATGTGTAAAATAACCCAGTGACAGTGACCGTGCAGGCAGTAAGTTTTGTCAAATCAAGTAAGTTCGTTGGCCCGGCCGTAGCATCAGCTGTCTTACACTGCGGGTTACGTACTTACTATGGTCAGAATCGGTAGAATGACACAATGACCTATTTTTGTTGAAGCAGGTTCATTTTTCGACAAACGGGTAAATGTAATTTTAATTGCTGGCAAATTGTTTAAAATTTAACGTCCGTTGTAATTCTTTTTTGTTCAATTGATAACGGCAAATTAATTTCATTTATATTTTAGTTAATTTCCTTTCAAGAGTAATGAATAATTCAACGTTAACTTTTGGCGCGTACTGTTCGGGGCGCCGATCGAACGTCGCTACCCAGCACGACGCGCTGTGGACCGTCCCTGAGCCCGGGCTCTACGCGCGCTCTGAGTAGCCAGTGTTTTTCGTTAACAGTTCAAAAACAAAGCTTCAGACGACATTTTGGCAAAAGAAAAAGTTGTTCAGTTTCGCCTCAGGAATCTCCTATTTCCAGCTTCTACACCTTTTACGTTACACCCTGTATGAACCTTGATAACCAAGTCAGGCAGGTCGACACGTTGTACCGGCCACAGTTGAGCCAAGTTTAACCGTCGACATGCAGCGCCACGTGAAAACCTAAATGACGATCATCTGCTTGCAATGTTTTGTTGATTCCCAGCATGCAGCCATCTTTAACCGTTGGAATCAATAGTTCGGAAGTAGCGGTTTTTTCGCAGAGCCGTAGGAGAAGGACTTGGACGAATTTCTCTTTGCACAAACCCCAAACTCGCGAGCCGCCGGTTCGATACAATGTACGCTTCAAACAGTTGAGCGCCATTTAGTTTATAATGTGGCGATGCATGTCAACGGCGAAACTAGGCTCGATTTTAGCCGGTGTTGCTGCCATTAGTGCGACTAATGGCAACCTAGTGGCTTAGTTTTACGTTACACATAAGTTTAAATAAAAAGAAGTTCTTTATGGGCAATTAATTATGGCATCTGTACAGCTGCAGGAATAGTACCATGTCGCTGTGAAAAAAAGTTTGATGTCTCAATTTGCAGGATGATACACTACTCATCCTGCCATCTAAAGATTGATTTGCTTTTTAATTGATGTATTTTACAGGTATATTGTAATGTAGTTTCACAATGTCGCAAAACTACATTAAAAAATCGAATAAATTAGTTTGGGCGGAGGATGCTTTATTTAATTGCTTTCTACAATATGCAAAAAGGGCAGCCTCATAGTAATGTTCTATTAAAATAGAATGCTGCACACACTACCTTAGGAAGAAACATAAAGAAATTTATTCTTAAAGTGATGGTATGAATCTTGCACTAAATATCGAAGGACTGGTCCATTGTATTTCACACTCATGAGGATTACATTCGTTAAATTAATGGAACCATCTTACCCCGGAAGATGACCAATTTACTCACAAATCAATTCGTAATTTTTAATCAAAGTTAACAATAAAATTATGTCTCTTTGCGTACATATCTTGGTTCCTGAAACACGTAAGACTGTCTCAAGATGTACTGACGTCGTGCAAAATTCAGCTAAACTTTTATATACACAGAGGTATGTATACAAACTATTAATAAAAATTCAAACAGGATAAGCACTTTGATCGTTGACATGGCGTTTGATTTTATAAAATGAAGAGACAGAAAGAAGAACGCCCTTAGAGTCACGGTGACGGGTGCTCTTTTGTTAAACTGGAGAAAGGAGAAGCGAAGCCAAGACGGGCGCGGAAACTGGCAAAGCGATGCTCGTCGAACACATTGATGAACCGCGCGATTCTTCCTCTGGAGAATCCGGATCCGGCGAAAAGAGGCTGTCGAAGGGCGAGGATGAGAAAGCGCATCGATGACGATGCTGCGCGCACCCTGCTTCCTTTCCTCTATTTATTTTGTCGCGATATCGAAGGCTTCCCACAAAGGGGATCGCTGCCTCGCGGCAATTTTCGAGGATGCGGAAAAGGCAAAAGCGGATAAAGAAGCGAAAAATTGCAGGGGATGAAATGAAGTAAGGGCGAAACGCGGAGAGGATCGTAGGTGGCGGGCAGAGGCGTGGTGTACGAGCCGATGGAGAGCAAGAGGTCGTGGTGGAAATGAAAAATAGTCCACGTCGTCGAGCCAAAAGTAACTGCTAGCTTCTAGCTACAGATAAGGGAAAATAACGAGGCCGAGAGCCGCGCGGAAGGGAACTAATTCGGCGCATATTTCACACACGTCCGCTTTTACGGACTCTTCAGTATAGGTAAGCACGCCCGTTCTTGGGGCTAAAGAAATTAATTGCGATGCCTCGGCCCATCTGTCTTCCTCTTTTCGCTGCCCACTTTTCAATCATCTACTCTCTAAATACGTTGGCCTACTGGTGTGTGCTTTTACCTATCATTCTGATATTCGATGTTACATCGAATAAAACGAACAGCGACTATCGAGTTATGTGTCACCCCTCGTCTAATAGCCAGCTCAGATTAAGTTAAGTTAGGTTAGGTTAACGTCTAACGTCTAATCTACTTCAGGCGATGTGGTTTTTTGGCCGTTTCAGTAATAATGAAAAACAACGTTTACATGTTTCTCTATTTTCGCTGCATGTTCAGTTTGAATTGTTTCGTTTGCCGAATCAATAATTGATTAAACAATTATTGTTTGTGGTGCGTAGTAGCACATACGCATACGCAAATTTGATATATTCGTGTAAACGCTGCTTTTGCTTATTACCGATTCGGCTGAAGTAACGAATCGGTCAAAGAACTGCATCGTCCGAATCAGTTGCAAGGATTATAATCCGTCCAACGAGACGAGAGGACCATGTTTAAGTAAAAACTTAAGTGAGAGAAGTCAAATATCTTGAAAAATATAAAAGGTACTAAAAAATGATTTAGGCGAAAGGTATATCATATTTCAAGGCACATGTCACGGTGGTATTTGTTTCACCTTGAAATGCTTCTCAAACGTCCTATGAATGCAAAGTTAAATTTTTTTTAGTGATTTCCTATCGCATTCGGGAATAAAATGGAGCTTACGATAAGAACACGCGCAAATCAACTTTGTCCGTACTGAACAACTTAACAACGTGTCTAATATCTGTCGTTTTTCCTCGGTATTTTTAGTGTGTTTACGTGATTGCTTCGAACTCTTGAGGCTTCACTTCAGGCGAAATCGAAGATTCTGTTTTCGTACGGTCTCACACCGAACAAACACGCAGCGAAGGAAAATGGAATTTCGTTGTTCCCGTTTAAGGCAGATGTTTTGTTGCATATGTGTGGCAGCATTGGACAAAAGCTTGATATCACTTTTTTAGCTTCATAATTGTTGGAAACCTCCATAAACGGTAATTAGTTCGAAAGTAATATTTGATGAGAATCCCGTTACATATTTTCTGGTATGAGGCACCTAAACAGAATCAAAGGGATGCAAGTGACATTTTTCTGATACCGAGAAAATCGAGTTTAAAATTTTAACGTGTTAACATAATCTTACATAAAGTCCCTATGAAAATTAAGTGACATTTCATGGTGGGTATACAGGATAAGTCTATAAGAACTACTACCTAAATGGGTTTTTTTTATGGATTATGCAACATTTTAAGGGACGTACTGGATGGATACAATTGGATTTTGTATATCTCATTTTTTTCTGGATATTAAGGCCACCTTAAGTTTCTCCAATGTTGTTGCCGTGGAAAAGTCGAATTCAATCACGTACAATATAGTGACTTCAAATTGACCTTGACCCTAAAATTCAAACATCTTGAGCGTGCTTTACTCACTTTTATTCAGAGTATGTGTTCGAAGTGTTGTCCTTGGACTCCTGAATAAAAGTAACATCCTGAATAAAAGTAAATAAAACACACTCAAGATTTTGTTTGAATTTTCGCGTCAAGGTCAGGTCAAGGTCATTACGTTGTAGGTGATTGAATTCGATTTTTTCTTGGCAACAAGGTGGTATTAAAGAAATATATACATTAACCTTGAAAAACGCAAGGTGACCTTAATATCTAGAAAAGGAATAAGATATGAAAAAATCTAATTGTATCCATCCGATGCGTCCCTTAAAATGCTGCATAGTCCATTGAATACATTTTTGATACAACTAATATATGGACCATTTATTTAGAAAGTGCTGTAAGTCCATTTTTCTAAAAAAAATTGAGAAAATGATATAAATGAAAAGTTCACTATAAAATATATAAAAATTTGACCTTTCCTAAATTTTTTTGAGAAATGGGCTTACACTATTTTCAAAATAAACGGTCCATATAATGAGTTATTTTTATGAGTTCTTCTAACGAATTTCATCCTTCAATCTATGAGTTACAGAACATTAATGTTATTATTTATATTTGTAGTCTTTTGACATCAACTAAATTTCTTGCAACAAGAATTTCTTGCTAGTTTTGTTAGAGAAAATAGAAAGAAGCGTGAAACGTCACATTCTAAAGACATGTTAGTGTCGGGAAGCGTCTTTTTTGTGAATAGCAATATTAATTTAAGTATTATTAAAGCGATATTGAGTTTATCTTCACCATCGAAATCATAGGAATTCTCCTTCAGAAGTATACACATATGAACAATGCCTTGTTACTAATAGTAAATTAGTGTTCATTTTGCAGCGTATGAGATAATAAATCACTAGCATCTTTGGTATCAACTTATTTCAACTATTTGCTTAGCAGTCAAACGATACTTCTATACAACGCTGGATTATATTGTGCCCGGTATTCTAGGATAGCATACAGTAGTGCATCAGCAAAGAAGGTTCTGGAACCGAGATATAGAATTCGCAGAATGCAAGAGTTGTAGAATCTGCACAACGTGACTTACTGATCACGTTATAGTTGTTGCCGAGTGGAAGTCGCACTCTGCGGAAACATAGTTACCCCAAGAAACTTTCCCCGTAATGATTAACGATGGTCATAAATATGAAAGTTTCCCCGTGGGATTTATATTCGTTGCGTTGGTGCATTCGGCCAAGCGCTCGAAAAATAAGATTCAAGATGGGAGCAACTACCGTTATCCTTTACATTCGTCGTTGGTTCACTTTGCGGAATTGACTGCTGTTCTGGGTATAGACGGAACGAAAACAAATTCTTGGTTAAAGTGCTTTGGTGTATGGGGCTTGTGTAAGGGCTTGAGTGTATGGGGTCTCAAAAAATATGCAGAAACGCCCATGTAGCCGTAGTCGTCCTGTAATAAGTCGTTTCTTCTTGGAAATTGACATAGTCTTAAGAAAATTACGCTTTGACGGAAGAGGTCAGCCAATCACCCAATTTTATTTTGACACAAAGGCTGCAAAAAGCTGCTATAAAAGTCTACTGGCATTGAAAACACAAAGTCTAATGACATTAAAAAAAGTTAGATCAACAACATTAATTAGTAAAACCACAGATAAACAGTAGGGTTTACAAGAATGTTAAAATACAAGCCCTAGCCAACATACAACTTGTCAGGTTAACTCTGTCTGCCATCATTAATTTTCTAATAGAGGTGTAGAACCGATATGTACTATTTGCGACCAGAATGAAGTCTCCAGAGACGGCACGGGGATAAGACGTGTGCGCAGCGCTCCCCACGTGTAACGCTAGAAGCTCGAGCCTGATAAGTTAGGTACACTTTCTTTGTCAATATACGTGAGCGATGCAGATATGTAATGTGTTCGAATTCGGCTCTAATGGAATCTGATAAATCAGGCTTTACAGGAGACTTCATTCTGAACGCGAATAGTACATACATACATAAATGAGTGTCAGTTGCACAAGTGAATTACTTTCAAAACAGTTAATCCGAATTTACACCTTTCCGCTTCGGATGATCATCGTGGATGGTGTAATAGACACATCCAAACGTAGACTGAGACCATTATTACGATTGTTTAGACAATACACAACCCAGTGATCGTTGCCGTGCAGGCAATAAGTTTTGTCAAATAAAATGAGTTCGCTGACCTGACCGTAACATCAGCTGTCTTGCACTACGGGATACCTACTTGCAATGGTCAGGATCGGTAGGATGACACAGTGACCTATTTTCGTCGAAGCAGGTTCATTGTTGAAGAAACGGGTAAGTCTAATTTTAATTGTTGGCGAATTGTTTAAAATTTAACATACGTTGTATTTGATAGACACGTTAGTTAGTCCGTTCTAATTATTTTTTGTTCAATTGATAACGGCAAATTAATTTCATTTATATTTTAGTTAATTTCCTTTCAAGAGTAATGAATAATTCGACGTTAGCTTTTGGCGCGTACTGTTCGGGGCGCCGATCGAACGTCGCTACCCAGCACGACGCGCTGTGGACCGTCCCTGAGCCCGGGCTCTACGCGCGCTCTGAGTAGCCAGTGTTTTTCGTTAACAATTCAAAAACAATGCCTCAAACGACATTGTGGCAAAGGAAAAAGTTGTTCAGTTTCGCCTCAGGAATCTCCCATTTCCGGCTCCTACACCTTTTACGTTACACTCTGTACGTATATATGTATACATATAGGGAAGCAGTTGTTGGAGTGGACGGTAGGAGAATTCAAAGGAACCGAGGACTCATAGGTTCCAGTGGCACATACATTATAGAGCAAGGACGAGTAACTTGGGTAGTCGAAAATATTTAGACACCAATCTAACAATTAGTTGGGTCGGTACATTGCAATGGTTCATCGAAATGCCAATTCCAATTTTAAAATATCGAATTTTGAAACGGCTTCGACTGTATAGTGAAAGCAACTGCTGCTTCTTGTGAATAGGTCACATCACGTGTCCTCGTGATTTTCTTCCGTGGCACCGACAGTGTACCGGTTTAAAGGAACCTACAGACATCTACTACTTCCACAGCTAATAATAAAGGGATTAATTGCACCGTGGGGAATCGCGACCGTTATCGATTTTAATTAATGATTAAGTTGGTTTAAGGGATTGGGCACCGTGATTGGTCATATCTGTGGACGTTTATGTCGATGGAACATAGACAGATGCGTTTACAAGCAGCGGATTTTAATTAAAGGCCAACTCTCCGACGCAGACTCTTCCTTATTGTTCGCGAGATTGGAATAGTCAGCAAGAGGGGGGCAGGCCAGCGGTTTTGATGAAACATTTTTACTTTAGTGAATAAAGCTCTTTCTGGCAAATAGAGAAACTCCATTTAGCATTGGTGTGCAGTGGAAAGCACCTTAACCCTTCCCCGACCAACAGGATATATAGAGTGTTCGGCTACATGTGGGAAAAAATTAAAGGGATAATTCTATAGGCCAAACAAGACAAAAAAACTTTTTTTTTCTTTGAGGTTTCGTTTTAGAGAAAACTGTGTTTGAAAATTCATGGAGTGCATGTGTACTAACGGAGCTACAACCTGGTACAACCAGAAAATATAGTAAAACCTAAAAGCGGATGATTCTTCAGGTCAAAATGTATCGAAAAGGAAGAATAACATTTTTTTCATATGGCGCTTCGTTTTCAAGATAATTCAGTTTGTAACTACTACTTATTGCTAGTGCCACTTAGGTGTACGTTCACTTAACGCATTTCAAATTCAGTTTTCTTGAAAATGAAGCATAAGGAAATATGTTATTTTTCGTTCTCGACTTATTTTGGTATGAAGAATCACTGTACTTCCGTTTTTCCAAAAATTTGCTGTTGTACCGATTTGACCGCATCTTATTTGTTGAACGGTTGAATGTTCAAACTCAATTTTCAAGTAAATGAAACACCAGACGAAAAAAATTTATTCTTGTTTTTCATCTTGTTTTAGCCCACAAAATCACCCTTTAATATATTGACAACTTGCAGCCGGAAACCCTGTGCTTGCACCTTAAGTTGTATTTTACATGCACTTCAATTCTACAGGGCGTATGGCTTCTGCATGTCAATGTAACTATTAACGAAAAATAACGAAAAACACTAACCAATCAGAACGCACGGAGAGCTCGCGCTTAATCGAGAGAAGATTGTGACACGTTCAACTGCAGTCTTGAGCATTCTCACGGCTGAGCGTGTCCTCTACGCGCGCTCTGATTGGTTAGTGTTTTTCGCTAATAATTCAATTGTGAAGTCTTAACCAGCATTTTCGCACAGGAAAACGTTGTTCAGAATCAACTCAGCAACTATCCCTTAAAATATTGACACGCGACAGCCGAACACTCTGTATAAAAAATGTACTCACATCGCATTATAATTTTCTCCGTCTTCATAATGAAGCATTAGTAACGCTAAGATAACCGTGTTCTACTCAGTGAAATAATTGAAGCAGAGCTGATCTCGATGAATAGAACAAGAAAGAAGTGTAAGTGACATAATAGTGTATTACGCTCCTATCGAATGCATTTACTTTTATTAATCATAAGCGTTTTATTAATCATTAAGACAAACGTGTAGTTGCTCCGCTGTAATTCTTTAAACAATTCCTATTTTAAATCGTTCCAAAGATAGATTTTACTCACCTTTTCCCCGCTGTCGCTGGGTAGATAGAACGTCAGTACCGTAAGAAAGGAGATTCCCATACACGGAATAATTATATTCACGGTGTAGAAAAGTGTTTTTCTTCTCATCGTTATGTTAAATGTAATATCCAGGTACGGCTCGTCGCAGCAGGTGTAAAATTTTTCGTTTCTGCACAAATATAAGGCAAATTATTGGTACAATTAATTGTTATCATAATTTGTCCGCAATTAATAATTATTGAAACAAACATACTATGAAATTATCTTTCAAATAAGACGGAAATAAATAACATTTGCTGAAAGGGGTACTTTTATGCGCAACTTATATATTAGTGGTTTATTTACGTAATAGGCGTTTTAGTAATCATTAAGGCAAACGTATAAATAGAGAGTAATGCAAAATTAGTATAATAAAAATATATGGAAAATAATACCAGATAATAATATTAATTGGAAAAAAATTTTAACAAAATCGGAATCTTACGAGACAATTTCATCAAAGCAATACAACATTAATTTTTTAGACAGTGTCCACGCATGAAAAAATAAAAAATATTATATATTTGGCTTTGGTTTGAGGTAAAAACTCATAATGATATTTTGTTAACTTATCGCTACGTCAAAAGGAACTCTTACTTGTAGAATATTATCTTTACATAACCTTCAAGCAACTCATTCATACCCTAATAGCCACTAGGTTGCCATTAGCGGGACTAATAGCAGCAACACCGGCTAAAATCGGGCCGAGTTTGGCCATTGACATGTAGCGCCACGTTAAAATCTAAATGGTGATCAACTTTTCGCAACGTTTTGTTGGTTCTCATCACGCAACCATCTTTAACCACTTGAATGGTATCGAAGTAGTGACTTTTTTTGAGAGCCGTACGAGAACATAGCAGTACGGCTTCTTTCATACCCACTTCACTTGGGCAGATTTCTCTTTGCACGAACCCCAAAATCGCGAGCCGCCACTTCGATAGAATGGATGCTGCGAACAGTTGATCGCCGTTTAGGTTTTAACGTGGCGCCGCCTGTCGACAGTCAAACTAGGCTCAACTGTGACCGATACAATGTGTTGGCTTGCCTTACTTGGCTAGCAGGATATTTTACAGTACCACAATTAGATTTTAAAATTGTTCACAGTAAGGAACGCAAGAAGTTTATAATGGCTCTAGAAATGTGAAATAAGAAAAGGAAATAAGAAGGAAATAAGAAAAGAAATTTGAATTGACTTATATTTTTCCCGTCGACTTTATTTCCAAAAGTATAGATAACACTAAAATTTAGTGGCAATTACAAGTTACATTTTAAATGCTTTGCAATAGAACGAAAGTTAGTGTAAAGACGAACTATATTTTTGATTACTAAATGTAATATTATTAGAATTAACAATGAATTACTACCGATTGCAAATTACTATTGATCATAGGAAATGAAACATTGTTCTTAATTAAATAGTTATTACAAAATTTGAATGTTCATGTTGTACATCTTCTTTTCTTCATTTTATAGGAAATGTTCGATAAAATTTCACCTGCTATAGGAGGGTAACTTGAATACAAAATAAGACTAAAGTAAAAAGGAACAAATTTACGAAGGTGATTTCGTTTACTAACTAAAACGTTAATTATTGAATGATTTAAAAGAAAAAGAGACATTCTACTGAATTATTGGTGTATTGAAAACAGCAGATTTGCAAATTCCATCTGTTTTTAATAATGTACACACTAGCATGTGGGTATCAAAAGCATTCTTTGTCAAATTTCGGAATATTCTGCACCTCAGTACAACGTTCGACAGCTTAACAAAAAGAAGAAACGTGCATATGTACGTTATTGATTAACACTAGACTTGCCCATTCGTTTATACAGAGACATATGTATACGAATTCGCCCCACGGGATTTTCAATCGGGCAGGGAGAATGTTTCTTCCAATACACAAATATATCCGCAAGCGTTACACCATTATGACGATTGTAATTATATTTAAAATTTTGTTCACAAATCAACACCTAAACGGTCAACTCTCATAATAATAAGTGTATGCAAAAGTTTTGGTATTGTTTTTCTTTGACCGTTCATGTGGAGTTACTGTTAGTTTATAGAATTTTCCGTCTTTTTGTACAATTGTTTGGTTGTTCTTGATCTATATAAAACGCTAACTTCATGATCGATAAGAAACTATAACCAGAGGGTATTCACTCCCATGTATAAAAAAAGCCGTATACCGTACCGCCACCTGGCAAAGGGACCGGAAATGGGGTAACTGAAATTCAATATGGAGTACTACAGCGGGGCTTTCAAATACAAAAATAACCTCCAAAATTTCCTATGCCAAAATTTACCTATTTCTCCTATTGTCCAAATTCATTGGGAAAATATGAAAAGTCTCTTCGCTTTTTCCGTATTTTTTCAGCGAACTCAGACGATATGAGAAATCACGAATTTTATTGGAATTAAAATAAAATGAATTCATTTAACGCGGCTATTTGCTTTAATATTACACGAAAATAAATGTAAATATAATACATAGTAATAACAATAAACAATAAATACATGTAGGATGACTTTTAGCTTAACCAATACCTCATAATATAATGAAAGTAATTTGTCATTCCTAACTGCAGTGAACCATTCCTTTGCCATATCTTTGTCTTTAGGAGCTTTATACGCAGGCTCTTTACGTTTGCCTGGACAACCAGGAACAACATAAGTGGCCTTTACACATTGAACCACTCATTGTGAGTGCTATAAAAGAAACTACGAGCATAAGTCATAAAAACAATTTGTTACACCTAAAACATTGAAGAAATTATTAAGATAAATATGAAGATAAAAGAGTCATTTCAAACTTTTCATTCAAGGATAGTTACACAAAAATAATTTAACTATTTATTCTTCAGTGTGCAAACATCCTAAATAAGTTTTCATATTAACTCCTTAAAAATTCACATAAAACATAAACTCAAAAATACACCAACCTCACTTACTGTCCATAGCGTCTATTCTATCTGATGCGTGATCTGGACCTACTTAAAAATATGGTACCAGGTGGTACACGCGATATTGAATTTTAGTTACCCTATGTCCGGTCCCCTTGCCAGGTGGCGCTACGGTATATGGTCCTTTTTGGTATATTGAAGTGAACACCCCCTAACTATAACCTCACAAAACAACAATGAGCACGACGAGTGATGAAAAGCTGTACATATATTCGCCACTTCATTCCATACAAGTTCCAACAAGGAAAGAACTCTACACGGATATGTCAGATTTTGCGGCGACGGATTATTATCTGTCCAGGTCGATGCAGCGCATTTCAGCCGGACACCGCTTTTGAATTTCATTGCCATCAAACCAATGACATTTCCTCGCGACGGAATTTCAAACTTGCCAAATATATGGGAGAAAATCGAACAAAATGAGGGAGAATATTTCGAATGCTAATTTTTAATGCAAATGTTCTGTATAAATAAAAGAAAATGGAAAAAAAGCTAAAACTTTTGCATACACTTAATGATACTTGCTTGTCAACAATTGTAAAGATTCAATTTAATGCCATTTTTTATCTTTTGCATGTTGTACATAATAATCAAATTTAAAAGCAGAAAAGACCGCAAGCATATCTAAGAAATATGATTTTACCATTTCTGTTTTTCACAGTCTCTACTGTGAACACACATCAAACGTTGAAATCCAATTTTTCGTTAATGCTTCTTCAGCAGGCGGTGACTTTTAGAGTGCGACTACGTCAAGTGAAACGACATGCAAAATGCCCATTCTCTCGTCCGCGGATCGATTGAAATTCCGGTTGAAATTTAGAATCGTCTGATCTACCCACTGGCCTTCTGATCATACCAGTGGCATTCCACTTGCGTGACAAGTCGTTTAAATGTCCAACAAAAACCGATTCGATTGAGCGTTACATCGCGTCGTTCATAGGGCGATCCGCGAAAGTACCACGTATTGAATTTACCTCGTGTTGAGGTATGTTCAATTTCTCTTTGATAATGCTATCTGCTAGACTAGCATTAAACAAAAAAGAATGCCTACCATTATAATGGTAATGGTAATTAACGAAACCAACATGCCTTTGGAGACTTTTAACGTCTTTCGCAGATGAAAGTTCTCGTAACCCATACGAGTCTACCTTTCTTTGATAGTATTCTAATATACATTTATTTAATGATGCTTTTTAATTACGATTATTTCAACAAAAGGGAAGACGTAAAAGATTGTATCTCATCGAGAAGCGTGTGATGATTAACGTGGACCTTTTATGATTTTCATGTTTTTAACAAAGATATCCAGCGACCATTGTTATCATCCATAGCACCTACTCAAAAACAAAGAACAGCATGTTTACCTTTAATTTTAAATAGCTGTCGCTAATAATAAGTATCTATAATATAAGTGACGGCATAAAACTCCTTGTCTTTTGGAAAACGCAGTAAGGTAAAAGCATCAGTTGACCAGTTAAGAAAAATTTTCTGCGTAAGTAATAGTCGCTTGCTCCTTTATTAAAGAAAGAAACTCTATGCGTGAAAATGTTGTTTGAACTTCTTATATTACGTAACAAAGCTAATATTTTTGAAATAGCTATATTATCCAAATTTTATAGACATTTTTGAAAATTCAATAATTTCGCCAAAAGTTGACCAACCTTGAAATCAAGAAAACTAGTAATTGACCATATGTTAGTTAGTAGTTGATCACTTATACTAAAACCAAAAACACTAAAGGTGATTAGTTTGATATCATTTATTTGCAACAAGCATGACAAATAACAAATAAATCGACAAATACAAGTGAAAAGAAATTAATTTCACATAAAATCTAATTCAGGAACAGAGTAAATGTTTCGAGTTTTGCTTGACCTGGTAGACTCATTAATGTGAGAAACTACATTTTCCCATTCGTAATTTAGTACATTAGGAGTCTGTGGCCATTTCCAAAATCACCCATGCTTTTGCATACAATATATAGTGGCTTTAGTTTCAGCAACATGAAGAATTATCCCGGGAAAATATTCGCCTTCATATGAAAATATTACATATTCATTTTTAATCCTTTTAATAGGTAGTCATTTATTGCTGAATTTATTCAACGGCCGCCCTCATAGCCTGTTCAGAATAATTTCTAAGGGAGCCCTTGATAGGAGGCATTTCTAGCTCAGTAATTTATTAGCCTGTAATATAAATGCCTAAGTAAATGCACGTTAATATTTTATTGATGTTAATAATATTACGTAAGTCGTTATTTAACAAATTTAAGTTCCACTAAACTGAGTCAACCATTAACCGCAATTTTATTCAATAGTTGACCCTGTGGTCATTTAAAATGCATTATATTTCGAATATGAGAGTTGTGGTTTTTACTTCTAACGAAATTATATGTAAAATTGATATGCTGTAATTGGTAAATAAATTTGAATAATTTATGTCAGTAATTGACCACACCTGTCAACTTCTGGGAATAATAAGAAGAACAAGATTCAATAGTTGGCCCTACTGTCAATTATGTTTCTTGATGTTCGGATAACTAAAACATGTCATTTATTAGATATACGAAGTCAATGTTTCCGAGCTATATCTTTATATATGGCGCATTCGACAACAGGTGGGAGAAATTTATAGGGATGATTACTGAGATGATTCTGAACAACTTTTTCCTTTGGTGAAATGTTGGTCAAAGCTCCATTTTTAAATTATTAACTAAAAACGGTGACCAATCAGTGGACAGGCCCGACCACGAGAGCGTGGGTTCGCTCGTGATGCCCATTTCCAACACTCTGGTAGCTGAACCCGCACTCTACGCGCGCTCTGATTGATCAGTCTTTTTTCGTTAATAATTCAAAAACAAAGCCTCAACAATCACCTCTAAAAAAGTTTTCCTAGCAAATTGGTTCCTCATAATGGAGGGTAATATGGCGCCCTTAGTAACTACAATACATCCTGTAAATTAACTTCATCTTCGCCTTTTAAAGACTTGTACGAATTTGCTTGACAGCTCCCAAAATGTGTCTCACCCACCACAGATATTAGATAGTAGTTTTGCCCTGCCTTGGAATATTGTACCGGTGCACACCCTATTGGCACGTAGCGAATGCACATCGCGCGAAGAAGAAGAATATGTGTGTGAGCTTTGTTTATGAACAATAGAATTTAATTTAGTTATTCACTTTTCATGTGTAATGCAACCAAAAAGTTAGTTTTTATGATTTTCATCGGTGGCCATATCGCCTTCTGTGATAATTGAATGAAATTTTGCTTCTTTTACTTCCATGTTTTGTTACAGGTAACCTTACTAGTTTACCAACATTTCAACCAAAATTTTCAAGCAGTTGAAACGATGCATCAATCTACATAAAGTAGTAACTGGAATAATGTTGGCGTACTGGACATATTGCAACACAAATTTGTATTTATTGAGATTGGTTAGTGGCCACTGAAACGAAACGATGTATAAAATAATTTCATCAAAATTCAACAGATTTCTTTTAGGAAAAATCATTGATGTCTTAAGAGTGTACGTAAAAAATACGACAATAAATGAAGTGGCAGAAATATTTGGGGCGTGTTCACAAGTAAAGCACGGGTACTCACCGTACAGCAGGTACTTCTAAAATATCCCATTCTACTGACATGTAGAATTCGGAAAGGTCGACCCCAACGTCCACCACGTTGCTTCCCGACTTCTCGTCCATATGCCTTAGATCGACCTAATCGAAACAAACGAGCCTGTGAATTAGCATTTCTCCCCGCAAGACTTTTGCTACATTATTAATATTCATGCCCACGTAATTTACTTTTGACAAACGAACGTGCAGCTTGGATATTAACACGTTTTATTATTTATTCCTCCTTCTTCTCTTTGATCACTGCCATTATTCCATCATAATCATATTAGTTTATTCATACGCTGCGGGCAATCTAAAATTTAAGAACGCTGTATGCACGAATAGCAGAAACTTTTCTTTATGCAATGCGACTTTTGTTTGAAAAGATTTTGCTGCTTTCGCATTGTCATTTGCGGTACAATAACAATGAAATTATAATCGACTACAATTTAGAGCTCAAGTTCAAAAGTATTTAAAGAAATGATTGCAATGATTTGTACTAATCCAGAAACTGGCTTCAATAATACGGGAAAGAGAAAACTGTTCACCGAAAAACGTGTTTCTCTCGCAGCCACAAGTTCGTAGTTACGGGCTAAGTACGAACAATAAATTCTGAAATGAAAGTTTAATGTGCATGTCTCGTGATGCACTTAGTGTTCGCAAAAGCGCAACGGGAGCAAAACACTAATAATAATAGTCTGGATGAAAATAGACCATCCAATTCCGAGGGCCCAGAAATAATTCTAAAATTAACTATCAGCGGAAACGTCCTCTTCAACTATGTATATGTATATATTGTATATACAGGGTGTTAGGTTGCTGCGTATCAATATTTTAAGGGGCGATTGCTGAAGTCATTCTGAACATTTTCCTGCGCAAAAATGCTGGTTAAGGCTCCGTTTTTGAATTATTAAGGAAAAACGCTGACCAATCAGAGCGCGTGTAGAGCGTGGGTTCAGCCGAGTGGACGTTCAAAGCCGCGGTTGAGCGTACCACGATAGTTTCTTGGCTGAGCGCACGCTCTGATTTGTCAGTGCTTTTCGTTAATAATTCAAAAACGAAGCATTTACCAGCATTTTTGTGCAGGAAAATGTTGTTCAGAATCACTTTGGCAATCACCCCATAAAATACTGGCACGCAGTAAATAAACACCCTGTATATGCCTTCGCTTTCAACTATTGTGCAGCATGACGAACAAATAAAGTCGACACTGAAGAAATCAAACTAATCGCTAAGCAGATTCCTAAGTTTAGTTTGGAAACAAACGAATAATCTCGCTAGGCAATCGATTGCGTCAATTATTATGCTCCCGGCTTATTCATTTCTGACATCCGAGTTAATGAAATACTTAACGAACCGAGCACCGCGATAAATCATATCGAAGATCGCAATTACATACATACATGAAATTTCGACCGTTCATCAGCATTCGATTTGATCTCTTTTTGCGCGAGCTTTTTTCCTCTCTAAGCGATTTCAAGCGAATGCTTCGACTTTAAGCGGCAACTTGGATGCGCAATACCGTGCAAAATATTGTTGCTAACCCGATTTGCGTTTAATAAATGGCGTATACAGAAACTATTTTCTTTTTTGTTTCGTAGCGATTTCACTGAAAAAGGTAAAAGTGATCAAATGACTTTTCACTATCGAAATAATGTAGCGTATTTAATGATACATATTCTGAAGGTAAATATTTGTGATAGAAATTATTTACATGCCGGGCGTTTAATTAAAATTGATTATTATCATTAAGCAGTTAAAAAATATAATAAATGATTGCACGCTCTGTAAAAATTGGAAGAATAAACTGATGTTTACTTTCTTGAAGCAAGGAAATAACGGAATCAAGAAATAGAATTATTATAACAAAAAAGAAGTTTATTACACTAGAAAATAACAATATTAATGAAACTGATAGTTTAGGAAATTGTGGCAATTGACTCTTACGTTCCATATTGCATAAAAAGCTTCATTTAATTAAAAAACTGATTACTTTTCCTTTTGCACGGTATTGTTATTCGCTAACTGTTCAATTTCTTCAACGTTGCACATTCAGAACATATCTGTATGCACGCAAACGGTGCACACAAGCATAACTTCATACATACAACAGTATCGACAGAGATATCTTAAAGCAACGATAATACACAAGAACGTCGCACAACTAGCGCAACATATATAATATTAATAATTTTTATGCAGTTGCTTGGCTATCGGCGTTCGATAAGTAATAAATACAAACGACGATGCGACGCGACGGTGTGCTTTGATTAGAGACATTGAGGATGGTTAGGTTTTGTGATGATCTAGGCGCATGTGATGTTGCGTGTATGCATATGTGAACGTGTTTAACAATGTATGTATAACTGAAATGTGTAACGAAAAAATGTGGTTGTTGCAATTTTATGAAATACATATTCAGTGATAAATATCTAAACAGTATTTTTAATTTGTACATCTACGGAAGAAATTCAACTAACATTTTAGAATGCATGCGCCACACAATTATAAAAATAATTTTCATTTTTGCTTTGGTGATCGTGGTGATGTGAGGATGTCACCAGACACTGGAAAGAATTGTACTAACACTTTGTACTGTTTCAAATGTTATGAATCTTAGACAAACTATCTAACTGCTTTAATTGTTTTTTACTCATTGTTTTTTAGCATAAGGTTACTGTTTCACGCTTTCAATAACAATATATTTCTGTTTGCATATTATAAATTTCCAACGCTTACTTGCAAGAATTAAATAAATAAACTATCCCGTTATTAGAAGGCAGCTTCCAAAAAATATCACGAAACAAACTGATTTTATTTAACCCCAAATTTGGTTAATATTTTATTTCGATGTCAATTAAGAAAACCTGATATTTGCTCTGACAGTAACGTTAGTGTTATATTGTATTTATTATTATCATTTAATAACGACATTATTGGTATATATAAATACGCTATGATACTGATGCATTTTTCATAAAAACCTTGCTGACATGCCACGATAACAACATCCACGTAGAATTTTGACGATGGAAAAGAATATACATATGTGCTTGTGTCACCGGTTCATCGATTTCAATTCTATCGTGACATATCCTTGATAGAAATTCTCGTCAACTAGTGCGGGAAAGTAAAGTCCAGAATCCAGCATTGAATCGATACTGGAGACGGAAACGGTGAAAAATATTCAGAATATATTCTCCTCATAGATTTCACGGTAGGATTTCATCTTGGGCGAAAGCACTTAGAGCTCGACGACTTGGCCAAATGTCCTGTTTGGTGCCTGAAAATCTCATCGATTGTTTCGTCCTAATGTCCTACGGAATCATTTCTCAGAGTTGTTCCCAATCCAATCTTCTATCTCGTGTCGCAACGTACGAAATGTTCCATTTTAATCCCCTTGTACGATTATCTTTTGAGACTGTTGGTTTTAAGAAATAATCAAACGTTCCAGGCTGAAGTACACTTTTTGGTGATAGAGTATTTTAAAGGGGTGATATCGTGATTTGGATCGTTATTCAGAAGTTGGAAGATTATTAAGTAGTTAAGAGAAACATTTCCTAGAACTCATCTTCATTAAGAATATTGTACGTTATGAAAAAATTATATTTCTAGCACGGGGTATCATTTTTATTCAGGGTGTGTTTGGCTACTACATGCCAATATTTTACGGGGTGATTGTTGAAGTGATTCTGAACAACGTTTTCCTCTTCAAAAATGCTGGTTAAGGCTTTGTTTTTGAATTATTAACGAAAAACACTGACCAATCAGAGCGTGTGATCAGCGGCATTCACCGCGCTTCAGCGTACTACGGTCGTCTCTCGGCTGAGGGTGCGCTCCACGTGCACTCTGATCGGTCAGTGTCTTTCGTTAATAATTCTAAACAGAAGCCCCTTAACCAGCATTTTCGTACAAGGAAACGTTGTTTAGAATCACTTCAGTAATCGCCCCTTAAAATATTGACATGCAGTAGTCGAACAACCTGTATATTTATTATACATTGCATTCGCATATACAAAAATACGAATATAACTCTGAGATATTAAGATATTAATTAAGCACCACTAAATCATCAAAATTGACCATCATCAGGCAGGTCAACACGGTGACCCGGTCATAATCGAAACTAGTTTCGCCATGGACATGTAGTGCCACATTAAAAGCTTAATGGCGATCCACTTTTCGCAGTGAGTGAAATGGATATGAAAGAAGACGATTCATTCTCTTATGTTCTCCTACGACTCCGAAAAAAAGCCGCCAATTCGATAGCTTTGATTCAAACAGTAAAAGTTGATTCCGTTTTAGCAACAAACGAAACATCGCGAAAAGTTGATCGCCATTTATGTTATAATGTGGCGCTGCTTGTCGACGGCCAAACTTAGCTCGATTTTGGCCGGTGTTGCTGCCATTAGTCTCGTTAATGGCAACCTAGTGGCTAATAGGGTTATTATTCAAATTTGTAATAAATGACAATATATATTGTAATAAAAGACAATGTTTACGACATTGATAAATTAAATATATTGAGAAAATTGACAGTAATTTACATTATATTTTAGCAAAAGTTCCATTTCATTTAAAGATTTAGATCTATTTAAAGATTTAAGGTTAGAATGAGTAGTATCAAGAATCAAGTATTCTTGATGTATGTAATTTACAAATGTTCATAATTCAGAAAATATTGTTTAATTAATATTCCCATATATTTTTAATTTTTACTTTTTAACAAGGGGAATGCTATTGAGTTACATGTGTACAGGATGATTCGCTACCTCATACAAATATTTTAAGAGATGATTGCTGAGGCGATGCTGGTCAATTTTTTCCTTTGCCAAAATGTTGGTTAGTCGAAAGAAGATCGTGGTATGCTCAACCGTGGTCTTGACACTCTTACATCTGGGCGCGCGCTCTACACGCGTCCTCATTGGTTACTGTTTTTCGTTAATAATTAAAAAATGAGGCCTTGATCAATATTTTGATAAAGGAAAATGTTGTTTAGAAATACCTCAGCAATCGCTCCTTAAGATATATGCATCAGGTAGCGAAATTCCCTGTATATTAATTGTACCAGTTATTCAAGTCTACTTTGATTTTATTTTCTGTTATATACTGTTTAATATAATTTACTACGTCAATACAATGTCTTTGCGCGCCGTTATGAAATAGGTTTAACTGATTTACGGATTAATTAATGTGGCAAAACCTGTAGTAAATGTGGAGAGTAACTTTTTTTCCGTTACCCTCACGAGTGCAGCAGGTGGCCATTTAGAGTAACTCCGTCACATTTAAAGTTCAATGCCAACCATTAGAACGAGAAAAGAGCCAGCCTCAGAGTTGTGCGGGCGCTATACAATAGTAAAAGTAGAACAGTTCATGTGCAATTATATAATTCAGTTAATAGTTATGGTAGAAATTCTCATAATGATTAAATATGTAATATACTTTTTTATTTAGAAAATTTAACGATTTCCTGTGGAAGATATACCTATCGAACTTCATTTTACCCAAAAAGCTTCATACAAATAAGCTTTGCAAATTACATTTGTGTTCTTAGTTTAGTTATAGACGTACTAGTCATTCATACATTGGTTCCTGTATTATTTATTAGAAATCATTGTGGCTCACATTCTGAAACCTGTTCCCTGATTTTACTTGATATTAAGTTTAAGATTTTTATTTAATCATTCACTGCTATAAAAGAACATATTAAATTTCATGAAACGATATATAGCAAAAAAAATTATATGTAACAGTAGAACGTCAATTATCCGAAATAATGGAGAGGCAAAACCGATCGTAAAAGGGGTTTTTCGGCTAATCAGTGTGAAAGACTCAAAGGGAATAAGTCAAAGAACGTTTGAATGGGATAACTTTGAAATGCATCTGATAACAATAAACTTAGAAGAAACATTTAAGTTTTGTGACGCAAGCTACAAACTGTTAGCGAATCTTCTTTCTACATATAGAGTAAAAAACGATTTCGAAAGTACGAATGATTGATGTTGACGAGCACTGCAAAAAGTTCACAGCACAGTGTGCTACATCAATCATTTCGGATATAATTTCAGAAACCTCTTTCAATCTCAGGGTGAATGAAAAAAGTTTCGTTGCGTGGCAGTATTCATGATTGCTATCGTGCCTGAATTCCCGTCCGTGAGTGAGATGAATTGCAAGCATATGAGTTAACTGAACAAATATTGTAATGTTTATTCGTCTGAATTTTTAATCGTTCCTTTGGTAACCTATATATGTAAGGATTACAGAAAACTTAATTATTCTTTCTAAGTGTTTTTGTACAGGGCGAGCCAAAACGAATGGTACAAATGGAGTCAGGGGGATAGTAGAGGTCAAACTAAGAAAGAAATCAAGAATTAAAAAATTGCGTTGGACGCTTCGTTTGCAAGAAACATGTGCATATACAGAAATTAGTCTACTACTATTGGCGTGTAGAGTAAAGTCTCTTGAAACGGCACAGGGGTAAGACGAGTACGCCCCACCCCCCGCGTGCAACGCTAGAAGCTCCAGTCTCACAGGTTACGTACACTTTCCTTGACAATATACGTGAGCGATACAGATATCTAATTGGTTATAAATCGGCTCTAACGTATTCTGGCCAATCAGACCCGCATTCCTTTAGGAGACTTCATTTTGGACGCGAATAGTACTTGTGCACCTAAGGCGGCCCATACACGATGAGACTTATCTCAAGTCATGTCCGCGGACATGTCCCTAGACTCTAGACCGGCCTCAAGAGACCTACGCTGGTTTGTGGAGACCTATGCCCTTCGTACTATTCACGTCCAGACAGAAGTCTCCTGAAAAGCATGCGGGTCTAATTGGTCAGAGTTGAAGAAACACGCATCGCTCCACACGTATTTTCGATTTCAGCAAGTTATTCGATAAAGTGGTGGTGAATATTGAACAGACTGACGAAGAAAGTGAATGAGATATGTTGTGACCGAGTGAGATGGTGCTAAGGAAGCAGAGTTGGGCATCATTCGAATAAGTTTCCGAATGAATATCGACGAATAAATTCTTATTCGAATAATCTACGAATAAAAAGCTCGAATAAAAGGAAATTAGTCGACAATAACGAATAATTTTGGATTCGAATAGATTTTTATTCGAATAAAGAAGTAGTCGACTGAACAGGCGAATAAAAGTATCACGTGACTTGTACAATATATGTATACATAGCGTAAAAGGTGTAGGAGCCGGAAATGGGGGATTCCTGAGGCAAAACTGAACAACTTTTTCCTTTGCCAAAATGTCGGCTGAGGCTTTGTTTTTGAATTGTTAACGAAAAACACTGGCCATTCAGAGCGCGCGTAGAGCCCGCGCTCAGGGACGGTCCACGGCGCGTCGTGCTAGGTAGCGACGTTCGACCGGCGCCCCGAATAGTACGCGCCGGTATAGCACGAAGCAAAAGTTAACATCGAATTATTCATTATTAATTAAAATATAAATGAAATTAATTTGCCGTTATCAATTGAAGAAAAAAGTATTAGAACGGACTAACTAACGTGTCTATCCAGTACAACGTACGTTAAATTTTAAACAATTCGCCAACAACTAAAATTAGACTTACCCGTTTCTCCAAAAATGAACCTGCTTCGACGAAAATAGGTCACTGTGTCATCCTACCGATCCTGACCATTGCAAGTAGGTATCCCATAGTGCAAGACAGCTGATGTTACGGCCAGGTCAGCGAACTCACTTTATTTGACAAAACCTACTACCTGCACGGCAACTATCACTGGGTTATTCTACCGATCCTGGCCACTCGAAGAACAAACACATGGTGCACAAGAGCCGATGTCTCGGTTGGAACAGTGAAAGAACTTCGTTTCACAAAATCTCCATCATTGCACGATCACTGTCACTTTGTTCTTCAAGATTTGAATTTACGGAATAAGTTGTTCCCACGTATGAATAATTGGTTGCCCCGAAAGGGGCCGATTGTTTATAACTTTGAAAGGGCTCGATATGACCGATGCTACTGCTAAATACACTTTTCCATGTTCGGAAATTTTGTTGTCTTGTTCCCGGGCGGGTAGTAACTCACGAGCTTTGCGTCTTAGAAGTTAACTCCTATTTTATTCAAAGTAAAAACAGTAATTACAGTTTCGGAGAGATCTTTACTGCTGGGCGTTCGGACTAATTCTGTCTTGAGAAATTGAGACGCGCTTTGCAACGGTGTACAAGGGGCTGTTCGAAGAATGTTATAAGGGAGAGTTACGGGTCGTCGCGGGGAGCGCGCTTTATGGTGAAAAGGCCCTTGAGGCCCACGTGCTGGCCAGCAGAGTTTTTCGGTTCCCAGGAACCACGGCCGTGGCGAATTTAATGAAGACACTTTCTAGTCGCTGGGAAAGCGCTGCGGACAGTTCAAGACACTGTTAGATGTCTTTTACTACATCCTTTGTAATGCTATACCTTTTCCGGCGACTGGAAAATGTCTTCGCTAAGTTCATCACGGCCGAGTTTCCTGGGAACCGAAAAACTCTGCTGGCCAGCACGTGGGCCTCAAGGGCTTTTTCACCATAAAGCGCGCTCCCCGCGACGACCCGTAACTCTCCCTTATAACATTCTTCGAACAGCCCCTTGTCCACCGTTGCAAAGCGCGTCACAATTTCTCAAGACAGAATTAGTCCGAATGCCCAGCAGTAAAGATCTCTCCGGTACTGCAATTGCTGTTTTTACTTTGAATAAAATAAGAGTTAACTTCTAAAACGCAAAGCTTGTCAATTACTACTTGCTCGGGAACAAGACAACGAAATTGCCGAACGTGGAAAAGTGTATTCGGTAGTAGCAGCGGCTGTATCCAGCCCCTTCATAGTTAAAAACAATCGGCCCCTTTCGGGGCAACCAATTATTCATACGTGGGAACAACTTATTTCGTAAATTCAAATCTTGAAGAGCAAAGTGACAGTGATCGTGCAATGATGGAGATTTTGTGTAACGAAGTTCTTTCACTGTTCCAACCGAGACATCGGCTCTTGTGCACCATGTGTTTGTTCTTCGAGTGGCCAGGATCGGTAGAATAACCCAGTGATAGTTGCCGTGCAGGTAGTAGGTTTTGTCAAATAAAGTGAGTTCGCTGACCTGGCCGTAACATCAGCTGTCTTGCACTACGGGATACCTACTTGCAATGGTCAGGATCGGTAGGATGACACAGTGACCTATTTTCGTCGAAGCAGGTTCATTTTTGGAGAAACGGGTAAGTCTAATTTTAGTTGTTGGCGAATTGTTTAAAATTTAACGTACGTTGTACTGGATAGACACGTTAGTTAGTCCGTTCTAATACTTTTTTCTTCAATTGATAACGGCAAATTAATTTCATTTATATTTTAATTAATAATGAATAATTCGATGTTAACTTTTGCTTCGTGCTATACCGGCGCGTACTATTCGGGGCGCCGGTCGAACGTCGCTACCTAGCACGATGCGCCGTGGACCGTCCCTGAGCGCGGGCTCTACGCGCGCTCTGAATGGCCAGTGTTTTTCGTTAACAATTCAAAAACAAAGCCTCAGCCGACATTTTGGCAAAGGAAAAAGTTGTTCAGTTTCGCCTCAGGAATCCCCCATTTCCGGCTCCTACACCTTTTACGTTACACCCTGTATATTTATACATACATATAGTATGTATGGTGATGCCAGAGAATTTAGGTTAAATAATGCTTTTTGCAATTTGTAAGTCCATGGTGCTCGCGATTCATAGAAATCCTGTTTTTCTATACTTTACATGGAAATCCTAAATGTCAATTAATATAAAATAGTAAAAAAAGTACGCCAATTATATTATGAGTGTTTGTTCAATGTTTTTTAACACATAGAAATCCTTGTTACAGAGGTAAAAGTCATTGATTCCATTTTCGCCATTGTACTTCCAATGTGTATATTATAATGACAATAACAACAGTAATAGTAACAATAATAATAATGATAACAATACTCTGCCAATACTGCCCTTTTAAATATTGTTAATAGGTAGTCATGTTTGTCTTGTGGAATGTACGTGAGCCATTTATTTTTAAAATAGGGGTGAGAAAATGCAGCTATGACTGCTTCTTTCGCATCGGCATGATGGAAATTTAAATAATTGCAAAACCTATTTGTGATGCTTTCTTGTAAAATATTAATCAAAGGCTTACAATATACCCATTGCTATTCATTTAAAGTTTCTAATTTATGCCTTAAAGACAATAGACAAGGGAGAACCATTCCATAAAATGTATTATTTTCTCCTTGTAGAATGTCCAAGGCATGGACTATCGGTTTTGTCACTTCAATGTGCTCCTGTATATAAAGAAAGTCTTGCTCGTTAAGCATAGGTCGCATTCTTAGTGCTTTGCAGACTTCATAACTTTTTCCTTTTAGTTCTAGTGTTTGTTTTAATGAATCATACAGAGAGTTCCAACGTGTATCTCCTGGCCGGTTTAAAGTGTGGCCTAAAATATTAATTAACACCTCAACCGATTTGGGCCATGCCGAAGCACTCCACAAAACTGAACACTTATGCGTTACTTCAGTATGTAGTGTGTTTAGTTCTTCCATTCTTTTAATAAATTTCATTAAATCTGTTGTAATGCATAATGACAGTGTATGTGCAAAACACCTTATATGCTTTGGTAGGGAAATGTGTGGACCAACAGTGCTATCAAAATTAATTTGAACTAAGTCCTCGTCGCTGGTGTTGCTCTCATCGTCGATATCCTCAGTGTAGACATGTACACCAAACATCTTGAAAGGGACAACAGAAAGTTATTTAAAGGAGCCCGTGGTAAAAAAAAAGGTTATGATCCGCTCTTGCAGCCGTCGGTAGGTGGCGGGCGCCACATTCATTCGTCGTTTAGTCATTCATTAGTCGAATAAAAGATCGAATAAAATCGTATTCGAATAAATTGGGTTCGAATAACAGTCGATATTTATTCGTGACTAACGAATAAGTTTTCGCCGAATAAAATCGTTATTCGTTATTCACGACTAAATGTGGCGCTTTCATTCGTTATTCTTTATTCGTCATTCAGAATAAAATTTGCCCAACTCTGCAAGGAAGTGATGCGTGAGATTCAACGCATTGATATTTGATACTTTCCCGAACGTAGGAGAGGACACAGCGTGTGGAAAAAAGGAGGTCCGAAACCAGGCGACAGAAGAAACATATCGGTGAGAGAATGCTAATGCACGATAAACCTTTTTGATTTTTAACTTTTTTTTAATTAATCTGTTACTAACGTATTTATGACATTTACGTAACTAAAATTATAACACGAAAGAGTTTATAATATATTTGGCCGTAACACGTTGCATTATAATATGTGAACTTAAGTGCTATTTGCGCGGGTCAAGAAACTAAATACATATGTATATTCTAAATTATAATATATGTATCTTTCTTGGTCTCATTTTAATAAGAACAATCTCACAAATACATTAGTAAAAATTTCATTTTAAAAAAGGTCTAGAATAAGAACATTTCTTCGCCGCATTAGTATTTTCTCGCGGTTATGTTTCTTTCATGCCTCAGATTCTCGGAATTCTTTTTCTTTTACTGATGCCCTTTTCTACAATAGGCTAAACATGATAATGTCGAATTTCGACCTGAGCTGTGTTTATAGTCAGATTCGATAGCACGGCAGTATAGCTAACGGTCTCGGGTTCTGATTTTTGGTCAGATACAGAATTATTACTGTAGAAACATGTATTACTCGAAATATAATGTTAAAACACGTTACTAATAACAAATATAAGCGAAAACAGACACATCTTGGTACTACAGTAGAATCCCCGTATATGCGATTTTATACGACCGTAGGTCAGAAAGCCTGACCTCCGCAATTATAGAAATCCTACTATGCATATACCGTAGTATGTGACGTGCGACGTCGTAAATCAAACGGGTCGAAGCCCCTCCTCGCTTCTTCTTAGGGGATACGGCAGTGTCAAAGGTAGGGTTGGGTGGAGCCAGTGAAACGCTCCACTTACCTTTGAGCCGTCTCGAGAGACTGCTTTCTGGACGCGAATGGTACCTGTATGACTGTGTCGTCTTTATGCTGTTCTTGTGATGAAAAAGGAAAGAAAAGCAAACTGCATGGCAGTGGGAGAACGTATAGATAATAGGGACCGTGCGATTCGCGCCGAAAAATCTATTCTGCTGCATGAAATGTTGGCATGAATTTTGCTGCGAGTCAAATAAGTATGGAGGGGATAGTCTGCAGGGACCAGCGTAGGTTCGTTGGGATGGGTCCGGACGTATATCGAGACAAGTCTTATCGTGTGTGGGTCGCTATATTCCCTGCCTAGAATAAGAATAAAACTTGTTTCGTGCGTAGCACCTATGTCCTTGTCTCACTGCTTGCCCCCCCCCCCTCTGTCTATCGTAGGGGAGCTGCGCAGATGGGACAAAAAACTCGTCCATGCGAAACGTGTTCGCAAGTGTATTCTTATATTGGACGGAGCATAAGTCCCTTGGAACGGGTCTTCAGACGTGTCCGGGAACATGTCCAAAGCCAAGTCTGATCATGTATTGGCCTCTTAACTGATGGCTAGCATTACGGATTTCACTACAGACCGCCTTTGTGTCCGTTTTTGTACAGGATACAACTTTAGGCACTATTTGCTATAGCATTATGAATTTCAAATTTAGTTTGTTTAATTAGTCTAGCTTAAATTAGTTTAGCTGTTGTTGCAACCGTTAAACGTTTTCTATGGCGAACTGCTTGCAGCGGGTTTTATACTTTTATTTCTGTAAATATAAGAAGAATTGTTTGTTTCAGGTGTTCGAGGCTTGTGTGGTTTAAATAGTGTCTGATTTCTACGTACAAACGGGCATAATAACAGCGTCTATATAATTCTTAACGCTAGTCATCCATTAGGGAACGCGAGCTCGATAAGTTTTCAAGTGCATTTCTCTCTAAAACGAAATCTCTTACGCACTTTAGTTATTCTTGATCGTTATCTTATTTTGAGCTGCAATATCAGCCAGACCCAATTTGTACACCCATTTTCTATCTACCTGTACATTCACATCAAACTTAAAAAAACTGTGTCTCATAACAAGCGGATAGACAAGGACTCAGCGTTCCCATTTATCTCCAGGGTGTGTTTTTCCACCGCGTAACGAGTTTCGCGGAAACGATTCCGTAACGGAGCTTTGTCGTGACGGGCGTGCCGTTGGCGATTCAATCGAAGCTGGAACCGACACTAATCTCGAAGTCGTAGACGACATTGCACAGTCGCGTGTTAAATGGAAAATACCAGCACCCCGGTGCGTATTTCCCTTTCACTCCGTCCGAGAAGTTCGAAATACGTTTCCTTTGAGCATAAAGAGAATTACCACAAATGTCCAATTCATCCCCGCCTTCAAAGTACCCTCTGTTCGTTTATCCACCTCATTCCGCCGTCTTCCTGCGCAATTCCAGGTTCCCTCGCCTAACCAATAACATGCAGTTACAGCATTGTTCGCTGCGATGTCAAATAGTCCTTAGATTCCACGAAATCGTATGCAAATAATGAACCGACTGGCCTGAACGTGATATCAAGGTGCTAATATTCCTGTTCGCACAATAACGTGTATGTATATAAATATCTTATAGAATAAATAAATAATACTACGGCATTTCTTCTTCTTGTCCTTTGTTGTTTAACGTTGCATCAACCGTTTGGTTATTAGCAACTTCTGAATCTATTGTATTATTTGTACTATATTTGTTGATACTGAAAAAAGTATACACGGTGAGTGCTTGTTATACGCCAAATTATGAACAGGCTTGGACATCATTTAAATAGTGTATTTGAGAAATGACTAATTCAGTGGAATGATTCAGAGCAATGATTATCTTATTTGAACATGAAAATGATTTTTCTCCAAATTATTCCGTTATTTGATTATCAAATAGATTTTCAGTTTTCATTTCATTTTGCATTTGGATAAAATTGAATCCAAATAATTTCTGAAACATTTTCTAATTCTTTCATGCTAACATTGTTAACTATGTCAAGAAGACAGATTGTCGGAATACAAGTTTTTTTTTGTCGTTAAATAGAAACAATTTTATTGTATAAAGCAAGGGAGTATCTCATTACAATCGGAATCCATAAACGGGAATCAGTATTGATTTAAAAAAAATGATGCTGCTTAGATTACCACTCCTAAATTACTACATGGACTGTTTATTCTGAAAGTGGTGTAAGCATTTTTTTGTAATTGAGATAAGGGCAAAATTTCCATATGTTTTTATGTGAACTTTTTATTCTTATCCTTTTCTTGTTTTTTTTTTAATCCAAAAATGGACGTACTCAACTTTCAAAATAAACGGTTCGTCATCTTATGTGATATTCCATGTTGTCAACTTGAATTTAATTGTACAATTACATTTTCTTTATATAAAGAAGTTAAATTCCAGAATGAAACATTCTTTAGCTGTACACACTAGCAATGCTATACAGGGTATGCCAGAAGTCCTGTAAGAGCCGGAACGGAATGATTCCTGAGGGTGCCAGTAACTTTTTCCTTTGACGAAACTTTGTTTAAGGCTTGGTTGTTGAAAGAAGACCCTGATACGCTCGGCCGGGGTCTTGAACACTCCTGCGATTGAGCGCGGGCACTATACGCGCTCTGATTGGTCAGCGTTTTTCGTTAACAATTAAAAAACGAGGCCTTAAATAAAGTTTTGACAAAAGAAAGAGTTGCTTAGAATCACTTAAGGAATCACCCCCTGTCGGCTATTACAGCAGTTCTGGGACGCCCTGCATATGTTCCCTTGGCAGAATCCAGGATCGGAAACCACAAAAGCTGGCAAAGTTTCGCGAACGGCGAAAGATTCATTGCGCTGTGAATTTTGCTTCGCAAGTTAAATCGAAATTAATCGCGTTCCTTTCTGCCAGAAACCACAAACGTACATGCGTGCATACGTATCCAACAAGCCTCTGGAGACCACTCAACAGGTATACCGCTTCATGAGCCACATCAGAGGCTTTCTGGTAACTCAATTGGATGACGTCTTGCACAATTAAATCCACGTTTATTGACTTTTTATATTTTAACTTTAAGTTGGCATATGCGTGTTAATCTTATGAACACATGCAAAGAGCTACTGAGTGCCGTTAAGATTACTGAATTATACGAATTATACGAATCATCCTAGATTCATAAAATAATAGTCACTTGTAGAATTTAATAATTCTTCAAATGTTGCATTTTTACATTCTTAATCATAAAATATTATGATTCTCCCATCAAAAATCTAGTCATATGCTTAAAAAGAAATGAAGATCTTGAGGGACAAAGGTACAAAGAATAAAGCCTAACTCAGGCGGACCACTGCTGAACTACACGACAACCACAAAGCGGTGGTTCGCTTGCAGTTGAAAGAAAACAGAAACAAGTAATCATATGATTTCTTAGAATATATTATACGGCTCGTTTGGCTGCAAAACATGTAACGGGAAATGTGTTACAGAAATGTGTCACGCTGGAAAATAAATGAATTACTTTTAACTAATTATCTTTTCTTTATTGTGATTTATTTCAGTTACCACCAATCAATTTTGAGCATTACACAATAATTGCTGTACAATATTAATCGTCGAACATATGCATCTTGTTATTTATTGAAAAATAATGAAATAGTAAAATAAATTACTGAAATATTAAGTTCTCTAAAAACTGTTTATTTTTAGACAACAGAAAATCATTTACAGCTGTTAACAATTTCTATGCTCTCGAAGGGTTAACTGCGTTAAGCGTATCCAATATCTTTTGTTTCCTAATAGCCAGTAGGTTGCCATTAGTGTGGCTAATGGCAGCAACACCGGCCAAAATCGAGTCGAGTTTCGTCGTCGACATGCAGCGCCACATTAAAAGCCTAATGGCAATCAATTTTTCGCAGGGTTTCATTGCTTGCCAAAACGCAACCAATTTTTACTGTTTAAATCAGGGCTATCTAACTGAAAGTTTCTTCACGAAGCCGTAGGAGAACGTCTTCTTTCATACTCACTTCACATAGACGAATTTCTCTTTACACGAACTCAAAAATCTCAAGCTGCTAGTTTGATACAACCTACGCTGCGAAAAGTTGGTCGCTAGATTAGGCTTTTAATGTGGCGCTGCATGTCGACGGCGAAACTCGTCTCACTTTTAGCCGTGTCAACGTGTTGACCTGCCTGACTTGGCTATCAGTGTTCCGTCGCACGGAACAACGCGCGTGGAAAATTTGATAAGGTTTATGGTACGTACTGTGAAAAAAAGATTATTTTTGAGGGACAGAATTTCGTTCAAATTGCTTACCGTCTGTAAGAAATTTATTTCACGTGCGGGCAAAACGTTGCTACTTAAATTACTCTCGCCATCCTCAGTAATCGACAAATACCATAAAACTGGATTTCCAAAGCGTCCCGACCATATTGTAACGGTACGTGATGCCGACTCACGGGACCTAGAGGAATTTCCCACCGCGGCCAAAATTTCCAGAACCCTAGCGGTTCCAGATATCGGCCCACTTTTTCCGGGAAATACCACGCTTCGGGCGCACCGGAAGAGTGGTGGACCTGGAACCTGTACGCTGATTGGCAAAAATTACCGTTTCGTTTTGACCAATCAGCGTACACAAGGGAGGAAGTCGTCGACGGACTTCCTTCCAAAGGACAGAATTACTTCGACACGCGAGAAGTAAAGATCAAACGCGATCACGAAATTGTCACCCGAGAGCATCTTCGGCTGAAATTGCAAACGCCAAAGGTTCATTCGACGCGAGATCTAATTCCTCCACTGGAATCGGCAGCACTTCGCGCACTTTTAATCAACTGCTGAATATTAATTTGGGGGGCAGTGTCGCAAGTAAATGTTTCGCCCCTATAGGTGTCCAGGGACTTACACCCCCTGATAGGACTAATCCACGCAGCGGCGCTTGCGACGTATCGTGTTCGATATCGACGAGGCACGATACAATTCAATCAGGATGCAGCTGTTAATATATTCTATGCTCTCGAAAGGCTAACCCCGTTAAGCCTGTCCACTATCTTTTGTTTCTATCTTATTTTAACTGCAAGCGAACAACCGTTTTGTAGGTGTCGCGTGATTCAAAAGTGGCCCGTCTGAGGTTGCATTAGAAGCATATGGTAAAATATTCTAATTCCTGAAGATTATGAGTCCTTATTTTTTTTCACTTATTTACCAACGCAGATTGTTTTTTGTTCATTAATTTCACATACATTTCCTCTATTTGTTGAATAAACATGTCGGTAAACATTAACAATAAGAGACCTAGCTTCAATCACGTTGACCTTGAAATGTGTTGTCAAGGACATCATTTTTAACAACTTTCCTCCTATCCATATTACTGTCGCTTGGGTCTGATTTTCGAGATATTTGCAGAAAACCATGATAGTTATTCAATTTAGTGACTTTCCTCAATTTTGGCTATATCAGTGTAGTGTAGTTCTTAATAGCTTCATTTTATTACTAAAACGACAAATCAACCGAGCGAGACGATAAAAGTACTCTTTTTTTATATTGTTTCCTAAAAATGTTCAATCAAGGATATACATATAAAGATTTATAAAACAACTACCTCCAAACTGATAGATTTTATTCAATAAATGTATAAACTATCATAGAGTTATATAAAGAATAATACATTTCAGTAGGTCGTGTCGACATACTGCGCGTAACTCAGCTTGAGCAAAAAAACGTGTGAACGTATTCTCCTATTGCGCGCTTATGCGCACGCATAAGACAAAACAGTATCTGAACATAGCGCGCCTAAATACAACTCCGGATGCAATGATCCATCTAACACAAACCTAACTTGAATTCTAAGGTACGGGTTACGTTTGGCAGTATCGATTTTTATGGCCGGTGTAAGCCTACGTCGTATATTCCAAAAACCTTAATTTGACATTTTTAGAAAAAAAAAGAACAGACACACAATTCTAGGTAGAATTCATTACAGTTATAACGACAGTCTTTGCAACTATTTTGAAAACCAAGGCCGGCCGATGGTAATATGTATAGGAAAAAGATCGTTCAAAATAATGTCCTTGGCAATAAATATCAAGGTTAAACCGATCGGAGCTGGGTTTCTTACTGTCTGCCTGCAGTAATTCTACAACAAGAGGGTAGAAAATGATGGTACAGGATTTTTTCGGATGACCACCAAACTTCGGAAAAGCGACGTTTCATTTGCACCAATTAATTATGTATTAAGAGAAATATTCTGCAAAATACTACCTGCAAATTGCAGTACAACGTTATAAGGTTTTCATATATCGCATGTATGAAATTGATCGTCCAAATATACGCCTGTATTTTATTACTGCCCTGGAAACTAATTAAGGTAAATTGACGTTTAGAATGATAAATGCACATCGCATCTGTCTATTTACGTGTTTCAGTGTCATCACAGCATGGCGTTTACCGCGGTATAGTAAAGCCAGTGAAACGGATTAAATTAATTAAAGAGCGTCGCGCATGGGAGATTATTTTCATCCTACTGAAAATCTTATTAAACTTTACTACCGGTGGTCGCTTGCCGACATAAGTGTTAAACGTTTAATGTGCTTGAAAATAGCCAGAAAGTTCAACGTAACGTGGCGTGCAATTAATCATGAAAGTGGTCGTTGCAATTCTACGTACAAAAATGTATTTTGGGAGTTAGTACCAAACTGACTGTATCCACATTGAATAGCATAAACCAGAAGGAATAGTTATTGTTAACTTCAGTTTTTATGTTAATCGGAGAATAGTGGGAGCCAATGTAGGCGAAATATTAACAAATAACAGTGATATCGATATCATTTGCATTATTAGAGATTTTGCGCTTCATGTAGTCAAGTGTAAATGCATCGCGCAAGTAATTAATTTTGCTGTTCTGTAGAATTAAAAAGAGTTATAACAATTACAAAATGACATACAATTCGTATATTGAGATAATGTTACTGACTTTTAATAAATAAAACAATGTGACTTGCTGTCTCAAAAATACGTAACATCAATCTAAAGTTATGACAAAAAAGAATCAGTTGTTAATTTTCTCACTTTAATCATGTTTAAACCCATTAAAGTTTCAGTTCGTTTGAACATACTCATTTTTATACACACAAATATTCACTTTCACTTGAATATAAATCGCATGAAATTGCAGCGCGTTTTCACTGTTCAGATTAAATAAGCTTCTTCCAGGATCATTTTTTTCCCGTTCTGTTCGCGACGAATGAATGCGCAACGGCAAAGCGTGTTTTATAGTCTCTTGGCATTTGTCATTAGTACGCGCGCCCTGGGAATAGCCAGTAATGAATTGCACAAAAGGAATGATGAATGTGATATCGGTGCAGCCACGTTTGCCCATTTTTCTGCGACCGTTCGTGTTGAACTTTTTCTAACAAAAACTGTGAACATGCTTTTTACGCTTCTGGCACTCACTGTTAATAATAAAAAAACCTCATTGTTTTGCACGGTGTTCTTCACATATTATACAGACCTTGTGTTTTTACCTTGTGCTGGAGAATTAGAAAATACACATTTCTCTAAACTCAATCACTTGGGTATTTAATAATTTACATATGTCCATTACAAATAAAAATATGTACAATGTACTTCTAGTTATTGATTTTAAAGAGCGGGATGTCTATCCATTTTCCTTTTATCAAAAAATTACGGCAGAGAGTTCTAATAATTTAGTCGCCTCCTGTAAATGATTTCGAAACAATTTATTTAGAAATAGTGATGAATAATTAGAATCCAATTATATTATTGAAAAAGATTGCGTTAATTAAAGTCGATGACCGATAAATTATTGTTTAATAAAATCGTACGTCAATGGAATTAAACTTTAGACTAAATGAGAAAGATATTGATGATATTGTATTATGCACATATAGTATTTTAAATATACAGTAAATTTCTGCATATTGTGTCTTAGAGACTTCATTAGGACTATATTTTTCGTACGGAAACGTTTATAACTGTAAACTGCACCCAAAAGTTGAAAATCCATTTACGACGAAAATTCTAAAAAAGTCGTTATCGGTTTCCCCTCTCTAGTCATTTCCTATCAGTTTTGCTCTTAGTTTCAACATCGAACGGCAAATTGCATCTGATAGGTCGATCAAGTTCCAAAAATTGTGTATCCGAGGAGGAATACCATTCAAAGTAGAATATGGAAAACTCATTCGTATTTATTATGTCGTAAAATGAAAAGCTTTCAAATAACTTAAACTTTAATCTTTCATTCCCTTTATTATACAATGAGACTCAGTTTTCTTAGAATTGGTGGTATAAAACTTTGAACAAAGGGAATGAGGTGAGTAATGTAAGAACACCAGTAGTTGACCAGTTAAGCAAAATTGGCTGCGTAAATAATAGTCAATGTTTGCTCCTTTATTAAATAGGGAGACTCTATGCGTGAAAATGCTGTTTGAGCTTCTTACATTATGTAATCAATCTAACTTTTTTGAAATAACTATATTATCAAAATTTTATAGAAATTTTTGAAAATTCAATAATTCCGCCAAAAGTTGACCAACCCTGAAATCGAGAAAACTAGTAATTGACCATATGTTAGTTAGTACTTGACCACTTATACTAAAACCAAAGACATTATTGGTGATTACATTGATATCATTTATGTGCAGCAAGTATGACAAATAACAAGCAAACGGACAAATACAAGCGAAAAGAAGTTAATTCCACATAAAATCTAATTTAGGAACAGAATAAATGTTTCGAGTTTTGCTTGATCTGGTAGACTCATTAATGTGAAAAACTACGTTTTCCCATTCGTAATCTAGTACATCAGGAGTCTGTAGCCATTTCCAAAATCACCCATGCTTTTGCATACATTATATAGTTGCTTTAGTTTCAGCAACATGAAGAATTTTCCCAGGAAAATATTCACCTTCATATGAAAACATTACATTTTTAGTCCTTTTAATAGGTAGCCATTTATTGCTAAATTTATTCAACGGCCGCCCTCATAGCCTGTTCAGAATAATTTCTAAAGGAGCTCTTGATAGGAGGCATTTCTAGCTCTGTGAATTTATTAGTCTGTGATATAAATGCTTAAGCAAATGCACGTTAATATTTTGTTGATTTTAATAATATTACGTGAGTAGTTATTTAACAAATTTAAATTCCACTAAACTGAGTCAATAATTAACCGTAGTTTCACTCAATAGTTGACCATGTGGTCATCTGAAATGCATTATATTTCGAATACAAGAGTTTTGCTCTTTACTTCTAACGAAATTATATGTAAGATTGGTATGCTGTAATTGGTAAATAAATTTGAATTATTTATGTCAGTAATTGACCACACCTGTCAATTTCTAGAAATAACAAGAAGAACAAGATTCAATAATAGACCCCACCGTTAATTATCTTTTTTGAGGTTAAGAAAGCAAAAACGTGGAATTTATTAAATATAATGCTATAACAATTTAAGTAATGAAAGATTCAGTCATAAAAAGTTAATAGCTTGAGAATTTCTATACGTGGATTATTGTATACCGCTTCTTAACAACAGCGTTAAGGAAATTACAATACGGATGTATACAACCAACGTTAATGAAATGAACCGTTCAATGTTATATAAAAAAATTGAATTCAGATAAAAGTGTTTCGGAATTGGGTCAGTAGATGATGCAGCATATCTATTGCGCCTTTATCGAAACATTTATCGAAACATTTTAAAACCTCATTTTTCACGTCTTTCTGGGAAATGGTCAACTACTGATACCAGCTCAATTACTGGTGCCTTTAACTTTATGTTTTTAGTAGGAAATACTGAAGAAGTCTATTTCTCTTTTTCGATATTAAACAATTAAACGTTTCCCAAGGCTTTTCATGTTAAAAGATTTATGACAGAAAGTACACTGTCAGTTATTGATTCTGATGAAATTTAAGTATTGTAGGTACAACCCCAACTTTCTAGATAGTTTTCATATCTTTAACATAGACGGTTGGTTACTGATAAAAGATACGTGTCAAATATTTTTATAGGAACCACGTTATACTTGAGTTTCATCAAAATCGGTGGTTGACATTTTGGTATGTTCCCTTGTTAGTGCAGTTATACTACAACGTAACTGGTGTGTACATTTATTTTTTAATGAAAAGTTAAAATAGAAAAATATATCCGTATTCCTAGCCTGATAAATAAAGGCCGTATTCTTAGGTTTATCACTCTCCAACCATATTGTACTCTATTTTTAATGAAAAATATGATCAACCTTTTACAAATATCTGCTTCATCTGGCATATACAAATTTTATTCGCCATATGAACCTTACGATGAAATGTTAAATGCATTTAGTATGCATCCGTATGTACAGGGCCATACAAAACTTTTTGCCATGCCTTTTTGAGGTGGTTCTGCACCTTCCCATCGATGGAGATCTGTTTAAAAAAGCGACGACACAATAGACCTTGAACTTTATTCTCAAGGTCAAATGTTTTATCACTGCAACGTGTAGTACTTAGTGCGGTGAATAAAAGTCTCAAAGGGATTATTTGTCGCAATTGTACCATCCCCTCGGTATGAACAAAATATTTAAGTTCCATTAGCTCTTACATTAACATTCGTAATCTGCTCGTGTTTCAAACGTGATGCGCATCACAACTTTTGGCTGAAAAATAAACGGAGAGCTGTTGCTTTCGTTGACCAATGGCGTAAACGACAGCTTCGATCCTTTTCTCTTCATTTTTTTCCCTGTCCTGTACACCTATATATAGGGTAGGCCCGAAGCAAAACAATCCCTTCCATCCTTTTTCTCCGCCTTCTAACCCCTCCTGGGACTCACAGACGATCAGTATCTACACAATGCTGTTTTTGCGTGTAGATAAACAGCAACAATAACTATTTTCTTACTTTTAATTCACGTTTGAAATTCAAGCAAATTGCAGATGTCGATGCGAGAACTAATGAAACTTGAAAATTTTTTTCCAAGTGAACGGTACATTTGCGACTCATGGTGCATTTGAAGCTTTCGTTCTTCGTTAGGAGTACTGTACGGTGCGACGATAAAAATGTTGACCTTGAAAATAAGGTTCAAAGTCAAATTTATCGGTGACTTTTTTAAACAGGTCTTTATCGATCCAAAGCTGTAGAAACATCGCCCGAGGCCGGTGCAAATAATTTTCAAACATTCTGTAACTATATTCTTGCAAATTGACGATATTTTAAATGCTTATAAAATGTGCTAAGCCCTTATTAGTGTATGGCGTGTTACCTGATTCACAATTTTGTCTAGTGAACGGTATATACATTTCTGCGGTCACGTGATTAGCGCGTCGCTTGTCTGCAAACGTTGTTAACCTAAATGCGGAGGCCTTTCAACTGACTTTTCATCGTGAATAATTTATCAACGAATCCTTAAATGCAGTACTATTACTTCCAGTTTTTATCTTATTTTATCTTATTTTAATCACCTTTTTCACTTCTGTATGGTATATAATATGGTCCATATAACCCAAATCTTTCTGTATTCCAACTAATACTGCTGCTTGTATAACATCCTATTCGACGAGATGAAGATGAAGCAAGTTGTCTAATTGCTGTGATTCATAATCGAAGCGGAATAAATCACATATTTGTTAAAATTAAATTGTTAAGATTACGTCTGCTAGAAGGATTTAAATATGTCGCTCCATTTTTTACTTTTCTTAAAACATGTCATCAATATAATCGACACGTTCAGTGGTCTAAATCTTGTTTTATTGCCGCATTACAATATCACTACCGGTATTAAGGGGAAGGACCGTTAGTGATAACACTAACGTGAACGAATTTATTGCTACCAAGCCACCCCAATGTCTTTTATTCTTTCTATCACATAAAATTTCAATCTGGTCTATAAGTTGTCGTAAAATACAATCGCTGGTTTCCTTTTACGACGTTGCTGTAATTACTTATCAAACGCGACAACTCAATTTATCAGGTACAGCCACCTGTTTGATAAATAAAAGGATTGTATGATTTGAGATTGTATGCAGCTTTCTTTTCCTAGTTTGACATTGGTAGATTCGAAAAGTTTAATATACAGGGTATAACGTAAAAGGTGTAGGAGCCGGAAATGGGAGATTCCTGTGGCGAAACTGAACAACTTTTTCCTTTGCCAAAATGTCGTCTGAGGCTTTGTTTTCGAATTGTTAACGAAAAACACTGGCCACTCAGAGCGCGCGTAGAGCCTGCACTCAGGGACGGTCCACAGAGCGTCGTGCTAGGTAGCGACGTTCGATCGGCGCCCCGAACAGTACGCACCAAAAGTTAACATCGAATTATTCATTATTCTTGAAAGTAAATTAACTAAAATATAAATGAAATTAATTTTCCGTTATCAATTGAACAAAAAATAATTAGAACGGACTAACTAACGTGTCTATCCAGTACAAAGTACGTTAAATTTTAAACAATTCGCTAATAACTAAAATTAGACTTACCCGTTTCTCCAAAAATGAACCTGCTTCGACGAAAATAGGTCACTGTGTCATCCTACCGATCCTGACCATTGCAAGTAGGTATCCGGTAGTGCAAGACAGCTGATGTTACGGCCAGGTTAGCGAACTCACTTTCTTTGACAAAACCTACTACCTGCACGGAAACTATCACTGGGTTATTCTACCGATCCTGGCCACTCGAAGAACAAACACATGGTGCACAACAGCCGATGGATGTCTCGGTTGGAACAGTGAAAGAACTTCGTTTCACAAAATTTCCATCATTGCACGATCACTGTCACTTTACTCCTCAAGATTTGAATTTACGAAATAAGTTGTTCCCACGTATGAATAATTGGTTACCCCGAAAGGGGCCGATTGTTTTTAACTTTGAAGGTGCTGGATACGGCCGCTGCTACTACCGAATACACTTTTCCACGTTCGGCAATTTCGTTGCCTTGTTCCCGAGCCGGTAGTAATTGACAAGCTTTGCGTTTTAGAAGTTAACTCTTATTTTATTCAAAGTGCAAACAGCAATTGCAGTACCGGAGAGATCTTTACTGCTGAGCGTTCGGACTAATTCTGTCTTGAGAAATTGTGACGCGCTTTGCAACGGTGGACAAGGGGTAGTTGGCCTCCGACGAAATTTTGGCAAAGGAAAAAGTTGTTCAGTTTCGCCGCAGGAATCTCCCATTTCTGGCTCCTACACCTTTTACGTTACACCCTGTATTTACTCGTATAAATTTTGAAGATTTTTATTGAGAAACTGTTTACGTCTTCTTATTTCGCATAATTGTTTAAAGCAACATGTAGAAGTTTATTTGGACAAACTAACGTCCTGCTTGAAAATAAAGGGTGTCCTGTAACTGGTAGTACAACCGGAAAAGAGGTAATTCTACGTAAAAAAAACAAGTCGAAAATGTAGAATAAAATATTGTTATTTAACAAAAATTAATTTTATTATTTAAAGGAAACAAATGGGAAATGTAACGGAATATTAAACAAAAAATAAGTCTCTGATGAAAAGTTTTATTGTACGCTTTTGATTTCACATTGCATAAGAAGTCGGATGTTGCGGAGAAATCGAAGAGGATGGCGGGAGTTTTACGAACGAAGTGCGAAGAGTTGTGAAGGAACTAGGAGGCGGAAGAGTTGTGAAAATGGAACTAGAAACCTTAGTAATGCTTCAAATAGCGAAAGTTTAAGCGTATCCATTCAACAAGGAAATTCGAAAGCGCTCTACTGTGTTTCAAAATCAGTAATCTATTTCCATCGAGATTTAATATTCTTTTAAGTAACTGTAAATAAGTTACAGTTTCTGTTTAACTTTCAATAAAGTTAAAATAATTATTGTAGAATAACTATTTTATTCTTCTTTTCACTCTTTCGTTTTATTTAACCCCATATTAAAATGAGTCGGGTGTCCAACGTTGTAAAATGAACAAAAGTACTATACAACTTAATATTAAGATAAATGAAAGATGAAGATTTTTTTCTGTAATTATTATAAACCGCGCTTTAAAAATAACTTGAAGTGCCCTCATGTATTTATACAGGGTGTTCGGCTACTGCATGCCAATATTTTAAGGGGTGATTACTGAAGTAATTCTGAACAACGCCTTCCTGTACGAAAATGCTGATTAAGGCCTCGTTTTTGAATTATTAACAAAAAACACTGACGAATCAAAGCACACGTTCAGCCGCGAGAGTGGTCAGTGTTTTCTGTTAATAATTTAAAAATGAAGCCTTAACAAGCATTTTCGTATAGGAAAACATTTGTCAGAATCACCTTAGCAATCAACTCTTAAAATATTGACATGCAGTAGCCAAACACCCTGTATATTATGTTTTAAAAAGTTAAAAATAATGGTGCATAGAAGAACGTTGGTCTAAAATGTGTAAATAAAAGTTCATACTGTTAAGCGATCTAAAATGCTTTGAAAATCTGAAAACAGTGATTCCTCCAATAAAATTATAGTGCAAAGTACATTATACAGTTTTATTAAAACTAAACGCTTTAAATTCTACACCTTAAATCTAATTTAAAGTATTACTTTGTTGGTTATTTTTTCTTCCACAGTAACAGGTATTAAGCAAATCTTTCTCAATCAGGTACAAACATTCCGCATTCTGTTATGGAATTTGTTTTTTCATTCATATTCCCGGAAAATTGATTCCGTATGATATTAACTGCAAATTGTACTCACCGATAAGTTTTCATCTTTATCGTGATAAATAAGATGCTGACTTTCTATTTACGTATGAAGAATAGGATGAACATTGTCACACAAAGAGGAAGTAGCTCAACGGAAATAACGCTGACAGAAGCTGCAGATCGAGATAAATCGAGCTTAATGAATTTCACATTGAAATAGCTTCGTTCGATCAGGCGGAATTATTGAGCGACCTACATTTTACTCTTGTCATGGAAAATGCACGGATGTTAAACGTGAATGACTTGCTATTTACTCAGTATAAAGTAATCACAAGATCTTTGGAGCGTGAATGCAACTGATGCGCTCATGATCGCCATTTGACAAACTATCGATGCTCTGCAATCAAATATTTAATTATTACGTTGACGCGTATGAAATGCCGTTTACCCGATGTTTCGTGGTTATCCGAAAGGGCCATATACCATTCGTTTCTATCACCTTGCTGCACAACTACTGTCGAGATATTTTTTCCCGTAAATATTGACAATAAAAGACCCAGTCAGAACCCGTCAATCACTATGACCTTCAAATATGTTGTCAAAGACGTTATTTTCAACAACTTTCTCCTATACACGTTCCCGTCGCTTAACTTTAGTTTTCGAGATGTTTGCAAAATGCTTTGATAGTTATGCAATTCAACGGCTTTCCTCAATTTTGACTATTTCAGTATAGTTTTGTTTTTAACAGATTCAGTTTATCACTAAAACGACAAATAACCCGGGAAGACGATAAAAGTACTCTCCTGTTTTATATTGTTTTCTAAAAAATGTCAAAGCAAGGATTTATGAAATCGCTATCTCCAAATTGAACTGTAATTGTGAAGTAGAGGTTAGGCCGGGTAAGCCGGGGTCGCCTACGTCGTATATTCCAGAAAACCTTACTTTAGTAGGTAGAATTCTTTATTTATTAGTGATTCATTAGTGATAACGATAGTTTTTTGCAAACATCTTGAAAAGTAAGGCCGACCGACGGTTATATGTATAGGAAAAAGTTGTTCAAAATATTGATTTCTATAACATAGGCAACCGCTTACGCTAAATGAAGTGTAATAGTGATTTAAGTTTAATAAATGTTTTGTGCAAATATTTCAAAATGAAGAAGTTGTTTAGGAAAAAAAGTTGATTAGGAAAAAGTTGTTTCAAAAAGGTTGTCGTTGACAACATACTTCAAGGTCAAACTGGTCGGAGCTGGGACCCTTATTGTCAATATTTACTTGTTCTTAAAAAAATAAAAGGTGTGTGCGTGTGTGTGTGTCCGCGTTGAAAAGAATGGTCCGCGTTGGTACATAGATGGAGACCAATCTTGCTGCACGGCAACGCAAAACCTCATCTATTCAAATGACGACGCGAAAGCTGTAGGAATTAGTCCCTACAGGTTCTCATCTTTTTAGACATGTGACTACATTTTTGGCAGGCAAATTATAAGATTTTGCCATGAAGAAAATGCAAATACAAAGTTTGAAGAATTATTAAATGCTAGAAGTGTTTATTACTTTATAAATCTAGGATGTTCAAAATAATTAATCGTTGGAAGAAATGCGTAGAACCACGTAATTGGAGATTACATTGATTAAGCACATTTTACCATTGCCATGTACGGTTAAAGTTTCATTTGTGAAAACGACATTTAATATGCATCCACCTAATACATATATTACTTTCAAATCGCTTTTAGGTAGATTGAATAGAAAGGCAGAACTTTTCGTGCACAAAGCACATTCAATAAATTAGTTTTTGTGCATACGCTATGACAAATGTTTCGTAACAGAAGCAGCATTCCTCCTATTACGAAATGTAACAAATGCTTGTACTAATAATAAGTAAATAAGATAGTTTTAACGTTGAGTATGTTATTTGTTTCGTTTGGCAGTAAAAAATGTAAGGGGAAAGATGTGACGAAAATGTGTAACGCTGGAAAGTAAATAAGTAAAAATACCGCTAGGTGGCGCTTTGGGATTACGGCGCTCAGAGTACTGCGGATGTCACTATATTAAGGATCTAATTAATCAGGCGATTACTTATGCTAGAACTAACTGCCTTGTGATTATTTTCGTTCAAAATGTCGAAATCGCAATTATTCGCTGTTATGTCTGTGCAAAGTGTAGATGATTTCCGCGATACTGGGCGATAGCTGGTAACATATTCTATGCCCTCGAAGAGTTAACTGCGTTGCGCCTGTTCATTTTTTTAAACTGTTCTAACAATAAAAATACTGATCCTCGTCGCAACTTATAAATTAATGAAACTCCGTTCTTTCTCTGTAGAAACACCAAATTTTCCTCTTGAAAGTATTGCTGCGTGTTATGTAAAAAGTCTGATGTCTCATGACAGATTCATCCCGCAGTAATCATCATACAAAGTGTATCCATGAACTACGAACATAGATCACAATTCTCTGGCAGAGCATACGTTAGTAATATCTCAGCGTCACTGTCGTTCTTCCAATTATGCCGATAGGTCAGCGACCCGGGTGCAAAAGTTCGCGTGCGGGGATCAGATAAGACATCAGAGAAATCAGAGAAAGACGGGTTAGGCGAACCCATGGACCGTGAGTTTCGGAGCTTCGTTACGTATGTACGTATAATCCGCGTTATGCTATTTGCCTTGGTAATACCGTCGGTCGATATTTACCATTTTTCTTGCAACTGAATGAATAAAATCACATTATTCCACCGAGCTCTACTATTCACGGTCGTATATATAATCGAATCACGAGAAAGCTACCTCCATGAAAAAGCGTGTGGTTCCGGTTTGATTTGGAGTAATGGTCTTGAAACTCCATCGATTTGGGGGTCATTGCTTTGTGCATCCGTATTGCGTGATTTCAGATGTTCAAAGATATTTCATTCCTCGGCGAACCGATAATACATGTCTTTTTTTAGTTAATTCATGATTCCACAACATTTCTCCCGCAATAAGTGTGTAAATTGTGAGTGGTATCACGTTGAAAGGTCACAGCAGATATGAATATTAAATACACCATTGCACAAAATTTTTAAACACCCTAAAAATTACTGTGATAATGATTTAATATTATATATTATTTTTATTTTAATACTATCATTTCAATGTAATAATAATAATATGATTTTATGATCATAATAGTATTATGATTTTAATATTATCATAAAGTGCGTCACATACAAAACAAAAACCACTTACTTTTAATTAACATCTCACTAAATTAAACGTATATTACAACAAATTTTCGAATTCAGCAAAAATAACACAATTTATGTTTAGGAGGTTCCGTAATGCTATTGGTAGGTGTTGCTTAAAGCGAAGAAACGGAAATCATGTCTCTTGACAATTGTAAAAAGTACTGGCTGCTTAAAATTAATCAAAAATCAAATTTTTGTGCTGGAAATATAGCAACTTTAGATTAGGCTAAGGGTTTACAGTGCTTTATACGATACGTGCCCGAATATTTCCCATTGAACGAACTGCGCGAAAACTGTGCATCCAATAACTACACATAGTTAAATAATCGAAAACAAACAATTCCAGAATTACATATGCTCTATTTTGGCCTATAGCTCACATACGCAAATTCACATGAAATTTGGCTAACATTCTGCAAGAAAAATTAATAAATAATTAAAAACATTTTAATATCGTTTAACAAACGATTATTTTGCCATAACATTCATGTAGCTAAATTGCCCGGTCAAAGGCACACAATTTGGAAAAACAATTATTCTTCTACACCCCCTAGTTCTCGAAATAATCCAAAAAATGTATTTTCAACCCTCAACTTGGGGGTTGGTTTCACCCGTTCAGCATGGACGATTGCCGATAACAAAAATACGTCAAATAATTTTTTACGAACTACCTTCTGTGTAAATTTCATCGAAATCAGCGTGTGTTGGTCCAATATGTTCCCTTATTTGTAGAATGGTACATGAAGATAGCAAACAAGGAAGAAATTCATATCACAATCATGTAAAAAAAGTTGTGTTACGTCACGCCTAACATTTTGTACATATGTTTATTTCAGATTTAGTTCAGTTGCTTCCATTTTTCATCAAAACCGATGAATACTCATTGTCAACATATGTATAAAAGCTTGTGGTACAATACATTGTACATTACAATTTTTTTGGTTCTTGAGAAATATTTAATAATATAAAAATCTATATGCAGTACATAAAACTGAACAAACCAGCAGAAAAGAAATAATGGATGCTAAAAATGCAAAATTTGAGACATGCAAATTCAAGAAAACGGTTCAGTTGCGGCTCATGGTTCTTTTGATACTTTTTATCCTCATAGTGAGTAGAATCCGATAGGAGAAAAAAAAATTTGATCGCAATTTTCAAGGTCAAGGTCAAGGTCAACATTGCAAGGGCTTTTTTCATATATCCACTGATCCGAAGGTGCAGAATCACGCTGTGGTGGTCTTTACATATAATTTCTGTACACCCTGTACAAGTTCGGAAACGTTAACCGCATTTTTGATAATATCGAGGATTAAGTGGTCTGCTTAAGCATATCCACTCTCGTACCTTTTATCACATAAGTACCCATAATTAGCGGGACTAATGGTAGCAATATCGGCCAAAATCGAGCCAAGCTTGGTCGTCGACATGCAGTGCCACGTTCATCAACTTTTTACAACGTCTTGTTGGTTCCCAACGCGCAGCCATCTTTAACCATTTGAATCAGTGATATCACTTCACTTAAACGAATTTCTCTTTGCACAAATCCCAAAATCGCGAGCTGCCATTACGATACAATGTGCGTTGCTAACAGTTGATCGCCATTTAGGTTTTAACGTGGCGCTGCATGTCAACAGCCAAACCTGGCTCAATTTTGGCCGGTAGAATGTGTTGACCTGCCTTATTTGGCTATCAGGGTATGACCTAACATACAATACCTCGGCTCCCCTAGCTTTCAAGAAATACTACTTTTGCTAGAAGGCAGAAAATTTTTATTCCGTAATTTATATTATAAATGCTCTTGATATTAGCGACAGCTACGCAACATTTAGGATAAGCATGTTTATCTTTGTTTTCGGGTAGTAGACGCTACAAATGATACCAGTGGTAGTTGGATATCTTTGTTGTAAATATGAAAATCACGAGGGGGTCACGCAACTAGCAGCTGCCCCTATTACCTAATCTAACCTAATCTTTTCATTCTTTTCCTTCCTCTTACGAGTGGTATCGACAACAACTTTTCAATCATTAGCAACACCTTACCGTTCTGAATTGGAATGTAATTTTGACGTATATAGGTTTGTGCTTTGTGTAATTTGTTCGTGCTTTTTTTATGTGATCGGTGGATTTCATTTGTTCTTGTACGAACAATCACTCTCTTCCGTATGTTCTTATTTATATTCAGTCCGAGAAATTTGACGAGAAGCTGGCTAAAGCAATATCCACCCTTATCCAGTACGCACAAAACACTTATCCTCCCTGACGTCTTTTATGTAAAGACACGGTCGGTCGCTTAACCGGACCGACAGTAAGCAGACAAGGATTGGTGCCATTTCATGATGGAACATACAGAAGGCGCAATAAAATCTTGAAGAAGGTTCACCGAAGTGTAACGCACAAGATAAAACGGAGGGGACGCAAATGGAAAAGCTTTAAGAGGGAAGAAGTTCGAAAGTTTTGGGATATTCGGTCCTCGATTTGCTTCCGTGACAAATTTCTCTCCCTATTCCCTGTTATTTATCGACCATGCACGAATTACTTTTATGTCAGGAAGAAAAAGAAGATAAATGATAATATATTTAAATGAGGAAATATTGATTCTAACAAGATCCAACTGTCGCTACCTTGTATCAGTTTTCAAGTAAACCAAAGTTTCAGATCCTTTTTGTTTTTCATTATTCCTTATTGTGAGAATTTGAAGTATAAAAGCCGAGTAATTTCCCTATAGCGTGATGTAGTTTTATTTTCTTTCATTCTCTGCGATAATCTTTAATTCATTTTAACAAAGTATATGCCAAATATTCTGCACTGTTTATAGTACAATGACGTATAAAGTCTCAACTGAAACGTCATTGGGTTTAGTCAAAAGCTAGCTTACTGCATTTATTGAAAAAAAATTACTTCATAGATTCAACACGACTTCACCTTAGCCAATTACAATAGCTTCCTTACAGTTTTGCCAAATTCTCAGTATAGAGAATATGCATCCAGTGTTTGAAGGACGTTGTTTATAAGCATGATAAGAACAAGTAACTTGTTCGAAATCTCGTCCTGCTCAGACAAATAGCCAAATGATACCGCGAAAAAATTCGTGTACGGTTCGCAAATGGAACTCTAGAACTTTCATTATTATTTTAAAATTTAAACATTTATAGCCCAAAGAAACGTTAACGGATTTAGATAAAACTTTCAGAGTGCATATATCTTACTTAGATCTATAAAAGTACTTTTTAAAAATTTTAATTACAAGCTCAGATAAAAAAGTTGAAAAATGGCTCCTTGTATTTTCCAATATAGGAAAAACAGTGTATCTAGTAAACTAGCGCTTCTATCTTCTTGTAAAAATTCAAGTCGATTGGGTCAATTATAAAAAAAGATGTTGTGTTTTGAAGGGTGTATGAATACTTTCCACACCCGCTCTAAATAAGCTTCGGCTGTATCTTAACCCTTTGACCCCTAGTGTTGTACCGATGCAACATTCATTTTGAAGGTACATCAATTCTGGTACCTATAGTTTCACGGATAGGAAAGTAAATCTCAACATTATAGATTAAAAAATTCTAGTACTCCCTCAAGCGTTGCGTCCATTTATTGTGCATCATTACTTCATGTTTTCTATTCTTGTATTTCGAAATTCCGATTGAAGAGTCCGGTCGTTAAAGAGTTAACATAATACATGTAGCATTTTCCATTCATCACTTAGTTTTTGGAAAATTCAATTTCGATAATTCCTAAACATCCGAAATTGAAACATTACGTTTAAAAGTTGATCAAAACAATTCGAACTACAATTTATCAAAGTTAGGCTATCAAAGTATCGAGGGATTAATAATATACGATGCGTCTTATTCTTTACTACACAGCGATCATTTTTTTAGCACCTTGAAAAGAATAGTGTAACGCAACGCCAGCCACATGCGTGAAAAATTCATTCGGTCCGAAACAAATCACAAGGGAGGGCCTGATCGTTAAGAATGAATTCGATACGTTCCACCAGAAAAAGAGGGATCGTTAGTTTCGGCTTCAAGCATAATGAAATAACCGACCCCAAAATTCACTTCAGTAAAAGAACCAAGAAAATGTGGAATATAAATAGTTAATTGTGAGTACTCTAGTTTATACGAAATGATTTTGGATGTTAGAATGACTGTACAGAGGCAATTACGGGTAATGTTTCACAATAACCGTTGTATAAAATGAAACACTCGTGAAGCAAAAATACATTATTATTATAAGTTCATAGTACATTAAATGGCAAGAAAAGGAAGGCTGATATTGCTGTGATACCAGTCTGTGATTGCACGTTCTTCCAAATACGACATACGGAACTACTATACTTTTATATGCATCATATGTTGACTATTATACACTGTTGGCCAAAAGTACTCCCATCCCACTTTAAAACAGAATAGCTTTTCTATAATTGCACTGAATGATATGAGGCTTTGCAAGAAGAGATAGAAGGATTAGCTCACTAGAAATCGTGTTTTTGTCGTTTTGAACAAAATCGGATTTTTCGAAATTACAAGAACAGAAATAGGGGAAATAATATTTTTTTTTACTTTTTTGCCTCAGTTTATAATGAAAATTAAAAAAATGCATTTTATAGATTTAAGTTAGACATATGTATTCAGAAAATTCCATCTAAATTGGTTAACGTCGTTGTGACATATAAACGTTTAAAGATCGCAGCATAAGATGATTTCGGCCGATATCTGCGATTTTCGACTGTACGCTGCGATCTTCAAACGTTTACATCTCACAACAATGTGAACCGATTTAAATTCAAGATATATGTACTGTTGGATCGCAGCAATCGTAAAAACATTGTATCTCGTCAACCAGCTGCAGACCATAAAACGGTCGGCCACATTTTCCGAAGGTAAGGCCAATGCCACTCGCTTACCTGAGGGTCGGGAATAACCCAAACCCGACAACCCCCTAAGTTCGCCCCTTCCACTAGACGCTTGACTACACGCCCCCCGGCTCCTTCCTGGTCGTTCCTTACCAATTAACGCTCATAGTTTCCTTCCACCAATTTTCAAATTCTCAAAAATTCCACCCTCCTCCTCTCTATCGCGTCGAGACCAAATTTAAAACATGTAGAAATAAGATCATTAGCATTTTAGTAATCGAGAAATAACGAACTCAACATATCGTGTAAAATTGACAAACTCCGAACTTCAAGTTATTCACCGAACCGTTTCTTTCCTTTCTGTACAATCTTTGTAAAATATATTCACCCGTATGTACGACCTGTACATTTTCGGTCTTATCATTTTGAGAAACCAGTGTAACATTAAGCTTCCACCTCCGTTAAACTAAACGTGAGAAATTGACATGTATCTCACTTAAATCTATAAAATGCACTTCTTAAATTCTCATTATAAGCCCAACCAAAAAAGTCGAAAGAAGGACTGACACTGTGTTTTTCCAGTAAATTTGGAATTTCCGATGTTTTCAAAGCGATAAAAACATGACATGTAGTAAACTAATCGTTCTACCTTCTTGGAAAACCTCAAGTCGTTCGGTTCAATTGTAAAAAACTTGTTTTGTTTTAAGGGGAGGTTGGGGATACTTATGGTCAGCAGTGCATTTTCGAAGTCAGTTTTATATTTCAAAGTTGTCTATTACTGTCAAAAATACTACACGTCTATCATTATTTGCAACTAAAAAAAAAGGTACACTAAGAAACTAGGAAATGTCCATAATTAGTAATGCGGCAATAAATACGATAAAAAAATAGAAACCTATAGAACTATGTAAGGAGTGCTTCATTTTTTAAAACGTATAGTATACTGGAAGCTAATAGTCGTCTCTTGTATGGGATCGGTAGTGTGTGCCGAATTTAACTTTTTATTTGTCCGCTGGTATTTAGTATGCAATATTTAGCAAGCACTAAAGTAATGTAATTACACGTAATTTAAACTTGTAGCCTTTCATCATTTCATAAATACAGGACACCGAAACGTAGCATTAAGATGCCAGGGCGACAGTTCGTCGCGTGACAACAAGTTATTATGTTTTATTTCCCGATAACTAACTACAGGGGCGTCTTTCCACCCGGAAGAACCACGCGATGAATCGTCTACCTGAGTTGCATTGGCCCAAAAGGTGCAATATTACGTAGCAGTATGCAATATGCAATATTAAGGTACCGTGGAATTGCGAAATAACGATCTCAGCGGTTCAGTGTATCCTGAAAGTAATACCACGAGCAATGTAAACGTATGTCTTTTATACCGCTCCAACTGTTTGCAAGTTTCAAAGAAAATGAAGCAAACCGATGTATTATCTCTGCAGAGAGAAACTCATTTTCGTCGTTTTCTTTTATTTCTGATATAATAATTTGGCAAACACGATTCTACTGGACAACTAAATCAGGATGCATGTATAAATGTTTTGCAATGTTCAAATATACACGGTGTCCCGTAACTCATAGAAGAGCCGGATATGGGAGAGATTTCTTACGCGATACTGAACAGCTTTTTCCTTTGGCAAAATCGCATTTGGATTGGGGCATCGGCCGAATGTCACCACTTTGCGCGACACGACATTCCGTCCCTGAACGCGGGCTCTACTCGCACTCTGAACGGCCAGTATTTTTCGTTAATAATCCAAAAGCAAAGCCTCAAACGACATTTGACCGAAGAAAAAAGTTGTTCAGTATCGCCTCAGGAATCTCCTATATCCGTCACTTTTCTGAATTACGGGACACCCTCTATAAATATTCATATATTCATTTCATATTCATCGCCAAACAAACAAATATTGCAACATATTTGTATCAATGATGATTTGCGAATAGCGAGCAAGCAGAAAGCAACTACTTTAATGAAACGTTTATCTATGGTAATGAATTTACATGAACTTTATTACATTAATTATAACATTAACAACTGTTTGTAAAATTGGTGCAGGTATCTGAAACATTCTAACTGTCTGTATTGTATGTGGAAATATTTTTCAATTTAATTCTTAATCGAATAAGCGAAACGCAATAACCATTTTTTGTCTAACTGTCGAAGCTTGATGTGGCAAGTGAGCAAGGATATTTTGACGTTACGCATTTTGTATGCGTTATACATGATCTGTGTAACAATTCGATATACGGATGCTTTTACGAAATTTGAAGTGAAATATTGTCAATATAATCTGAATTCAATTATGCACTCATCTGGCACGTTTCTAGCGAAAATGAATATTTTTCAAAAACAAGATATAGTAGAAAAACAAAAGATAGTATATATTTTAATTTGTTTCGTTAGTATACTATTATAATAAGTAAAATGGTCATTAACCAATTAACGTAGAGCTTTTAAATTTAAGTTCTCGGAGCTGCTATTGAATAATTTATCTTCTCCTAGTACTTTTTATTATTTTGGTCAATTTTGTGTTATCTCCAGCATTACAGGAAATTTGAAAATGCATGTCCCTGAAACAACACAGCACACACTTTATATTCATAAATCATTACTAGGCATCGTTTCACGGTATCATTTCGAATATCGTATATCTGAAACGAATTTACTGGCAGGCATTTTTCTCACCGTTCAGCGATTTGAAGGCCCAACCCGTTCAGAGTACAACGATAAACTCGATCGTTTCAACGGAATGCAGAGGGTCATAATCGATAAGCGATAAAGCCAGGCCATTTCGCAAGAATCCTGCCAAGGAATATCTTCCCTATCGTACAACGCGAAGATCCACTTTAAAGAGGCCCTCAGGGGAAAGTATAGTGCAGTCGTGGGTTTAACTTGGCAACTGCAAGTCGCTGACTTGTTGAGTGGCTTGTGTCAACGTGACCAGGTCACAAAACGGACCGATATTCACGACATTCGTGGCACGCAACTGAGATGCCAGACTGTCTAGCGTCCAACCGTATCGAGCCGTAGAAGTTTCCCGTTTCCTTATTACTTCGTTGTTTATGAGCAATACGAAGTGACCGGTATATCGCCGCTCTGCTATACTATGTAGGCAGGGATTGGCCTATTGAATAGCGAACGCACGAAGGATGTTTATTCGTAAAATTGTATGATACTATATAGGCGAGTGCACAGATTTTGATGCTTTTCTAGTAAACGGCACGGTTTAAATTATGCAGGGTGTCTCGCGTAATACTTCTCACGATTTTTCAAGTACTTGCGACAATCTGACAAAGAAATATTTTAAACAAGAGTTGATCAGTTTTCGATTGGCCATACATTGCAATAAAAAAAAGTTCGAAAAATTTTTTTGTTATCGTCAAGACCACCTTCATTTTTTAAAATGGCACTTCATATTTTTGACTTAACAGTATTATAGCCCATATCAATGAGAATTCAACGACCTAGTATACCATGACCTTAGGATGACCTTGAAGGCAAAGAATACCGGCATTGCCTTCGGTTGTAATTCTAGATGGTTTGCTTCTCTTTTTCTTTTGTAATTCTTCGTAACTTCGTAAATTTTTTTCAGTATTGTACAATGTTTATGCAGATGGATGGTGCTCCTCTGGGTATTTTGCAGCATACAGGCTTGCTGCTTCACGTGCAATTCTTTTACATTCGCCAAGTATTAGCAACATATCAATCTTTTCACTGTTAGATTACATTTTCTACAAGTTAATATTAAACTACAATTTACTCTCGTCATAAGTCAAGGCTAAACAGAAGAATTGTCTTAAGTTTTAGTCACCAACCTTGATAGCTAAGCCATCACAAGCTGACGTTTTCTCTTTGTTGTGAATTGTCGACAGTTCGTAGACAAGTTCGTAGATAAGTTTCTAATAATACAACATTTAGCCAAGGTTCCTGAATTGAATGTAATTTCGAGTCTCAATAATAAACACAAATTATTATCACCCATTCAAGCAGATTGTCATTTTTTGTTGAAATTTTCATTTCTTTGCCGTCAAGGTCATCCAAAGATCATCTTATACTAGGTCGTTGAATTCGTCTTGATACGGGCTATAATACTGTAAAAAATAGTGTCATTAAAAAAAATGAAGGTGGCCTTAGCAAAATAAAAAAAATCGAACTCTTTTATTGCAATGTATAGCCAATCAAAAACTGAGCAACTTGTTTTAAAAACAATTTTTTGTCAGATTATTGCAAGTATTTGAAAAATCGTGAAAAGTGTTGCGTGGGGCACCCTGTATATTCATTTGTGTTGATTTTCAATCAGCATTGTCGTTAAATGGCAAAAATATGGTACACAGTTTAGCAAACGAAGGATAACGATAAAAAATGGGCCGGCTTAATGTGGTTAATCCTTCGAGAGCATAGAATATCAGCGCGAACACTTTCATCGCCAGTGTCGAGAAAATCATCTACACTTTGCACAGATATAAGAACGAATAATTGGGATTTCGACATTTTGAACGAAAGTAATCACAAGACAGTTCCAGCGTAACTAATCGCCTGATTACAGTATAGAAATAGCCAGTAGCGGCACTCGTTGTTCTGATTGGTTTGCTGCTACGATACAAAATGACGCTGAGGGAAACTAACGCCATCTTGTTAGTAGTAATATGGGGCATGCGCTGTAGCATTTCTCGGGCATAATTTTCAAGGAGTGTCGCTACTAATTATTCCTATACTGTGGTATAACCATCTAGCGCCGAAACAATAGAACTACTCGTCGGAATTAGTGTTTCAAACGAATACAATTTCCTATACTGTGGTGTGTCGCCTTCTATTCCATCCCTATTGTTTGATACTGCCTTACATATTCGTTTGTCTTACAGAACTTAAGTTGTACTGCATTAAAGTTGAAACATCTTTTAAATTCAACTCATATTCTGAAATAAAGAATGAATTTGAATGAATGAATTCATTTAGTGTTCATGTATTCTTCGAGTTCTCTGTCTCTGTTAATATTTACACTCCTTCTTGAAGAAATGCTGAAATATATACACATTGCCAATGTTATCTAATTATCTTTCGTTCATTAAATAATTTGACTTACTTACTCCGTAGTATTTACATACGAATTCAAAATTGACATGAAATGGTTCTAACAAATATTTTTCGTTCCAAAAGCTGTGAAAATATTCGATCTTATTCTTACAAGTGTCAAAACATTCTTAGGTTGATGCTGCATTTATCTTTTAATTTAGCTTCTTAATGTAGTCACATCCCCAATCATCTAAGCGCCGTAATCTCCAAGCGCCATCTAGCAGTTTTTTATTTATTTATTTTCCAGCGTTACACATTTTAGTCACATCTTTCTCGTTTAATTTTTTGCATCCAAGTGAGCCGTATAACATATTCTATGTTTAAAAAAACGCTCAAATGCATAGACATCATTGTTTCATTATACTTACATCAAAACAACATCATCGGAGGAAACGGATAAGGAGGAACTGAGAATTAATTTGGCTCGTTTAGGACATCTTAAAAAACATATCTTACCTTTAGTACTTATTTGTCCATTGAATTTTTATTTATCAAAAGCTTAGATCATATTTAGATAATACGAGTCAATTTTTGAGTCAGCTTTTTCTGAAATTTTTAAAAAGTGTGTATCCTTGTTTTTTAGGGGCATATCAGTTGTCTCTTATACAGGGTAACTCACCTAACTTGAGCATGCCAAATATCTCGGTTATTTTTTATCATAAGGAAAAATGTCAAAGGAAAAAATATTTGGTTTGAAGAGGCGAACGTAATAGTGGGCAAATAAATTTTCTCAAGGTTAATTTTTTCGAGATTTCAAAACCATCGAAGTTTTTTTAATGGGACTATATATTCTTTATATGGTGAGGTGATAGCTAAGTCCTTGAGTTCGAAACATTTATAAAACTTGAATTATTGATGTAAATGGTGAAATAACCGTGATTACATGATTAATGAGGAAAAATTTATTCTAACTTATTGATGAAAACGGTGGAACATGAAGATTCTGAAAGGATGAACTAATATCAAGCCTTCCATATGTTTCCTTCATTGTTTAATATTAGTAAAAATTGGTTTTTAATTTTAACCTGAAGTTGACAACAAAATTATTTCCCTTGTGTATTGTTCCTAAACTGTGTAAGATAGTCTCACCATCATGTTAAGTCTTACCTGGATGTTGAGTCTTAACCGTCTTACCCCGAACTCTCCTATTTATTCCCAACAGAAGTAACAATATAATCACGCGACGCTGTTTCTTTTCAACATTCAATCGGTTATCTGCCTCCTCATCGAAACATACGTGCTTACTTAGTTATGCCTTTGACTAGTGAATATTCCGTTAATAGAATCGCCATGGCGCGTCGTCGGTCAGCACTCTGCCTTAAGTCCTATAAGGGTGTTACGCTGTTTAGAGGGTAAAGCAAATGTTGCTGCAGCGAGTGGCTTTTGTTTGCACACTTGCTCCGAAGCTTCGTTGTTCACTCAGCACTCGATTCTACCGGTTGCGCGTATCCTCATTTACATGTATGCTGATACGAGTGACAGATCGCATGAATTCAAACAAATCTAGTAGCCTTTATGCAGTTGTCCCTCTCTTACTACCCACTGAATGACTATTTGTTGAATTATGTTGATAATGAAAAGTCATATTGGCAGCATAATAAAAAGTAAACCTGCATCTACACTATGTAATATAGCACATTAAAACGACTTGTTAGAAATACGAAAAGAAAATATTATACAATAGAACGTTGTATAACTTTCTTTCGTATTATACAGAAAGTTATATATTGTCCATCGATTGTCGGTAAAGATCAAAGAAATATAAGGAAACATTTATGTTAGCGATCAGTTCAAATTATACATAAAGGGGGCTTGACTACTCTGACGGACTAAAAACAAGATAAATTTTGATAATGTTTTTTTGGAAAAACTAAGCCATATATCATTTTGGAGCATTGTAGGATAATGCAGGAATATTTCAGGAATATTTCAAAATTTTCTATAATCAGAAGGAGTTATATATCGTTCGCGAGAGTGGCCACAAAAATTTGTTCTCTATGGCTACTATAATTGCTGTTCGCGTGGTCTAAAAACAAAAAAAGAACTAAAAAAATTCTTAATCCGTATGACTGTCGCTATCCTCGGTACCAGAATACCTAAAAAATATCGAGAACGAATGGTGGGCTGAAATGAGGAATTTTTTGCCGCCATTTCTTTTTCGTTTCAACATTTTTAAGTTATTTTTGTACCTCGATAACGACACTCATACAGATTTAGAAACAATTTACATATTTGTTTTCTTTTTTACTTTCCGAATAAGGGACAACGGGAATTATGATTGCCATGAGGACTAATTTTTTTTTAAGCACCCTCGCGAACGATCCATAACTCCTCGTACATGCGAAATCTTGGCATAAAAAGTTTGAAATGTGTATTCTTAAAATATTAATAATCCATCTCGCAAGGTTTAAAGTAATATCTTGTTTACTTTTACTGAAAAATCGCCTTACTTTCGGTTCGACACAACTTACTCAGGCCCTTTAAAACTTTTGTTGTCGACATTTTCTATTGGCATTATGCATACTGAACGCAAAATGTTTTATAAATTTCTTACGGTAACATATAACGTGCTATATAACACAAACAAATGTTATATAACACCGTAACATCATGTTATATGACATTTTGTTTCTTGCATTTGTAGCAAGTTATAAAACTTTGCTATACATATACTAACATGCTTCATTATACAGTGTAGACCTAGCTTAAAATTCTCAGGCTCGACTTAGACTGTCACTCCGCTCATAGTCATTCTCATTCTTATTCCAGAAAAATATTGTTACCAAGTATCATTGCCAAGACGCAATCGAAATGAAAGTAGATCGTCATTCATAATGTGAAAATAGAGGGCACCCCACGATTAGTACCGTTTTACAAAACTACTGAACGGTAGAAGACAGTCCGAAAGTTTAGGAGACTATTTTCATCATTTCGTATGTAGAATTTCACTTTGATAAAAAATTGTTTACCTTCAATTTTTCAAGGTCACACTAAAGTCACCTTGCGTTTTTTAAAATAGACAGCAATATTTTTGATTTGACGTTACAAAAGTACAGGATACATCATAGCTAACAAAATTCCGCGTGCCTATTTTCTTATTTGGAGGGCTTATCGGTCAATCTTTAAGCCTGGTACATCTTTCATGTTGCATTTGTTACTATCGATTGTTGACTTGATACTACGACTGTCAATTCGTGTTATACTGTACTATACACGTACACACATAAATTTACGTGACGTAAAATAACATATAGTTATAAAAGTGTAATATACCGAATATTATAGTCCCCATTGACATAAGCTCCTCATCCTAAATTTCTACTGCCGAAGGAAAATTTTCCCGGCTTTAAAATAACGATCACGAGAACGGATAATCCCTTATAGCTCTTTCGCCCTATACATATATTTTCCTCGTGCGCACCCGCGTCTCGCAGCGTCATTTTGTAGCGTAGCAACAACCAATCAGAACATCGCGCACTATTACACCAACAACATGGCTGTTGGACACGGAGTGCCGCTACTGATTATTCTTATACTGTGCCATTGTATAAACAAATATATGATCCTCCACGGATCGTTGTAAGAAACTATTATGGCAAGTTCGAACCTGCCTCAAATGAAGTTCTAAAAATTAATGTTTATAGTAATACGCAACATGACCCTACGTAATTTGTAATAGATATCCTGCAGCAAGCAAATTATGACAAAAATTTGTATAATTTTGGATGCATTTTAAATGGATATCCAAGGGCCGTGAACACTGGATTCAGTGCCAAACGCGTTCTAAATAGTGCCATACAAAATGTGTTGGCATAAACAATAGTACGAAAATGTTGAATTGTGAGATTTGTGCAAAGTAAACTGTTTTGTTTTTACTATTCGTACTACACATGTATAAGACGTTCCTTAGGTATGGAGGCTTGAGACATTTTACATGCTTTACAGAATCACACTTTTTCAATATGTTCTTTCTTTAAACAAATGAAGTTTGTCTTTGTTCAAGTACATGATGTTGAATTTAAACGTACAAAGGAATCCTTAAATATTATTTAGTTTCGTTTATTCGATCTTTCCTCTCCAAAATGTATCCATCATCAAAACGTATCAATCTTCCCAGTCTCTCCTATACAATGTGTTCGGCTGCTGTATGTTAATATTTTAAGGGATCAATACGGCGGTGATTCTAAGCAACTTTTTTCCTTGGTAAAACTTTGTTTAAAGCTTGGTTTTTGAATTATTAGCGAAAAACATTGACCAATCCGAGGGTGCGTACAACCCGCGCTCAACCGCGAAAGTGTTCAAGACCGTAGACGAGCGTTTCACGACCTCTGCTCTCAGCTGAGGGCGCGCTCTACGCGCGCTCTGATTGGTCAATACTTTTCGTTAACAATTCAAAACCGAAGCTTTAAATAAAGTTTTGACAAAGGAAAAGGTTGCTTAGAAACGCTTAAGGAATCAGCCTGCATACATATGTATCTACTATGTAAAAAATCAGTGTATTCAACCTGATGCAAAGAAAACTGAACCCGATCTAACGCGTAGAAACGAACCTGAACGACTTGCAAAAATATGGCTCTCTTATATGTATAATATTTGTGCTAGCACTATTCTCCAATCGAGATTCGTTGTCGGGTAAGCACGAAATTTGACGGTCCCCCGCGTCTGACAGACTGCCGCACGCCACTGGCTTTGCTGATTACTGGTACGTTCGCATATACAGTCAGGGACAAAAATGAGTGGACACTTGCTGGGAATAGGTAAAGATGAAGTTTAATCGAATTAACGTGGCTGTTATGAATTTAAGGTTTATTTATTATATATATATACCTTATATACCTTATAGTACATACTATAAGGATGGCATATAGTATATATTATTTAGCGAATAATCGAAGTTCATATTTACATCTTTGCGTCAACATGTCATACTTAACGAAAATGACAGCTATTTATCAACAGACAAAAATAAGTGGATACTTAATGAAATACGTAATAAATAAAATACATAATGAAATTAAGACTTGGTATTGCCGCCTTTTGCTTGTATCATTGCTTCCAGCCGTTGGCGAAAATACTCTTTATTAAATTTTCAATATAATCTTTGCTAAGTTTTTCGAATTCAAGCTGTAACCTTTTTAACCTTTTTTTGAAAAAAATCGACCAGCGAAATAATATTCGCTGGTCCAATGGAACTTTTGCGCCCAGTAAACTCCATAAATTCTCTATAGGATATAAGTCGGTGTCTGGGCCGGTCATTCAAATAATTTAATATTGGAATCCTCAAGAAATTGCTTAGTTTTCTTGGCAGTGCGTTTGGGGTTATCGTCTCGTTGGAAGACGAATTCGTCATCGCAACCCATTTTTACCACTGATTCTTCTAAATTCTCACTTAGAATATCAATATTCTTGTCCGCATTCGTAAGTCCGTCAATTTGTGCTAACATACCGACTCCATTCCACGAAAAGCGTCCCCACACCATTAATGGTCTGCCGTCAAATTTAATCGTGGGCGTAATAAATGGTTTTTTATACGTGTAATTTTTTTTCTCCAGGCTCAGTGCTTTTTTAATCGTTACAACTCAAATTTGCTTTCGTCGCTCCAAACTATATTGTGCCAGAATGCTAGTGGCATGTGCACATATTTTTGACAAATGCTAAACGTTTTCTCATATTTATTTTATGGGTGCGTGACTCACGCCCAACCTTGTAGCATCTTAATCCAACTTTGCGGAGTCTTCATTTCATTGTTTTTGTTGAAACTTTTAATCCCACTATTTCTGCAATACTTCTTGACCCAATCGTTGGATCTTGGCATTTACGAACAATCCGACGTTCCGTCTTTTGGTATGGTGGTACAGCATTTTCATCCACGATTTCTTAAATTTTTTACAGTATTACGTAGTAGATACTTTTTACAAATTTTTTCTACCGCACTCTTAGATACACTGTACTTCCAAGCTATCACACGGTCACTTAATTTCTTACAGCAGTTCGAAACAATTAACTGGCGAATTTGATATGAAATTTCTTTCGTTTTCGACATTCCACAATTTTTCTACAAATGCTTTTACTCGTACGAAGGCTGAGTTCTTGCCTCACCGAAATAGCTTTATAACTAAGTGCCCACTTATTTTTGTCTTCTGATAAATAGCTATCATTTTCGTTAAGTACGGCGTGTTTACAGAAAGATGCACATATGAACTTCAATTATTCATGAACTAATGTACATAGTATAAGGATATATAATAAATAAAACTTGAGTTTATAATAGTCACGTTAATTCGATTAAATTTCATCTTTACTTATTTCCACTAACCGTCCACTTATTTTTGCCTCCGACTGTACATATTGTATTCTTCTGTACTTCATTTGCATCATATACGAGAACTGCAGTATACCGTTACATGAGATGTTTATTTATATGTATTTTTCTCAGAGAATGACATAAATTGTGCAACTTACAGTCCATGGAATTCTTGCTTCTATTCTCGTTGTTATTAACGCTTACTTCACGGCAGCGTGCATAACATTTTCCCAATTATTTTTACATCTTCAGAGGTCAGCGTATTAAAGGAGGAATGAATTATTATTTATTTTCCAGTTGCGTTTATTCAAAGTATATCTATGAATATTAAAAGACAAGTGTAATATTAGACAATACAATGAATATACACAATATATATATAACATCTTATTGCATCTTTTTAGATGTCTGAATTGAAGAAAAGCTGGATGTATGCACACTTGCAGGTACCCCGTAAGGGGTTAAAGTCTTAATTAAGTGTGTTAAATATAATTTAAGTAAATTTGACTAGCATCCAATGGCACTTTATCAAAAATGCGATTAAGCCACCAATGACGTTTATTGTTAACCTACTAATATTACGTACACGATAATGTGGCCAGTGTTAATATTCACAGGATATTTCCTGGGTACCAATTATAGTCGGTATTAGGATGGTAAAGGGTTAATTGCGAAACATAATACACCGATATATCTTCAGCATTTTGCTTAGAGATAGTGTTACAGAATTACTTTGGATTATTTACTGTTCCAACTTTACTTGAAGACTCCATTATTTGTACAGAGTGAGGCGCCTAACATGACGTCCTCAAATTACTCGCTCATTATTTGCTGTATGACAAAATTTTTTTAACAAAAGTTGCATGGTATCGAGTGGGTCATATAAAAAATAGTTTATTTTTTACTATTTTACATATTTAACAATATATGCAGGTCACTTTCAATTGTTTCAATGGAATGCTTAACCTTTATTTCGAATTTCAAAGGGGTGTTAAATTCTGAGTGAAAATGTATTATAACAAATGATGTCTAAAATTAACAGTTACTGAGATATTCGTAAATAAATCATTTTGTGCTTGGGAATCACACTCAGACAACAGGATCAGGCTTAACTAGTATAAGTGGTATACTTAAATTTTAAGTAGTATATGTCAATCATAAGTAGTACAAGCAAATGGTCGGACATCAGGCATAACTAAAATAGTATGGGTCAAGGTATGGCTTAACATGGCTTTTTTAAGTCAGCTCACAATATTGTCATGTGTGTTTCGCAAACAAAATTTTCTGTCTACCATTGCATTCCCATTGACTGAACGTGATTTCCAAGCACAAAATGATTTTTTTGCGATATCTCAGTAAATGTTATTTTTAGATACTATTTGTTATAATATTTTTGTACTCAGAATTTCACATTTCTTTGAAATTCGGAGAGAAAGATGAGGCATTCCATTTAAACAATTAAGGGTGACATTCATATACATATTGTTAAAAGTGTAAAGTAGTAATAAATTAACTATTTTTTATATGCCCCCCTTGTAATTTTTGTTTCAAACATTTTTTCATGCAGCAAGTAGTTAACAAGTAGTTTGAGGTCGTCATATTATTTGCCTCACCCTGTACAATTCTAACTCAATCACATTTTGGACAGTGAACTTCCCTTGGTCCTTTTAAAAATGGAATGGTATTTTTTATTGAAACGTTGGCTGTATAATGAGCAATCGATTTCTCCATAATATGGAACAAACGCGCAAATAGACATGAGGACAGAATTATTATTGCCCGTTGAAAGTAAACTGCGTAACGCACGTCGAAATTATTCGCTGGCAACCCGTGGGAGGATTTTGTCCGGAGATTATGCTGTTCCGGCAAATTTAATAGAAAACTCTCGACGCGAATGCTGAATTTGAGTGTCCTCCCAACCGTGGCCAAAACTTTCAAGCCTCGGCGACCGGCGGCCTGTGCGGAAGAGATACGCCCTTTACAAGTGTATAGGATTCCCTCGTGTACGCGCGCTAGAATATCGATCCCCTCTTTATTGCGCCGGCAAAGAGGAAAGTGAAAGAGAAATCGCACTCAACCGTGGAAGCGTGACTTTTAACTCCCTTTACATTAAACGTACTATATTGTACTATAATGTTATGTGTGAATTATGCTCAACAAATGTTTAATTGCTCTTCTACAAGTTGTCTTGGTGTTAGTTTATTGAAAAACGAATTTTTACCAAGCTTCATCGTCAGTGAGAACAAGTGAAACGTGTAGCCTTTATCATTTAATAATGTAGAGTGTAGGCTATAACTTTCACTGTCTTCTTGGGTATTTTGTCTTTGTAAAAGTGGTACCTACAATTTTAGAAAAATATTGAGTTACAGCTTCTCAACCCGTTCACTGTGGTACTCCTAAATGGAAACTATCTGTGTGCAAACGGCAGTACAATTTTTTTAATATGATAATATCAGAGAACTATACGTACAAGTACTTGATACTCCATTTAATTAACTGACTATGAGATATAATTTCAGTACTCTATCGTTACTAAATGATGAATATGAAGGTGCTATATGTAGGATTCGGGCCGAGGTTTGGTTGATACGCCACTATCAACACAACGGCAAAACGGAAGGGTTGTTGTGCGCGAAGACGGTAAGAAGATTGATGGTAAAAGTGTTGGTTGAGAATTAGTTCTGCGAGAATAAGTTCTTTTAATATTAACTGTTACAAGAACGTAGTTTGGGTTTTTCTTATTCAGAACCCTACATATAATAGTATGAAAATCATAATAATAATTTTTAACATCAAGTATATGCATTTCAAAAAGGTACATATTAATATAAATAATTGTAATATGGCGATAGAATGTTAAATTGACTATCCTAGTAAACTGGAGCGGTAGATCTGCCAACGTTGATGATAGAAATAAAAGAAATTACGTTAAAGAAATTTGTGTATTTCAATGAACTGTCTCTCGCTATTCTAGTATCTAAACATTATGCGACACTACCACATCTGCTGTTCTGCACAGTTTCCGAAAAATTAACACAGAAACTTATTTTTTCATCAGCATTTATGAAAAAACTGCCTGGTCAGCTTCACAGAAATTAAGAAATTCATTTTGTCACGTTTAGATATAATTTTGTGGCAATTTTGGTACGATTCTTGAACATAGTTTTCCTGTTTGAGAACCAAAACTAAAACCGCAACCCTCTCATTCCAAATTCGGCATATGTTACTATTAAAATGCATCAACTCCTATTAACAATTTCCCGATAACTATGTGGTAAATCGATTCAAGATTTTACATAAGGGTATTTTGTACTCTAAATTAGTTTAGTAAATATTGACAATGAGGGACCCAACTCCCATTATTTTGACCTTGAAATATGTTGTCAAGGACATCATTTTGAACGTTTTCTTATATATATAATCAACAATGAGCCTTAGTTTTCAAGATATTTGCAAAAAACTGTCGTTACCACTGTAATGAATTCTGCGTATAACTGTGCGTCTGCATTCCTTGCTGCTAACCCAAACGTGTACATTGCGAAGGATCCCGAGGTCCTAGTCGATATGTCAATAGCAATAGACGATAATAGTTTTATAACAGACGACCGCTTACACCAAATCAAGTTTACTCGTTATTTAAATTTAAGGAAAGTTTTTTTGCAAATGCCTCAGAAACTAAAGCCGGGCTACGTTAACATGTACCACAGCGTGATTCTACACCTTCGGATCAATAGACATTTGTGAACAAATCCCGTGCAAAATTCTCCTTGAACTTGAAAATGGAGGTCAAATTTTTCTTGTCCCATCGGATTCTACTTATCATGAGGGACAAAGTGTCAAATGAGCCATAGATCGCAACTCAACCGTTTTCTTGAAAAATAATATTAAAGAGATAATATTAAAGATAATATTAAAGAGACAGCAGAGAGCTGACTCGTGCTAACAGTACCTTTAACATTCTTTTTTAAGAAAACTGTTGAGTTGCGACCCATGGTAACTTTGACACTTTTTACCCTCACGATGAGTAGAATAAAACAGGATAAAAAAGTTGAATTTTGTTGTGTTTTCGCTATGAACTACCTTAACAATTTTATTTTTTGTAAACGCGACAGATAGATTTGAATTTTGTTGTTTACTTAAAAAAAACTGCTTTAAGCTGTCTTAAACCATTAGAAGTTAAAACATTAGAACGAATAGATCGACAGTGCGTACAGTCACTCTAGGTGGATTCTCCAACTCACGGGCATCAATATTGCTGAGTGGTGAGAATACTACCAGTATTTCTGACAGTGAGAGTATATCAATGTTTTCAGCACATAAAAATCTTTATCTACTATCACATGTCAGCGGCATGAGACATACTGGTTAGAATAAAAATACTGGAAAAAATACCAATCGAGTAGGATCGTAAACGCTCTGATACGTATTATTATTTTTGCAGAAATAATGTTACTAATTAGTAATATTGCTAACTGCGCACAGGGTCCGTAGCAGTCGTGTTAACATCGTCATATTTTTTATCACATTATGAAAAATATATTCTCCGAGAAATTGTAGTAACATTCAATATGACCATTATATTGCAAATTTTAATGCACTGGGTTGCAAATTCTATTCACCGCATTTAACGTTTGAGCGCGTAGTGGTCGCGCTATGAATTTTGTACACGGAATTGCTACAGTAATAGAAATCATTGCACTAGAAACTTGGATTCAAATAGCTAAATAGACTACACTGCATATCGCGCATATATTTCTCAAATAATTTTACTGCTGTATATTCGTTTTAATTCTAAGATCTAATAATTATGTTATTAACTCAGTTAATATATACTAATACCACAAGTATGCGATAAATTCTGCGTTTTAATACGAATAATAATTATTTCAATTTATTATGTTCTATTTATAAAATAACTCGACGAGTTCTAGTTTGATAACTATAAATTTGGTAAATGATGCTTGAGAGTGGTGCACTTTCTGCAATGCTCTTTATGATTTAACAATTATGGTATTGCATTAATATTAATAATTCATGCTAGCAGAGGTAGAAGCAGAAGTAGACTCACTTGTTCGTAACGTACGAAACTTAAAAGTCAATTTCCAAATTTTTCCGAGGACCCTGAGCTTTTTCTTCCCGTCATTGCATAAACTCATGTTTAACAATAAGGCCATTTTAAAGATTTCGAAGAATAAGATTTTAGAATTGAAAAACTATCTGTAATATGCCGGTATATTATATTATACATAATATATTTTATATTATATTATACATTTACTCGCGTTCATTTCAATAACGGTGCAAGTCATTTGATTTTCGTACGGTAACTGTGAGATTTACGAGAAAAATGTACAATTACATATTTTTGTATAATGTTATAAAATTCGCATATTTATCGTGCATGAACGTCCGCTGCCTAGTCATTAGTTTAACTGTTGCGTATGTATATGGTTCCAAGTAAAGTGATCTCAATTAGGTTTCAGCTCACAGATGAAGGTGTTTAATGCAATGAATTTCAGTTTGAAACGTATATTATTCGCGTTCAGAATGAAGTCTCCTGGGGCAGCCCAAAGGCACAATATAAGAATAACCATTAGCGACAATCCCTCAAAATCAAGTCCGAGAAAAGCTACACCGCATGGTCCATATTACTACTGACAAGATTGCGTTAATTTCTCTCCATAGTATCTATGTTTTTCTTATGCGCATCCGCGCCACTTAGCGCCATTTTGTAGCGTAGCAACAACCAATCAGTACATCGCGCACTACTTCTCACGTGACCTCGAATACCAACATCAAAGGGGCCGATACGGAGTCTCGCTACTGGTTATTCTTATATTGTGACAGAGGTAAGACGGTTACGCAGCGCTCCTGACGCGTAACGCCAGAAGCTCCCTGATAGGTTACGTACACTTTCCTTGTCAATATACGTGAGCCATATCTAATTGTTTCGAATTCGGCTCTAATGGAATCTGACCAATCAGACCCACCCAATACTACACGTCCTTTCTATTTAATAATTTACACGCGATCTTATTTGGATTCTGAACACCTTTCCTTCACACGACAATTATTCCAATTGAAACAATGTATGTTTGGTCTATTTTCGGACAGAGTCAGGATGATTTAATGAATTAGTTATGGAATGAACTTCTGCAGTAGCACGCTGCGCCGGAGGGATACTACAACCCTTTAATAAGCGACCACGAAAATCTATCTAATTTACCTCAACCACCTCATTAGCTATTCGAATTTTAATTTCCCCACTCGTATGTCGTTAAACTCGAATCGCGCGACCGATAATGCCGAAAATCGGCGGGTGAATTCTTTAATCGTGGCGCGCTGCGCTGAACAATCGCATTTGTTGGCATGCTTAATTGCATGTTCGCCGGACGCGGGTCGGCAGAGTCACGAACGGACGAGGAAACGCATGATACAGCATAGCACGTGCAACAGACTGTTCGCTTAGGTTCAAATTTAACCGAATTGTCTGACTAAATGACACATATTATTGAATCCTTTCGTTAATTCTGTCAGCACCACTGTTGTAATTTATGATCGAAAGCACTGTGTGGAGCGGTGTGGACACGATTGCGCATTCAGCTTATCGTGTGTTATGTAACACGCGAACTATGTACAAAGGTAGTTTAACAAAACTTTGCGGTCACCCATTGTTTTGATTAATATAATGTCGACTACAAATTATCGAGAACAATGCGGTTCCATTATTGCATTTTACCAGTGAGAGAATTCGTTTCAGCTACTGTGGGTAACAAGAAATATTTGTGCACCTAGCTTCTTTGCAATAACTTTATAATAACAAATGGTATAATGAATAAAAATTGTTTACGTTTATAATCTCCTATAGCGTGTAACGTTTTTCAATAATGCGTTATAAAAAAGTAATACAATAAATACACAGACTTTGAAGTAAAAAAAATATGTTTACACCCATTACTCTAATGGTGAACCCATATTGTACAGATTTTTGTTATTAAAGGAGCTATGCAAAATCTGTTATAAGTGATTACAATTTACCTTATAATATCGCGTCAGTGCCAGGGAAGAAGGTTTTGCTACTAGCTTTCTCATGTCAAATACAGCAATGTTCAGCAGCAAATAAATACAGGGTGTTTCGCTACTTTATGTAAATATTTTAAAGCATGATTGCCGAGGAAATTCTAAACAACTTTTTCCTATGACAAAATGGTGATTAAAGATTCGTTTTTGAATTATTAATGAAAAACGCTGACCAATCAAGGTGCGCGTAGAGCGCGCGCTCAGCCTTAAGAGTCTTCGAGGCCGCGGTTCAGCGTATCACGATTTTCTCTCGGCTGAGCACGCGCTCTATCCACGCTCTGATTGGGTCAGCATTTTTCGCTAATAATTCAAAAACGAAGCCTTAACTAACATTTTGGCAAAGGAGAAAATTGTTATAAATTGCTTCAGCAATCGCTCCTTAAAACATCTGCACGAGGTAGCGAAACACTCTGCATACTATTCTGCTTGACTTTGTTTTGACAAAAGGTTCCGTCGAGGGAAAATATTATTGTTAAAGAATAGAGTATGGCATGCCCTCCCATTCTATGAATGAAGCACGCGCTTCTATGCACTAATGCCGTGTCACACATGCTCTTATATTTTTGACAATTTTTAATATTAGGAAACCCGGCTTTCAATGTTTATTAAACGTAAAGAAATTGCGCTTGACCCGAAACAAGAAACTCGCTCGGGACCGGCCAGTTGCTTACTACGGATCAGGCATGTTATTCGGTGATCGAGTGAGGGTCCCGAAGTAGCGGCATACCATAAAGTGCTCGGCCGAGGAGCAATATCATTCTTTAGAGAATAGAATATGACTTGTCCTCTCATTCTATGAACGAAGCACGCTCCTATTCGGCGGCTTCAAACAAAGAAGTGGGGATACCGAGTCGCTTATTTCGAGCCAGAAGATAGTGCCTTATTAAGAATCAGTACTGTAGTCCGTTGGCAAAAATTATTGCCATTTATACCCTCTTATTTAAAGTGATAGTACGTATGATAAAATGTTTTAAAGTTGCACTTTGTTGGAAATGTTCAGAAAGTCGCCATACAAGAATGCTCAACATGTGCATGTATTTATGTGTATTACCAATTTTAATATTTCGTAACGTATTTCTGAAAAAAATAGCAATAGATATTTGTAAGAAATTCAAACTATTCAATGATCACAGATTTAGAGACATGATAGCATATTTTTATAATACACTTGCTATAAAATGGTTATCAATTAGTCCTGATGCCATTAGCATATAACTAACGGTATATTGAACCGTTTCCTAAACGCAAATTTACTAATTCGTAGTAACCTCAAATTCGACGAATTATGCAGCTATATTATACAACCTACTAACTTCTAAAGCAAACACACTAATTCACATAAACATCTCTCTCTAAATTATATATTATTCACGCCGGCCATTTCTTTACTATTAAATCCAGTTTCCATTGAATAACATTGAACTCTATTAATCGGGCACACATATGTAGGACTCTATGCTACTATACAGGGTGTCCCAGAACTACCTCAAGAGCCGAAAAGGGGTGATAGCTGAGGTGATTCTGAACACCTTTTTCCTTTGCGAAAATGTTGTTTGAGGCTTCGTTTTTAAATAGTTAACGAAAAACACTGAGCAATCAGAGCGCGCGTAGAGCCCGCGCTCAGGGACGGCGCACGGCGTGTCATGCTAGGTAGCGACGTTCGACCATCGCCCCGAACAAAACGCGTCGGTATAACACGGAGCAAAAGTTAACATCGAATTATTCATTATTCATGAATGGAAATGAACTAAAATACAAACGAAATCAATTTGTCATTATTACTTGAACAAAACAGAATTAGAATCGACTGACTAACGAGTCTATCAAGTACGACGTATGTTACATTTTAAACAATTCACCAACAATTGGAATTAGACTTACCCGTTTCTACAGATCCTGCTTAGACGAAAATGGGTCACTGTCATCCTACCGATCATTCGTATCATTATTACATCAAGGAGTAACACGTGATGCACAACAGCTGATACTCCACGGTCAGGTCAGTCATTTCACTTCACTTCTCGAATTTTACTTTACTGCACGATCGCTATCACTTTTGTGAGGGTGTAACGCAACCTTCTGCATAAGGGGTGATTCTACAGGCCAAAACAAGGTGAAAATCAAGAATAGCAATTTCGCATTTGAGGCTTTATTAATAAAATACCGGTGTTTGGAAAAACGGGCAGCTGTGTTCAGTGGCAGTCATTCGCTACGCTGAAGAGAAACCATGACCTACCGCACCGCGTAATCTGACACCCAAAAAGACAAACGTTTTACGTTGCATAGCATTCAACCTGCTTACTTGCAAAATCCACATGGGCATATCAAAACCCACCCAATGGGATTATCAAGTAAAGAGGGTGACGGCCTTTCAATCCACAATTTTGATCTTGAAAACCAAATACACACACATTCACGATTGTCCCGGCCGCGAATGCGTATGCGCACATGCGACTGTCCTATCTGCGAGTGTCCATGATTTGCACTAAACTTATTATTCCACTAAAATGCTTAAATCGTTCCGTATTCAACGTCGTACAAGCAGCAACTGTCTCGATCGTCTGGAAATAATGATTTACTGATGCAAGCCGAATCGACGGGAGTCGTATCTGCGTCGTCGGCAGAAAAGGGCAACATTGTTGCCCCTTTCTACGGCCGAAAGAATAACAAATGCCGCCGAACGCTTTCCCTAGACGCGACTCGCGACCATTCGGCATGCATCGGTAGATTATTATTTCTAAACGGTCGAGAAAGTTGTAGCTTGTACGACATTGAATACGAAACGATTTAAATATTCTAGTAGAATAATAAGTTTAGTGCAAATCGTGGACACTCGCAGATAGGACAATCGTGGTACATGTGTACTTGATCCTCGTGTGCTGCAAATTTCTGTGTTTAAAGGTGTATTGTGAACATTCGTGGACGGGACAATCGCGTGTACGCATACACATTCGCGGCCGGGACAATCATGATGCGTGTGTATTTGGTTTTCGAGAACAAAATTATGGATTGAAGGCCGTCGCCCTCTTTACTTGATAATCCCATTGGGCGGGTTTTGATATGCCCATGTGGATTTTTGCAAGTAAGCAGGTTGAATGCTATGCAACGTAAAACGTTTGTCTTTTTGGGTGTCAGATTACGCGGTGCGGTAGGTCATGGTTTCTCTTCAGCGTAGCGAATGACTGCCACTGAACACGGCTGCCCGTTTTTCCAAACACCGGTATTTTATTAATAAAGCCTCAAATGCGAAATTGCTATTCTTGATTTTCACCTTGTTTTGGCCTGTAGAATCACCCCTTATGCAGAAGGTTGCGTTACACCCTCACAAAAGTGACAGCGATCGTGCAGTAAAGTAAAATTCGAGAAGTGAAGTGAAATGACTGACCTGACCGTGGAGTATCAGCTGTTGTGCATCACGTGTTACTCCTTGATGTAATAATGATACGAATGATCGGTAGGATGACAGTGACCCATTTTCGTCTAAGCAGGTTCATATCTGTAGAAACGGGTAAGTCTAATTCCAATTGTTGGTGAATTGTTTAAAATGTAACATACGTCATACTTGATAGACTCGTTAGTCAGTCGATTCTAATTCTGTTTTGTTCAAGTAATAATGACAAATTGATTTCGTTTGTATTTTAGTTCATTTCCATTCATGAATAATGAATAATTCGATGTTAACTTTTGCTCCGTGTTATACCGACGCGTTTTGTTCGGGGCGATGGTCGAACGTCGCTACCTAGCATGACACGCCGTGCGCCGTCCCTGAGCGCGGGCTCTACGCGCGCTCTGATTGCTCAGTGTTTTTCGTTAACTATTTAAAAACGAAGCCTCAAACAACATTTTCGCAAAGGAAAAAGGTGTTCAGAATCACCTCAGCTATCACCCCTTTTCGGCTCTTGAGGTAGTTCTGGGACACCCTGTAGAATCACAATAAAATTTAAAAAAAAAACGAATATAATTTGTGCAAATCCGTTCATAACAAAATTATCGCGTCTCATGCTCCATCCTCCTTGCTTTCTCTTTTCTTCATCTGAAAAGTATTATCTCGTGCATTCCACGCTCCTTCATATACTTTTGCTGTATTTTTGAACAAAAGGCTTCGCCCTACAAAAATTCGGTTTGTATTCATAGAACCCTTTGAATACTTATCGTTATTCCTTTGTCATCTTGGCATTTTAAAATCCAACAGTGGATACGACAAATTCCTATCAGCATCCCACAATCAACAGCAGATCAATTTTTAAGGTATATTCATGTTTTGAGAGGGACAAAGAACCGCGCATTTTCCACGTAATTGATATCGTATCAAAAGCTGTTACAAATAGAAGCTGGATGGCTCCAAATAAGGTCATATTCTGACATTATTGTTGTTTCTGCGGATGGAGGTGTAAAGCTCACATGAAGGTCTACTTTATTCTTTTTTGTTTAATATTCTGAACGCGTAAGATATTGGATTGCACTCCATTTCTGAATGGTTTTTGCTTTTGTTAAATTGTCTTTTTGTCAACGGGGAAATAAAGGTTACAACCGAATTCCTAACGTGTTGCTTCATACGATAAAATGAGTTATAGTTTCTGAACAATGGTTAAGTTGAAATATCCACTGAAGCAATAATTTTTCAGTAACGAGCAGTTTCGTCTGATGCATTAAACAATGTATGATTCCATTTAAAAAAACAAAGTTGACCTTCACATGACCTACACTCGTTCACCCACCGAACAAAAATAAAATATGAACCCCATGAAGAGACTCAATTTTTGTTTGAAACTCTTTTGATACGGTAATAATAGTCATGTCAATATTTAGTAGGTCACGCTCTATGTATAGATGATCCATTCTTCCTAATAACCCGAAATCGAACAGAGGGCCGCGTTCTACCGACGAACGTTCCTTAAGGTTTTAGCACAGAAATAAATGGATCCCTCGTACTCTCAATATTTCACTGAAGGTTAAATGTGTTGCATAAAAATCAAAATCTGATGCAGAATGCTTGTACAGGCAAGGAAATTGTTTTTCATCAGTTGAAATTAAAATAGGGGAAAGTGGGACAATCCTACCATTGAATTATTGCAGTAACGTTGCTTTTACCTGCAGATTACACGCGAACAGGTAAACATAATTTTACGACCTGTAACAGCGACCTAACTATGGTTCTGATAACGATATAACAATGACAATTTGGTCATCTCAGCCGAAATGTTGACGAGCGATATTTTAGCCACGGCTTTGGATTCATCGGTTACAGTGACGTTTCGAAAGAACCGACTCGCTCGGGACCGGCCAGTCGTTTCTTTCGGAACAGGTATACCACTCGGATTGACTTTGTTCTCGAACGGGACGAGAGCGAAAGCACGGTCAACGAGTGAGGGGCATGGAGAAAGGGGCAAATCATAAAGGCTTCGATCGAGGTGAAATGTTATACATTAGAGCAGAGTGGTCCAACTGCTACTACTAAGCAAATTTCTCCCCTTGGCATTATCCCCACTATAGGACCTAAGACGACCACGCTAGACTCGGCTGTAAGGCGCGAGTGATGCGAGATGTAACAGGACGGCGTATTAGTCCTATAGTGGAGGTACCATCAGGAGGGGAAATTTTTTTGGAAGCGGTAATTGGACCACTGGGTTTTAAAGGATAGAATGTGACATCTTCGGAGCATCTTCTGCCAAAAAAACGTCACTGTTTACTCGACCGTAAGTATTTACGACTTCACGCCTCTCTCTCGTTCTCGGATCTCTCGCTCAGGTCGGCGACTTTGAACAAAGAAGTGGGGACATCGATTCGGTTCTTTTGAGCCAATCGGTTCTTTCGGAACATTACTGTACGATCTACGAAGTAATGCTTTTATGTAATTTATCAACTCAAAGAAACGCAAAAAAAAATAAATATGCCTGTGATAAAATGTTAGGAATAAATTGAAACCGAAAGACCAATACGGACAGCGGCAAAACTCCTAAATCTTGTTGGACTCAATTCCATAGCAAAATTTGTATATTATCTTTTACATACAATCCTTCGTTTCGCTACACAGTCAGCTTATAAGCGATGCTTCCATGAAACATGCTCGATCATTTTCATGCGATGTATGCGCAAATATGTGAGCGTCTGTATACGTGTAGGTGTGAGTGTGGTAGCGAGTGAAAAGAACATCGAACTTCGTAGCGCTCCTTTTCGTATTTAAAGAAACAAATTGTAATCACAAATTGTAATAACCTAATCACAACTATTTGTGTACGGTAATATGAAATTGTATCGTAACCGTTGGATATTGAACTTGTTTGCATTTTTCTTGTATTATTAATGTTATTAAAGATCCCCTACATTGGAGTCTTTCAATGATCAAACTATGAAGTAATCAAATCACTTTTCAGACTAATGTAATATTATGAAAGAGAAATGAGATCCATAAACCATATGAAACCATACAGAACCAAACTTAACATTTGTTTAATGCTATTTGAAATAATTATGATCAGAGATATTCAATTAAACAAATTATTCAGCAAATAGTTTTTAATGTATTATACAAAACAAAAATGTGAAAGCAGTTGAGGTTATCGATTAATGAGAAGTATGTTACCCATCCAAGCATTTTCTCTGCATTGTACCTCAACTACTTGAGTTAAATTGCATTTACGATACTATCATTTGCTCTTATTACATTTCACTTATTATTGTCAAAATTACTGCAAAACATTTTGAACGTGTACGATAATAGATTGCACTCCGTTTCTAAGTGATTAGCAATAAGCATGATTAATTGTAATTAAATAGCTTTTGCTCCATGTTCAGTGTGTTTTGTAAAAAGTTGTTTCTTTTGCAAAACGTGATATTTTTCCCTCAAGTATAATACGTAATTTCACCCTAACTACGCGGAGCCTAACTTTTTCAATAAGTCTAAAAAAATAAACAGTGAAACCGCACGATTAGGCGTTTAATCTCTTCATCGAGCTAGAAATTTCAAAGAGCGAGTCGACTGACTAGCTTGGATACGCTTCGAAGCGGATTCTTTTCACCTCGATTCACAAGTACGTGATCGAGGTATCCTTTGAAACCTTCGACGTACTGCTCTTTCAAGTCGTTCGTCGAAGCGAGGATCAGAATAATATTCTCCGGAAAAGATATGTACATCGTCAATACAAGACGAAAGTAACAGATGGGGAATCTATTAAATGGTAAACCAGCGAAAACCTCCACATTATGGGGAAAAAAGGGGGAAAAAAGTACGATCGAGCAATAACGGTCTTGCTACATGGAAAACGGTTCCAAACGATTTGCCCGGATTAACGGGATCATTGATTCGATCCGATTGCGAACCACAACGATGCAGATCCTCGCGAAAACGACGACGCGAGCTGTCTTCAAAGAACGCGTTCAAATAATAGGCGAGCCTGTAGGGTCGTTTGAGCACACCGCAAGAATAATATATAAAAACGAGCTGACCGTACGACATCACGATGATATTGTCAATCAAATAACACTGCAGTCCACACCAAGTAACAATATTGAAATATATGTATATAATATGTATATATATGATATATATATAGATAATATATAAATATGACGTATGACGTCCAAGACCAGCGCATCACAGAAACGGTTATGGGTATCAAGGTTGGCATTCTCTGACGGAACACAAAAAGAAGGAGAAACGAAAAAGTAACCAAGGTGAAAAACTGGGAAGACCGATCATATATATGTATATGACGAGCAGAAAGGTTCAATCTGGCGATCGTGCTCGTTGCTGTTGCGTGGCACCTTAAAACCGTCATAGGTCCAGGAGCCTAACTTCAAAACACAGGTCTGTACGTCGTACGGAAAGAACTCAACGTCGATGGAGCAGGAGGATTTATATACGGCCGGCGGTTGCCAGACGACCAATCCCGAATAGTAGACCGTGGCTTTGGTCATCAGCGTCACCTCGTAGTTCCCGTCGGCGCTGGAATCACCGAAGAAACGAGCCGAGCGTGATCACGATTGGCTCCTCTATCGAGAGCACCGGATGCTGCCGCTACGCGACGCTTTACCTCGCTATTCTTTCGTTCCTCTAACAAATCAAAAGAGCTTCCATCTACCGTTGTTGTATCCTCGGCTACACGACTTTCCTCCTTTCCAACGTTTAGCCTTTCTGTATTCTACTGTTCGAACTATGTCCGCCTGAGCATACTTGCATCGACGCAACTAGGTTTCGTGGATCATCGAAGGAAAGCAGACAGCATCCGTCTCCTTTGCGTGGGTTTCAGCTCTCCTCTATCGAGGGTGATGTAACCGACAAACACCAATAGAAACCGCGGAGCTTGAAAGACCACGTGACGAGCCGATCGTTCGGGTCTAATTCTAACCTTAAAAGCTACAAGGAAGATCGTCCCCGACGCATCGCGAACGGGTCGTTCCACGTCGCGGATGATCGGGCTAGTCTAATGTGGCACGAACTTAGCGGCTACCATGCAAGTTTACCTTGAAGCCGTCATAGGTCCACGAACCGAACTTGAGGACGCAGGTCTGCTCGTCGAATGGGAAGTACTCCACGTCGATCTCGCAGGATGACTTATAAATGGCGGGGGGCTTCCACTCGACCAATCCTTGATGGTAGATGGTGGCCTTCGTGGCCAATGTCACCTCGAAGTTGCCGTCCGCGCTGCGAGCGAGCACATTAGTGGTTCTGGGCGCTGCGGCGGTCGAGCTTACTTTGTACTTCCGATTCGATACCAAGCCGTCTTAATTTTTGATTTCTTTTTTTATTGTTCTTACATGAGTTATAACGGCGCGCCTTAGCGGCCACAGAAAGTGGATTTTTTTTACGACGGGACGCGTGAAACCGCGAACACGAACTCGTTTCGATAATATCGAACGCGCGGTCGGCGCGTGAAATCCGAAAAAAAAAACGCTGTCTCGGTGGAATCCGCTTCGCACGCGTGAACTCAGAGCACTCAATGGTTTCGAGGTTCCGCTGCAGAGGCGAATAAATAACTGGCGTGCGCGCTTTTAACACAGCTCGCGGACTAATCGTTGAGAGCAAACTATCCGAGCGTCGCGATATTGCCGAGTATTTACATTTTTTGTTTGTCGCACGGGTAGACAAGCCCGTGACTCCGGGTGGGTTTCTGACTTTCCAGATATGCAGAGCGACGAAAAATATTCCACATAGGGTACATTAAATATATTTCTGCTAACAGATAAATGGTCGTTGGACAAATACGTATATAGGCCATGTCTATGGCAGCACAGTATATTATCTCTTTTTATTTTCATCTGGATTATACTTGCAAACTAATCTATTTCGCGAAAAAAATTTTAGTGTAAATTTATTGTGATTTAGTTATGCATTGAAACACTGAACTCAAAATGAGATTTAAAAGTAAAAAGGTTCGTGACCTACCTCTAATATCTGAATTTAGATTAAAAAATAACCATCTGCTTTAGCAAATTTGCCTGGGTCTACTTGGCAATTAATGTAAATGATTTATGAACTGTAATAGGGCTCTTATTTCGATCATAAGTTGACAGACCTTTGGCATTAATAATGATGTAGAGATTGCGATATATTGCAAAGTAACATGTAACAGTAGTTTACAATAGGCCCAAGTTATGCAGAAACCTACAAATCATAGAAATTGTAAAAGGTTAGTTAAATACATTACGAATTCCATCATTTTGTGGTCTTCATTTTGGTAGAAACTCCAAAGCCCTAAAACAACTATCAGTAACAACTTTTTCCTTTGGTAAAATGTCGTTTGAGGCTTCGTTTTTTAATTATTAACGAAAAACGCTGACCAGTCAAAATGCGCGCTTAGCCGAGGTGGCGTTCGAGGCCGCGACTAAACGTACCACGATCATCTCTCGACTAAGCGTTCGTTCTAATTGGTCAGCGTTTTTCATTAATAATTCAAAAACGAAGCTTCAACCAGCATTTTCCGACAGGAAATAGTTGTTGAGAATCACTTCAGCAATCACCCCTTAAAATATTAATATGCAGTAGCCGAACACCCTATACACAATGATAGGTATATGATTCACGCCTTTCTGATTTGTAGAAAACTGAATAAATCAATTTTATAATTTATGTTCTTATCATCATACAATTAGTAACTAACAACTTTGACCCGAGTATTTGTAATACCCATCTACTGGCGATGTATTAATCTGATCGAAGAGTTCTGTCGTTTTTCTTTTTTCGAACGGGATGAAAGCAGTTTTTTAAAATTAAATTTGTATTATTGAATTTTCAATGTAACATTTAACATTACTCGTGACTGCATTCTACCTACCCAGCAAATGGCTGCTTCCAGCATAGTACAATTTTTCTCTTTTACCATTAAAATGTTCTTCTAGCATTCCTTGCTACATGATTCTCAGTACTGGTAACTTTGTCCTCTTATAAAGCATGTATATGCATATTCAATTTAATTAACGCGTTGGATTTTACTTGTACTCTGTTTGCGATATATTCGATTCTTTTAATGATGCAATTGTCAACTATAGAACATGACGCACATCAAATTTTACAAAATACGATATATGCAGACGTAAAATGACAAAAAAAGCTACATTCCATTTTGTTATCGAACTCTCCCCCTTTTAAAGGAACAGAAACCCTATATACATATAAGTGCCTTTTGCACTTTATGCGTTTCTCTTGTGTTCTAAGCTTGAAAGGTGATTCGCAGTGCAACCCTTTAGGCTATGTGTGCTTATTAACCTGAACTAGATCAGTTTACCTAGGTACCAATTCTAGTGTACCGCCTGTTTAATTGAATATTTTAGCGTATAAACAAACATCGATGCATATGTGCACGTGCTTCAGGAACAAACGAGAAAATATATTGATCGTTGTGCTGGCAATAAACCTGGTCTTTATTCTTTTCGTTGAAAGAGTAACAGGCACAAAATGGGCAACGACATACAGTAGAATAAATACAAGTAGCGGATGTTTCATGATTGGTTTCAAATTATTTTAGATTAGCTCATTAACGCAGAAGCAAGGAGGGATTTCATGTGTAAAAATGTAGGAATACACTAACACGAATCTTATTATAGATTAAAAGTGCAAACATATAAGATACACATAAGTAAATCTCAGACACTTCAATTAAAAATACTTGTAAACAAGGGAAAAGTAGAAAATAATATACAACTGTGCAGTGTATAAATACTACTAACATATTCATTCAGAAAGACATAAACTATCAAAAATTCGAAAGTGAAGAAACACTGGGAAAAATACACAACAACGTAGTTTCTTGTATTCGTCGCTTTAGTTATAATAATAAAGGGACAATGAAGTGAAGTGAAGAGATATGACTGTTTCTCGTTGCACAGCACAATATTACAAATTTGAATAAGTGAAATTGCAAAAATTCTTTAGTTTCCTTGAATAATTAGTAAGATTGGTACAGGTGTAATGAAGTGTACTTTTTACGTTTAGGAAATTTATAATCAGACAGATAGTTATTTTATCAATGATATACGTCGTTCTATAAGTTAACCTACATAGTCCGATTAAGAATATTTATAAAGAAATTAACATTTGTATTTAGTACGCTACATACAGCTTTACTGTAAAAACAAATGATTAAAAACTTCCATTAAAATTAAAGAATTAACCATTCGATACCTAAATAAGTGTCTATTTTGTTTTACCCACTACATTCATTATCAAAGATGTAAGATAGTACCAGTTCAATAAGTAAACTCGTTGAAAGCAAAAGCACACAATATCATTACGGTAATTCTTAGCTAACTACTGTAGGTAGGTATAATTTTTAACAGCAAGTATATGTCTTTCAAAAACTTAAATATTAATATAAATAATTTTAATACGAAAATGGAATATTACAATGACTAGCCTAGTTAATTGAAGCAATAAGTCTGGCAACAACGATGCCAGAAATATTGAAGAAATTGATATACTTCAAAGTATACTTCAATGTCGCTCGCTATTGAAATATCTAAACATATACATATCTATTATGCGATGCCGCCACATAGGCTGCTGTGCAAGGCTTCTGTAAAATTTACACGGAAATCTATATCTTCATGAGCATTTATGAAAAAAGTATGTGGTTAGTTTTAAAGAAATTAGTGACTTCATTTCATCACATTTCGATATAAGGCAAAGCATCAGTAGTTGACCAGATAAGAAAAATTTTCTGCATAAATAACAGCCAGCGCTTGCTCCTTTATTAAATACAGAGACTCTATGCGTGAAAATGCTGTTTGAACTCCTTATATTACTCCTTATACATATAAGTTAATATTTTTGAAATAGCAAAATAGAATTAATGATAATTTATTATCCAAACTTTGTAGATATTTTTGAAAATTCAATAATTGCGTCAAACGTTGACCGCCTTTGAAATCGAGAAAACTAATATTTGACCATATGTTAATTAATAGTTGACCACTTGTAATGAAACTAAAAACAACAAAGGTGATTATTTTGCTGTCGTTTATTTGCAATAATTATGACAAATTACAAGCAAAAGGACAAATACAAATGGAAAGAAGTTAATTCCATATAAAATCTAATTCAGGAACAGAGTAAATGTTTCGAGTTTGCTTCATATGGTAGGCTCATTAATGTGAGAAACTACATCTTCCCATTCGTAATCTAGTATATCAGGAGTCTCTGGCCATTTCCACAATCACCCATGCCTTTGCATACATGACCTGATTGCTATTGTTTCAGTAACGCGAAGAATATTCCTAGGAAAATATTCGCATTCGCATAAAAATATTACACATTAATTTTTAGTTCTTTTAATACATAGCCATTTATTCCTGAATTTATTCAACGGCCGCTTTCATAGCCTGTTCAGAATAATTCCTAAAGGTGCCCTTGATAGGATCATTTCTAACTCAGTAATTTAATAGTATGTAGAAAAAGTGCCTAAGTAAATGCACTTTAATATTTTGTGGATTTTAATAATATTACGTAATTAGTTATTTAATAAATTTAAGTTCTACTAGGCCAAACCAATAATTGACCGTAGTTTCATTCAATAGTTAACCATGTGATCATCTGACATGCATTATATTTAAAATACGAGAGTTCTATTCTTTACTTCTAACAAAATTATATATAAAATTGATATTCTGGAATTAGTAAATAAATTTGAATGATTTATGTCAGTAATTGACTACACCTGTCAACTTTTAGAAATAATAAGAAGAACAAGATACAATAATTGATCCTATTGTTAATTATGTTTTTTAACGTTCAGGTAACAAAAACATGAGAATTATTAAATATAAAACTATAACAATTTAAGTAATGAAAGATTCAGTCATAAAAAGTTAACAGCTTGAGAATTTCTTACCGTGAATTGTACACCGTTTCTTAGCAACATCATTAAGGAAATTACAATACGGAGGCATACTACCAACGTCAATGAAATGAATTGTTCGTTGTCACATAAAAAAATAGAATTTAGATAAAAGTGTTTCGGAGTCGGGTCAGTAGATGATGCGGCATGTCTATCGCGCCTTTATCGAAACATTACTACATTTAAAAACCTTATTTTTCCCGTTTTCCTGGAAAATAGTCAGTTACTGATACCTTGCGTACAGGGTACCCTGATACCCTGAATACAGGGTGTCCCGTGACTCATAGAAGAGCCGGATATTGCTATAGCCAAACGTGTCGGTATAGCATTTCTATTAGTTATATGCGAATAACAAATAATTCGACATTATCCTTCGTTGCATTGATTCGGTATATGATACAACTTTCGCTCCCTGCTATACCGATTCGTTTGAATCGAGGTACTAGCCGAACGCCACCATGCAGTGCGACGCGATGTTCCGTCCCTGAGCGCGGGCTCTACGCGTGCTCTGTATGGCTAGTGTTTTTCGTTAGTAATTCAAGAACAAATTCTCAAATGACATTTTGCCAAAGGAACAAGTTGTTCGGTATCGCCTCAGGAATCTTCCGCATCCGGTTCTTCCATGAGTTACGAGACACCCTGTATAGCTTTCTTGTTTCGGAAGAAAAACTAGAACTACCAAGAAGAAAAACTAAAACTACAATATGTCCCAATGTTAAAATGCATCTACTTTTATTAAGAATTTTTCGATAACTATGGGATAATTCGATTCCATATTTTATACAAAGGTCTCTTTTACTCCAAATTAGTTTTGCTGAACATTTGAAACTCGAATTCTGTTGTTTACATAAGAATTGCTTTAACAATTTCATTCTTTACAAATACGATAGATAGTACTTTCGCAGAATAGTAAAATATCAAGATTCTTGTTCAGCGTGCTTTCGCGTATAAGCCATTGTCTTCCCGGAGAGCCATACGTGACTCGTTTCATTCCGTTCTGACAATTCATTAACCCAGATATCCGCACCACCAGCACGCGCACACGTCTTAGCGCAAAGCTAACGGTCTACAGCGAACGCGGCAGCAGCACGTGATTCAAAAAGACGAGTGCTGATAGTGGCTCAGCACATTGAAAAGATCACGAGACGACTTAATCGAAATAACCTCCATCTTGGACGGGGGCGTTATATCAGCGAGATGAACCTCAATCCCTTTGCACGTTCAAAACATAACGAGCGATCATCGATCAAACGTGTACACGTAATATACCTTCTCGGTTTCTAGCCACGATAAGCTCGTAAAGCTTTTATCCCAAGAACCCTCTACGATTGTTGAAACCTATTTGAAACGACATAAAGGACTGCGAACGCACCGGCTACTCGATTATTTGAAAATATAGCGAGGATTATGTTGCAGAAATTCATTAATAGCGTGGCACGCTCAGTTGCTGAATATTCGTAGAATTCTGCACTGAGGAATCTGTGTAGTTGCTTCGATGAAACTGCATACCTGCATAATTTGTTAAATACCGCAACGCGTCGCGACGCGACGGTGTAGTATTGAAGAGAAGAGTAACGTTTTGGATTTTCCCTCTGGTGTTTAACCCCTACCGAACTGCGAATGAATACAGAGTACCGCTAATAAATTATAATTGTTGCAACAATATAGGCTTTGTACTTTATTGCTTCATTTAGGGACAGGCTAATGTCGCTCGCAATTTTCAGCAGTTATAATACTCTCCTTGTATAATGTACACTATTCCCTTTTTTGTAAGAATGAGTTCGAACCCAATTTTTAAATTCTCGAAACTTCAATTAATGATTTCGTTTCGTATGAGGAATATCTTGTTCTACAAACTGTAATCAACATCCTTGCATAACTCCTTGTTGGTCATAATTAAGCAAAATACAGGTAAAAACATAATAACAAACAAAGATGTCTAATCCAGATTCTTTTTCGAGGTTTCGATGTTTCGAGAAACTCATCTCTTCTTTATTGTAATTACTTTACCTATTTTAAACTTCTTTTTTCATCGAAAGCGTGTTTAATACAAAAATTAGAATAATGTGAAGAAGACGGTACAAATTCCCCAATTCCCAGATCTTGAATCCATGGAATATTTATGGGGGTTGAGGTGGATCGAAATAGGTTTTACAAATAAAGAAAACGTTTGAAAGAAGTTACTCGAAGCATGGAACACGGTAGTAGTGCAAGTTGTACTAAAATTAATTGGGCGAGAATTTCGAGTATATGCTAAAATCTACAACAGTAACAAATTTTACTCGCAATAATTTAATCTGATCATTACTGTAGCAGCAAGTATTATGTTTATGCAGGGTGTGCCATAAGTGGTGGTACAATTCGACAGACGGGGGATTCTAAGTTAGAAACAAAGTCGAAAGTATACAATAACATTTTTTCATTTGAGGCTCCGTTTTCGGGAAAACTGATTTTGAACATCTACATGGGCGGCATTTATGTAACAATTAAAGCAAAGGATCGTTCTATTCATTAATGAAGTATAAAGAACAAGAATACAGCAGCAACTACAGCAGAATGCAACGCTATGATAACGTATAAACATTTTCAACCGTTTCTGAAATAATGAAGTTCTCGAACACGAAATTTCTTCTTCAGTTTTGTATAACATATAATAAAGGAATAAAAATTATTCGAAATTAATATAGTTTAAAGGATGCTATCGTGATTATCGTGTATATTATGTTTATTACAAATTGATAATTATCTAATGCAAATATCAACAAATGTACAATATTGGATGACATGCGTGCGGTCCAAGTAAATGTTTAAAGATTTTCTCGAAGGTGAAGCCTCAAATGAAAAACTTCATTGTATATTTTTCACTTATTTTTTCACGTAGAATCAGCCATTGTTCAGGTGCGCCACCAGTTGCGAGACATCCCGTATAAGATTTAAAGATAGATCATATATTAAATCATACAAAAGAGCGTAGAATATAAATATGTATATTAGACGTCTACCAAAAAATAATTTTCGGAAAGGCGTAATTTCTCTTAAATTAATTCAAATGTATAATCTTTATTAAATAGTTATGTAAATTCTCGTTATAATACCCATCACGTTCTCATTAGCGAGACTAATGGCAGCAACACCGCCCAAGATCGAGCCAAGCTTGTCTGTCCACAAGCAGTGCCACATTATAACCTAAATGGCGATCAACTGTTTGCAGCGTCTTGTTAGTTCCCAACACGCAGCAATCTTTAACCGCTTGAATCAGAGGTATCGAACTGGTGGCTTTTTCTTACGGCCGCAGGAAAACGACTTCTTTCATATCAACTTTACTTGGGCGAATTTCTCTTCGCATGAATCCCAAAATCGCGAGCCGCCAGTTCGATACAACGTATACTGCGCTTAGTTGATTGCCATTTAGGTTTTAATGTGGCGCTGCACGTCGACTACCAAAATTGGCTCAACTTTAGCCAACGGTACAACGTGTTGATTTGCCTGACTTGGCTATCAAGGTTGCTATCGATAACAAGAATTATTTATACCGTCGTAATTAAAATAAATATAGAAGATAAAATTCTCACACTATAAATGCATCAGGTTTCCAATTGAGAGGAGACAAATAAATTACCCTCATGTTGGTGTTCAACCTTTTGTAGATTAATGCTTTGTTCACGGTGTCCACCCTTTGGTCTCTTTCTTTCGAATGGAACGTTCAAAATATACGAGAAATAACCGCGGCAGACCAGGAACGTGGAAGCTTATAAATCATTTGCTACAGTGGAGATCTTCGACGTATGCTCATTCTTCCGCATATAGATCGTTCGATCGTTTCATTTAACGAACGCATGCTTCAGTTTCTCGCATCTTTCATTCTTCGCATGTTGGAAATCTAGTAGGAGAAAGCAGCAGACAAGCACGTTCCTTTCATCTTGCTTCCAATGCGCACGAGAAATGGAGACGGAATTGACAGTTCTTTCCGCTTTGGCTGATAGAAAACCCTACCGAGATTAAAAGGAAACGAAACCATTCCGAGGGGAAGTCCCTGGTCACCTTAGATCTATCCAAGCCGCTTTCATCAGTGGGTTCAACTTCAATTTCACTTAACCTCTGACCTCAACCTTCCTTCCAACTGCGGCGCGGTTCTCCACCGCGCTTTTCATCCCTTGTTCCGTTCGTTACCATTTAAGCTGGCTATCGTTGCTATTTCTGCCGCAAGCCTCGCGATATTATTTCTGCAGCTTTTCTTACTTTGCGATGAGAGAGAAAGGACTCTGGAGAAATTTCGGCCGTTTTCGCCCGGCTTGTTTTCTCCTATTGTTTTGATGGACGAGCCGTTCGCGATATGAACATACGTGTGTTGAAAGTGGAGCTTTCAGCCAGGTATTCCTTGTAGAATTTTCTGGGTGCTAGTTACACATCAACCCTAAGGATGTGTGCGCCCGAATGCATGAACAAGAGTACATAGTGCGGTATGTATTATAGTGAGACGTAAAAGTATTCGAACATTATTGGTTTTTTATCCAGCATCTATGATTGTACAGTGAACTACGCTTAGTTGTCATCACTTTGAGACCTGCAATTTTTTTAATAAATAATCGGCATTAAAGAGAGAATAAAAAATTTACGTAATTGGAATCAAATTATTGCAAACAGCTAATGATATTTGTACTACTTATTTTATGAGCAACTGCTTTTGAAAACAGTTTTCAAATTTGCTTTCCACTTCCAATGGAACACACATTTCAGGTCGATTCTTGTTCGCGGATCACTTGGGCCTGCACTTGAATTTTGTGTTACATATCCCTATCCAAATAGGATAACCAGCGGATAATTTATGGGAGTTCTCAGGAACATATGTCCGGAACAACTTTTCTATTGCTCTCGATGAGACACAACGATTTCAAATAGAGGCGAGTACTTGTACGCGCACTTTTCACGGATTCTCGATGTCTGCGAACAACCCCTTCTGAGTGACCGTGGCCACGTGTCTAAGGACAATGTCACGCAGTGTGTAGCCGAGGCGTAAATTGTGACGTGTAACCTGTGCACCTGTGACTGGGTCACCGAATGTTTGTGACCGACCTGTGACTGAGTCACCGAATGCTTGTGACCAGCCTGTGACTGAGTTATCGAAAGCTTGTGACCGGCCCGTGGCGTGCCATCTGTGACAGGTCACCGATTGCTTGTGACTGATCTGTGACCTGGCGCCTGTGACTGGGTCACTAACTGCTTGTGACCGGCCTGTAATCTGGCACATGTGACCCTGTTTCTACATAGCTGCTACATGGTCACCAGGTTGGTTGTTTTCCCTTTTCATTGAAAAAGAAAATTTCTTGATTCACTTTTCTTTCTCTTACCTCGCGACGAACAGCACGTATTATATTTTCTAGAAATTGTACGTTCTTAACTATTACTTATTTCTAATAATTTCCAGGCGGAAGTAGACAACTGTCCGCTTACTACCGTTTCCTAATGCAATGGGTTTACGACACGTATTATGCAGATTCAGTAACATATAATTTCAGCGATCATAAAATAATTTTCGGGCCCTGACCGCGAAATATCGCTTTTGATAACGAACTTCTTTTACGACGCGTGCTTCACAGTCCCCACCATCGATCTATTCGTTCTCTCACTGTCAGTGGAACTTGCTCTTCTTTCCTTTTTCATTACAAGAAAAGCATAAGGGCGACAGAGTCAAATAGGTATGGAGGGGATAAGTCTCCAGAGACCATCGTAGGTTCTTTGAGGACGGTCTGGTGACATATCCGCGGACATGTCTCGAGACAAGTCTCATCGTGTATGGACCACTTTAGTTTACTCTTGAGATATCATTCAGTTTCCTGTTCAACCTTGATTGTAATACCTTGAATTAAGAATATATTGCTTGTTTTATAGTAAACATTCATTTCTCTGTTACCTCATTCCTCTAGAGAACCTTCTGTTAAAACAAACCCACAAATTAGTGCATCATACAAAACTCATCCCTAACCACTTTTCGGGCTACACTCGTCAGGCCTTAGTTCGTAACAAGTTATAAAAATTTGGTAAAAAAATAAACGGTATTACAGAAAACGTTAACGTATTTACAGTAACTCACATATTTGTAAATAAAGTGATATATGTATACAATTGTAAAAAGATATAATAAATATAAAAAATATAGGTAAATATATACAATAATATATTTACAACCACAATAATATTTATGCAATCCGAACGAAATTCTACAAAGAATTTATGAAACGGAGAAAGTTTAACGTCGTGCTCCTTTTGTCGATACGAGCAAGGTTTATATCACGGAGTACAGAGGATTCGACTTAAAAAAATGTGTCATGGAACAAACTGTGGTCTTCCTATCGAAGAGATTGCTCGTGGCTATATGCTCCCCGGAGAAATACTCGTTACCTTGGCAATCCTGATAGTATTGTACAACTTGTTCGCGGATTTCTAGAGTTGGGAACGTTGTATTTTCCGGTAACATGGGAATCCAAGTTCCTTGAAATTCTTCCTCGTTAATTTTGGATGCAAATTGCAGCAGCAAGACACGAGAGAAGAAGGGGCGTGGTAAATTGGTATAATTAGAAGTTTCAATCACGGCACAATGTTTTTTTCTTACAGCAACTCCACTAAGAATTGTTTTATGTCATTTAAGGCAAATGCAATTGTGTTGTAAATGAAAATTTACATGCAAATACGTACGGAGTGTATTATACTTTATACAGGGTGTTCTGCTACTGCATGTCAATATTTTAAGGAGCGATTGCTGAGGCAATTTTGAACAGCTTTTTCCTTTGCCAAAACGGTGGTTAAAGTTTCGTTTTTGAATGATTAACGAAAAACGGTGACCAATCAGAGCGTGTGTAGAGCGCGCACTCAGCCGACAGAAGATCGTGATACGCTCAACTTCAGCCTTCAACGCCTTCTCAGCTAAGCGCGCGCTCTACACGCGCTATGATTGGTCAGTGTTTTTCGTCAATTATTCAAAAACGAAGCTTTAACCGCCGTTTTGGCAAAGGAAAAATTTGTTCAGAATTGCCTCAGCAATCATCCCTTAAAATATTGACATTCAGTAACAGAACACCCTGTATGTATCAAAAATTTGTCCAAGAATTAACTTTCGTAAAAACGTTGACGATTGCAAAGAGAAAAGTTTAGGCGATTTAAGTTTAAAGCTGAGAAGGCGAAGTGCAGGACGAATTCAGATGCAATTTAGACAAGGACTAATAAAAAGGTTCTCAGAGTCATGCCGTAATTAAGAGCCCTTGTAATCGACATTATTCATCATACTAGCGGGACTGCGAGATAGTTGAAGAAGGAAAAGGGACATGTTAATTACATTCCAACGAACTCCGACATTTAAACAATTTTATATTTTCGTCGCCTCTTTCTTCTCTCTCCAATATTGCTCGCTTGATGATCGAATAATCCTTTGGGTACGAACACCACGCATTGAGACAATCTGCAGAAAGATACAGACTCAACGTACTAAAGTTTATAGGAAATGAGTTACAGTTGGTCACGAAAGTATACGACCATTTTACGCAAACTGAAGAACTTTATTCACTTATTGTTCATTTATGTTATACTATACGTGTTTTTAAGAATAAGGTTTCACAATCGTATGAAGAAAACCTCCCTGATAGCCAAGTCAGGCAGATCAACGCGTTGTATGGGCCGAGGTTGAGCCAAGTTTGGCCATCGACATGCAGCGCCACATTAAAACCTAAAGCGCGATTGACTATTCACAGCGTACGTTGTGTTGAACTGGCCCATTGCGTTTATGAGTTTTGTGCAAAGAAAAATTCGTCTAAGCGAAGTGGGTACTGTTCTCCTACGGCTTTGAGAAAAAGCCGCCAGTTTGATAGCCCCGATTCACATAGTTAAAGTTGGTTGCATTTTGGCAACCAACGAAACGTCGCGATTAGTTGATCGCCATTTAGGGTTTAATGTGGCACTGCCTGTCGATGGCGAAACTCGGTTCGATTTTGGTCGGCATTGCTGTCATTAGTCTCTCTAATGGCAACCTAGTCGCTATTAGGGGTTCTCATCGGTTTTAAACATGGATTGCGATTTATTCTCATTTTTATGGATGTACTGTTTTACATAAAACTGATTAGCAATGAGTACTTAAGTATAACTAGTACTTGAGTATAAAAGGTTAAGGAGAAAATTCAACCATACACTATACCAGGAAAACCGAGATTCACTTTCAGAATATCAACGCCAGGAACAGGTTATTTCTATGCGAGGAAAATATTAATATATTAGTATCACCACAGTATACAAAGTATTAGTATCATTAGTATATTAGGATCAAGATATTATTAATATGACTATATCGACAGTTTTATTAGCATTTTTTTTTAAATATGTTGAAACTGCTGTTTGGCTGGAATCTTTTTGCAGCCGTAATACGTGTAATTATTTCCTATTAATAAAAACTGTACTGATTTGTACGCCGAGGACATATTTAATTTCGAAACTGCCATAGCGAATGGGTTAATAGGATTAAATAAACTAATGTGGTGTGATGCTAGCAGTTGAATTAGCGTATACTACCATGATTGATTGGAGAAAAAAGATCACTGATATTTTATACATTAGTTGACCATACCAAAATAATGTATTATTTATTATTTAGTACTCTTAATTCCATTTTCTGCTTCAATAAAGAAATCTTTCAAAGGTCCATCTAAACCACTTATTCAATTACTGCAATTTTTTCAACAGTGTATCGAACAATGGTTAAATACACAAAAGTAGCTTCAAGGGACTCGTATAAGGAGATTGAGGGGCTCTTTTGGTAGATCATAAATGTTACTAGATGCATCAGGGATCAATGCGGCAATATCCTTTTGTAGGCACACATATATCTTTGAAGCGTATATACTTCCTCACAAATAAATATAACTAAATGTTAACTGTATCGGAAAACTGCAAAGTATAGAAATACACCTCGCCCATTTGGCCGAGAACGAAGGAGCAACGCGAAACAGGCTTTTCTTCATCGATGGAAAAGTGCTCGCCCTTAACTGCCTCGGCTGCCTTCACGGAGTAACTATAAATTTTTCTTACGATCCGGCTGAGCGAACATATTGGCCTCGATTCTGGTTCGCGATTTATTTCTGGTGATCTTCGGGGTACACGGCCCTCGCGTTTCCAAGTAGCACACTTTCCGCATTTACGATTGTATCGTAGTACGCGAGAAAAATTTTTAAGCACCGGCGCCTTGAATGTTGTGCTTAGCTGTTGGATTGTCAGAGACGTAAAACCGGATATATTTCTGAGCGATTGCAGTAAAATCATGTTATCACACTGAAGATTGCTTGGGAAGGAGATATAGCTTCAGGTGTGAACTTTGTAAGTAGGTACTACATTCGATCGGTAGGATAGATTGGATCTGCATTGTAGAACTTATAATGCTTGATGGAAGAATATGAAAGTGGAGCATAGAACGGAGCAAAGAACATTAATACTAATTGTTGCGTATTCCTCGATGCTGAATTTCAATATCTAATCAGAGTTCTTCCCTCAGCTTTTATGTAAAAAGCTATGTATTATCTAGAAACAACTGTATTCACAATTACTTTATCAATAATAGTATAATAGAAGCTAAGTGCATCCAGAAGAATGTAATCCTAATAGGAAAGTATTGGTACTGGCATTGCATTATCAGTAGCAGTATCGGTAGTAGTACCAGTAGTATCAGTACTAGTACCAGCAGCATCAATAGTAGTATCAGTAGTAGTACCAGTAGTGCCAGTAGTATCAATAGTACTATCAGCAATGTCAGCAGTAGCGTCAGTGATACCGTCAATAGTAGTGCAAGTAGTAGTACCAGCAGTAGTGTCAATAGTAGTGTCAGTAGTAATGTCAATAGCCGTATCAGTAGTAGTGATCAGTAGTAGTGTCAGTAGTAGTATCAGCAGTAATATCAGTAGTAGTATAAGCAGTAGTATAGGTAGTATCAGTACTAGTACCAATAGTATCACTATTGTATAGCAGTAACCGCAAGTCCGTTACTGTTTTCGTAGCATTTCGCTCTTTGTTATAACTTTTTGAATAAGCCTTTAAACAATTTATCTTTTTATCTTATAAAGGTGCCTCACTACAGATCGCATATTTTAAAAGGGCGATTGCAGAGGTGATTCTAAACAACGTTTTCCTTTGCCAAACTGTTGCTTAAAGCTTCATTTTTTAGCCCATTGAGTCTACGTTCTAGATTGGCCAGTGATTTTTGTTAACAATTGAAATACGAAACCTAAACCAATATTTTGGCAAAAAAAAAGTTGTTCAGGATCGCCTCAGCAATCACCCCTTATAATATTTACAATCTATAGCGGGGAATTCTGCGTATCTTCCATAACTTATGACTGACATAAGGTATATCGAATATAATATCTTTTTCTTATTTAAACCAATAGAATCGTCGCATGCGAACATATTAACAGGTTTTAAACAGGTGAATATAAAAAAGTGGCATTTTCAAAACACGAAGTCCGCCCTAATATCATTCACGACATGATTTTCTGCTAGAAGCTTGATAAGCTGATTACTAATTTCAACACGAACGAAGAAGCATTCACCACTCCGATAACCACAATCCTCTGTAGAATAAACACAATATCCCCACGAGACTGTACATCAAACGAGTAAATTAATTTCCGCGAATTAAGCGAGTTGAATTTTGGTGAAAGGCGTGCCATCCTACAATCCACGAGAAAATAGATTCGCGTTCTTGGCTGTAATTAAACGACCAGGCGAGAACGTGTAGCTTCGCGCCGTCCTCTTCCTGCAGAATCCGTTCGAGTATAAGGACTTAGCGCTGCTTTCTTCCTTGCTAAACAGCGTAGGCGTAATTAGTCGCCTGCTCGATAACGACGCTGGCAAATTCGATTTCCATTCTACAAGCAGATTTAATTCTCTGGGTCGACGTTTTCTGAACAAGACAGAAGGGTAAGCGGGCACAATCAACGACACGGCGGGCCTTACAGGCCTTCACGAGAGCGTTGCGTCGAGAAGACGAAGTTTTCTCGAACATTCAGCAAGGGAAACTTCGATGGAAGTTCGCTGAGGTATGCGAAACCCGGCTCCTGCGCTTAAAACGAAAGCAATCGGGATTGGAAGGAGCAGTAAGAAGGGCAAGCAAAAAGGAGGGAAGGGCCACGCCAGGGAAAAGAACTAAAAGGGATGCCGCTGCCTCTTTAGGTGTCTCGTTACGAGGGTCTCGCTTTGACATTCCGTCTTAGCCCGGGTTATGTGCTAAAGGATAGATTGAAGGCGAATCGACAAAGAAGGCGTGAAGAGGGGGGCGGGGTGTAGAAGTGACAAGGGCGAGAGAACGAGGGAACGCGACATCGAGCGAAGACGAGGTCGAGAGAAGCAAAAAGTGGAGGAAAGAGCGGCTGATTTAGCAGAGGCTGCACTCTGCGGCGCACAATGGGTCGATGCTACCAGTGGCATGCAGTACTTCAGTCCCTTTTTTCACAGGTGTGTCCGTATTTTCCACGTATTTATACGTCTACAAGCACGTGTACTACCGCCGTACGTCGCAGTCGTATATCGTATGCATCGTCCACGCGATTGTTCACAGCTATGTGCTCGTATGTATGTTGTATGCAGATACACGTATACGTGCTGAGTGTCCCGGGTGGAATAGTAGAACCTATGAGCAAAAATGAGATAAAAATACGGAATGAATTTTCATCGTTCGAAGTTTTGTTTTCAAGAAAATTAGGTTTGAATATTCATTAAGCACACATTATGCACTCGAGTAGCCGGGATTTGCCTAGTTCACCCAAGAACTTTCTTTTCTTCAAACTCAATTTTCTTAAGAACGAAGCATCGTATGAAAAAATTCTATTCGTGATTCTAGACTTATTTTTTTTACATAAAGTACCGCACTCTTTCCCATTATGCCACGATTTTTGATTGCACCAGATTGCGGTTATTTCCTACATGTGCACTTCTTTGATTTTATTTTTGCTCGTAGGATCACCTCCTGCCCGGTTGTGCTACCCGACCTGGAACACCCTGTATATACGTATGTATGTATTCATGGCCGGTGGTCTTCCATTCTCCCCGTTTGCTTCTCTTGGCCGAAGCCAGTCCGCCTTTGTTCCCCTTGTCAACTCGCTTTCTACTCTCGTAAAAGGCTTACTTGACGAATCTAATATACTCCAACCTCTTCGACCGATTCTGAGTTGCTTTCTGTTAATGCTCTACTAAAAAGAGAGTAACTGTCGCTATTTCGTAATTTTAAAAGCCATTTATTCACGAATTACGTTTGTTATTCTTCTACCACACTGGAGGAAAAGAAACAAATTGCGACGTACTACTTTTAATTAATGATGCACCGCTTTTCACAGCCCTCCGCTGAATGGCTACACTCAATTTTTGAGACCCCCATCCTTCTCGTTTGTTCTAGCAACTTGTACAGGATAGTCACAAGCAGACGTGATAATAGTCGTAGTATAATTATAAGGCTATCGATTTGATTTAGCACTTGCTTAAATAGAAATATTATAATACAACCACCCCTAAAGAATTTACATTCTTGAGTTTCACCTATTGATAACTCATATATACATTGCCATTCAAAACTTTGCGACACATACCAGTTCCGGCTACTAGTAGGGGTTATGTTAAGTTAAATATATCCGTGGTGTTTTTCATATTAATAACAGAGATATCCAGCGATGCACTTAGTACACAAAAACAAGGAAATACATGTTTACTCTAAATGTCGCGTAGATTCCGCTAATATTAAATATTTATACCACAGTTGTCCAACTAGTGCTCCCGAGAAAATTTCTGCTTCTGAATGTACCTCAACCATAGGACTCAAGCGCCGTATCGCTACACCCTAAAGCCCTCCAGTCGTCGTAGCCGACTCGAGCGGGGCCGCTTGAACCCTATAGTGGGGGTACTGTCAAGAGGGGAAATTTACTCGGGCGGAGCAGTTGGACCACTCTGATTTATAACATCAGTTACGAAACCAAAGTTTTTGGTCTCTCGGAAAAAGCAACATTTCTTGAAAACTTAAGGGGGTCGAAGTATTGTGTGTTAGTATACATATAAGTTACGGGAGTCGATATGCTTAAGTAGATCACTTAATCTTTGATATTTTCAAAAATACAGTTAATGTTTCTGAATCTAATACCTGTTGATCCATTGGCTCGCCATAATGGAGGGTAATATGGTCCCCTAAGTAACTGCAATACTTCCTGCAAATTAACTTCATCCTCTTCTTTAAACAATTTGTACAAATTTGTTCGACAACTTTCAGGATATACCTCTCTTACCACAGTTCTTAGGTACCCTGATAGCCAAGCCAAGTAGGTCAACACGTTGACCTGGCCAAAATCGAGACAAGTTTCGTCGTCGACATACAGCACCACATTAAAAGCCTAATGGCGATCAACTTTTCACAGCGTACGTTGTATCGAACTGGCGGCTCGCGATTTTGGGGTTCGTGTAAAGCGAAGTGGGCATGAAAGAAAACGTTCTCTTATGTTCTCCTACGGCTTCGAGAAAAAGCCGCTAGTTCGATAGCCCTGATTCAAACAGTTAAAGTTAGTTGCGTTTTGGCAACCAACGGAACGCTGCGAAAAGTTGATCGCCATTAAGCTTCTAGTGTGGCACTGCATGTCGATGGCGAAACTCGGCTCAATTTTGGCCGGTGCTGCTACCACTAGTCTCGCTAATGGCATCCTAGTGGCTATTAGGGAAGTTAGTTTTTATGATTTTTGCTGGGGGTAGGGGGCATATTACTCTCATCTTTGTGATTATGTCCAAAATGTTATATTTTTATATGTATACATTTTCACATATATACTAGTTACATTGAATTAAATTGCATTTGTTTTACTTTTGTCCATTGCTACAGGTAAGTTTAATAGTTTACCTACATATTGACCTAAAATTTAAAGCCGCTTAGACGATGTTTCAGATTTCTTGATGGAATATAAAACTGGGGTGCCAAATTGCTCACAAATTTGTACACTTGAGGCTAATATGTTAATTCTATAAAAAGTCGCTGCGCTTCCACTACAAGACAAATATAATAGGATTTTATTAAATGTAGTCAGACATACCAGGAGGAATATTTACATCTTACATTCACAGAGTACAAGGATAAACAAAATGACTAAAAACTGTAAAAACTGTAGTAAGTAAATTAGGACAGGGACCTTTGGTACCTTGTGTCGCGCGTGCTGACAAAGGACTCACGGCGTACGCGGGAGATTCCTGCGGAATATTAGGTTACGTGCGAAGCGTGATCGTAATGATACAATGTATTTTTAAAAACACCTTCCTATTATTTATAAGTCTCTTATCTTGCTTGCTTAATTCGTGGCAATCCACTATGGAACATTCTAAGGCATCTATGAGTTCATATCAGCAAGATTTAAAAATGGTTTTGTATAAGTGTTAAAATAAAAATGCAAAAGTTTCACTAGAAGTGATGCCTTATTCTGCCTGTGATATAAGTTGAGTAGAAATATCGAACATCAGAACATCACCCTTGTTTTTGTTGGAAGAGTGCAATAATATTGAATGTAAGGAGCTTATAAGATGCGTTACCACAATACCAAGATTATACTGCACGGTGATTGTTGAAACACGCAGATTTCTTGCTGGAAAAGTGGATTCATTATGTATAACAATTCGTAGTAATTATAATACTCGGAATACAATAATCATTATTTATGCATAAACATGCATGTGGTTTCTTCTAAGGTCGTAAGGTGTTTCAAACTTTTGAATGGCAGTGTACATATGCGAGTCACAGCGGCTGTTTTTGAAGCCCATTTTGCGAAAACCCCATTCTAGAATTTCAACGCCACTTTTTCAGGAAAAGATCGGTTAATAAACTATAACTATATAATATTTCTTATCTAGTAGAGAGATGTAATAAGGGTTTGAACAATATTGGTAGAATATTTCAAAAACAATAGAGACCGCTCGAAAACCCAGGCACCCGTTGAAACAACTCAATCGGTTTAACACTAGAAAATAAAATAAAAAAAGCGCACGAAAGAACTAGTCGGACGTGAAAATAAATTGCATGTCCTTCGCTTCTGTGTATGCGGGCTATCGATAACGGCGTATCGGTCTCGCGAAAAGTTTCCATCCCTGATGGTGAAACATTCTGAAATCCGCTTCCCAAAGGAAAGCGAATTCGACCGACACAACGCCGTGATACTAGCGACAACTGTATCTCTCGCCGACAAGGAATAATGCACGGAGAACATTCCGTGTGTTACACCTATGCCAAGGAAAAACTGTATTTTGCATCGATTCAACGATACGTTTGATTCGCGAGGACTATAGCAGAGAAACTCGGAGTCGAAGATTTTCCGAATGACCTGGCTAGCTAGGCCCACGCGATGCAAGGCAAGAGGAAGTCAAGTTCCAATGGGACTTGAGATTCTTCTTACTCATCCTTTTTCCTTCCGTTTTCGCTCAGCACGTGACGACACGTCGTTTCGTTTTCAATTTCAGAATCGCGCCGGATATGGTAGAGCACCGTCGTGCCGGTGGCTGCCTAGCGTTGGAGAGTGAGGATTGCTGGAATGAAGCCCATTTTCAACTCTCTTTGAAATATTGTCGATGGAAAGGGAATGTCTTTCCTCGCGACCCGCGTGGTGCAACAACGGAATGCCGGTTTATTATTTTCCTTTGGCAAAAGGGTGCAATTATTGTGTTGTGCCAGAGATGGCGAGACAAAGAATCTCACACAGGCTCCAGCAGCTGCTATTACTGATTCTTCTGCGACAAAATACTACTGCATGTCAATATTACAAGGAGTGATTGCGGAAGAGATTTTAAACAACGTTTTCCTGTACGAAAATGCTGGTTAAGGCTTCGTTTTTTAATTATTAAAAAAACATTGACCAATCAGAGCGTGCGTAGAGCGCGAGAAAAGTTAAAATTAAAGCGACAAATATATGAATTTATAAACAAATTATAAAATGAACTTTTATTATCACCTCTGATAGAACGAAAGTGTTTGGTGTGGGAAGTGAGCCAAATTTTTCATGAGGACCAAAAGAAATTATTTCGAATAATCAACCATCGCGAACAGAAAAATTGAATCCGTAAATAGGGTTACTTTGGTAATCCTTAGGTTGTATTGCACAGGAGCGTTTTTACCCCATACGGAGTATCAATATTTCCCATTCAGTGTCTTATGGAAGACAGTCGCCGCTTAGGGAATCGTGAATACCAAATCGGAATGCACACCCTTCGATTTGATATTCGAGGTACTACCATAGTATAAGAGTAACCAGTAGCGGCAATCCATGTCGGTCCTTTTGATGTTGGCATTCGAGGTCACGTAACAGACGGGCATGTTGTTGATGTAGTAGTGCGGGAAGTTCTGATTGGTTGTTGCTACGCTACAAAATGACGCTGCGTAGCGCTGGTGCACACGAGGAAAACAGATGCTATGAAGGGAAACTGACGCCATCATGTCAGTAGTAAATATGGGACATGCGCTGCAGCATTTCAGGAACACGGTCTTGAGGGGATGTTGCTACTGGTTATTCCTATACTGTGGTATTACCCTGATGGTGAGTTATTGGTACTGTTCTCAAAGTTAACAAAAATTATGAAGGGAGAATCCGGAAACATTATTGTCAGACCGTGTGGAATGCGAAACGTTTTTTCCCATTGAGATTTTCCGCAGGGTATCCGAAAAACGAATCAGATCGTTTTACTGCGAGATTCGTTTCCTTTTATCATCTCTTTTCTGCTTTTGCTGGTGGCCATTCTTTCTCCGTCAACTTCGGTGTTCCTCGATGGAACGAAACGTGCGCGGACGTGCTTAGACGCATCAGTATATTAGGATTCAAGTAAAAGCACGTGATCAAACGGTTTACGATAAAACAATTTATAAAGAGTAAAACGTGATCATATAAGACAGAGGCAATGGACGATTCGCAGGAAGTTATCTTTTTGTTTATTCGAAAGTGCATTAAATGTTCAAAAACGTTCAGGTGATATCCCTGGGAAATTTCTGCAACATAAAAAATGATGTAAAGTATAATACTGGAAAGAAGTAATGGATGAGTGAGTTAAATGTGATAATTCCCCGACAAAATATTCTTGGAAAGTCGAAAGTAAATATATGTAATATTAAATTGCGGTTCAAAGGTAGCACTTAAAAGCTTATAAAAATATATTTTTCAGGAAAAGTAAAAAATTACAAGCTTTTATCAATTAAGAAATAGTTTTTCTTTTTTTTCCTGAAAATTGTTTTTTAGATATGCCACTTTGAAAATTCGAAGGTTAATGATACCTGACTGTTCTTATTCAGGAGATTAAATATTTAATCTTCTTAGTATCTGATTCTATTGAAGTAACTAAATATTTCACATATTAATATTTATTCTTTAATTACCTAAATAAACCCCCGTCCTCGAGTGTAAACAATACCTTTTGCTTGTCAATTTATTTTTACCGCCAATAAAATACAGTTGAGGGATTTCTTAATTGATTCGAAATTTTTAGTTCAGGAAGGGAAGCTTATATTCTGTGCAACTAAATCTATGCTTGCTGTTGCCCTTGATCCACAGTTAAAAAAATAATCGCCTTACAGCAAACATAATAAACAAATGTAAGGTAACATTTATTAATTTCCTTAAAATAAAAGTGAAGAAATGTATAATACATCGTTACATACTTCTTTGCTTGATTCCTTTCGCTTCAACTTAATGTAATTAAGTGCAATAAATTTAAGTTATTAACGTCCCGCATATACGAATGTAGGTTGAAGGGGAAGCAATTTTTCGAACTGTTACGTTTAATGAAAAATTTACTAACTTAAGTGGTCGCGGTGGAAACTTTCTTTCTTCCGGGCATCACCTTCGTAAGACGGATATTTCGAAACGTTCGAGATATTGATTTCATAAACTATAGACTCCAGAATCAGGTCGATCCAACAGAATTTTCCAAAGCTGGTTTGCGGCCGTTATCGAAACTTGTCCTCAAACTGGAATATAATAGACTTCCACGCGGTTCGGAAAAATCGAGCTAACACTCTTTTTCAGCCTCACATTGGTCTCGGAATTATGGAGGTTCGCAGCTTGAGAATCTTCACCGTATTTCAATGATCTGTAAGCTTTGCTGTACATTTCGCTGTCGCTGTATCGCTTTGTGCACATGAACGGGGTCCACGAACCACCGCAACCCTCAGCGACGATTGACCTATTTAAATGAAATCAACATTTATATGCACGCGATATTAATTTCAAATTATTTAAACTAAATTAGGTTAGTACTTATTTGCAAACTATCCAAATCTACGGGGTGTCCCAGAACTACCTCGAGAGCTGAAAAGGGTCGATTACAATCACTCAAGCACAATCTCGAGGTAGTTCTGGGACACCCCGTATACCCTGTATGTATATGATAATAATTATTTTCAGAAACCCGGGGTAATTGAGGGAATACCGAGGATAAAGGATATACTCAAAATAAAATTTTCTTTTAAAGGCAAAATTTAAAATGGAATTTTTATTTTACAACGGGATTATTCCACTTGGAAAGTACAGTCGTACTTTATTTTGAGATGAATATTGAGATATAATATTCTTAGTCCATCGTATGTATGCATGTACAAATGGTAGAATTAGTGGCAAATATGCAGAATAACAGAGCTAACTCCGATTTCAGTGACCTTGAAGTATGTTGTCAAGGCCATCATTCTGAACAACTTTTTCCTATACTTACATACATATAATAAGCGGACCCTTCTAGTATTGAAAATAGTCGTAAAAATATGTTCACCAGTATGTATTTTGATTTACTTTGGTCAAGTTAGTAATCTACTCAAATGTAGGTACTTAACCTGGCAGTATTATGAATGTATACAGGGTGTTCCGCTACCTCATGCAAATATCTGAAGGGACGATTGGTAAAGGAATTGACAAAGGAAAAAGTAGTTCATAATTGCCTCAGCAATCGGTCCTTAAAATATTTGCATGAGGTAGAAAAACACCCGCCTGTATATTACAACAACCTAAAGATATTTTTGTTATACACTTACTTTTATTCTGTATAATTACCGAAAAAGTTTTACCGAAAACTCACTATTTTACACAACATCTTACTGTCTTTAAAAATTAGCCACACTGGGTGAAACAATATTCGTAAATAATATTAGTCACAAAGAGTACCTACTTAAAAACTGCAGAATGTATTTAAATGAATCTGTATTGTACAGGGTATTTCGCCACCTCATGCAAATATTTGAGAGGACGATTGCTGAAATGATTGTGAACAACTTTTTCCTTTGCCAAAATGGTAGTTAAAGCTTCGTTTTTGAATTATTAACGAAAAATACTGATCAATCAGGACGCGCATAGAGCACGCGCTCAACGGCGGGAGTGTTCAAGGCCGCGGTGCAGCGTATGACGATTTTCTCTCGGCTGATCGGTGAGTGTTTTTCGTTAATAATTCAAAAACGAAGCTTCAACCAACATTTTGGCAAAGGAAAAAAGTGTTCAGAATTGCTTTAGCAATCGCTCTTTACACCATTCGCATGGGGTGGCGAAAAACTCTGTATTACTGATTTGAAACATGTTATTATAGCTTGAAATAAATGCTATTGTTTCAATTTTTCTTTCAGTCATTATTATAAATAGATTCGCTCTATACAGGGTGTTCAGAAATTAACTAGCCAGCGTTTCTCTCGTAAATAGTATGTATTAGACAAATATATTACAGGGAAAAGTTTTTCTGCTTTCTATAAGCTATATATTAGTATACACGAATTTTTTAAAGTACCCATATTTTTCGAGAAACGGAGGTGACCTTCACTTTTTTTTTTAATGCAGTAGTGCATATACTTTTACATTATATGAAACCGCATGTTAGGACAAATACATTCGTGTATATGATTATGACCTTCAAGGCCATGCAAGGTCAGTAATGAAGAAAATATTTTGCAAACTATGTATTATCATATATCTCTTATTGATATGTTTACATTTCGTATTCAGTGTGACTTCCATTAGCTAGAGATTCGATAGTTTACATTGTTGGTGTAAGAGTATTTACTTCCCTGTATATTATACAGGGTGTAACGTAAAAGGTGTAGGAGCCGGAAATGGGGGATTCCTGAGGCGAAACTGAACAACTTCTTCCTTTGCCAAAATGTCGGCTGAGGCTTTGTTTTTGAATTGTTAACGAAAAACACTGGCCATTCAGAGCGCGCGTAGAGCCCGCGCTCAGGGACGGTCCACGGCGCGTCGTGCTAGGTAGCGACGTTCGACCGGCGCCCCGAATAGTACGCGCCGATATAGCACGAAGCAAAAGTTAACATCGAATTATTCATTATTAATTAATGGAAATTAACTAAAATATAAATGAAATTAATTTGCTGTTATCAATTGAACAAAAAAGTATTAGAACGGACTAACTAACGTGTCTATCCAGTACAACGTACGTTAAATTTTAAACAATTCTTCAAAAATTATAATTAGACTTACTCGTTTCTCCAAAAATGAACCTGCTTCGACGAAAATAGGTCACTGTGTCATCCTACCGATCCTGACCATTGCAAGTAGGTATCCCGTAGTGCAAGACAGCTGATGTTACGGCCAGGTCAGCGAACTCACTTTATTTGACAAAACCTACTACCTGCACGGCAACTATCACTGGGTTATTCTACCGATCCTGGCCACTCGAAGAACAAACACATGGTGCACAAGAGCCGATGTCTCGATTGGAACAGTGAAAGAACTTCGTTTCAGAAAATCTCCATCATTGCACGATCACTGTCACTTTGTTCTTCAAGATTTGAATTTACGGAATAAGTTGTTCCCACGTATGAATAATTGGTTACCCCGAAAGGGGCCGATTGTTTTTAACTTTGAAGGGGCTGGATACGGCCGCTGCTACTACCGAATACACTTTTCCACGTTCGGCAATTTCGTTGCCTTGTTCCCGAGCGGGTAGTAATTGACAAGCTTTGCGTTTTAGAAGTTAACTCTTATTTTATTCAAAGTGCAAACAGCAATTGCAGTACCGGAGAGATCTTTACTGCTGAGCGTTCGGACTAATTCTGTCTTGAGAAATTGTGACGCGGTTTGCAACGGTGGACAAGGGGTAGTTGGAAAAATGTTATACGGGAGAGTTACGGGTCGCCACGGGAGGAGCGGTTTATGGTGAAAAGGCCCTTGAGGCCCACGTGCTAACCAGCAGATTTTTTCGGTTCCCAGGAAACTCGGCCGTGATGAACTTAGTGAAGACATTTTCCAGTCGCCGGAAAAGGTATAGCATTACAAAGGATGTAGTAAAAGACATCTAACAGTGTCTTGAACTGTCCGCAGCGCTTTCTCAGCGACTAGAAAGTGTCTTCATTAAATTCGCCACGGCCGTGGTTCCTGGGAACCGAAAAACTCTGCTGGCCAGCACGTGGGCCTCAAGGGCCTTTTCACCATAAAGCGCGCTCCCCGCGACGACCCGTAACTCTCCCTTATAACATTCTTCGAACAGCCCCTTGTCCACCGTTGCAAAGCGCGTCACAATTTCTCAAGACAGAATTAGTCCGAACGCCCAGCAGTAAAGATCTCTCCGGTACTGCAATTGCTGTTTGCACTTTGAATAAAATAAGAGTTAACTTCTAAAACGCAAAGCTTGTCAATTACTACCCGCTCGGGAACAAGGCAACGAAATTGCCGAACGTGGAAAAGTGTATTCGGTAGTAGCAGCGGCCGTATCCAGCCCCTTCAAAGTTAAAAACAATCGGCCCCTTTCGGGGTAACCAATTATTCATACGTGGGAACAACTTATTCCGTAAATTCAAATCTTGAAGAACAAAGTGACAGTGATCGTGCAATGATGGAGATTTTCTGAAACGAAGTTCTTTCACTGTTCCAATCGAGACATCGGCTCTTGTGCACCATGTGTTTGTTCTTCGAGTGGCCAGGATCGGTAGAATAACCCAGTGATAGTTGCCGTGCAGGTAGTAGGTTTTGTCAAATAAAGTGAGTTCGCTGACTTGGCCGTAACATCAGCTGTCTTGCACTACGGGATACCTACTTGCAATGGTCAGGATCGGTAGGATGACACAGTGACCTATTTTCGTCGAAGCAGGTTCATTTTTGGAGAAACGGGTAAGTCTAATTTTAGTTGTCGGCGAATTGTTTAAAATTTAACGTACGTTGTACTGGATAGCAACGTTAGTTAGTCCGTTCTAATACTCTTTTGTTCAATTGATAACGGCAAATTAATTTCATTTATATTTTAGTTAATTTCCATTCATTAATAATGAATAATTCAATGTTAATTTTTGCTCCGTGCTATCCCGGCACGTACAGTTCGGGGCGCCGGTCGAACGTCGCTACCTAGCACGACGCGCCGTGGACCGTCCCTGAGCGCGGGCTCTACGTGCGCTCTGAATGGCCAGTGTTTTTCGTTAACAATTCAAAAACAAACCCTCAGCCGACATTTTGGCAAAGGAAAAAGTTGTTCAGTTTCGCCTCAGGAATCCCCCATTTCCGGCTCCCACACCTTTTACATTACACCCTGTATATGTATATAATATAGGACAACTGTGGATACTATTAAAACTTGTCTTTATATTGTCGTTCAAAATGTGCTATCTTGAATCTCAAAGAACTTCACACTTTAACATTTAACCCTTTAGCAATTTATACCCATTATGACTCGGCCAAAGCTTAGAGACACTCGTGAACAGTTTGGCGCCCGAACCATTTTGTCCTCCATAAATATATCACTTCTTTGAAATTTTTCAGCTCTGTTAGAACCAGGTAAAGTAGTCTGTTCTCTTCTCGATGGAAAACAAAATAAGAACGGACACAATTCCATATTATCCGGACTGCAACGGACGTCGACGCCATTTTATTATACTCTTAAGGGGTTATTAACAAACCCAAGTTTTCTGTACATGTTATTTATTTTTCTATATTTGAAGACAGATAAAATGTATAAAAACTAAATTCAAAAGAATATGGTGAAGTTAAAGCAAGGAAAAAGTGTACAATAGTACTAGTAGCACGTAACACTATCAAGTTTACACAGAGCTAGGATAAGAATTGTAACAATATTTTCTTCCCTTCTGTACGAAGCATAGATAAGAGTATCGATACAAAATGGATGAGATTTTAGTAATTCGGTTCCCTCGGTAGGTATAACCTTTGCGGAAAATATTTGATGTTTTTGCTCCTTTCTACATTTATTGAGAAAATCTGTCCAGCTTTTCGACCAGTCTCCTTCGAATTTTACCCCGATGTGTCGGTTGCTCATGTTTATTCCGAATTTCACTCGAAAATTTTTACTCCTTTCTCATAGAGTTTTAAAGCAAGTATTGCCTCGGGGAAAAGTCGTTGAACAAAATCATTGTTCGAGTTCGCAATACGAGTGTCATGAATATCATGAATATCATATGTCATGGAAATCAACTATGCAACACAAAAAAAAATTCGACTTAAGTGGAACTCTGAAAGATAACACTTTTTTCACAAAATGTGTTTTCACATTATGTAAAAATTACCACAGCAAACTTCGGATTCCAAGTATTCTCTTGAATTTGAACATTTGCAACTGGAATGATCTCTCAAAAACACCTGTGTTATTTTCTAACAATCCGTACAAATGTAATATAAATATATTTTGATATAACTTATACTATAATCACCAATTTTGATATAAAAAATGTATTTAACTTTTATTAGAAACCCTCCTTAATTGTAACCTAACCTAACCTAACAATCCGAAAGAAAGTAATATAACTATATTTTGATATAACTAATAATATAAGCACCAACTTTGATGCAAAAAATGTACTTAATTTTAATTAGAAACCCTCCTTAATTGTAACATAACCTATTCCATCCGCACGAACGTAATATAACGCTATTTTTATCCATATTTGTTAAGGATTTTTCTAACCACGGCAAAGCAAAAATTATTGAACCAATTGGCATTTATCGAGAATAAAGTGGCCAGTATACCAGCTGCTTGCGAGAACAGCACGAAAACTTAGCAGGCATTTAACGTACGAACGATGAAATTATTCCAGGTTGATTACTGCGCTGCGAGCATAAAACTACTTCCGCGTAATGCACCGGCGAAGCATAAAAGCACAGGGTGTGCGTGTTCCAACGTACTTGGATCGAGGCAGCAATCGATCGTATTTGGCATTCCTTGAAGCTGGCCTTTCGCGCCGGAAGACGGCGTTATTCTCTATCTGAGGTTTCCTTGCCGAGCAACGACAGCCAGGTTGCTTGGCACTCCTCGAACGAAGCACCTCGATCGGATCGATCGTAGCGTCGAAGGTCTGCAGGGACCTCACGAACCTAGACCTCACTCTGTTGAGGTCAGCACAGCAGATTGCCTCGAGGTCATAAATTTTCCTCTTATAGAAGCTGGTCGTCGGCACTGAAAGGCGCTGCTCGAGCGAGTTCAGCTCGTCCTGCAGCTCGTCCACGACTCTCTGATACATCGAACTCCCGAGGCAAGCAAGGTAGCTCGTGCTCAACGTGTCCTGATCAACGTTTCGATACAGATTACGGCCCCGACCGAGCTGGCTACCATCGGCTTACTTACTCTGCTCGAATACGCTGCTCGATGCAACTTCGATGGAACCTTCGCGTCGTCGTACAGCCTGCAGTTACGTCTGATGTTATACCTCGCGCGATCTGCGGGCCGAGTAATTGTTTCATACACTTTCCTGTCGGGCAAATCGTTTATCGGTTTAGGTCTAACCATTTATGTTTTGTTATTTTACTAATCAACGATACTTTCCTTTCGACGTTCATATTGAATATGCATGTAGATTTAATATCGAATTATTATTCTGTATAGTATAAGTGATGTTCTATTTGACATTTCTCATGAGGTGGACTGAAATACTTAAAATTGGGCCCTGTGCAAGAAACTTGTACCGAACTGGAATTCGCCTAACATTAAGGAGTAATTAACAAATGTTTTCATGTTTAACATTTGTTTTCATGGCAGCTTCCAAATCGTATAACGCATTACAGAATGAAAATTCTTAATTATTTAACATAATAGTTTTTTAGGGTCAAATATATGACGCACCAATTTTGATATAAAAAATTTATTTAATTTTTATTAGAAACCGTCCTTAGTTGTAAATAGAGGAGTTTTCTAGCGCAGCAAACAATTTACAAATTGAAACGTGTTTCTGAAAGGACCTGTCACAATTGCGGAGAGTCGAGGGAAAATGCCGAAAGGAACGAAAAAGACTTTACGGCCTTTTAACCTCTTCAGCACTCACCATAGTGGTCAGAAATGGATTTCACAACTGAGGAGATTCGAACAATCGAATAATTCGTCCTCTTCAATTAATAAAAAATTACAAAAATGAAACTGTTCAAATTTTATGCAGAATCTTCCGGTAGTTAACAACACCCCATAATTAAAAAAGGGGAAACAGATAAAAATTGTAATAATTAATGTAAAATTATTGAGCTATTCTAATTGAGCTGTTTTGCCTTCGTAAAAATAATGTAGCAATAATATCTGATAGATCTATTTAAATAGTAAACCATTTCAGAAGTATTTGTAGTAAATCCGGGACGAATTTTGAAATTTTCCAGTCGTAATATTTATTATAGCTAAAACTTTCACGCGAAACATACAGAGCGTTGCATTACCTTACGCAAATATTTTAAGGGATGATTGTTGGGGCGATTCTAAACAACTTTTTCCTTTGCCAAAATGTTGGTTAAAGCTTCGATCTGGAATTACTAATGAAAAACATTGACCAATCAGAACGCGCATTCATCCGAGAGATGATCCGTGATGCACTCAACCACGGTTTTGAACACTCTCGCAACCGAGCGTGCCCTGGTTGGTCTGTGTTTTCCGTTCATAATCCAAAAACGAAGCTTTAATCACCATTTTGGCGAAGGAAAAAGTTGTTCAAAATTGCTTGAGCAATCGCCTCTTAATATACATATTTACACGAGGTAGCGAAACACCTTGTATTTCTATAAGCGCGTTTTCCCTGATTTGTCTCTTTTCAGTCTGGTGTCATGAATATCTAAGGCATCGATCACTCGATTGTAACGAAATTGTACAACAATATTCTAAGCAATATTCTCTAACCCGTGACACTGGTGTTTTCGCTTTTTTCAATTAGTTTCAAAGTCATAAACAAAAATATGATGAAAAGGACAAAACTTTTGGCATTTCTTACTTCTAAATGCCATGACTTTTGACTCGTGAAGATTAATAACAATCTTCGTCCTTTCATTCCTTATTCTTGGGTTTTTTGTGGTATCCGTGATCTACATTTACTACGAGATGGGTGAAAAGAGCATTGTTCTAGGCTCATATCTGAATAATTACATAAACTGATGATGTTTTTTTTAAGTACATCGAACGCCACATTGACTAAAAAACTTCATTACGATCGAAGTACTAGTAGTAACGTTATTCTAAAAATAATACCATCTTTTTTATCTACCATGGAGGTCAGAAATGGAGTTTATGACAGAAAAAATTACAAACATAAAAACGTTTAGATTTTATGAAGGATTGCCCGCTCATAAAGAGCACCCCATAATTGTAAAGAAACGGAAACAAATAACCTGACAAAGTTTGGTAGTTACGCTGCAGCTCGATGAACTTTTGGAGTATTGTCATTTCTATTTCTTGATGAAGATTCAGCCTCTCATCCCGCAGAGCGTCTCGCAATTCCCGCAGGACCCTGCGTAGATTCTCCACTCGTGAAATGATGGATGCATCGGATTCTAGGTTATCCACCATTACGTGATCGTCGACACTGATCATTTTTCTTTGTATCGCGCAAGGAACGGTTGCTGAAAATATTATACGCGGACCGGAGAAGAAGAAATAACCCGTTGAGAAGGGTGTCTCGTATCACTGTGCCTTTTTTCAATATTTCTTCATCTTTAAGTGGTGCTTTTCGTCAGGATGCGCTACGATTCGCGCATTTCCTCCGTTTTTTGACGTCTCTCGAGAGATCGACGTTTCTCGAGTAGACCAAGATTTTACTACCTTTAGGACATTTATCTCGTGCTTTATTCGAGATGCTTAGGGCGAGGGGAGAAAGAGTAGCGTTTAAATTTTTTAATACGTGTCCTTCTCTATTAACGTTTAACAAGTTCGACATTTTACGGAAATAAATTGTAGGTCGCGTTCTACTTCTCTCTTAACGTTTTAAGTTCTGTTAATTAGTAAATCAATTGGTCTGCACCAGAACTGCATTTACGGAACAGAGTTAAAATAACGATATCGCAGTTTTGTGAATATTAATTATGTACACGCCAAAATAAAATTCGTGAACTTAATGATAGTTGGACAGTGTTAAATTAAAATTCATTATAGTTAGATTTGTTCTACGCCCCCGACTGAAAGACCATTGAACCCTTTCATTACGTTTCTGACACGTTCGCAAAGCAATCGATAAGCACGCTGAGTAGACGTATTACCAACGATGAATTACTGTGGAACGCACTCGTATTTGTTGCGTAGGTATTAAGTTTAAAGAATAGAGGTAAATTATCGCACTGTACTAATTAGAATAAATAATATTTTACACTACATCTGCGAGAATCCTGAATACTTAGAAGAAACAAGACTGAGGTTGCTTTTAACCCCCTCCAAATGGTAATATGAGCAGTTAAAAGAAATATGTGTCCAATATTATTTTTTAACATTACCCTCCCTGATAGCTAGATCGAGCCTGTTGCGTGCCAATTAACAGCCAACAGCTGTAATATAACCTAAGCGCCAATTTACTCGCAACATATTTCAACAGACTCTGCTATATTTTTCTTGTCAATTTATTAATATCATCGAATATATAAAATACTGTATCGAATTTGTAGCCACTTTGTCAATAAAGCATTGTAGCAAGATTTGGTAAAATCTGGTCTGAGCAGCTTGGCTATCGGGGCTTGTACTACAAAAAAAAAATTAATTACGAGACGATACGTTTCCGTACGACAAAATTAAGAAAGAAGTAAAACGCGACCTACAATTTATTTCCGTAAAATGTCGAACTTGTTAAACATTAATACAGAAGGATACGTAATAGAAAACTAATTACGGAATTAAAGAAATTAATAGACTGCGGATTTTCATGCCTTTATAGGGAATTTAAATGTGCAAAATTACACAGAATGCACGTGATATGATCAAATACAGCGGAACGTCGGTTGTCGAACATAATCCGTTTCGACACTCTTCGAAAACCGATTTATTCGAGATGAGATCATAAATGAAATAATTCTCTACCGAAGTTCTACTTCCTTTTACTATTTATATTCTCAAAAATATGAATTTATATAAAATTTCGCAGTATGATACAGTGAACCATTTTCGTCGAAGCAGGTTCATTTATGAATGAATGGGTGAGTCTAATTTCAGTCGTTGATGAATTATTTAAAATTTACCGTACGTTGTACTTGACAGACTCGCTAGTCAGTCGATTCTAATTGTTATTTGTTCAATTAATAACGGCAAATTGATTTCGTTTGTATTTTAGTTTATTTTCATTCATGAATAATGAATAATTCGTCGTTAACTTTTGCTCCGTGCTACACCGACGCGTTTTGTTCGGGCCGCCGGCCGAACGTCGCTACCTAGCTCGACACGCCGTGCGCCGTCCCTGAGCGCGGGCTCTACGCGCACTCTGAGTGGCCCGTGTTGTTCGTTAACAATTAAAAAACAAAGCCTCAAACGACATTTTGGCAAAGTAAGAAGTTGTTCAGTATCGCATCAGGCATCTCCCATATCCGGCTCTTCCATGAATTCTAGGACACCCTGTATATGTATATCTTACTTACAAGGGAACATATCGAACCTACACACGCCGATCTTGATGAAATTTACAGGGAAGGTAGTTCTTAAAAAAATATTTGACAGCATTTATTGTTATCGGCAGTCGTCCATGCTGCAGGGGTGAACCCAACCCCCAAAGTTGAGGGTTGAAGATACATTGTATGGGTTATCTCGAGAACTAGGGAGTGTAGAAGAACAAACTTTTTTTTCAAATTGTGTGTTTTAGAACGGAAAATTTGGCTACGTAAAAATTATTGCAAAATAATCATTTGCTTAAACAATATTAAAATCTTTTTAATAATTTAATGGAAGAGCAAGAATTTCCTCTCCGCACTTAATTAACCCGATTCAACACAAAATCGCACCAGAGGAAGATTCCGAGCATAATTCTCTCATCAAAACCACGTATCACTGAATTATCAACGAGCAAAATTCTGGTTAAGCGTGCAGTGGAAACTCGGTCACGCGGCACGTACTGAATTTTCTCGGGAACTTTTCGCTAACGCGGCAATAAGGAAGTACGAATCATTGATCGGTGGCTAATTACGCCATCGAAAATTTCCGACGCGCTCGTAATCCCCAACGATCAGTGCCTCGGCACTCGCTGTTTAACAGGTGGGCAATATTTATCAAGCCATTCGCGTCGAACGCGATCCTGAACCGGATAACCGATTGTCTAAAATTACGCGAAAACCTATTAACTAAATGATCGAAACGACGACTCGTTGTGCTGCTGCAGCTGCGCCGCGAAACTAATGGCTGGGCTTTGATTGTCTCCGTCCGTAGTCGTCGCCGTATTAACGACGGTTCTTCTTGGCAGCGGAAAGCGTTTAATCGAGCAAGAGAAGCCCTCGAACGGCCCACCGAGAAATGAAAAGGACAACGGCGAAAGTGGAGCGCGGAACCGGGGGCTTTGGGGGGGGGGGGGTGATTTTCATCTCGCTAATGCATGCAAGAACTTCCCGAGGTGTAATGAACGCTATTACACGAAGTGGATGTTCGCCTTCCGCGAGGAAACAACGAAAGCGCCGGTGATGATGATGTCGATGACGAAGACTCAGGATATTTTATTGAAGCATGCCTTACATAAAAACACACCGCAACGATTTCATCGCGCTCTTCTTTTCCTTCTCTCTTTTTTAGATAACTGACAAATGAAAGAAATTTTAATTACAGACGGGTTGCATCCACAGAGCAGCCGCATATTTTTGTATAAATATTTACAACACTTTAGTTAATAGCGCACTAGAGCCAAATTCTTGACCATCCAGACCCCCATTTTGTCAAGGTGACTCATTTCTAAAGGACCACACTACTTGATTTTCTAAATTTAAATTTAGTTCACTTAATTATTTCATTCGTGCCATTTATGATGCAAACCTTCAAACTATCGATGACGACACAGTAGATTTTCCCATTTGAACTTCTCTAACAGTAGTACACTGTACTAAAATATCTTTTTCGATTGCTATTAATATAAAATTAAATGTACATAAGTAAAGTACATATTACCTGCTCGGCTTCAGTGTTAAACGAAAAGGTATACCTAGTAAAGAGGGCTGTACAATGAGACATTTTTATTCATTCCACATATGACGGCTAAAGCTACACAGCCTTAAGTATCTATTATTTGCATGATTGTCTGTTAGATAGGCAGATTGGCAGCACAAGATGGCTGGCAGCATTCCTCCCACCCCTCAGCTGTTTTATTCCCCTTGTTCACAAATGAACCTTAGGCACCGTCCTTTAGGTCCATGCCTATAATCTATAACCTAGGAAACCAATTTCCTAGATTAGACCGCAGCTATCTTATATTGGAGAACGTCTATTTTTCACAATTTTCAATAAGAATTTTCATTTACAAATTCACATACACTATAAAAAAAATAAAAAAAACAATTCTGGGAAGCAGTTTTCGTAATAAGATTGGTGGAGTGACAAATCCTTATACTCGCTTTGTTCTTCATATTTTTTTCGTTCAACTTTCCATCTTTCTTACGCTGTAATATTTTTACGCCTAAGAAAGGTAGTGTTGCATGATTCTGATCGGTCCAACTTAAAGCAGTCAGATGGCCCAATTTAAGAAATTAACCTAACTTTAACATTTAGGTATAATAGACAAAAATTAGTGTAAGTATCATAGAAATGCTATGATAATATTACAGACATGTCTGTTCTTAAAAAATTACATCCATTGGAATTCAATATTTTCCTACCAGTCAAAAGTTGCAGCCTATGTAATTTGGAGGCAAAATTATATCAGCCAATATCAGAATGAAACATTCATCACGCTGCAGTTATTACTCGTTCTGCAGTGTTTTGCTTCCGTGCCATTGTTAAACAACATGCGAACTATAATTCCGTGTAATGAAATCTAGCCTAAGGTAATTAATACGCGAATAAAGACGGTATTCCAATTTAAGCGCCGGTCCAAGTTAAGTTAGGTTAGGTTGGATTAGGTTTAGGTCCCCTAAACTCGTAATATTAAAATCTGGATCGCCTTGCGTAGGGCAAATAATGCAAATTGCCAGTAAGTTTCGCTCATGTGTCAGAAGGGAGTCAAAGGATGACGTTTGGCTGCCCGAACGCTACCACCATTAATCTGGAAGCTGTAACCACAATTAGTTATTTAGAGTGATTACGTAATAAGCCGTTTGAACCAGTCGACATTACCCTTGTATCAGGAATATGCTATTATTCACGCGACAGATTGTTACCACGTTAAATGATACCTTCAGCTTGTCCCTAAATCGCCGTTAACACTAAAACGACTACACCACTCAAAATGACTGGTTTTGCAATTTTGTTTTAAAATTTCTACTACCTGTTACATTTTTTCCGCAATGATGTAATGACTTTTGCAACGATAACTAAATAAATCATATAATGAACTTCATTATTTTTTTATTTCTTTAAAATCAGAATAATTTTGTGTTTGGGCTACAATGCCAGTCAAAACGACTGGTACTTGTCAAAGTGTAAAGCGGTCCGGCTATCTGTTTACCGAACCCGAATTAACCAGTTTCATCGTTTTGTACAATTTCTCACATATTTTTAGAATTTGTACTGCGTATCATTCAATATAATTGTGATTCTTATTAGGAAAATTCCGGATCGATCATAATGCTAATGTAAAAATCATGTATTCATTCGAAAATATCTTTAGCCCTTCATTTAGATCTGAAGACGTAGTTTTTAGAAGACGAAACATGTGAATTGAAGTTTGTGTTATGAATGTTATTATGAAATTTTATCGCGCGCCACATGACATCATTCGAAAATCTCTCAAATTAAAAATTTTTTTAACGAGGAGGGAAACTATGGCTCGTTTTTCATCATTACTTTATAGAACAAATTACTGTTTTCTTACAATTCACAAAAGTAAGCCGAAGAAGGAAGTTTTTGTATCATGTTTGAAACATAAATTCGTCAGAATTGAAAAAAGTAAGAAAGTAAAAACTACGTTTGTTAGAAATGCGACAGATCATAACTTTTTATACCGAATAATTTACTTTATATGTACTATCAGAATAACTACTTTGAAGTGGAAATTTATATTAATATTTCTGTTACCAAAGCACATATTCTTTCTCATACTTATTGTTCTTATTGATGTGTAAGAGATAAAATGTGCCAATCCATTTAGGGATCATGGTCCTAGATGGGTTAGTGATACCAAAATGTACTACATAACATATAAAATTCCTTTTGTAAGAGAGTAATAAATCAATAAATATAAAAATATACTATTATCACGTATTTTTTAAAGACCAGTCATTTTGAGTGTTTCTCGTAGAAATATCTTAATCTTAATTGTCGGTAGTTCTAGTGTTGAAAAACTATTAGTATTCATAGCTACAAAGATATGTTCATTTAGGGTTATTTTAAGCACAATAAATAAATTATTCTGTAATATGAACTCTAAGCGAGGTCCAACTTCCATTTTTGATATATTTTTCTTTTAACATTTAATATTTAAAATTTATATGTCTCGAACAAATGATGTGATATTTGCATAAACCAGTGGTGAATCACGGAATCTATATTGAGCAATACACAAATAGCAGTTCATTTTGTTCCCTCTTATGAATAAAACATACGTTTAAGCTCCTAATATTAAAAGCACAGCTGCTACTAATTACGAATGCATTTTCTAAACAATTATTTCAAACTCATAAGTCCGACGATACAATTTTTCAAAGTGATAATACGAGGTTGTGAGTCACAACTATCACTCCATGTTATTGACATTGTTTTTACAGTGTATAATAAAGTATTTACCTAACATTTGTAGTATTTGGAATATTTCGTTAGCAGGTACCGATACATAAATTAATTAATGCTATTTCTGATTGTACGAAGTACAAATCTAAACGTGTAAGAATTGCGTCCGCGGACAATGGCCAATAATTTGTATCGTTTCAACTATTGTATCTTCACTGCTCGAACTGATTATCCGAAGTAAAGGGATCTCCGTTGGATACGAATTAACTGTGGAAGATTAAGTTAAAGTTAAGCGTCTAAGAGGGTTCTCGTGGAAGTTCGGTTGCCTTCTTCAGGATTCAGGAAGCACTCAAAATAAAAAGCAAATCCTTATAGCGATCTCAGTGTTGGTATCGGCGAGAGTGTCTCCCATTTCCGAGTCGACGGAAAGCCGCCGTAAAGCGGAAAGGAAAGAGGACAATAAAGGAGGAAACTCTTAATTAAAAGCTATATTGGTTCAGCCTGGCTGCTCCCTACTATTTTTGCCAGGCAATCACCTCTCGACTAAGAAAAATTAATAAACGGAATAAACGTTCGCATCGAAGCGAGGGATTTTACTCCTTGTTGTACTGGCAAATTCGGAGAAACTTTGGTGTTCGGAACAATGGTTGAACGTAAGTTACGAGAAAACGACGCGGTGAAAGCTGTTGCGTTTGTGGGGAATAAGAGGTTATAGTTGGGTGGGAACGTGTATGTCAAATCCTTACTAAAGTATTGCAAAGTTTGTAGAATAAAAGCGGCAATGAAATTAATGTGCAACCAGTTATTATGTCGAATATTGTGCTACATTATGTTTTTTTATGCTCCAAACGATTAAGAAAACCGGTGATTCTTCCAAGAGCAGAACTGTGCGTTGCTCGAATAAAATTTTGTTCTTGTTATTCAAAAGTAACAGATTATGTTTTATTTAATCAAGAAATTAGTCGAATACATGGTATAAATTATATAATCAAACACAAAACACAAATCCTGTATATGTTAGCAGCGGTTCTGAAATTTAACAAGGGCTTGGATATTGGAAAAGTTTGTATCTGACTTTCTTTCCTTAATTATTAAATTATTAAATATCAAATATAATAATACAGTACAAATTCCATCTTTATGGAAAATTCTGTTACCCGAACACTTTCGTTTCCACATTTAATCAAGGTTCCACTGTAGTTTCTATAATAATCCATCCGATCACGGACAGACTTTTTGCGGCAGGCGTTTGCGAAAAATCGTTCATCGGAGAATTACTCTCTCAGTGATTCCCAGCTATCTGAGTCGAGATAAAATCGAGAGTCGCGGGTAGAACTGACACGCGATAACTCGTGCCGATCCAGGAAGACATCGATGGCCAAGCCTGGCATATTATACGCCGGGGCGCGTTCCGATGATACGCGTCCGTACAGATAAATATTCAGGTCAGTTGGCCCTTAATCGACATATAAGCGCACTAGAATGACCTTTGAGCGGTCAAGTGAGCCAGTGTGCATTTCCGTATGCAGTCGAGGGTGCGTGTGCGTGTTATCCCGCGTTACGTATGCACGTGCGCCTGGCACCGGCACGTACCGTCAATCCGAGGCAACGGATTGGATTCTTGGGATAGTCATGAGGGAGGGTGCTCGTCCATCCTCGTTCATCTCTCCACATAATAACGCTATTCCACCGCAATGTTATCCTCTAATCAGTCTATCGATACAAGGGTTCGTTCAGCATTTAAGAATTTATTATAGCGTTTCGAACATGACGTTGGCCCTCGCATGATTCGCCGAGACGATTATAAGGCAAATAACAAAGACTTGTCTTCAAACCTACAGGAACTTGTGCAAATAATAATTAGCGATGAGTATTTGCAAGTAAACATTGAAAGCGTCCCTCGGAATGTTGTAGAAAAGGTAACAGTCTGAGGGCGACATTCAGTTTCTTTTTTCAATATTTCAATAATTGCCCTGATAATCATGTCAAATAGGCCAACAGGTTGCCCGGTCAAAATCGAGATGAGTTTCGCCGTCGACATGCAGCGCCACATTAAAAGCCTAATGGCGATCAACTTTTCGCATCGTACGTTATGTTGAACTGGCGACTTGCGATTGTGGCGCTCGTGCAAAGAGACATTGGTTTAAGAGAAGCTGGTATGAAAGCTATGTTCTCCTAAGGCTTTGAAAAACAGCCGCTAGATCGATAGCCCTGATTCAAACAATAAAAGTTGGTTACGTTTTGTTCTGCGAAAAGTTGATCGCCATTAGGCTTCTAATGAGGCGCTGCATGTTGACGCCTAAACTCGGCTCGATTTTGGCCGGTGCTGCTGCCACTAGTCTCGCTAATGACAACCTAGTGACTATCATGGTAGCAATGTAACAGTCCACGTAGACGGCAGTATGGATTTGGAACCAATCAAGGGGATATAGACTAAGAATTCTTCATACGTAGAATGGAAAGACTTAGTGGATTAGTTATATCTCATATTTGGAAAATTTTTTGGACTGAAAGGGCGAACGTAATGGTGGGTAAACGAATTTTCTCAAGGACATTTTTTTTCGAGATCGCAAAACCATGGGAGTTTTTTTAAAATGAAACTAAATATTTTTGGTATGGCGATATGATAGCTAAGGTCAAGGCGAGTCCAGCGTCCTATGACAGTATGACCTTCACGCGATCTTGTTTACGATACATTCATAAAACTTGGATTATAGATGTAAATGATGAAGCTGTAATTAAATGATTAATGTGATATAATTTATTTGAAAATATTGATGAAAACAATGCAATATGAAGATTCCGAAAGAATGAACTAATATTAAACCACCTTTATGTTTCCTTCCTTGCTAAATATGAAGAATTTCACTTTGATGCATTCGTGTTTACTAATATTAAACAAGGAAGGAAACATAAGGAAGGCTTGATTAGATCATCCTTCCAAAATAATCATGTTGCACCGTTTTTCATCGCTATTTTAAAATAAATTTTCCCTCATTAATCATCGAATCACAGTTATTTCACTACTTACATCAATGATCCAAGTTTTGTGAATTTTTTGTACTCATGGTCCCGTGAAGGTCACAATATCATAGGTAGTTGCACTCGTCTTGACCTTAGCTATCATATCGTCATATCAAAAATATGTAGCCCCATTTGAAAAAACTTGAGTGGTTTTGAAATCTAGAAAAAAATGACCTTGAAAAAATTGTTTGCCTGCCGTAACGTTCGCCCCTTCTTATCTTAAAAAATAAACGAGATATTTGGAATGCTCAAGTTAGGTGGAACAACCTGCATATCTTTCATTTTTTATGTTCATATGAATACATCCATGATTCAGTTGTTAATCAATTTGATGGAACGTCTAGTTACAGTAAGAAAATAAAGTGGAAGAAAAGAAAGAAACAATATGATTAAATCCCCCCCACTTGTTATTATAAACATCCTGTCGCGTTTAAACTATATCTAATACAAACAATATTTAAACAACATTTTTCAGTGGCAACACGAGATGTATTTCGTTACAAAAAAGTCATGAACCTATAAGAAATTACTTCCGTCTGAAGGTAATTAACAGCTTCGTGCCTTCTGCCGTATGTCTGAAGTAACAATCAATATCCTACTTGATGAGAGCCGATTATGCGTGCTGTTCGCTTCTGGTTACGTTTATATTCAAAACGATACAGATATCCTGAATAATACTGCATTTATGGAATGATGTATTATTAACTAACGACATTTCATTTCGTGCGTTGTAACTATTATCTCAGCGAGAAGTTTACATTAGTCACTTATATAGCCCATTTCGCTGGATAATTAATAAGCACTGAATTATTGAAATAACACTTGTCCGTGCAGTATGATTGCGGTACACGCAACAATGAACGAACGATTTATAATTGAGTGTGATAAATGGATGCTGCTTATGAATTGCAAACATATCCAACAACTATATATGTCAGGATGAAACCGCACATTTTGTGTTATAATTCATTTGAAGTCGAGGCAATGTATTAAATAACACTGTTATATGCATTTTATAACTAATTCTATCAGAATGTAAACAGGTGATCGAATAAAATGTAATACTTATACTTTGAGCGATTATTCTATGTATGTGATTATTCCAAAAATGAATATGTATATGACAAAAGGCAATTACTCTTAAAGATATATTATAAGATATATACATATCTTATTTATAATTTATTTATTATGTATAAATGAAAGAATTATACAAAACTACTTCTTCCTGGAGAAATAACCTAGAAGTGCCTAGACAAGACTTTTCGTACAAAGCTTGTCTTTGAAATGCTGTTTTTGAAAATTCAGTAGTCTTGGTCAAGCTTAAACACGAACTGAGTATTCTTTTAACCCATGAACAAGTTTTAGAAATGAAATAATACAAGCATGGGTACGCTATACACCCTTTTATCTTAAGTATTGATAAAGATCCTCAATATAGCTGAAAAATTACGGGATATTCTTGTCTCTAATAATCCTGCAGTACAATGAAGTAACGGAACTGATTTTCCAACACATACAGGCCATTGCACACCAAATCGATGATTCTTGGCAGCATGTTTGCCAACTATGATGAAATTATAATACGTTGTGGTCCGTATAAAATAACAAATGAGTTCATGTAATCATTTCGTTGACTCCAAAGTTATTAATAAATTATAGCATGTTGAAAATAGCGAAAGAACGGGTTTCTAGCAAAATATGATGGTATATACTCAACATTCAACAACACTAATGTACAACGGCACATAAGGAAGCCTGACCTAAAGCGTTCGTAGCTCTTAAGTTCATTGATTAGCGGCGCCGCATTTTAAGCTTACGCAACTTCAATCTCAGCTGAGAACAAAGAGCAAGAACACGAATCATTCAAGAGGTTAATACATATAAGGGAATACGATTTGCAACTGCGTGTAATTTGTATGTTTGCTTCGAATTGTGAAAATTGGATTATCCCGGCAAATATTTTTGTTCATACTTTAATTAAATTACACATAATGTTCTAACATCTTAGTAGCATCACGATCCACGAGCGAGTGCACAATTTGTATTATGAGCGGCGCATTAAATTACGTTAATACACGCCGACGAGGCTTAGGATGCGTTTGGCGCAGCTTTGATAGGCGTCTCCGTTTTGCGATACGGTTCAACCGTGTCAGTTGCGTATACATACAAACAGCCTCCGCGAATGCTTTTCAAGTTGTTATTCTATTTAACGGAACATTGATTTAAAAAAAGCAACCAGTTGTGATGGATTGGACGAGACGCTTGTCCCAGCATCCATAAAGAAAAACTACGATTTGCGTCGAAACTGCTTCGGGGAGATCGGGGTAACACGGTCATGCTAAACGAAATTAAGTGTAACTTTTTTATTTCTTATCCGAAAGAGCAGTATTTTAATGAGACAATCTTACACGTTTTACGAACAAAGATTAGTATGCAAAAATAAATAATTTTGCTCTTAATCTTGGTTTAAAGTTAAAAACTAATTTGTGAGTAATTTGACCATCTTACCATACCAGTGAGGTAAGATGATTCTATTGATTTAACGAATACAATCCTAACGGGTGAATCAGCCAATCCTTCAACATTTAGTGTAAGATTCATGCCACCAGTTTGAGAATGAACTTTTTCATGCTTTTTCTTAAGGTAGTCCGCGGCATACTGTATTTTTGTGAAACACTATTATAAGACTACTTTTCTGTGTTTCGTGTAAAGCAATTAAACAAAGCATCCTATGTCCACACTCGACTGTATTTGATTTGTTTTTAATATAGTTTCGCGACATTGTGAAATTATTTAAAAATATAAACGTAAAGTACACCCAATAGCCACTAGGTTGCCATTAGCGAGACTAATGGCAGCAAAACCGACCAAAGTCGAGTCGAGTTTCACGTTTGGCACGCAACGACACATTAAAAGCCTAATGGCAATCAACTTCTCGCAGTCTGGAATGAAGTCTCTTGAGGCACAGGGGTAAGACGGGTCTGCAGCCCTCCCCGCGTGTAAAGCCAAAAGCTCAGGCCTGATATAGGTTACGTACACTTTCTTTGTCAAGATACATGAGCGATGCAGATGTCTAATTGGTTCGAATTCGGCTCTAATGGAATCTGACGAATCAGATTCATATTCCTTACTGAAGACTTCATTTTGGACGCGAATTAGTACGCCAAAACTATTTCGTTTGTTTAATTCGCTCGGGAGTGCGTCATCTAGAACGACAGTAAAGAATCTTCTAGAAATGCTTACAACCACGAGATTAGCGCATGAACGAACCCGCACTTGTACACTTGAGTGCTTCCTTCTAGAGACTTTTAACTTGGGAAAGATGCACCAGATACCTGGGCATCAAGGCGCCACCCACACAGCGTTCCCACGAGTGGGATCATCGCCTGCTGCACCTACTATAACTTGGGTGCCCATTTTCCTGTATACCGATAAGGACCGCGGAAGCGCAGACATTTGTGGCCATAATGGAATTAGTTTTCGCGAAGGCACCGCGCATATCCCACTGCGTCAAAATTGGGTAGGCTGAACCACGATCACTTCTATAAGGGTCCTATTCTTGAAGTGGTGTTCAGGTTATCGTAAGATCGGGTCAATCCCCTTCGAGCATCTCCTCTCATTAAATTCTTCATTATAATACAATATACGTCTACTGGTGAAGATTAACTCCGCTTTGTTCAAACTCCGTTGTAATACTTTAAATCTGAGAATATGTATCCTATTGTAGATTATAGTAAATACAGTAACGTTCTGTAAGGAGCAACTCGCTCAGGACCGGCCAGTTGTTTATTACGGAAACCTGCATTCTTGCAGAGGGAGGAATTTTCGAACGCCTCTTATAACTGCCACTATAAAATTATGAATATCTTTAAAAGCACATATCTTTTCAATAAAGCATTTTCGGATATAAGTTTGTATGAACACTTTTCTCATCTATTTGACTTCAGTAATACGTAGTATAAGTTTGGTCCCAACCTTCTACGACACTTCAAGAAGTACCTAATAATGGAGAGTGGAGAATAAATTTCGACCGTATCACGATCTTCCCTCGGCCAGGCACGCGCTTTACGCGCCCTCTGATTGATCAGTGTTTTTCTTTAATAATTCAAAAACGAAGCATTAACCACCATTTTGGAAAACGAAAAAAGTTGTTCAGAATGGCCTCAGCAATCATCCCTTAATATATTTGCATGAAGTAGCGGAACACCCTGCATGCTCAACAGTAATTCTTATGTTGCAAATATCACACTTGTTGAGTTCTTTCTTTGTGATAAGATGAACATGAGCGAAATTAGTGTAACCTGGTTTTAGCTTCGAACGTACTGTTTGACCTTTCACTGAACTTCTATTATTTAAAGAAGTCATTAATTCATGGTCATGGTATGAAATGATTCAACTAACATTACAAAATTCAGTTCATCTTCCCATACACCCATAAGACTGGATTCTTGTCAACTATCCCACTCAATAATTTCACTTTCGGCTGTCCATTCTCTTTTCTGTCAAATGATATCAATCGTCGAATCTCGCTTCAAGGCTATGCAATAAAACATAGCCATTGCAGGCGGGAAACGTCATGTGAAAAAAATGAGAAGCGAAGCAAGAACGTCGTAAAGTATTCTAGCAACGGTGCACGGAAGAGAGATGGGACAGCAGTATAGGGAGGTTAGAAATAAGGAACGAAAACGTCCAGGGTACAAAGAGAAGTGAGCAGCAGACTAATGGAACCGCGAGAAATCAAGTTAGTAGAGAGGGACGAGAATCTGTCGCCAGCGGGGTTTAAGCGAAGAAGGAGCAGGCTGGTACTGTGGCGTATTTCAACACGATCGCGGAAGAAAAGAACGAACACGATTCGAAGCATCGGTGGAGAATCATATCCGGAATTGGAGAAACTTTATTTCTATACGCCCAACGAGAAAGTTTCATATCTAGCCGGAACATTAGTTGCTTCCGTGATATAGTTTGCGAAAAATCACCCTCGCATACAGCAAAAAAATTTCATATTTTTCTTCTGACGTTCATAGAAATGTATGCTACGGTTTAATTATTCAAAATTGAGTACTGTTTACTCATATTATATTGAAAATTTATCATACAGGAAATTTTCATGGAAAGTTACTTTGGAAAGTTACTTTGTAACAATGGAAATTTTTCATAACTCATTGGGTACTTACTGATTTTCAGCAAACTGATTATGGAGGCGTGAATATAATTTTCCGATTAGACTCGTACATACAAGTCTTTTAAGCAAGTACTAAGTGCTATTTATATTTTGTCATGTAAATTCATTCGTAGTATAAAGTAATTTAGCCATCTAATTAAGTCCTTTTAATATTCATCTATACCTTAATCTCAATCCTTCAGCAAGCCTGTATCAACTAAACGACCTGTTTTATGATTACTGATTACATTTCGATTATTTAAAACTTCGTAATGGTTTTGAGAAAAATATTTGACTTTGCCAGGGAAAATTGTTGCAACTGAAATAAATTTCTTGTATCGTATTCTTCTACTTTATGATATAGAGAATCGAACACACCCCGTTTGCAACCTTACTAACGTTAGAAGTCTTCAAAATGTGTGAGTAGCTCATGTGTTTTTGTGCTAAATCAACTCACAATTTCGGATTGCACTAATGAGTTTCTATTTTGGGCTAAGGATAACGTATATTCGGTAAATATTGACACTAAGTAACTGGTGAGCTTGACCTTGAAATATGTTGTCAAGGACATCATTTTGAACACCTCTTTCCTATACATGTTACCGTCGGTCGACTTTAGTTTCCGAGATATTTGCCAAAAACTTTCGTTAAACTTAGATCACGAGTAAACTTCATTTGGCGTAAGCGATCGCTTATGTTACAGAAATCAGCGTTTTGAACAACTTTTTCCTATAGATATTACCAACGGTGGGCCTTAGTTTTCAAGATATTTGCAAAAAACTATCGTCGCCACTGTAATTAATTCTACCTATAAATGTGCGTCTGTATTGCTTGCTGCTAAGCCAAAAGTGTATGCTGCGAAGGTCTCTAAGGTTCTCGCCGAGAATACAAACGCAACAGACGATAAAAGTATTCTAGTTTCTGGTGTTTTCTTTTTTTCTAAAAATGTCAAATTAAGGTTTTTTGGAATATACGACGTAGGCGGTCGTTATGCCGGTCGCAAAGAACGATACTACAAAACCTAACGTGTACCTTACAATTAGAGTTATGTTTGGATCCTGATAGCTATGTCAGGTAGGCCAACACGTTGACCCGGCCAAAATCGAGACGAATTTCGCCGTCGACATGCACCGCCACATTAAAAGCCTAATGGCGATCAACTTCTCGCAGCGTACGTTGTATCGAACTGGCGGCTCGTGACTTTGTAGTTCGTGCAAAAAGAAATTCCTTTAACAATAAGTGAAGTAAATACGAAAAAAGGCGTTCTCCTATGTTCTCCTACGACTTTGAGAAAAAGCCGCCAATTCGATATCCGTGATTCAAACAGTTAAAGTTGGTTGTATTTTGGCAACCAACGAAATGCTGCGATCAGTTGATCACCATTAATGTGGCGCTGCATGTCGACGGCAAAACTCGGTTCGATTTTGGCTGGTGTTGTTGCTATTAGTCTCGCTAACGGCAACCTAAGGGTAGATAGTTATTTTATAAATCCTTGATTTGACATTTTTAAAAAGCAATATAAAAAAAGGAGGGTACATTTATCAACTCCCTGGTTGATTTGTCGTTTTAGTGATAAAACAAAGCCATTAAAAATATAAAACTGTACTGAAATAGTCAAAACTGAGAAAAGCCATTGAACTGCATAACTACCAAAGTTTTTTTCAAGCATCGCGAAAACTAGATTTGAACGGCAGTAACATGTATAGGAGAAAGTTGTTCAAGATGATGTCTTTGACAACATATTACAAGATTAAAGTGATTGAACCTGGATCCCTTATTGTCAATATTTACCATTCCTATGCAAATATTTATAAAATTTCGGCAAGTGCTCGCTATATATTCAACTGGAGAAGTTATGCTGTATTATAAATGATACATTAATAATGTAAAAAAAAGTAAATAAATTGAACTGACAGTGGATTTAGAATAACGAAGTATGAAACGATTTGTGTTAGTTATTATTGTACGCATGTCTTGGTCCATTTTTCTCAAGAAAAATCTCTTCGGATATCGTTCCGGTAACTATAACGTTCAGAAATCGATATCTTTGAGCGCTATAAGTGCAGTGTAGTGTATGTCCGCTGTAGTCAGAGATAGGTCAACATCATACATATAATGCTTCAAAGTGTCACACACAGGTGTCCTGAGAGTAATATATACTTTCCCCGTGCACATACTGCTTAATTCTAGCCAATATTCACCTAGCAGTGGTGATGGTAACGCAGGAAATACAGGCTCGACAGGTACTTGTAGGCAAAGTTTATAGACTTGTCCTACTCTGTTGCTGCAATACGTACACACCAATTCGAAAAGTGCTGTGCTATAAAACCAGGAAAACCTCTTCTTCTCAAACCAATTAATTGGAGTATTTTATCGATGAGTAACATATCTTCCCTTTAACGCTGAAAATGTCGCAGGAACCATAATGTTAGATTTCAATCCAGAACGACAATTAACAGTTATGACAATGATTCGTAATGCAAAAAATAAACAGTAATCAATGAAAATTGCAGGGAAGTAACATTGTCAACATTTAAGCACATACTTATAGTGAACTAAATCAATTTCGTATTCAAATTTGAAAGTAGAAAAGTACTTCGCTAAAATGTATTTTCTTAATCAGATCGAAATAAGGGCCCATTTTTGTTCCATTAATTTCTTCTAAAAACCAGCTTCATGGAAAACTAAAAATATTCACAATCTTCCAATATTAGTAGTAATATTAGTCTTATAAGTCCTTATAAGTCCAATACAGTAATATTAGTCTTCGTAAAAATAATTCAGATTTGCATATCCACCACACATTAAAATCTCGTAACATCGCATCATAATATTACCCTAATACATTGAATGCAATGGTATAACACATTTACCGACACAGAAAACGACTATCCTTTATTTATGCATTGCAGATCTCCGATTACCCCGCGCACGTCCCAAAAATTCGATTTGATATCAGTGTTTTACGTTTAATTAATTCCGACCATTCGCGTAACGCGATGATCCTCTACCGTAAACGTACATACGTAATCGCGCAAATCTGAGACCGATTAGAAACATGCCGGCGTAGTCTAACGAGATTCACGGCGGTGTCGGAAGTGACCACGGCGTCGAACGAGCGGAAACGTTTCTCACGTGACCTCCGCACGTTAGTCAAGAACCATTCACACGAACATTCGCCGCAGCGCCCATGTTTCATGCGATATGAATAATAATCTAATTCGGTAACTACATCGGGAGCTCCGCAGTGAGTGTCAAGAACGAGCCAAAAGCCGGGAAAGGAAGAGTCGAACAATCGTTGGCTCTGGCTCGTTTGTCGACGGCCCAAGCGAAAGTTACGCAAATATGTATAACTGCAGGTCATGCACAAGCCACGCAATTTCATCGCTGGACCGTGTTAATTTCTTCCTGGTTTGCTTTATTATTATTTTCCTGACTGTTTCTGGTGTTCATTGGAAGACATTTGTTCATCGAACAGACGGATTCATTAATAATCTTGATTTCTATTTAACTGATGAACATCAATGAACAGTTCTCGACACAAATATTCTATTAATTGGAAAATAATAGTTTACAGCGGTTTTTCAATGTCACACTGACAATTTCTTCCGTCTAGTCTGCGTAGAAATGTATCTTAGAAACTGATTTTGAAAGTTGGAATTAACCTTACTAAAATTAAACTCATCTTGTACTTTTATTTCTGGTTACTGAGGACGTGTAACATATAGTTGTAATTTTTTAAGCATCTGTTATTTGTACTCCGCTGAATTTAGTCATAAACATAATTACAAAAAAGGAAAAGAAAACAATATGAAGTACCTAATAAGACTAAGTACATGTTTTAACGTAGCATATATTATACGACTCGTTTGGCTGTAAAAGAAATGTAACGTGAAAGATGTGACGAAAGCGTGTAACGCTGGAAAGTAAGTAAATAAAAATACCGCTAGGTGGTGTTAGGGGATTATCCCGATCAGACTGTAACGCTGGAAATTCAATAAATAAAAATGCCGCTAGGTTGCGCTTGGGGATTATTGTGCTCACAGTAGTGGGGATGTGACTACATTAAGGAGCTAATTAATCAGGCGATTAGTTACGCTGGAACTGTCCTGTGATTGCTTTCCTTCAAAATATCGAAATCGCAATCATTGTGCATTCAAACGAGCCGTATAACATATTCTATGTTAATAATGTTGGGATCCGTGGTCAGTAAAGTTTCGCACTTTTTTCCTGTTAATCAGAATAATTAAATGGAAGATTTTCATTAATCTCATTGATGCAATAAAAAGATTGTCATTGTACTGGGTGCAGAGACAAATAATAAAGATACTAGTAAGATTTGATCGAAATTGATTAAAGATGTGACCTCCCTACTTTACACGGCAAAAATTTATTTCGCGGCATTTCATTCTTTCGGATGTAAGTAAACGAACACAAGTTGATCGTTAAGAAGAGTAAACACAATGTTAGGTTAGGTTCCAAAAGTCCCAGAAAACAGACGGATAATGATCATAAATTTCATTCAGCATTTATGTCGCAAAGGCCAGGTTTGAGTTTAATAAGCTTTGGACGGACGCAGCTCACATTTTTCCGTAACTTTCGGAAAGACGTCGCGATATGATATGCACTCTGAGATCAAATAGAGGGTTCTACTTTGAAATGCAATATGCACGACGATGATACTTCTATTGTTAAGTCGAGTGGACAATCATTTCTCCTTTCGTTTGTCTGTGTACAGTCGAACTTGCGAAAGACCCATACGCGTACAATGTGGAAGACGTTTACACGAAGGTACCTTTTCGAAATAAAAGATCCAATCGAGGTTATGTCAGTTATCGGTCTGCAAAAGACACTATTGACGACAGTCAACAGTGTATGAGATATTGAAGAAGCTCATGTTAATCGAATAACTGGAAGTTGTACAGCTACATCTCCACCAGTACGGTGATCGAATTTCTCAAAAAGCATTCGGTGTTCGCGAAGGGATTGAGTAGTGATTATGAAAAGTTTGCGAATTGCTTGCGAACAATGACAACAAACATATTCACACTGGTGTATATGCAGCTTGCCTCATTTATTCGTAATAAAGCACGATGCGTCGATAATTTCGAGATTGTACAAAATATCCTTCGATGTTATCTGTTGTTGCCGTTTCGCTTTGTCAGGAAATGACGGATTAAATTGTAAACAACGAAAGGATACACGAGAGAAATGAGCGCCCAAACGATTTCTCTCTGACGGCAGCATGCTACGCCACTACTATATGTATATAGAGTATGTAATGTGGAATTATAGAGGATGTAATTAGAATATAGAACGAAAAAGCAGCAGAAAGACTCACTTGTTGTAGAGGACTATGTCGGGCCGCCATATGTGGTCAGACGGCACGTGTAACATATGAACGCCCCCGTACTCCTTTGGCTCCCATCGTAGCTTGTAATCGTACCATGACTTGAAACAGACAATACGAAAAATATCACTATATTATTAGCAGAGTCGGGCAAAACAATAAACAATAAACAAACGTGTGATTGTAATTGCAAATAATAATTACACTTTTTTGTAAATAAAAGTCATTTAAATAATGCCAAAAGTGAACTATTTATTATTTGGATTTAGGTGGAAAACAAATAAATAATTTTTTTTATCTTCTCTTATTTCTTGTATTTTGTACATACAATGAAAACGTGGTGAAATTAATATCGTTGTTACCTGTATATATAACATTTGTATGAATACAACTATTTTGTGTAGTAATTTTCTATTCCAATAAATAGTTCGTAGCTCATGTTTGTTTTTAAAACTACTCTTTTTTCAAACATGCTGTCCGAAAGTTTGTTAGATTTCCGCATATTGGTCATGGTTGCCAAAGAAAATATCTGCTCGACTGAATCCGACGATGGTATAAGCGTATTATATTTTATAAATATACATTTTATTGCCGGTGGCGCAATATTAATTTAGTGACTATGAATAACAAATAATAATTGACAAATAATAAGTGAAACTGTATTTGTAATTAACAGTTAATTTAAGTGTTTTAAATAATTTATTTAGACTTGCTCAAATAATAAATAATTATTCTTGCTTTTTATTTGAAAATTCAAATAACGAATAACTTATTTAAATTTGTACTTAAATAGTTATTTATTTAAATATTGCTCAACACTGATTGTTAGTCCCTTTGTTGGCACACTTACAATAAAAAAGTGTTTCATATAACGTGAAGCCTATTTAACCAAATGAGATTTATGTTCCAAGTTATTGTGCAATATAGGTTTTCTTATTCATAAGTAACACTTTCGTATACATAAATACATAAGTAGTAAACGCTGTCAGTTCGTAACAAATAATTAGGCATAAATATTTCTTCATTAATTCAGTACATATGTTGAGACTGCTAAATTGTTTAGAGGATATGTTTAAACATTTCTTGAGCGTAAAATTTTGAAGTATGTATATGTTTGGAAATTCATTTAAAAAGATCAGAAGAAAGGTAGAAAGCTCTCGTAAACGTAGAAAAATGTTCACTTTCTACATGCTTAACATGCAAAGTGGGACATCAGCTTAGTACGAAGTGAGCTTTGCGACAGTGTGAACAGAATACCAGAATGTAAATACCTCTGAACGTTTTTTTAGGATTTTATAATCATTAATGTTCTTTTAAAGGAAGCTACATGCTCCATACAATAATGTCGTGCAGAATGAGCAAAAATGAAAGTGAACATGTTAGCAGAAATGTAATTATTCATTAATTAAAACAGTCATAAAATTAATGAAACGCTGCGTCCGTTAATCATTAATGCAAATTAAGAGGAGTAGTTAATGCCAGAACTGTCATTTCATTAAAGGCTCCTTTCATCTCCAGGTGAATTATTTCTCTTGACCTGTGGTATGCAATGCAAACAGACAATTTCCAATAGTTGCAGGCAAGTCAGCCTAAAAAAACATACAAAAAACAATACATATTCGAAAAAACATGGATTTTATAACTGATTCATTCATACGAAAAAAACGAAACAAATATGAAGCAAGATACGAACGAAATATGCAAAAAAACTTTAACTATGTATTTTTAAACTTTCTAATGTATTTTAAGTTAATATATTGGGTCAATTTGTTTACTTATTCTTAAATCAAACACCCACATACCAATTGATATTACATTTCTAAATCACACAAACAATTTTTTTCAGTTATTCAACCGTAAAAATGTTCGACACCCGATCCTCATTTCACATTGAAACCGAACTACCTCCTCACGTGATTCCGGAGGAATTCCGATACGCCTATGTGATGTATCGTGATAGCATGCTGCTTATCGACACAATCTTTTCCACCCTCCTCAGCCGCCGGCACGAACAAACATGTTCGCACGCGCACATTTGCCTAGGCAACTCCAGCGGATATCGAGATTGCATGTGATAGGAAACATACGTGCCTCGTATACCGGAACATATCGAGGCAGAAAATTGTACCGTGGAATTGGGCGAGATTTCATGGGCCCGCATGAGAAAGAGGAGCATTCTTAGAGGACGGAGTGGTTTCAGAGATGAAAGAACTTAGAAATGCTACATGTAGATTCCAGCCAGCCAACCGGCCTAGCTGGTGAAATTTAGAATGTATTTCTCAGTGACAAGAAAACGACTAGGAATATTTATCTTTACGTACCTGGCTAGAACGTTGCACCGCACCCTTGTCCCTCTTGAACTACGCGCATACATCCTGTTAAACTAGACTCGTAGAAGGAAACATCTTTAGTCATTATATCGATCAGGACACAGCTCACAGACTTCAATGATGTTCAAATATGTGATTTCCATAAGGTCATGATTCTGAGTAATTTCATTGGTAAATATTCACAATAAGGGACTCAGTTTCAATGAGTTTGACCTTGAAAAATGTTGTCAACGACATCATTTTGAACAACATTCTCCTATACATGTTACCGTCGCTCGGCTTTAGTTTTCTCAATATTTGTACTAACCTGTACTAACAATACAGAAATACTAGTAAAAAATATGTGGACCGTTTATTTTGAATGTGGTGTAAGTCCATTCTTCAAAAAAATTGAGAAAAGGACAAATTTCCATATATCTTAATGTGAACTTTTTATTCATAAAAAACGTATTATATAAATCTAATTGTCAAAAAGACTATTTATAAAATACATTTACATACATTTAAGCACATCGAGACTTGGAAAAAATAAGTACACCTCATCTGAGTTTTTGAGTCGATGCAAACACAAACGTTTGAACACCTCAAAATAAAAGAAACAACACTTTCAAAATAAACGGTCCATATACTACACTCACTGTTTTAATACTACAGTTATTTTTATGAATTTTGTACTTTGACATGCGCAATTTGTCTGAATCAAATTTCCTGCTATTATTATCATTGCGCACATTAGACTTTAAACATCTCTCCATGAAACTATCAGAAGTAGATTCTGCTTCTTGTTTTACATTAATAATACTTTAATGCTCACAGCTCTTATCTGCAAAATAACGTCACAAATTGTGTTGAATTATTACCTCATTATCAAACATAAGTGTATGAAGAACATTGGAATGAAAAATCGTTCACTATTTTCCACTTTTCATGTTATATCATCAAACGAAGAGCTGGATGTCTCAACGCCTACGAATATTAATATCGAATGTGAATAATGTCGCGCGAAGAATATATAACAGATCGCCCTAGCACGACTTCATTTTCCGCGAGCGGAATTTAATTTTTAGAGGAAAAGCGACAGAGCATATCTTCGCTTGGGGTTGAAGTAGCGAGGGAAAGTTGCTGGAAATTCGATTGCCCTGCGGGCATTAATTAGTGGCCAATTATCCTGTAGGGGTCCGCGAACGTTATGAGACTTCGCAGAGAATTTCTTCGTGGAATACCCAATCAGAGATTCGCTTTCCCCAGAAACTACGTCGTGTGGAAGTAGCGTCCGTACGCTTTTTGCCTTTTTTCATCGTACAGGATATTAAGGAATAACACCACACTTCTTGTATTGATAATAATTTGTTGCAGATCCCTCTGCTTCGAAACTCTGTGGCCAGCAATTTACACTCGGATGCTGAAACGTGCAAAAGGTCGCTCGTAATTTAAACTTTCATTTTGAAATCTAAGGAATCTTAATGTCTGCATTCTCCAACACATCTACGATGTGACCAAAACACGATATCTAGGTTACATATTTTTTATATGGCGATGTGACAGCTAAGGTCAAAGGGAGTCCTATGATATTGTGACCTCCACGTGACCTTCAGTACGAAACATTTATAAAACTTGGATTACTGATGTAAATGATGAAATAACTGTGATTAGATTATTAATGAGGGAACATTTATTTTAAGCTATTAATGAAAACAGTACAATATAAAAATTCTGAAAGGACGAACTAATATCAAGCCTTCCTTATGTTTCCTTTCTTCCCCTATGTTTCATTTTCTGATTTCTGTCTTGATTTTGCCATGTAACTTTTTGCTAGCAAGTTGTTTGCAGCTGTTCTCTTTTTAAACGTCGTTCGAATACTTTTGTCTCCCGCTGTATATTTCTAATCGAAGAATTTATTCTTTTGTTTTGTTCACACTTTGACTGGAAATCCGATGAAAAACAAAGGGAAAGACAATTTTCTCCAAAAATATGATCAGAACATGACCTGGTTGAGTTTAACTCCACTATTCTGACAATTTCTTTAATCAGAGTCTGTTCTTTTTATAAATTAACTTTGTTCAACTTGCATGTTCAACGTTCAAACAAAGTAAGTACAATATTTATAAACATGTATGACTGTAAACTACACAACAATGCGAATGCTAGTGATGTAGGTACACGTATAGTCGGACGCGTGTATTTATCTTACTAAGGATGTTGTGTAAAGACTTAGGAAATATTGAACTTACGCAAAATATAATGGTAAATAAGGATAATACTGTCGATATCTTACGTGACAAAATGCTATTGTAAGTGACACTTGACCGTGATCTTAAAATATCGTACTCTGAAAAAGGGAGATGGAGGTGACATTGGCAGCCGGCTTTGTTCAAACGTCTGATAATGTAGAAAACATACGATATCGCGATAACCTTTTATAAGAAATTGAAATATAAGAAACAGATAAACTGTTACTTTTATTGAACACATCTCGCAACCCTTCCTCATTATAAACTGCATGTATACAAATGGCAAACTTACACAGCAACAATCGTAAAATTAAATAAATTACATCTGCAGGGTGTTCAGAGATTGACTAGCCAGCGTTTCTCTCATAAATAATAAGTAATAGACAAAAATGTTACAGGGAAAGGCTTTTCTATTTTCCATAAGCTAAGATATATTGTATTAGTGTACATGAATTTTTTATATCACCCATATTTTTCGAGAAACGAAGGTGACCTTCAACTTTTTAAATGCAATTTAAATATGCTTTTACATTATATGAAACCGCATGTCAAGACGAATTCATTCATGTGCATGACTATGACCTTCAAGACGTCTTCTTCATTATTGACCATGCATGGCCTTGAAGGTAATAGCCATATTACACAGAAGGTAATAGCACATGAATGAATTAATCGTAACACCCGGTTTCATATAATGTAAAAATATATGCACTATTGCATTTAAAAAACTGAAGTTCACCTTCGTTTCTCGAAAAATGTGGGTGGTATAAAAACTTTGTGTACACTAATATATAGCTTATAGAAAACAGAGAAACTTTTCCCTGTGACAGTTTTCTCTAGTAACTTCCTATTTACGAGAAAACGCTGGCTAGTTAATTTCTGAACACCCCGTATAACACCACCAGTTAATGGAACAAATATACCCATTGTTATTAGGGACGACCATGTTCAGAACAAATGTAATAACTGATAAATGAAACCCTTAATCGTTAATCTCAAAGATTAATTATCCAATACCTTTCACAGTGACATAATTGGAACGATTTTTGTGTGCTACATTGTCAAATATTTAGTTTACAACAATAGAACGACAATTAACACAAACTGTGGAATTAGGTACATAAATTTATTGTTATTTTATGTTACGATATATGATTAGAAATACCGTTTCATAATCATACTAAGATATCATTACCCAATACCTTTCACAGTGACATAATTAGAACGATTTTTGTGTGCTACATTGTCAAATATTTAGTTTACAACAATAGAACGACAATTAACACAAACTGTGGAATTAGGTACATAAATTTATTGTTATTTTATGTTACGATATATGATTAGAAATACCGTTTCATAATCATACTAAGATATTATTCTCTCGTAGATATTAAACATAGATACAGTAATGTTCAGAAAGAACCGACTCGCTCGGGGCCGGCCAGTCGTTTCTTTCGGAACAGGTATACCATTCGGCTTGACATTGTTCTCGAACGGGACGAGAGCGAACACGGCTAACAAACGAAGGGCTCGAGCTAGCGGCAAATCATAAAAACTTTCGTCGAAGTGAAATGTTATACTTTAGAGGATAGAATATGATATGCCCTCACGTATTAACATTAAGCGATTTCGGAGCATCTACTAAAAAATGTCACTGTTCACTCGACCGCAAAGACTTACGACTTCACGCTTCACAGATTTCTCTCTTTCGTTCTCGCATCTCTCGCGCAGCCTGACGATTTCAAACAAAGAAGTGGGGATAGCGATTCGGTTCTTTCGAACCAGAATTCAATCGGATCTTTTGGAACATTACTATATCCTGATTTATTTTCTTCTTTTTGCTATATTATTTTGCATAAAGTTATCAATCGTTCCCTTCATCCTTTAGCTGCAACATCGCATATTTCTTTACACCTCATATCATCCAACACACTTTCAATCAGGTCTTCAATGTTTAAAATGTTTATCGTCCTCCAGGTTGCACATTTCGTTAGGAAACCTTTATTCCTTTCGGATAAAACTTATCTCACTCATTTAACCATTTCCAATATACATATCACTGCTTTGCCAGTTCGCATAAACGAACGCCTAGGTCAACGGAGGAAAATTACTCTTCAATATACTTCTTCTAGTGTAATGCAAATTATGCATTCAATCAGACACCGAACTGCAATTTCGGAGCAATAGAAACTCAGATCACCAGTAAACTCTTGCTCGATGCAAGTTCAGCAGCACAGTAACTTTGTTCCAAGTTATCGGCTGAGAACCAAAAAGCCATAACCGAAGCGAGAGATTCAGGGCGATGTCCGCGATCAAAGGCAGAAAGAAACGTGTAGAGCGTGTTCCAGAAAGAGTAAGGCGGATGGACGGGTGGACGAATAAAAAGAGGAAGTAACTGATACCACCAAAAAAGAAGTAGATATAAAGTGGAAGAAGAGTTGAGACGTGTCCATAGGTAGAAAGGACGACCGTGGCCTATTATTGTTATCAATTTATTTCCGACATATTGACTGGCTGTTAAAAGGGACGCTGTCATCGAAATGTGATTGTGAATCGCCACGAACAGAAGCCTCTTCGAGCTATCGATTTCATCCACCTGTCGACCGCAGGTACGTTTACGTATTTCAGGGAACACGTTGGTGGATTTCCTGAGGCCTTCTATGCGCTCGAGATCTCTCGACGAAGCCCACTGCGATTAAGGCTTTATTGAAAGATTGATTTGCGTGCCCGTTGGACATACATTACAATAGCGAGTACGACGTGACGGGCAAATTCATTTACGCCATGAATATAATTTATGTCAACCAGTCTAATGAAATTGCTTGCGCTCTGGTAACGAACTCTTAAAGAATTTCGGCAGTCTTTGCTCAAATAAGGCTTATTACCGCTACCCGGTCTGTTCGTTTCAACAGAAAGGCTTTACTGGCTTTGCATTTACAGTACGGTGCACTCTAAATATTAAGTTATAGAGGGTGTTTCGCTACCACATATAAATATTTTAAGGGATGATTGTTACGGCGATACTGAACAACTTTTTTCTTTGCCAAAATGTTGGCTAAACCTTCGTTTATGAATTAGTAACGAAAAACAACGATCAAGCGGGGCGCGCATAGAGCGCGCGCTCGGCCGCGAGAGTGTTCAAGCCCGCGGTGCAGCGTATCACGATCTTCTCTCGGCTGACCGCGCGCTGCTGATTGGTCACTGTTTTTCGTTAATAATCCAGAAACGAAGCTTTAACCAACATTTTGGCAAAGTAAAAAGTTGTTCGAAATTGCCTCAGCAATCGCTCCTTAAGATATTTGAATAAGGTAGCAAAACACCTTGTGCCTTCATTTTTGTTAACATTTTTTACTGAAAATTGTACTTTCTATTAGAAAAACATATTGGAAATTGTAATTAATCCACAAAATTGTTACGTTCAGTGAATAAAATTCAGTAAATAAAATGAAATATTAAATGTTCCAGAAATTGTGTTGATCTCAGTATTAATGTTTGAAGATTTAATACAATTCGTTTCAATTTATATACTATTGTATATAATAATAATTAAACAGTAATTATAAATTAATAGTAATTGTAATTCCGGTAATAATAACAACATCAAACTATTTATTTATTTATAATGTCATTACCATGTGGAATCAGTCTTTTCTTTACGAAGAGTATTATGAGTTCACTCTTTCTATCTCACCACTGAAATCAACAGCAATCACATACTAACTTTCCAAACTGCTTCATATAACTATTATGCTACAATAATCCTTACAATAAGTATAAAATTGCTAGTAAAATTTATTCATTATTCAGCACATTAATGTCGCAAAGATACATCTTAAGTTTGTCAAAAAATTTTTCATTGTTAGTCACAAGGATAAAATTTAAACACGATGGTTTCTGTGTGAAAGAAGGGGCTAAATTAATACGTGATACATATAACTAATGGACGGATGTAAGGCACACATTTAGGACCGAATTGCGTCTTATATCCGTGCAGGAATACAAACTTTTACCTTATGCACGTACGGCGCGTGGCGGCCGAAATTCGGATTAAGAAAAACAGCCGTCAAAGAGAAATACATATGTAAGGATGATTAATGTACTGCAGCCTATCGCACCCACATTTCTTCCGCTCATTATCTTCTATTTCTGAACAGTATATTACTATTCTCTTACCGATGTGGGACAACTTCTTATGTTGTATATTTACTACGTTTAATTAAAAATACTTTGAATATAATAGTGTTTGGTATCATTTTCATCGCGCGAATCTCAGCGGTTCGATTATGACAATCTCACAATTATAAAATGAAAAACATAGGACTTTGATTTTTCATATTTCGGCGTCTCACAAGCTGCTTGTCATCGTCAATGGCAGACGTAATGTTCGACTCTTAGTGAGCTCGAAGCTCGAAAACACTTTGGTGGGGAGGTGGTGGGAATGATACCGCGCCTTACAAGTGTGAATTGTTTACGCCTTACATCCGTACATCACTGTAATATGCATTCTACGCCAATGCTTGCGCCAGTCTATTCACAGCGTGCAATCGTTTTATCTCACTTTATTTTAATTGTTTCGTTTCTCTACTTGCGTTATGCGGCAGCCTTAGGTTAAAAAAATCTATGCCATATTCTTACACTTGAAGAATTACACTATCTCAATAGTTATAGATGCCTAATTCTTGCAGCTGGCGGTTCCGAATGTATGTAGTTAAAATTACATCTACGTAAAAAAATCAATTTCTGCAAAAAATGGAGCTGATCGGTTCTTGCACCGAGCTCTTCAATTCTAATTACTTTTTTATATTATATTGCGCACTATATTTGTAATTCGAATACTAGTTATAAAAGCAGACAAGTGAGATAACGAAATCACTTTTGCTACGTAATTTAGTCGTGTCTGTAGTACAGTTTTCTTACACGGTCACTCATGCGTAATATATTCCATACTAAACATGCCATGCAGTATAAGTATGCTTTAACCACTTTGATACTTAAGTCAATTCCGTACGGATCGATGAACATTTTGAAGAACCAAAGTTCTTTGACCTATCAACTGATTTAACCTACTTTGTGCATTCGGAGCTTGTACTACAAGAGTGTTTCAGTCACTTGTATGCATTAGCTCACTCAGGTGCGCGAATTTTGTCGTCCGTTCATGAACTTATATATTTATACATAGAAAACGGAACATAAGTAACGTAAAATATTTTTTAATACCGCATTTTATCAAATATTTGTTTAAATGCTGTGCAGGTCATAGAAAATAAAAAAAAAACATATCTTTGATGACATAGAATATTGCCTTTTATAACAGAATTTGTTGGACGCTCTTTTTGATTTGCCACGTACGACAAGAATACCCGGCTTTATCTATTTTTCCGTTCGGGAATGCGTTATTACAGGTAACGGTAAAAAAGTCTTTACACCTTATGCAACTTCAATCGAACATGCACTCTTCCCAGACAACTTCTATTCCTAGACAAGTCAGACCCTAGGGATCTATCTGAGGGAGATAAACCAAGCTTGTAGAAATTGTGACGATACGCCCACTATGATTCCACGTGTGAAGTCAATGCCACAGTATAAGAATAACCAGTAGCGGCACTCCGTATCGGTCCTTTTGATGTTGTTATCCGAGGTCACGTGACAGGCGGCCATGTTGTGGGCGTAGTAGCGCACAATGTTGTGATTGGTTGTTACTACGCCACAAAATGACGCCGCGTGCCGCTGGTGTGCACGGGGAAAACATAGGTGCTACGGAGGGAAACTGACGCCATCTTGTCAGTGGTAATATGGGACATTCGCTGTAGCATTTCTCGGGCATGATTTTGAGGGAGTGTCACTACTGGTTATTTCTATACTTTACCTATGCCTTATATCCCTCCTCTAATTTGTGTGCCCATTTTCTAATATATAAGGACCGCGAAAGCGAAGAGATTTGGACCACTCTGAAACTAGCTTGCATGAACGCACGCCGCATTCCCCAGTGCGTATAAATCAGGTAGATTGAACCACAAACTCCTTGCAAAAGGGTTACTAAAACATGTTTAAAAGTTTTTCTGAGGTACACCATCGACAACCTTGTTTGTTCATATACCATTTCAGTGTTTGACATAGTATTTGAAGTTAACTGACGACAACAGTTACAGTGTTCGATGTTATACTAAATTGTGTGCACCATAGACGGAGTGTATAAATGACAGAACATTAAAAACATTTGGTGTTCGAATATCCTGCGAATATACGTACAACAAAAGTTCAACTGCGCTGCTAATTATAATTTACATTTTTTCCCAAATCTTAAAAAAAAAACGTACTAGATAGTATAAATAACATTTATAGCTTTCAACCAAATGTGACCAGTAAATGTAGCCAGCAAAATGGACCGTCATCCAACAGATACGAAACTCGGGTCGTGAAACCTAAGTACGACTGATCATAAACCGAGCTCGTCCCGGTGAAATATCCGGCAAAGTGTATCCCAGTCGGTAATCCATCGCCGCTACTAAAACAAAACGGTTTCCACAAAAGTGTGGAAGGGTTGTGACCTCGATTCTCCGTCTGAGATCGTTGCCCTCTCCGATCACCCGCAGGAAAGATCGAGGTTTCAATCGCCTACAATCCTTCGACACGGAACGAACTCTGTACCCAGTGAACAAACGATCAAGTTCGAAAACCCAACGGAGCATTTCGAAGTAACCGTTCAAATGAACTAACGGTGCAACACGGACGTGTTCCGTTGTTATCCAGTGTAACACGCGTGTTCCCGTTGCACCGGGTGCTAGCTGAGCGCAAACCAGTTCTACCTAGTACCTGCCAGGTTGTCGCAAACGGTTAGGGCGAAGGGTCGGAATCTAAAGAGGGTGGTTGCGGCATTGAAGGATGGCGTGACGTTTGGAGACGCATTCCGAATACCTCGCAGCTCACGTACTGGCATAAGTACAGAGAAGTGAATGTAACAGAGGTGTAACGATTTGAGATATACTCCTCCCTCCTTGGCGCCTATTCTCGACTTCGGGTACTATCTTTGACGAACATGTGACATTGTCAAAGCGACTTCTCGCGCCTCTTGTTGTGTTCAAGGGGCTGGTTGGCAGAGTTACATATGTATATTGCGTTAGGAGTAATCAGTAGACAGCGAAAGTTTATGCAAATTCATATTATAGGGTACTGAAACTATACTTTTTATTTTGCATTTTCTTTTGCATGATACACATGCTTTGCATATTTTTGTTTGATAAACATTGCATACCCGTATATCATCCTTATCTGGAATATCCACATTACAAATTAATTGTGTCTAGCAGTAGACTCTTAAATCATAATTATGTAGTGTTAATAACAATAATATGGAATCAATGGTATTTATAGATTATATTATCAAATCATATTTTTGTAATTTCGTGTAGCTAATTGAACGTTAGACGGGGCAACTCATGTTTGGTATTCAAATAGTACAGTTCGACCAACGCAGCTAACATGATCGGTACAGAATAGGATTATTTTCGTGTTTTTCATTTTTTACATGGTAAGGTTTATACAAAAAAGGCAGCATGAAAACAAAACAGTAAACTGTTTGCCATAGGAGAAAGGCATAACACATGGATGTACGTAATTAGATATACGATTCGAATCTGATTAAACCCATAGTTCCTTTTATTTTTGCCTAGTTACGAGCACTTTTAGCTAAAATTGTGAAAAAATTTTTCATATGTTAAAGAAAATGGCAATTTGTACAACATGTAGATACTGCCACGTATAAGAAAAGTTTTCACAAGACCAAAGACTTCTACCATATACACGGCGTCCCACAATAAAGTGCGATATGAAGTTTCTGAAAGGATGAACTAATATCAAACCTTCGTTATGTTTTCTTCCTTGCTTCTTGTCAGTAAGCACAAATATATAAAAGTGAAGTTCTGAACTGACTGTAGTACACGAAGGAAGAAACCAATGTATCAGTGCTTATAATTTAACTCCATGAGCAGTGTTGACACACGCTACAGTAAACACGTTTACTAATATTAAGTTTCTTTTTAATAGTAATCTTCATATTGCACTGCTTTTATTAATATTTTGAAATAAATTTTCCCTCATTAATCATCTAATCGCGGTTATTTCACCATTTACATCAATAATCCAAGTTTTATGAATTTCTCGTACTCAGCCATCATAGCCATCATATCGCCATATCAAAAAGTAAGTACTCCCATTTAAAAAAAACTTCAATGGTTCTGAAATCTCGGAAACAAATGGCCTTGAGAACATTTGTTTGCCCACTATTGCGTTCGCTTCTTCAAACCAAATACTATTTTCTTTTGACATCTTTCCCTATCATAAGAAATAAGCGAGATATTTGGTATGCTCAAGTTTGGGGGGACACTCTGTATATATGGACATCGCAAAAATCGGAAACAAAGTAAACATAGGGGTAACTAGCCATGATGAAAGAAATCCAAAAAAATATTTACCACATGTCAAACATATTTAGTGCAGAAGCAAGAGTATTCCTTTAAGCACTCGAATTCTCCTATAGTCAACACATCAAGAAATGCGATATTTTTAGTGACTCCATGAGTGTTATAAAAACAATACAAGATCTACAGAATGAACAGAAATCAATTTCAAACATACAAGTACTGTACATAGAAATGACAAACAAACGATACGAAATCTCTATCACGTTGGTTCCCTCTCACTAGAATTAGCAGGAAACGAACAAGCTGACGGAACTGTCAGAGGCCACCTTATACTGCCACTTAGTAACGAAATTTGTATACCATCAAATGACATTAAAAAATCAATCAAAAACATAATACTTGAAAAATGGCAAAACAAATGGTCTTCCATAAATTCCACAAAAGTACACAAAATAGTGGAGCATGATTCAAGACTTCTCACTAAACTGGCTTACAATAAAAGTGATCAGATCAAATTAATCAGACTGATAATCAGACACACAAGACTAACCCATCGATATATGCTATAGAAAGAAGCCTATCCCCACCCTCCTGGTGCGAATCCTGTGAACAATTACTTAGAATACAACACATAGCCTTCAAATGCAAAAAAAAAATACAATGAAATACGCAACATATACGAAATCCCAAAAGATCTAAGTGAAGTATACAAATCGGACCAAAACAGAGAAAACCTCTTGGAATTCAGCAAGACGACAGGCATATGGGATGAGATATAAAAAGCGATAAAGTCGACGCTAATGAAAAAAAGGAATAAAAAAGGAACGTTTTGCATATTTTAGTGCATATTTGCATTTTTGTGCGGAAATGGCATTTTATTAATTAATGGCTTTTTGCATATTTATCATGCATGGACGTCCAAGCATTTACTTATGAGGTTTGGGCAAAGGTTTTATGGCTCGGTCAGTACAAAGGCTATGGGAGTACCGATTAAAACTCACCAAAAACCGCGTGGTTAATACTAGCTTTACGAAGCTCACCAGGTTGACGGGTTTCAGATTTTGCGTTTAAACGGTGCGGAATGAATAAATATTATTTTTAAGCAACTTATATTAACTTCCCTAATAGCCACTAGGTTTCCATTAGGGAGACTAATGCCAGCAACACCTCCAAAACCGAGCCGAGTTTCGCCATCGACATGCAGCGCCACATTAAAACTTAAATGGCGATCAACTGATCGCAGCGTTTCGTTAGTTGCCAAAGCGCAACCAACTTTAACTGTTTGAATGAGGGCTATCGAACTGCGACGGCTTTTTCTCAGAACCGTAGGATAACATAGAAGAACCTTTTCTTTCATACCCTCTTCATTTGGACCAGTTTCTCTTTGCACGGACCCCAAAATCGCGAGCCGCCAGTTCGATTGCAACGTACGCTGTGATCAGCTGATCGCCATTTGGGTTTCAATGTGGCGCTGCATGTCAGCGGCCAAAGTTGGCTCAACTTCAGCCGGTACAATATGTTGACCTGCCTGACTTGGCTATCAGTGTTTGATTAATGTAATAATATGTATCTATACACATTCTAGCTTATCCCCCCCCCCTCCCAGGATATTATAATTTCAAACACTTTTACAAGGTATAGCCGTGTTTGTACAAAACCCATGACTAGATACAAAATTAGGATCCATAAATCTAGTGTTAAAACCAACTAGACTTTCTCCACCACCCAAAACCTCGAAATCAGCGAAGCCTTATCTCGATAAGGCTTCTAAATAATAAAATTTTCGCTCTTCTGATGCAATTCATATCTTGCTGCACACTCTTATACGTATAAATAGATAGGCTGTCTTGTCTTGGCCAATAACTGCCTATGTTTCCTCGTAGCAAATATGTTTTCTGTAAAATGTTCTGAATGCTTGATCTTCTCTTATTTAATTTCATTTACTTTCAAACTATTAGACTCTTCTAGAATTACCCATACTGTTTGCCCTTGAATTTACAATTAATAAGTTCTGATTTCTAATTGCATAGTTAAGACCAATCACTACCGCATGGCAAAAAGCTATACTGCCTACCCTAGCAAAAGAACAACAAATTGCTAAACGATTTATGTAAATGCGAAGAATTGAATCGGGACTATCAAGGGAAAATATCCAACCCGCGCGCATCATTAATGAAATTTTAACGAGACGTGGTTCTCAAAAAACATTGCAGCCCCTTTCTTTATCGGAAGTTATCCGTGTTGAGTAAGTGAAAATCACCCTTAAGTTTAAGGGTACAGAAAATGTTTCTGAACGACGAATTTGACTATATAAATAGACTTTGTAGGAGTCCATTTGCTTAAACAGAACAAAAGACCGCACCCCTAATGAGAATGTGAAAGAACGGTATATAAGGAACACATAATGAAAAGGACAACGCGAGAAGAAGACAGTGTACATCAGTACTGAACGTTTAAAAATGGCTCACTGCAGTAGAAACTCCCAAATAGTTTATCAGCGTCTAGACTGGGGAACCAAAAGACGTTCCGGCTAACAAAAATATGGAGATAACATTCCCTTCATCTCGAAAAATATATATATGTATATTATTGACTCAGTTTTACATTTGAAAAAAAAACATTACTCATGACCGCATTCTTTATATTTACAATTAATTAAACGTTTCAAAAAAAGCTACGATAGTACATACTCCCCTCGCAATGTTTATCGAGCACAACTTTTGTGCGTTGTACAATAAAAGCACGAAAGCAATATTACACTGCGATGAAATTTTCTGGTTGCAAACAAAGTTCTTCCAATGCGCAGTATGCTTTATAAACTTTATCCTGATATGCAGTAAAGCGTGCGCTTAGCCGCGAGTGCGTTCAATGCCTTGGTTGAACGTATCACGGTCTTCTATCAGCTGTAATAATTCAAAAAAGGGGACTCAACCAGCATTTTGGCAAAGGAAAAAGTTGTTCGAAATTGCCTCAACAATCGTCTCTGAAAACATTTGCATGACGTAACGAAATACCTTATATATATACATATAATACCAAAGTACTGGGCGTACTTTTATTTATAAAAATCAATTTGATTATATCAGAAATTTTCAGGCAATACGAAACTTTCATTCGTGTTTCAATAACAATTCCAGTAAAACATATTCGCTTTTTAGTTTATCTGTTTTACAAACTCTTACACAACAGTTTTGTCATTACTCAGTCACGAAAACAAACATAAAAAAATTTGCCGTTAATCATTAAACATTGGAACCGCCTGCACAAATTATTAATTATTCCACATGAATCTAATTAACTTTTTAACGAAAACCCAGATTTACTAATTTCTTATTACTTCCTTTTATAACTGCAAATTGCAGGTATGTATACGCCTGCCAACACTACAAGCAACATTATCTGCTACATATTTTTAACACACATTTTTCGTACTATAATTCTAGTATTTTAAGATATTATCCAATTGTACTTAAAAAGAACTACACGTTACATTATTTGAAACAGAAACCGCTTGTAAGTAAATACAAAGCACCAACAATTATTCACGTCGACATAAATTAACGGAAGCTTAATTCTTGCCCAAGAAAGTTAAATTGCATTGAAGAACGAAAATGTTTGTAGATAGACAACCGTAAGTTGCACGCGTATGTTTAACAAGTTTACTGAGACTTATCGTTGAAGACATTTTTCAAGATGCTTCGCGGAACGAGGATGAGGATGTTAATTGGTCTCCGTTAATTATTCTTCAGTTACATTTACCACTACACCCTACTGTCTCCCCTCTCGCACTTTTCTGCCTCGATTCTTTCGAGCAAAATGCAGGGACGCAACGCTATGTAGTTGCACGAGTACGTATTACTTGGCGAAGCAATTTGCAGTTACCGTGAGCTGGGAATGACTCGAACCAGCTGGGCGTCTGCTACTTCCCACGCACGAGTTACACAGCCTTCAGCTTGTTCGTTCGATTCACCCATTTTCCATGAAATTTACTTCGAATTCTCCGTCTCGGTTAAGTACCCGGATTCCGATCGTTGTTTCATTAATGAGTAGCGGAGAACAGGGAAATCGATATCATATCTTCGTTTGCATAGTAAATTAGAATTGTGAATACTATGCATTGTCGCGTCACAGTGATCAAGTTCGATCCACCCCGTTGGAACATTTTACTGCGACAAGCAATCCTTCCCGCGGCTGATTAAAGTGACACTCCAGTTTACTTATGCGATGCTTTTTAACGAGATAAATTGATATCGCTCACCTGCTCCACCCACAGATTCGTCGTCATGATCTGATTCTTCAAGTTCTGGAACAGACATGGAAAAGTATTTTGTTAGACTCATTGCTTAATTCGTCTGTGTATTTTTATTAAGTTAAAAGTATTTAAATGTAGATCGAAAGGGTGTGGCCGAATAAGCATGGTAAATGTGCCCACTCCCCCAACCAAATTAAACTTTTGATGTACCAATCAAAAGAGCATCCTAATCTTATATATATACCCTAATCCGTCTCCTATATCCTAATCCGGCTATATCCTTCCCTTTTTTCATATCTAAGTCGTTGAAGGAGAATATACAACTTTTTAAGTAAAGTATGCTCCCAATTTTATTGTTGCACAGTGCTTTCTTAAACAATAAGGAAAGCCTATCGTGAATGAGTTGTATGTGATCTGATATATTATTGCTCATATATCGCAAGACGTTTGTACGTTTTCAATGATCGGTTTAAATTTATCTTTAAAGACAATATAAATAAAGATAATGATATTATCCTTAAATAATACCATTAAAAATAGATAATTTGGATGAAGAATAAAATTCCTTAACCCCATTATTGTCACTTTTTCATAATTCTAATATTTATTTCTCATATAGTAAATTGACAAACACATTTTTCCTAGGCAATACAAATGACTTGCATCGTTCAAACATTTTATTTCATGAATATTGAAATTTTTAGTATGACAAAAATATTAAAGGATCCTCTATAAGTCGTTTATACGAAACCGTTAGTTAATAAATTTCACTTCTATAACAATGACATTGTATGTTATGTCATTAACATTACACTAACATTATACAGGGCGTCCCACACCAAATTTGAGCATCCCAAATATCTCACTTATATTTTTTAAGATAGGGAAAAATGTCAGAGGAAAAAAGTATATGATTTGAAGGGGCGAACGTAATGGCGGGCAAACAAATTTTCTTAAGGTCATTTTTTGCGAGAGTTCAAAAGCATCGATATTTTTTTAAAATTGGAGTACATATTTCTAATGTGGCTATATGGTAGCTAAGATCAAGGCGAGTCCAACTATCTATGATATTCACAAGATCTTGAGTACGAAACATTCATAAATGAGTGCTCACAAATGAGTAAATTACAAGGAGGGCTAGAGAGTCTTTTATAAATCGTTTACACAGGAATGTATTGATGTTGACGGACATCATTTTGTGTACCTACTGAAGTAAATTTTCTATCATTAATTTTCTATCATTAATCTAATCACGGTTATTTCACTATTTACAGCAATAATCCAAGTTTTATGAATGTTTCGTACTCAAGGTCACGCGAAAGTCATAATATCATAGGTAATATCATGGTTGTACATGCCTTGACCTTAGCTATTATATCGCCATACCAAAAATATGTAGTCGCATAACAAAATTTGATGGTTTTGAAATGTCGAAAAGAATGACCTTGAGGAAATTTGTTTGCCCGCCATTAGGTTGGCCCCTTCAAACCAAATATGTTTTTCCTTTGACAATTCTCCCTACCGTAAAAAATGAGCGAGTGGTTTTGGATGTCCAAGTTAAGTGAGACACATCGTGTATTAACACATTGCAATATTCGAAACAGAAATAATCTTAACTCCCTTGCCACTTTATTGCGTGATATGGTTATTTCCACGGCGCACTCACAAAACTCGCAAAGCTCTTCTACTCCTATTCTGTCTCTGTCGTTGACAGTGCATTGCAGTTTCCGTGTCCAATGTCGACTGGAAACTAACCGAGTCACCAAGAAGACTGGTAAGGGGTTTAGCCAACACATTCATTGTTGGCCCGCGTTATAAGGCTTATGTGAGTTGATGTGCGGTGAAATGCGAACACAGCCAGTGCTACTACAAGTAGCAAATTTGAAAAGCATTGAAATATTTTTATGAACTTATTTTAGTTTCACGACGCGGAATAACAATTATTCACGTTATTTAGAATCTTCTAGGGAGTCCTTATATAAAAAATAATGAAATTCAATTCTTCCTGCAGAATTTTTTAAATTTTAGATTCATATAGTGCAATTTTGCGTTATATGGAGAAATACGATTCGAGACGAATTTTTCGTTTGTGTACATCTAAGTATTAGTTTGTCCGTATTACAACCCCAATCCATATTCCCACTTTCTCCCCTACTTTGATACAAAATAAAATATTTTACTTCCGTTTGTATGAATATAATATGCAAAAAATTTTTCTTATAATGTATATACAAAAAAGGTAGCTCGAGTTTTTTAAACAATTCGAAGATGAGACTACAGCATATCAATATTTCGAATTCATACAATATATTGCAAATGCATAAATATAATTGCTTCCCTCTCTTTCTCGCAGAAAATATTGTTCAATTAACCGAAATTGAAATTATGAAATATCATTATATCTCATAACGATAAGAATGCATAATAAACCAATTTTATAAACAATCCCGCCTACTATGTGTATTTATAATCAAATACATTAAAACACATTAGACATATTATTGGAATATCTAATACTGACACCATGAGAGACAAAGTCATGATTATAAAAAATTATTTTACAAAAAACTGAAGTTATCAATGCAATTCCTATCATTACTACTTGAAGATCGAATGTTTGCTGTCGACCCGATTTCACCTGTAAATTATTCATTCTTCGAATCTTCTTTGCGGGACATTTAGGATATTTTCCTGATTCCTTATCACTAATTTGAATCCGACACTGTGCAAGTTTTAACGAGTTCAGTATTCGTTCTTCCTCAAGAAGGACGAAACTGTGCGGCAGCTGCGAAATGTAAATGCGTGGCAAGTGCCAAAGAAATAAGAACCAAGTAAAGAAGAGTTCAATGAACGAACTTTAAATCAATATGCACGGTTTCTTCGGTATTACTATCACTCTTTTAAATCTACTATGTACGACCTTTCTTTGAAAATGCCGCATATCATTCCCGATTGTACAGGGTGTCCTGTAATTCATAGTAGAGCCGAATACTGAATGACTTTTTCCTGTGGCAAAATGTCGTTTGACGCTTTATTGTTGAATTATTAACGAAAAATACTCGCCACTCAGAGCGCGCGTTGAGCACAATCTCAGGTACGGATGTCGTGGCGCGCTGGTTAGTGGCGTTCGGCCGGTGCCCCGATTTAAACGCGTTGTTACAGCGTTTTTATTCACTATTCAGGAATAATGAATAATTCGACATTATTCTTTATTGCATTGATTCAGTATTCGATACAACTTTTGCTCCCTGCTACACCGACCTGTTTGGATCGGGGCACTGGCCAAACGTCACTATCGAGCGCGCCGCGACATTCGTACTTGAGATCGTGCCCAACGCGCGCTCTGAGTGGCCAGCGTTTTTCGTTAGTAATTAAAAAACAATGCTTCAAACGACATTTTGCCAAAGGAAAAAGTTGTTCGGTATCGCTTGAGAAATCTCCCATCTCCGGCCATTCTATGAATTACGGGACACCTTGTATATAATTATTTAAACTCGTACCACAGCTAAAATGATAAAATTTTCCAGTTTTTAACATTTTACCACAGAAGCAGATGAAGCTGATGTGATTATAAAAAGTATTAGGATACCCATACAATTTTCTTATTCCTTTCAACGAATTTTAAAGGCGAAATTCATATACAGGGTGTTCTGCTACAGCATGTCAATATTCTAAGGGGTGATTGCTGAGGCAATTCTGAACAACTTTTTCCTTTGCCAAAACGGTGGTTAAAGCTTCGTTTTTGAATGATTAACGAAAAACGCTGACCAATCAGAGCGCGTGTAGAGCGCGCGCTCAGCCGAGAGAAGATCGTGATACGCTCAACTGCAGCCTTGAACGCCTTCTCGGCTAAGCGCGCGCTCCGCGCACGCTCTGATTGGTCAGAGTTTTTCGTTAATCATTCAAAAACGAAGCTTTAACAACCGTTTTGGCAAAGGAAAAAGTTAAAATATTAACATGCACTAGCAGAACACCCTGTATAATAGACAGAAATCTCCACACATTGTATTTCCTATTGGTCTGGACAATCATTTGTAATCTGTCAATCAGTTTTCTTATTCAATTCACGAAGAACTTTCCTATTATTTTGGTGAAGAACTGGTGCAATTTATACTTGCAAACCTGCTTGCCATAACGGAAATTCGCAGGGAATCGATATTAGTAAACAAATCAAACAATGCAAGTTTCAAATATGCTTGTAGTGAAAGAGAATATTTGATAAATTCTCCAACCGACTTTTCGCGGTTCAAGAGAGAAAGACGAGGGACTATCATGGCTTGGAGAAGCATTACGTTATCTTTGATTTGAATTTTTAATCCACTTACTCGTAATAAATCTTTGGCCGCAACTAAGCAATCGGTTGCTTCATAAGAGTTCATACCGCAATAAATAGTTCATGTATAAGACACCTTTTTAATCCCACCGTGTACATTATGCAAATTTTTTTATTGTATGTAGATAACGATTTAGTTATTCACACATGTCTACGTGTAGGAGTGGTTAAAGAAGTTTCATTATCGTCAATTATAAGTATTTATTTCAAAATGTTTTTGTATCATTTAAATAATTGGATGAGATTGTGTGAACAATCTAGCAGAAATTTAATGGTTCATTAGATTTAATTTGGAGCGAATAACTTTCAGTACTTGATTTTGCCGCATTGAGTTCGTCAGAAAACTTTCATGCTATTCGATGAGGATTGAATAAACGATCTAATATGCCTGAATTGAAATGTGACATCGAACAACGGACAAGAAGGCTGCTTAGCCAACCCAATGTAGCTGCCAGCATTTACAGCTCAAACAAGCGTTAATGTTACGCTGGAAATGAATACAACGTGAAGGTTTCGTCTTGTGCTAAGCTAGTAATCTTCCCGCGTATTAAGAAGATTAGCATTTTCGTGGAAGATTTAAATAGCGGCTCTAATTATTAGCAACATGGGACAATTAAATACCAAGGAAATGTACAAGGAAATTCACTGCAGCAGCGAAATTAAAAGATAAATGAAGTATCAGCAGAACAATGTTAAGACACTTGCAACAATAAGATCGAATATTTTCACAGCATTTACAACGAAAGATATTTCTTGGAATCGTTTATGTCAATTTTGAACTTGTACGTAAACATTACGGAGTATGTCAAATTATTGAATGAACAAGAGATAATTAGACAATATTGTCAATGTGTACATACTTTAGCATTTTTACAAGGAAGAGTGTAAATGTTAACGATGACACCATTCAACTCCAAGGATATATGTACACTAAATGAATTCATTCATTCAATTTCATTTTTTATTTTAGAATGTGAGTTGCATTTAAAAGAGATTTCAACTTTAATGCAGTAAAACTTACCATGTATAAGACAAAGAAAGATGTAAGGCAGTACCAAAGGGTAAGGATACAACAGAAAGCGACACCACAGTGTACGAGTTCCATTGTTTCGCCGCTAAATTGTTAAAGCACAGTATAGGAATAACCAGTAACGACATTCCCTCAAAATCGTGTCCGAGAAATGCTACAGCGCATGTTTCATATTACTACTGACAAAATGGCGTCAGATGGCCTCTATTGCATTTGTTATTTGTACTCTCCAAGACGTCGTCCAATCAAATTACGGGCCCCACCTGCGATAACACGCTCTGTCATTGTTGGTTGTGTCTGTCACCCCCTAAGCTGCCACATGACGTAGCAGTGAAACGGAAAAATTGTGGAATTAGAAGTCGCAAGGAGCTACCCCGTTGCCCCTGTGCTGTTCAGTTTGTGGAGGCTTGGGTGAAGCTCGGCATCTCGGATGGTCCAAATAATATGTTTACCCCCTGCGCACTCACGCCACGAAGCGTCGTTCTGTACCGTAGCAACAACCAATCAGAAAAAAAATGACCTTGAGAATCAATCAGAACGTCGCGCGCTGTTACATCAATAACATGGTCATGGGCACCAACATCAAAGGGACCGACACGGAGTGCCACTACTAGTTATTCTTATACTGTGGCGACACTCTGGAGAGAGGAACCACTTGAAGAGAGAGAGAGATTGCACTACCAATTTGTTAATGCTCTTTCTGTGACCGACCTGTGGCTGTTACGCTTTACTTTTACAAAGTTTATTGACTGATACTATTGCTTTTTGTTGAACTAAACCGCAGCATGTTTGCCAATTAAAAATGGCACATTAAGGTGATTCAGAATACCTTAAACTGGTTTTTTGTGCAATATAAGTAATAATCCATATACCTTATTACTTATTATATTTATAAATTAAACCGAAATACATCGTGTTAGAGAGAGATTAGGTGAAGTACAGAAACACGTGGTTTGCTTATGGCTTCCGGGTGTAAGCCGTGTCCATTGGAAATTTCGTTCCGAGGTTTTGCCAACATTGCAGTTAGCTCTATCAGAGGTCTGAGGACGCACTGATACTGGTGTGTGTCGGGATTCTCACCAGTTAAATACTCCTGCTGCTGTTCCGGTTCATTGGATCAGACCACTCAGATTTAATTGATCGATCAATTAAAAAACGGGAGGAGGGTTCTCCAGATAGGGTTCAATTGGTATCCTGTGTCCCTATTGATGTTGTTAGGATGCTTCATTATTTCCAAGGATTTTCTTTACTTTCGAGGGAAATATCCTTTGCAACTGACCTAGACTTTGGTTTTATCAAACAAGATCTTGTGTCCTATTTGCAGATGATGTTCGACTACCGCTGACTGTATACATATAGGCAGACATTTATGTATTGTACCAAAAGTTTTCAATTAATATCTCGGGAACTATGAAATACCTGCGTTGAAAATTTTGAATTTGGGGTCCTCGGCCCTTTCCCTCAAACCCCTCCTTTCACGTCGATCGACGAATGGTGCTCTTCGGATTGCTCCGCATCCGTATTCAGCAAGAACGGTCTATGTGAATCGACTAATCATAATTCATTCGCCTCTATTGAAATCAAGTCGAGTCCTAAGATTCATTCCACCGAATCGGGCGTGGCTCGTCATTGAATGTTCTCCTAGTTGCATCGCAGTTTCAATTTCGTTTCTATCGAAACGTAACGCGATTACTGTGACTACATGTCGCGCGTTTCTAGCGATGCGCTGAAAATAGTTTCCGTAATTTCAATCGATTTCGCGAATCTCATTGTCGCCGGGTGGCCGCTGCTCGACGAGGCTTAACGACGTTCGATTGATCGGCCGCGTCGGTTGAGTGATGTTTACAGCCTATCGCTTACAGCTTACACAGGTGCGTAGGCATACGCACACTCGTCGCTTCTAAACCAGCGTCCATCGATCGAGGCGTAAGTAAGATCAACGAGCCGCGTATCCTAGTCGCGTGCATTATTTACTGTCTACGGTGCCGGGCGAGTCCTCCGCGCTGCATTGTGAGAACGGAAAGTATCCAAAACGCGTTAATCTACAGACAATGCCGGTATATCGAACGGAAGATTTATCGCCCGTGCCATTTGTTCGCCGTATCAAAAGTCTATTACTCGTGGACAGCGACGGCGGCACTGCCGCGGCAGTTCAATGACACCCCCCCCCCCCCCCACTCGGCCGCTTCAGCATCATAACCTATGTTTGTTTTATCGAGATATCGGCTGCCGAAAAATCACGACAAAGCTGCGATAATGTCGATCGATGAAGCTCCTTGCATTTCTGTGCTTTATGTAAAATACGAAACAATAAAAATTGACACAGTGTGTGTATTTATCTATAGATTGTTTATCTTGTAACCTCGAAGATTTTTTCCCTTACAATAGAAAAGTGTTGTTTCCAATGTGACACGACTGACCACAACGGAACAAAAATACAGGAATAGGTTAGCATTTCGCGGAAGATTCAAAGTTCCATTTTTGCAAATAAGCTGCAGACAAATCTGTTACAATATCGATTGCCAAAGCTATTTGCTATCATAACAAAATACATATTTCTGTTTCTATTGCAATACAACTGATTACGATTGAATAAAATTACGAACTAATCTAGCATTCCAAAGAAAACAAATATTCTCAGTGTCCATTTATTAAATGAACAGAGATCGTCCAAGCTCCTTGCATTTCTGATGGAAAGCTCATATTCCCATTATAATACAATCAATAAATTACAGTGGAATAAATGTATACGAAGAAACAGCCTGACATTTGATGAAATAAGTACTGTTCGCGTCTAGAATGGAGTCTCTTGAGACGGCACAAGGGTAAGACTAGGGACCCTCCAAACCAGAGTGATCCAACTGCTGCTCCCAAGCAAATTTCCTCTCTTGGCAGTACCTCGATTGAGGCGACCACGCTTGACTCGGCTGTAAGGCGTGAGCGATGCGGGATGTAGGGGGACCGCGTTTGAGTCCTGTGGTGGTCTACCATTAAGAGGGGAAATTCTCTCGAGAGTAGCAGTTGGACCACTCTGCACTAAACGGAGTCATAAAAACTAATCCCCGATTCTGATTGGTGCCGCCATATTTCGTCCAAGGTGTTGTAAATGATGGTATCGTAGCGGTATATACAACGTTGTGCAGAAGTGATAGAACTGAATTTTAGAAAAATACCTGGCCCTGTGTAAGATATTGTAACAACTCGTTACAGAAAGGCTATATTATGAAGGCGGTTTCACCGTAACACTAAAAGAAGAGCAAAATAGGCTACTAATGTAGCACGAAAGAATTGGAGTCCAACCAGTAATTTGTATCTCTGCGAAGTCAGTTTTTAGCATCCTCCCTTTATTCTTTCAATAAAATAGGATAAACTATTTCATTTTTTATTTTATTAAAAAACAATAAACAACCTTGTATATATCACCACTTATGGATCTGTAGGACAGTACCTAAGCTTGACTTGGTGACAAGGGGAATGTAGCAGCTGAAGAGTGAGAGGAATGCTTGTCAGCCATTTTGTGCTGCCAATCCAGTGCTTCTATTTGTCTATCTAGCAGAGAACCATGCAGACAATAGATATATAAGTCTATGCAGCTTGAGTCGTTATGTATGTGCAATGAATAAAAATGCATTATATTTAGTTTCCAGAAAGCAGCATAATTTTATTTAAAAAATGTCTCTTGCTTGTGTCCCTGTAAAATAATTCTTAGTATATATAATGCAATCTACAATGTATATATGATTGCATAATCGTTTTAATTAAGTGTATTCTGTGGCTTTCCAACAAATCGTGATAATACTTAAACTCGCCTACAGACTGCACTATTAAAATGTCAGCTCAAGATGGCTAACAACGTTTTCCCCTTCCGCCACCAGTTTCAAGTTAGCGGAACTACGCACCTTCCTGCAGGTCCATGCCGCCACTGTACCGGCATTTACATTTTTACGCCTCCGACGAAAAATGGCGTCCACCGAACTAATTTAAACGTGATTTCCTGACTCTTTTTAGGGGGTCTCTAGGTAAGACGGGTACGCAGCGCTCCCCACGTGTAACGCCAGAAACTCGATCCTGATAGGTTACGTACATTATCTTTGTCAATATATGTGAGCAATAGAAATATGTAATTGGTTAGAATTCGGCTCTAATGGAATTTGACCAATTACACCCGCATTCCTTACAGGACACTACATTCTGGACGCGTATAGTATTTAGAGCATACACGTATTTTTCAGATATTGAAATTTCAACCTTCTCAATCTTATTATGTTAGTAATGAGCGCCTGAAATTTGCATACCGCGCCTTTAAATTAGTTCAGTGTTCAAATTGGTTCTCTCCAAGTTCAATTAGAAAAACTGAAATTAACAACAATCTGTGAAGAGGTGAAAGCAGAGTGAATAACAATATTTATATAGTTGGTCGTAATAAAATGTAATAAGTCAAGCAGTTGCCAGAACTTCAAGCCTTCAGATACCGCTTATTTAACGAAGATGAAAATATTTCCTGAAACTAATTCTAACTTTTTGAACTAATAGTACGTAGTTCATTAATTGCCTTATCTCGTTAGTCCATCCGTAGTTCGTACGATTTTCTCATGGTTCCCGATCGTTTGTACCGCTGAAATTTCGCTCGGAAAAGAGACTTTTTCGTTACTACAATTTGCACGGGATTGAGGCAAATCATTATGTGTAGCTAACTGTGACTTAATTAAAAGCTGGTTATTCTGTGGTTACGTTATACGCGCAAGTCTACATAATTATAATAACTTTATTTGAGTTCTACGTATATCGACTCAAACACGAACTTTGAACGCCACTAATCTCCTTTCTCAAAATCCCTACTTCCGTCATTCATTGTTCGTTTCTAATTATGTTTCTATAGGAATCAAAGTTTTGTTTTATTTCGTTCGTAAGTGCAAAATGTGGTTTATACAGAAAATCATTGAGCAACTCCTTACGCTTGTCTTAATTGTTCTATTGTTCGGAAACGAATTAGCAGTTTCATTATGAAAAAATATTATGTAATAACACAAAACAATTATCATAACAGCATAATATTCTCCCATATACCATAGAAACTCGGCAACAACGATACAACTGGTAAACGCGCCATATGCGTTAGCAGCAGCGGAAAGGTAAATCCATTTGATGTTAATTATTATGGGAAAATGGTTTCAGTTTTCGAATAAATCAGTTTCCGAACAGGCTTTTGGAACGAATTATACTCGATCACCGTGGTTCCAATGTATTTAGTAAAGGGTTTTCAACTATGATTTCAATGTCCTTTAAATCAGTTATCAAGGCCATCGTTCTGAGCAACTTTTCCCTATACATACATGTTACCGCCTCGCGGCCTTAGTTTCCGAGATATTAAAAAAAAACTTTTGTTAAACTTATTTAAAACGATGACCTCGGCAACATAATTCAGGGTCATCGAAATCAGAGGTAAGAACCTCATTTTAGATAATTATCAAGTTTAATAGTAAAAAAGCAGCTGGCAACTTCAAATGCGTAAAGCGTACAGAAACAAGCATTCGAAATTTGCGCCGTAATTTGAGCGCGTGGAAAAGATAAAAGAAAATTTATAAACTTCGTAAAGTTCAGTCTCGTTTGACCTTGTTTCAGAGCTGAAGGCACATTTGTGTTTCAGTAATCCTAGTGCCAACTGTATTGTACTGTAGTTGTCCCAATTTGTAACTCTGTTCACAAACTGAAAGCTGCAAATGAAAGCTTTGATCTTCGGTGTATCGTACACATATATCTGCGACAGAATCACAGCACGCTCGGACAACGGACAAGAATTGTTGAATTACGAAAGATGAACAAACATAGCGAAAACGTAGGGTATCTTCCTTTTCATTTAACAATTTCTTTTTCAGGATGTTAAATACTGAACTAACATTGGTGGTACATGTAGTTAATGAATGGATCCTTTATATGGAAGATCCAAGAATCAGCTTCACATATCGAATTATGAAATCTCTAATTACATCAAAGCAGGTTAACACATTGACCCGGCCGAGATCGAGCCGAGTTTTGCCGTCGACATACAGCGCCAGATTAAAAGCCTAATGGCGACTAGCTTTTCGCAGAGTACGTTATATCGAAGTTCCGGCTCGCGATTTTGGGGTTCGTGCAAAAAGAAATTCATACAAGTGAATTGGGTATGAAAGAAGATGTTCTCCTATGTTCTCCTACAGTTTTTAGAAAGAACCACCAGTTCGATGGCCCTGATTGAAGCAGTTAAAGTTGGTTGCATTTTAGCAATAAACGAAACGCTGCGGTCAGTTGATCGCTATTAGCACAATATAAGAATAATCAGTAGCGGCACTCTGCGTCGGTCTCTTTGATGTTGGTAACTGAGGTCATGTGACAGGAGGCCATGTTGTTGATGTAGTAGCGTGCGATGTTCTCATTGGTTGCTGCTACGCTGCGTGACGTGGATCCACACGAGGAAAATATCTGCCTGATGAGACTGATGCCATCTTGTCAGTAGTAATATGGGGCATGCGCTGTAGCATTTCTCGAACGCAATTTTGAGGAAGTGTCGCTACTGGTTATTTCTATACTGTGCCATTAGGCATTTAATGTGGTGCTGCCTATTCACGGCGAAACTCGGCTCGAGTTTAGTGGCTATTAGGGTGATGCCACAGATCTTTTTCAGTGATTAATTATCTTGAGCATCGTAGATTTATTAAATAATAATCACTTCTGGAATTGAACAATTTTTAGCAGATGTTGAATTTATATTTTCTTCGTTGGAAAATATTATAATTTGCCGGTCAAAAATGTAGTCATATGTTCAAAAAAATTAAAATCTGTAGAGACGTAGAGAAGTTGCGGAGAATAGGAAATATATGACAAAACCTCGTATTCTAATTCTTGATGGTTTTGCATCGTTATTTTTGACACATGAGGTCTTGCATTATCGTGAAGCAAGATTGGTCTCCATCTAATGCGCATAGTTTTTTTTATTAATCACACACACATTTCTTCCGTTTGTTGAAAACAATATGGATAGTCTTGACGTAGTTAACCCTACAAGAGCGTAGAATATCAGCACCAACACTTTTATCGTCAGTGTCGAGAAACTCATCTACACTTTGCACAGATACAAGAGCGAATAGTTGCGATTTTGACGGTTTATAAAACCTTATCTGATTTCTGTCCTATAATAAGCTGCTAATATACCAGCCTATTAGCATTTTATGTGGTTTTAGCTGCAAATTAATTATGTTTCTGATTTTCAATTATGAAGTATAAAGTGTGCAGTGCGTAACACATTATAGTGCATGCTAATAATAAAAACAGTGCGAAACGTTTCCGATTACAGATACCAACATTTTTAACATAGAATATGTTTTACGGCTCGTTTGACCGCAAAATAATTGCGATTTCGACATTTTGGACAAAGGTAAACACAGGACAGTTTCAGCTTAACTAATCGCCTGACTAATTAGCTCCTTAATATAGTCACATCCGCAGTATTCTGAGCGACGTAATCCCCAAGCGCCACCTAGCGGTATTTCTATTTATTTACTTTCCAGCGCTACACTCTAAGCGCCGTAATACCTAAGCGCCACCTAGCGACATTTTTATTTACTTACTTTCCAGAATACACACTTGCGTCACATCTTTCGCGTTACATGTTTTGTAGCCAAATTAGCCGTGTAACATATTCTATGCTAAATATATTTCTGCAGTAATTCTACAGAAAGGTGGTGGAAAATGGTTATGAATGGTTTTTTTTCAGACAACCAAGGAACTCCGAAAAAACGATATTTCATATGCATCAAACTAATAGTAAGCTCGCGTGGGAAACAATTACTAAAATATAAAAATTGTTTATGTAAAATAATTTCTCATTCGTATATTTAGCTTGTCCATAAAATTATGTTCACACGATTTGACCGAACCTTCCTTATAATTTGAATCAGCAGTTCTTTCACTCTCAGGGCAGCATTGCTCGTACAAGAGAGAATAAAGGGGTCCAAAGGGCAAACAGAGTGCAGTGGACGGAAGATGACTTGAATGTCATAAATAAATTCACAAGCAGCAGAAGTTGAGTTATCTTCGAACGGACAGCCCGGTTATATGTAAAGTATTCATTTAAGTGGAAAAACAGGCAGCAGTTTTATGCGCGAAATTGAATTTCGCGTCGAATGAAAGCTGAATCACAGAAAACACGTCGATTTAATACAACCGCTTTCGTGAAGTGCGTTGCATAATTCCGTTGCATAAATTGATCGAATGGGTATTCCATTTACGGCCACGTTTCGCCGCATTCGTTTTGGGCTGCTACGTGCACGTTTGTGCGACCACCCGCCGGGGATAAAATAATAATAAAATGAAATGATTAGATAGCAGGTAATTACTGACGCAAAGGAGGTTCTACCAAACCTCGGACACCGGGGCGTGATTAGTCTTCAGGGATTAGGAAAAGCCCTTGCGCTCGTTCCGTCTGGGGGATCGTGAGCGAAACCGCACGAACACGATTATGGCGGAGCTTGCAACACTTATCGCATGACGTTCCGTGTAGATTACCGTGGGTACAGTTGTCGATGTATACATATAATACATACAGTGGCCCGTGAAAATATTCGGACACTCTTAAAAACGGAATACCTTTTTTGTAATTGGACGTAACGACTTGACCTTTTGCAAAGAATAGAAGTACTAGTTTACTAGATATCTTGTTTTCGTCGTTCTGAAAAATGTCGGAATTTTCATCGCTATAAAACAAATAGTGAAAGTCATCCTTTTTAACTTTTTTTATCTGGGCTTCTAATGAAAATGTAAAAATGACATTTATAGATCTAAGCAAGATATATGCACCCTGGAAATTTCATCCAAATCGGTTGACATTGCTTGCAGCTATAAACGTTTAAAAATCATAGAATAAAGTTATAAGTCACTGATTTCGGCCGATCTCTGCGATTTTCGACATCCTTCTGTGATCTTTAAACATTTATAGCTCCAAAAAACGTTAACCGATTTGGAAGAAATCTTCAGGGTGATATATCTTGCTTAGATCTATAAAAAGCATTTTAATCTTCATTATAAGCTCAGATAAAAAAGTTTAAAAATATAACTTTCACTGTTTGTTTTATAACTGCGGAAATTTCAATTTTTTCAGAATGACAAAAACAAGATATCTAGTAAACTTTTAATCTAATCCTTCTATTCTTTGCAAAAGGTCAAGTCGTTTGGTCCAATTACAGAAAAGATATTCCGTTTTTAAGAGTGTCCGAATATTTTCACGGTCCGCTGCATGTATAACGTTGTATCTCTGCAAACGCGTTTCTTACACACCTGTGCTCGATTATTAGTTGTATTCGCCTATGTTACAGTACGTAACAAACAGATAGATCCACTTGGAGAAAAACGAACTTTAACAAACCAAAATAATCCAACTTCAAGAAACGAACAGCTTCAGTAATTCTACCACTTTTTATTTACCAAATTCATCCTCTTCGTTGTTGATTCAACTAGATTTTGCAGCTGTTTCAAGGTAGCGCGATTCCAGGCCTCTAATCAGCACTCTCGCCTGGCCAGTGAGATCTCCTGACATTAATCCTATTGTGAATCCTTAGGACCAACTTGTACGTAGCATAAATGACAAGTTGTTGGCAATTTAATAGCGTTACTGAATCTCAAAATTCGATATCGGAGGTCTTGAATCGCGTTAGTAAAAAGCAATTGCAAAATGTAGCTAAACTAGCAACGAAGATGATGAATTTATTAATAAAAAGTGGTGGAAAATCTATAAATTACTGAAGACGTTTATCAGAATGTTTTAGTTTTGTTAAAGCTTTTATTTCACTGCAGGTAGATCTATCATTTTGTTACGGTCGAAAATTAACAAAAAATAAATAAATGTTTACTGCACAAAAATGTGGCATTATATTCAGATGAAATTTTACACGAATACTCCACAGTGCTTATGCTAAATGCTGATTCCAGAGTGTGGTGACCAAGGGTATAATACAAACATGGTTGAATTCTATAAACTCTATTGATATTAATATAGACAACTAAATAACTATTTCCGTACATAACTCTTGTCACGTATAACGCTCCAAAGCAACTGCCTACCCTTGCGTTGTGATGCACATGTCTTTGCCGCCAATCCACTCCGCCTGCGCTGCCGGTGCGTAACAAAAAGATGGGTCCGAAGTGCATAAGTCAGGCGATTAGTCATGCTGGAACTGTTTTGCAATTACTTTCATTCAAAGTGTCGAAATTGCATTTATTTTGCAGCCAAACGAGCTGCATAACATATTCTATGTTAAAAATGTTGATATGTGTAGTCGGAAACGTTCCGCACTTCTTTTATAATTAGCACTCATTGTAATCTGTTACGCACTGTACATTTTAAACTTCATAATTGAAAATCAGAAACATAATTAATTTGCAGTTAAAACAACATAAAATGCTAATAGGCTGGTATTAGCAGCTTATTGTGGGACAAGAATCAGATATCGTTTTTATAATTAATATGTCTCATTAAATTAATACTTGACCTAAGCAGAAAAATAATTCATATAAAAAATGTCATTAAACTAAGTCCAAGTTCTTCATACATACGCATTAACCCATTTACAACATTAGCGCTTGTATGCGCGTATTTCTTTCTGCTCATATTATAGTTCATTTAAATACAATCAAGAAAAATTTTGGTGATATGGGTCAATTTCTCACTTTTCCGAATTGTGCAAATGGGTTAAATATATCATAATTTGTCTATTACCCACTCAACACAGAGGAGGAAAGTTCGATAATACAAATTGTCATCGATTATAAATTTCATTGTGCATCGTAATAATTGATCAAAATAATTTATAGCTGTCGATATACCAAACAGCAGATTAACTCACGTATTGAATATAATTGCCATGGAAAATATCTGCATCGGAAACTACAGTTGAACAGCCACGCAAATGATGCATCCTGTAGGATATGAATGTTTGGCTGTTAGGCACGTATGTCACGGAGTATCGGATGAGACAGGATGTTTGGGAATCGCTGCGAAGAGTGAATAATGTACGTAAGGTAAATCTTGAGCGGATGCTGATTATCGCGTGAATGGCTTCTAAGGTGTTGTATATTCCTGGACGCCTCGATCACCCATTTCCTTTTTGGGGCATATGTATATCTAGTACCCATTTTTTACCTCGCTATTAGTGTCCTTTCTTTTTCTGTTTTCCGGACCTCCCCGTGGAAAGCCTATTTTCTAAATTTCACAACAGCCTAGCAGTCCTTGTTTGGGCTTTCCATCCTCTCTAGTTTCCCTGTATAAATACTGCATCTCAGGACAGAGTAGAGCAGTAGTAAAAAGTCAGTCAGCACAGGGTCACTAACTAGTCAGTGACTAGTCAAGACCAGTCAAGAACTATTGTATAATTATACACCACATATTCTGAATAAACTAGTTTTGTAAAGAACCAGAGTTGTTTGGACGACAAAGGAAGAGCGCACAAGGTTCGGGGAATGCACGTGGAGCGAAGAGTGCATGGGTTGCGCGTGGCCGAATTGTGGCACGTGGCAAGGGTGTATGCGTTTCGTGCGTGAATGCGTGAACGAATGTGTTTAGTTCTTTAAGATCTTTGTGCGGCTTCGAGAAAGTCAGAGTGTGATTAGAGTTATCATAGAGAGTTGTGAAAGTATCGAGAGCATAGAGAGTATTGAAAGTTGTTATATAGAGACGTATCGCGAAGTTTAATTCAATTACATTAAATATTCTTATACCAACTACTTGTAGTTATTTACTAAATTCCTACATACCTGTCTGCAATTATCCAGTTTCACGGATTACAGTAACTCGTTTTGTCTTGTGGAACGACAGAATTACGTGTGAAGCCGTAAAAAATGATTGCAAGTTACTTTGGCCAAGAGAGTGTTTTATCACGCGATCACCCCTGCGTCGGATTATACCAGTAAATTTAATTACGTCGGTATTAAACTGAAAGAGGAAACGCCGAAACACTGTGCCACGATTATACAAGTTGCTAATTAATTTAGCCCTCGTCTCGTGATAATAGTGGTGAATCGATTTTCGAGAGAGATACGTTGACTGCTACGTGACGAGTGGAAATTTTGTTGTAAATTCTGTCTACAAACATTTGTTGAACGGATCATTTAAAAGATATCTAAATAACATTGAAATGAGCATACAAGGGAACATGCTGATATTGAGAGTAATACAAGATGTCCCGTAACTCATAGAAGAGTCGGATATGAGATATTCCTCAGGCAATACAGAACAACTTTTTCGTTTGACAAAATGTCGTCTGAGGCTTCGTTTTTGAATTATAACGAAAAACGCTGGCCACTCAAAACGCGCGTAGAACCCGTGCTCAGGGGCGGAACGTCGCGTCGCGCTGGATGGTGACGTTCGACCGGTGCCCCAATCTAAACGCATTGGTGTAGCGATTTTATCTGTTATTCACGAATAACGAATAATTTGACGTTATTCTTTATTACATTGATTCGGTATTCGATACAACTTTCGTTCCCTGCTATACCGACGCTCTTGGATCGGGACACTGTCCGAACGTCGCCATCCAGTGCGTCGCAACGTTCCATGCCTGAGCTCGGGCTCTACGCACGCTCTGATTGGCCAGTGTTTTTCGTTAATAATTCAAAGACAAAGCCTCAAACGACATTTTGCCACAGGAAAAAGTTGTTCAGTATCACCTCAGAAATCTCGCATAACAGGCTCTTCTATGAGTTGCGGGACTCCCTGTATACCTAAAACGGCATGATAATATTTACATAGCACTAATTCTTTGATCAACTGTAAATAAAATGACATAAATTCTATTATTTCTCCCAAATATTATAATTCATACACAGTACATCGTCCGTTAAGTGAACTAACTGGGGAATAAAAGTGTCCACATAACAGCAGTTTTCACATAAAAGAACAACAAGTGTTTAGCGGCAGAATGAAATAAAATGACTACAATTCATTTGTAAATAGTCATGCACGCATTTGATGCGTAGAATACAAAATCAAAAACACAAAATCCTTCAGTGATCCTCCTTTTAAAAGAACCCAAAGGTATTTTAGTAGTGTTCCTAACTATTATAATAAGTGGACTTGTTTTACAAACGTAGATTAATCTGATACTTACTAGATCAATGAAATTCCGTTGTTTAATAGAAATGCGTTTAATCTGTGGACCGTTACCAACCCGATCGCGTTTATGTTGCTGGTAGCACATTGATCATATGATATTCAAGCGGAAACTTTATCATGCGCTTTCAAAAATAACATAGCACGTGTTTGAAGTCTCACGCAGTTTCAGAGCCGATTGAAACAATATTCCTACAGCACCATAACTTGATTTTGTTCAATAAACCAGGCCATGAAAGGCTTGGTGCTTTCTATCGCTTTAAAAGTGTTTGAGTGCGTTTAATGTATTCGTAGATCAAGTACAAAGAAATGCTTTTGTTAAGCAACATCCACGTTGACCCTACAGGGACGCTCCGTTTTTTATTTATGCTTTCACATACATTCTATGTAAATTAACATTCTAATTGATAATGTGCGTAAAGTAATGTTGAGAATAAGTACTGACACATTATTATAACAGGAATTTAGACCGAACAAAGAATTGTTTGGTAGCCGGCTCATGCCGCCGCTAAAACAACTACCTCCAAACCTAACTTTAATTGTAAGGTACAGGTTAGGTTTGGTAGTACCTTTTTTTGCGACCGGCTACGCTGGCCACTTACGGGTTATACATACATCTTCCAATAAACCTTAATTTTACATTTTTAACAAAAAATACCAGAAAATAGAACCCTTTTATCGTCTATCGCGATTGATTTCGCAGCGAGGACCTTGGGATCCTACGCGGCATACATGTTTGGATTAACAGCAAGCAATGCAGATGCACAATTGTAGACAGAATTCATTGTAGTGGTAACGATAGTTGTTTGCAAATATCTTGAAAATTAAGGCCAGCCGTCAATCATATGTATAGGAGAAAGTTGATCGAAACGTTGATTTCTATAACATCGGCGGCTGCTTGCGCCAGAGGGTCATTCCATGCCGAATCGATCACTTTTTGACGTCGACATCAGGGAGTTTGTTCTAACTGAAATATATTGTAGTTCATGTGAAATTAGGGAGGGGGGTTAAGTCATCATTTAGCTTTCTTCGAAATTGTTTAAAAAATACGGACTTCTGAATTTTGCAATTTTTGGCCATTTTGGGGAAAACAGGCTGTGCTTTTGAATTTTTATCATTTTAATCTGCAGGCTTCGATCTATCGCAGTGCATTTTTTGTTTTTTGGGACAAGCAATTCATTATGAAAATTGTAAACAAAATCCTTTTTGCAAACTTCTCCATGAAGGCCATCACGGGTTTAAATTTTGAAAAAAATATTTTCAGATTCCTTGAAGTCTTAGCTACAAAATGAGCACTGGATCAGGATGGACACTTGAAAATTAACGTCACAATGAGCTGTAAAAGGTCCGGCGTGCCCCCGTTTCGGGTAAGCGGGGCGCGCGCTAGCAGCGGGTTCTGCTATCACGGTCGTCTGCCTGTACCGCTCATACCCCATAATACCTCCAATAAAATGTAAAAACAATATCGACAAGATTAGTATACGGCTAAATGATCCTATTCACAGTTAAAGAAGAGTTTCTTTAATCTTGTAGATATGAATGTAAATGAGGATGATCTTTATAATGCTTTTAGAACCATGTAATATTCTGATTGAACGCGGTTGAACCGTATTTCTTGGCCCTGCTTTTTAAGTTTATTATACAGCCCTTTTACTTTTGCGTCTACTCGGTACAATGATAACAATAAATGATAGGTACTGTGGGATGTCCCGGATACCAAACTTACTATATATTCGGACATCGTTTTTCCAAGCTTTCAGTCACTGCGACATTTTTGCATCGTACACTACTTATTATAGAGAAGTGAGTGAATTGCCGAAAATGGTGCATCAAAGGTGTTGTAATCCTTTTAAACGAGACACACCTCGCGGAGAATATTGGGTTTAGCACATTTGCAGTTTGCGACCAAAAGAATGTGTATTGACTGATGCTAATGGAACGCATTCCGTTTGCGTTTGCATCATAGTAAAATTAATGCTCTTTGCGATTAAAACAGCAGTAGCTGCACATCACAATGATTCCAATAATATTGTTACAGACTACAAACTTATTTTGAATAGAGTTACTTGCGAGCGACCAACGTCATCATGTTATTTTGTAAAGCGCAATTCTTGTCCCGGGTTTGATAATATACGTTCAGAATTCAGAAACTTTTTTGATAGTAATTATATAACGGACATCACTTTTAAAGTGATGTCCTGGACTAGTACCGATAGATTGTCTCTGGACACTCTTACATGTTCTGCTGATGACTTTTTAGAACGTCTTAGCGATAAAATTGCAATTTTGCAGACGCACGATTACATCGCTAAAGCTCAGAGTTTGTATCTAACGCAACGGAAACAATTGATAGATAATGGAGAATTCGTCGTATATGGCGATTTCTCCGAAAACTATAGTTTTGTCGTGCAAGATGAGGTACAAAGTTACCAGTGGAGTAATAAACAAGGCACCCTTCATCTTTTTGTAATGTATGGTAAAGAAGAGAGTTACAATTTTGTTATAATTTCAGAAAGTTTGGAGCACAATACAGCTGCTGTTCATATTTTTCAAAAAAATTAGTTCAATACCTGAACAATATATGTATATATATGTAAGGAAACGTAAATAAAATTATATACTTTTCTGACGGAACAGCTGTACAATACAAAAACAGAAAGAGTTTTATTAATTTAACACATTATTATTTGTATTTATATCATTATACTACCTATCATTTATTGTTAACATTGTACCGAGTAGACGCAAATGCAAAAGGGCTACATAATAAACTTAAAAAGTAGGGCCAAGAAAGACGCTTCAACCGCGTTCAATCAGAATATTACATGGTTCTAGAAGCATTAAAGATCATCCTCATTTACATTCATATCCACAAGATTAAAGGAACTCTTCTTTAACTGTGAATAGGATCATTTAGTCGTATACTAATCTTGTCGATATTGTTTTTACATTTTATTGGAGGTATTATGGGGTATGAGCGGTACAGGCAGACGACCGTGATAGCAGAACCCGCTGCTAGCGCGCGCCCCGCTTACCCGAAACGGGGGCACGCCGGACCTTTTACAGCTCATTGTGACGTTAATTTTCAAGTGTCCATCCTGATCCAGTGCTTATTTTGTAGCTAAGATTTCAAGGAATCTGGAAATATTTTTTTCAAAATTTAAACCCGTGATGGCCTTCATGGAGAAATTTGCAAAAAAAGATTTTGTTTACAATTTTCATAATGAAAAATTGCTTGTCCTAAAAAACAAAAAATGCACTGCGATAGATCGAAGCCTGTAGATTAAAATGAAAACAAGGAGATTCCAATCGGTTGAGTAGTTTCCGAGATAAAAATTCAATAGCACAGCCTGTTTTCCCCAAAATGGCCAAAAATTGCAAAATTCAAAGGTCCGTATTTTTTAAATAATTTCGAAGAAAGCTAAATGATGACTTAACCCCCCCCCTCCCTAATTTCACATGAGCTACAATATATTTCAGTTAGAACAAAATCCCTGATGTCGACGTCAAAGAGTAATCGATTCGGCATGGAATGACCCTCAAACGAAGTGTACTCGTGATTTAAGTTTAACAAAAGTTTTTTGCAAACATCTTGGAAACTAAAGCCGAGCGACCGTAACATATATAGGGAAAAGTTGTTCACAATGATGTCCTTGATAACATATTTCAAGGTCAAAGTGATTGAAGCTTGTCTCCTTATTGTCAATATTTTCCAAGCTAGTAACTAAATGAACAATGAAAGTTCGAAAGGTTGCTTCTCGTACCACTACTTATGTATTTCTGTTGGCCACGCACACAAACATAATATGTATTGTATTTTATTCTCGCAGGGTATAAGCAAACTAAAACGTATTGCAACCCGCGGGTCCAGTTTCTGATGGCATTATGCATTATAAACCTCTATGTAAGTTTTGAAATGCAAATTATATAGTGTAGGAATATTGTGCAGCGCAAGTACATTTTAACCCTTGATTCAAACACAATGGTAACGGATCTTTAGCGTGATCCTGTAGCTGTTTCGCTGCTCAAGTAAGACAATCGGTTTGTTATTAACAAATTAAGCTCTCACTATTCGCGTAAATTGTGTGTGCACATTTACACTTGTGTAGGTATATTTATTCATAAAAACTACACAGTAGAAAACGTTGTAATGAAAGCTAACTATCCTAGAGGAAAATAAAGGAAGGGAATAATAAACAAAAATCGTATTGATTTATTTAAAGTAGGATGAAACAGGTTTTACTAAAATTATTATTTGTAAGCTGGTACAGAAACATATATTGCTATTTTGTTCAAATATTGATATTGTTCTTTTATGTATTAAAACATGTATATAAAATATTGGCAAATCAGCCAGATTATAACACAACTTTTAGAGTTTTGTGTGTGAGAAAAACTTTGCTACTATTTCGTAGTCTAAAATTCATAGAACTCGAATTTTGTTAATAATAAAAATACTACGATTTTTTCCAAACAATATTTTAAACTTAACAATAACAAAAAAAAAGGAGTATATTGAAGCTTATTAGACGCTCATCACAAAGAAGTTAGATTTTTCAATGTTTCAATTTGCAATGTGTGATTAACAACACATTGAGAGTTTCTGTTGCACTAATAACAGAATTACTAATGGAATAGAATTAATTTACAGAATCTCCCTGGGGATCCCATTAACTTTTAATCGCTGATTTATTGTTGTCGCAATACATACAGCATAAACGAACCGGTAGCTTAATACGTATTTAGCGTGCCATAAGATGACAGTACAAAAACAATTAGAGCTAGATTGAGGCGATCCATCTCGTAAATCGCTGAGCACAGCATGTCGGATGATTAACGGCCATATTTTCGTATTCAAATCCGAAGACCGAAACTTGTAAACTGCTGTAATACATACTCGAAGAAGAAACTTGTGCGACAAAGTTTAATATCCATGGAACTGGCACGCGAGTTTCGGTGAACGTCGCGATTTGTCTCCGATTTGCATTTACATACTAATCACGTCCAGAATGAAGTCTCCTGAGACGGCACAGGGATAAGATGGGTACGCAGCGCTCCCTACGTGTAACAGCAGAAGCTCGAGCCTGATAGGTTACGTACGCTTTCTTTGTCAATATACGTGAGCGATGGAGATACCTAATTGGTTTAAATTTGGCTCTAATAGAATTTGAGGAAACTTCATGCTGGACGCGAATAGTACACACAGAATTTCAATTCGGGCGATATACTCCTAGCAGACAAAACAGAGTTCTTTCCGCAAGAGCAATAGCATTAAATGCAGAAGTATATGTGTATACAGGGTGTTCGGATACTACATGTCAATATTTCACGAGGCGATTGCTGAAGTGTTTCTGGAACAACGTTTTCCTGTACGAAAATGCTGGTTCAGGCTTTGTTTTTTAATTACTAAGGAAAAACACTGACCAATCAGAGTGGCGCTCAGCTGAGAGGGCGTTCAAGACCGCGGTCGAGCGTACTACGATCGTCTGTCAACTGAGGGCGCGCTCTAATTGGTCAGTGTTTTTCGTTAATAATTCAAAAACGAAGCCTTTACCAGCATTTTCCTAAAGGAAAATGTTGTCCAGAATTGCTTCAGCCATAACCCCTTAAACTCCTTATTAACCTCTTATTGACATGCAGTAGCCGAACACCCTGTACATAAAGAAGAATACATGGAAGGACAAAAAACCAAATCAGTCAACGGTAATAACGTTTTAAATGTTACTCAAATTTTTCGTAACAATTTCTAGAACAATTTGATTTTCTGCTTTATTTCGCCTCACATTAACCCAATTTCCCGTATAAAAACATAGATAAAATTTCGGACAGCACATCCAAGATCATTTATTCTATCTTCATTTACAGTAGTTCGGATGGTACATTGAAAAATGAACAAAGGGTATTTTAAGTACGATAATATAAATTAATTACAGATTTTCCATCTAAACCAAAATGTAATATATAAAAGAGAGCATACAGTAACGTTACAGGTTCGTTCACATTTTTTTAAATCTTATGAGTAATGTTCCGCTATCGTACTTTGTTAATTTAAGGTGTAAACACATTTTGGTATGTTTGTACACATTTGATAAAGATCCTTTTTACTTTTACCTATACCGGGCTTGGGAATTAAGTGATTTTTTTGACCGATTTTGAGAGACGACGCCTCCTTTTCTCCCTGCAAGGGACCTAGTGCTCGGGGCACCCCAGGCCCGTACCGTATGAACCGTGTGGCCGCATAAGTGTGACTCGTTGCAAAAGATGTCCACATCATCTATGGTGTACTATCGTCGAAGCATTTCTTTTTCAGTGGTATCCCCAATAGGTCTATTCCACTGCGTCAAATCGTTTGTGTCGCGTAATTTGTAACGAATTGTATAAATCTCTAAGGTGCATATAGACTTTACTGTCGAAATTTTAATCACACTGTGGAAAAACTAGATTTTTGTCCACGTTTCGCACAGTTCCTTATCAAAAGAAAGAGAATCGACGATAGTACTAAATCTATCGCTGCAAGGCACCCTTATGCGCGCACGCGGTTTATACAGTATGGGCCTGAGGTGCCTCGAGCACGAGGGTCCTTGCGGGGGCCCAGACGTGCAGCGGGAAAACAGGGGCATCGCCTCCGAAAATCGCCCGAAAAGTGCACTTAATTCCCAACCCTGATGTAACGTGCCCCTTCAAACCATAAAACTTTCGCATAAAATTTTTTTTTACGACACATGTTTTAAAAGTGATTCGAGGTAATCAAATCGCGCATATCACCCTGTATTAATATTACTCTCATACGAGTTTCTATTTCTTGCACGTGGGTGGTTATCAGATATTTCAAGAGCCAAACAGAACTATTGCGAGCACTATTCTACAAATATTCTTAAATTATGAGCTTTACAGCAGCGAATCTATCGTGTATCATTTATCAGTCCACGATCTAACAAACACGCTGCGTATCAGGGACATATTTCAACAGAAGCAAACAGAGAAGTACAAACAAAGCGATATCTCAGAGTCCGCGAGCGTAAGCATAGCGGAACCGTTCGTCTTCCGATAGAATCTCGTGAAAATAGATGAAACATAGAACGCGGATACAAAAGCCGGTGCGCGATAATGCCAGGCCGTAGAATGTAATTTACAGGCGGTGGTAGATGTGTCACGGACGTACGTATATGTATTATTGATATGGAATTGTTACGGAATCCTGGCGGGTGGTCCGAAAGCCATGAGACCCGGCTGCGAACGCATAATGAGATGATCCCCCTTTTACACTTGCAGATGCGCCACATGGAAGGGCGAGGCAACGCGAGACTACGCCTCGCGTCGCAGCTCCGCGTGGCCGTTGCTCCTCGGTCGTCATGAATAATGCAGAACGAGTAGAGTGGCACCACGCGTCGCTTTCGTTTACCTGTATAAGCGAAAATCGGGAAACGTTATATCCTATGAATCGGTAACGAATTTCACTTGGGACCTCCTGTACGGATTTTCCGTAGGTCACGCTTACAGCCCACTGGTTACAACCTTGTGTATTTTCTCTCCTCCCTCGGTATACCAATCGACGCGTGAGCGGAATTCGTACGGTGCGCGAGCGGCAGTTTTAAACGGTGTCGCGGAGATCAATATGTCGGAGAAGCTGACTCACGGAAGGAAACCCGTCGCGTCGCGGTCGGGACGGTGTTTAAATGTTTGTCTCCCCGTATATTCATATGTATCACTAACTGGCATGGCGGATAAGCCGAAGCATTGTTGATACGATATTTTCTGTATCAAGTGACGAACCTAGGTGAAGAAGCATTTGCGTTGAATGCCAAAAAAAGGTTAAATGTTTTATTCAAATAAAATCCGTCTGTGTTTCGCTGTTCAGCTAAAGCTCTTCAACCGCGGAAAATATTAATTGAACTGCGATATTTTCCAGATAGGTTCGAAGAAATTTTAACTTTTACCACGCCAAATGTGTCTGAAATACCAAACCAAATCTTTCATGGAGGTTGAATGAGAAGAAAGGAATGTGGACAAAGTACCTTAACTTTAATTAGAAGTACCTATCTAACAATAAGATCCATTATTATATTAATTTGCTATGTTCAGCAATCTTTACTGTTTGTTACATTTCATTGGACGAAAGTTTTAAACGATTTTAAGTTCACTGAAAGTGTAGGTTAGTCCAATTTATTTTCGTGCTGCTTATTTATTTGTAATTTAGGGAAAAACGATATAAATAGCATTACAGTTGGCCGTGTGAGTATACAAAAAATGGAGATTTGTTATAAATATAAATATATATTATATTTAATTATGTATTTTTTAGCTTAGGTACACCAATGCTTATTACAACTGATACTTTTTTTAGGATCTCAACATTTGTACAAAAAACATGGATTCTGTGGCAATAAATTATATTTGCAAATTGTTGAGTTGCATTCTAATTGCTATTACAGTAAAGTAGACAAGAATAAGTAAAATCGCATTCTGCAATGCTGTCAGATTTTACCCAAAATAGCATTTTTAATCTCGTCAACGCTCAGCTATAATTAATCTAATTAAACCGATGTCGTTTAAATTAGGTTTTACATTACTCGCGCAACGTAATGTTATAACTTTCATATCTTTCTTAATAATGAAGTTGTAATTAGTAATTTAGACGACATCGGTTTAATTACATTAATTATAGCTGAGCGTTGACGAGATTACAAATGCTATTTTGGGTAAAATCTGACAGCATTGCAGAATGCGATTTTACTTATTCTTGTCTACTTTACTGTAATAGTACGTTAAATCGACAGTGTTTAGCAAACTGGTTGCCTTTTAATTAATGAACAGCTGCTCTGATTTTAGAAAAGATACAGCATAAAATAATTAGTCGTTTTTACTGCAGTGTACATATTTATCCGTGGATATTGATATCGCAATTAGTTTTAATATTTATTTACTATTCGTATTTATTATACTACTATATCTAATTAGATGCTCGTTTATTTTTTAAGCAAGAACAGATTTTCTGAACTGTTGCAAGTTATGATGTTTCTACTCGCATTGTTAATCTCATATCTTTTTACCTTACCAACTTACATAATATCGTGATTTATTGGAAATCACGCCACTTTGCCTGTATTGTGCGGTATTATTAGTTAAGCAATATTATAAATAGTTTTTCATATAGCACAAACTTTATAATAAGATTGCCTATTTTCGCAAAATTCGAAACCACTGTAATTCAGACGGTTCTTATGGCATGATTATTAGTGGTATACGTAAAGATTGCAATAAGCTTTTCGTTCCGCTCATTTCCCTATTGTTGCCCCTTGAATGTTCATTTTAAAGTTAGCACAACAGGGCACGTGATATGAACCGCTTAGAAATATTTTAATTTGATTTGTATAAAGTAAAAACGTTTTTCTACCATCATAAAAAAACTATATGTATGTAATCGCCCCTCAAAAATAACCTTTCATGGAATTGAAAAATTTTCTTAGCAAATTACGTATGAATTTGTTCATCGATACCTGAATTTTAGATATCATAGATCACAGCTACTGGCACATACATTCGTATATCAAGAAAGTATTCTTTTATCAGCGAAGTCAATTTTATTGTTATTCTATGCCATTGTGTGATTGGGTGGTCGAAGGACCGATTCTTTGGACAACTTTGTCGCTTGTATTTTCTATAAAAAAAATAGATTTTCGATAGTAAAGCTACGCCGTTCCCTGCTTTTCTCTGATTTCATCATTTAATTTAATTCATGCTAATGTAAAAGCCAAAGTTTTTTATTTTACAATTAGATGTCTACATAATATTTGTTCATCGGTAAAGCATTTTTGTTAAAAAAAAATTATACTTTTAAAGAAAAAATCTGTGTTGTGTATGAATAATTGATAATAAAAATTTGGTCACTAACTACTATTATTATTACATGAATATTAAAAATATTACGAATCGTACAGAATCTAATGTAATGCTTATTCAAATTTATTCTACGTGTTCATTTGTATTCCGTTCCCATTCTGTTTCCACACAAACGAACAACGTTAACTCCAAGAGGAAATGCAGGTCCTAGACTAAAAGCCCTTGAAAAAATCAATGCTTTACTTTCCACTTCACAGTTTTCCATGCTCACTATGTTGCGACGAGCATAACGAGAGCACGAGCGTCATATTAAAACCCTTTCAGCTCGTCTCAGACAAGAAAAAACATTTCACCACTGCTTTGCAAAAAAAATCACATCACAAATTAAAAACGTACAATTCCAGGAGCTGTTTTCACTCAGCACAAACTTCCATGATAATTTTCAAAACAAGTGTCGCAAAGGCTGAAAATCCATGAGGATCGAGTGGTCCAATTAATCGCAATCAGCCTGCAGTTCGCATGTGGCAGTAATTATCATGATAAACCACTTGAGAGAGCACTAGCTTGGTCGCGTTTTATCGGTGGTTCGAGTGTGGTAGGCAGCTCGAGTCGGAGGCACGGGGTTATCTGGAAAGTGGGGAACGAGTGTCGATAGGCATCTCGCAAATGAAAAAAAGTCTGAACTCTGAAGTACAGACGGAGTAGGAAATGTCAGATAGTATATGACCTATGCAAGACTTGAGAAGGTGAACTAGTTTCGTAGGAAAGTGATACAAGGGGTTGTTTGCAGATCAGTGAGTAGGACTTTGGATTCGTCCAGAGTGGACTAAGGAAGTTACATGAAAATCCACTCAACGATTGAAACGACTGTCGCTGTCAGGAATGCGGGTGCTCTTCGAATTTTTTACTGTCAAAATGAAGCACGAGGAAGTTGTTGTTTCTACCCAGCTGTTTGACACTAAAACTTTTACTGATCTTGTAATGCATAGAGGAAACTGGGGAGAGCTGACACGTAGGGAGGCCTTGATACAGCTTTATATTTCCCATCAAATAAATAACAGACGTGTAACTTATAGTATAGTAAATACTGACCATAAATAAACCCCCTCCGATCGGTTTGATCTTGAAATATATTGTCAAGGACATCATTATGAACAACTTTTTTCTGTACATGTTACCGTCGTTCGGCTTCAGTTTCCGAGATATTTGCAAGAAACTTTCGTTAAACTTCGATCACGAATAAACTTCATTTACTGTATAAGCGGTCGCCTATGTTACAGAATGTTACAGAAATCAACGTTTTGAATAACTCTTTCCTACATTCCTGTATACAGTATGTCCCACGTAATACTTTTGACGATTTTTCAAGTACTTGCTATAATCTGACAAAAAATATTTTTAACAAAAGTTGATCATTTTTCAATTGGCTATACATTGCAATAAAAAAATTACGATTTTTTTTTTATTATTGTTAATGCCACTTTCATTTTTTTATGGCATTTTGTACTTTTAACTTAACAGTATTATAGCCCGTATCAAGGCGAACTTAATGACCTAGCATATCATGACCTTCGAATGACCTTGAAGGCAAAGGAATGAAAATTTCAAAAATAAGTTAGGATCTGTTTGAATGGCATGAAGGGCACTTATGGCCCTATTGCTTGGCTACCACAATCCCCTGATTTGTCATCACTTGATCTTTTTTATGGGATCATTTACAGCCGATAGTGTATGCTGTTCCAATACAAAATAAGGAACATTTAAAGCAACGAATCCATACAACATGCGAAGAACTTCGCTACGACAGTATCGTAAGAGCAACCAATGCAAACTTACTACGTATTGGAATTGTGCCTATGAGAACATGGATTTCAATCTGAACATTTGATGTGACTTTTTCACGAAATCGTTTGCGTTCATTTAGCCAAGGTTCCTGAATTGAATGTAATTTCGAGTCTTAATAATAAACACAAGTTATTATCACCCATTCAAGCAGATTTTCATTTTTTGTTGAAATTTTCATTTCTTTACCTTCAAGATCATCTGAAGGTCATGGTATACTAGGTTGTTGAATTCGTCTTGACAAGGGCTATAATACTGTTCAGCCAAAAAATACAGAGTGTCATTTAAAAAAATGACGGTGGCCTTAACAATAAAAAATTTTTTTCGTACTTTTTTAATTGCAATGTATAGCTAATCGAAAACTGATCAACTTTTGTTTCAAATATTTTTTCGTCAGATTATCGCAAGTCGTTGAACAATCGTCCAAAGTGTTACGTGGGACACCCTGTATAACTGCCCGAATAGCTATTGGGTTGCCATTAGCGACACTAATAGCAGCAACAACGGCGATAATAGGGCCAAGGTTCGCCGTCGACATACAGCGCCACATTAAAAACTTAATGGCGATCAACTTTTCGCGGCATTTAGTTGGTTGCCAAGACGCATCCAATTTTTACTGTTTAAATCAGGTCTATCAAACCGGCGGCTTTTTCTCAAAGCCATAGGAGAACATAGGAGAACATCCTCTTTCATATCCACTTCGATTAGACAAATTTATCTTTGCACGAACCCCAAAATCGCGAGTCGCGAGTTCGATACAACGTACGCTGGGAACACATGATCGCCATTACGCTTTTAATGTGGCGCTGCATGTCGACAGTTGGCTATCAGGGTGGCGGTGAGCCTTAGTTTTCAAGATAGCTAGTCTCCGGTAGTTTGTGCGTTTGTATTGCTTGCTGCTAACCCAAATGTGTACGCTGCGAAAGATTCCAAGATCCTAGTCTAGAAGCCAACAGAAATAGACGGTAAAAATGTTCTAGTTTCTGCTATCTTTTTTTTCTAAAAATGTAAAATTAAGGTTTAGTGGAAGTAACGACACAGGCGGCTGTACCTTAAAATTTAAGCTAGGTTTGGAACTACATAGTCATGCTACTTGTACTACTATGTCGTATCTTCCAAGAAACCTTGATTTGCCATTTTTCTATTAAAAAGAAAACGATATACAGTAGCGGACATTGAGAAAAGCCGCTAAGTTGCACGACCACCAAATTTTTTTGCAAACATTTCGGAAACTAAAGCTGAGTGTTATTGAAACATTTGTTTTAAAATTTTATGGAGGTTTGAGACATACATTCAAAGGAGGCTTTATAGATACCTTCCGAATGCAATCTAACCGTACGCAATCTGTAACAGACATTCTCTAGCAAACAAATTATGACGATAACTTGTATAATTTAGTAGATGCTGTTTAAATGGATATCCAAGGGTCGTGAGCACTGGATTCAGTGTCAAACGTGTTCTAAATAGTGCCACACAAAATTTTCTGGCCTAAACAAAAGTACAAAAATGTTTAATTGTTAGATTTGTGCAAAATATGTAAACTGCTTTGTTTTTATAATTCATGCCTGCCACCACTATGTATCAGCATTCCCTGAGGAAGCTTCAGACATTTTCCATGTTTTAAAGAGTTACATATTTTTTACATGTTCCCTGTTTAGGCTTATCTTTGTTTAAGTATGTAATGTTCAATTTAAATGTACATGGGGATCCTTAAAATGTTACTTAGTTTCGCCTACGAGATCTTTTTTCTGCGAAACATATCAACCCTCCCCTATCTCCTGTACGAATTCTTGACTACAGATCTTTTTAAAAAGTGGGAGTTTTCGTACCGCCCTGAATTTCAATTACTTTAGCTGCTTCGTATAAAATTATAAAAACTACCTGTTTCTACCGAATGGGTCAAATGGCAGTTCTTCAAATAAACCCGCATTTCTTTTCAAATTGAATACAGGTAACAGTAAATTTAGTGTCAGCAATAACACAGAAAATAGGTAATACATTCATTTGCAACGTACTTGCTCTTGATAGCATACAAGACAGAATTGGTTCCAAATTGAGCCAGGTTATTGTTTTATTGTTGACTTGCAGGTTTCATAATAAAGGTATTTCCATCGACGCAAGAATATAATCTTACTCCTTCTTCTTATACATCTTGTAAGATATGTTATTAAGTTAATTATCCAATATTGAATAATGATATTTGAGCACATTTTGGGCGTGCGTTAAGTTGTACTTCTTAGCCATGACAGTAATTTAAAAGAAAGATATAATGAATTTAATTTATATCTCATTAGAATGATTGTGTACTAAAGCGCACGGTAATATTGTATCAATTGCTCAATCTTAATTATCTGATACTCACATCTCTAGTACTACATCGATGGTGAAGTGAATTATTGATTATTTTAATAACGGAACTCGTAATAATGGTACTGAATCTATTATTCTCTAAAAGAATATCACGTTCCTTCCTTATTATGGGTGAACGTACAATATCGTAATTTTCAGTAATGAATGCGATTCAACTATTGATGTGATTCTGTTATCCTAGGTAACAATATATACGCATTTGCCGTTGTAGATAACATAAAAATGCATTGCGTGTGTTATAAATATGAAGGCTTCTGTAGCAAATATTTAAAACGGCATACTGTTCTATATTTCTGTTATTTGGTATCGACAGACGAGACTTCGATTTACTTAACGCTCAACTGGATTTAATTTTCAGGCAGAGAGACGACACAATTGTTTCATTCAGCTTGCCTTAACCCTTGAAGAATAAATAAGGTGACACTTTACTGTCAGGAGTAAATAAAACATTTCCCAAATAAAATATGCCTTCTATTGTTACTCTGCTATAATTATTTTGAAAATCTTCAGTCGTAAAAATTAAATCTATACAAAATAATGTTTATCATTGGTTGATAATAAAATCTAAAATATTCTTTGCTTTATTAGAAGAAAAGATATTATATTTTTCAAACAAGAGGTATTGAACTAGCCCCAAAGAAGAATACAGATATCGGATTGAAAAAAAGTTGGTGCAATTCGTCTAACTAAACCCGGTAAAACCACAGCATTTTTGTGAATAGCAATATTACCTAATTCAACATAGAAGTATTCATTATAATAATACCACTATAATATACTATTATACGCTATGCATAATACACGAAGAGCTACTGTAATAATTATTATTAAGAAGATAAGTATTAGTTTGTATGGAAATAAATAGCAGTTTTCAATAGCGTAATACTTAAAGCTTTGTGCAGGGTGTAAAAAGAACTATTCAGGATTTATATGGTGCACAGAGCACACCATGCTGAGTGAGTAAAAAAAAAAGCCTCAGTAAACATATGTATGTCGAAAGCTCAACCTATTCCGAGATATAATCATATCTTTATATTTGCAGCATAAGGTTATTCGAAAGTCAAAGTGTTATACGTCGTTGAACTCGTTCTGAGATCAGCTACAACGCTGTGAAATGGAAAACGTCATTTAAAAAGAATCAAGCTAATTAGTTTTTTCTTTATCGAGCAACAAAATTTTTTTGAAATTTGTTTCATTACAATTCGTTGTCGATTCAAATCTGAACAACTCTGATTTGGACCATTTTTTTCTATTTAGCAAGTTTAGGATTCAAGTTAATTATACGAGATTTGTATAACAAAGGCGGCTATACGGGGTGCTTCGTTACCTCATGCAAATGTTTTAAGGAGCGGCTGCTGAGGCAATTTTGAACAACTTTTTCCTTTACCAAAATTTTGGTTAAGGCTCCGTTTCTGAATTATAAAAGAAAAACACTGACCAAACAGGTCACGCCTGGAACGCGCGCCCAACCGTGGCAAGATCGTGATACGCTCAAGCACAACCTTAAACACACTCGCGGATGAGAGCAGACTACGCGCGCCCTGATTGATCAGTGTTTTTCGTTAATAATTCAAAAACGAAGCCTTAACCAACATTTTGGTAAAGGAAAAAATTGTTCAAAATTGCATCAGCAGTCGCTCTTTAAAATATTTGCATGAGGTAGCGTAATACCGTGTACAGAAACACCACGATCTTTATGTCCTTATTTCTTAAACATGGTAACTCCGGTACTTACTAGAGGATTGATACTCAAGTGTTCTTCTGAACTTTTACAGTTTCAGAAATTATTTTCTTAACAGTAGAATTATAAACGATGCAAGCTCGAATAAACGCAGTCAGATTTTATAATTGTATGTACATTTTTGAACGACACAGCATTCAGAATTATGCCGGTCGAACAAAAGCCGTTGTGTGTTCTTTTAACGAATGTAGGAACTGTGATGAAAATTCATTTTACTCACGAACGTCGTTGTGCGTAACTACAACCCTGCGCGTTTTTACGGTACAAGCTTTTCACGCCGCGATTCCCCATTCTTGGTACTTTTTTCTTTTCATTTCGCTCGTCTCCCGCCCCTTGCCATTTCCTTAATTAATCGACATGCACGAACGTGAAACGATTTACGAGTAAATCGCAGGCAGCGAGAGTTTCCTTTTCGTTGAACCGTTCGCAGTATTTGTTTCTGTCGCAGTGCGTGGTCTCGCTGGGATTTCATATCCATCCTTACCAAACGAGGACGCCATCCGTCAGTCGTACGAGCAGCCCCAATAGAAAATTTGATGTCGCTCATTAAACTATTTCTTATTGCACACGCCATTAGGTATCGATTTGGTAAACTTCTAGTCAATTTTCGTTTCCTAGTCTGTCATATTACAAACTCGTAAAAAACAAGCAGATCTATTAACTGTACCGACGACAGCTTTCCGGATGTCTCAAATGTTTTGAACAGAGTACTGGAGAACGAATTGAAAAGTATAGTAATGAAACAGCATGTATGTAGGATGTTGATTCGAAATCATAGCAATATCACTTTAGTATTTCTGACTTAAATTAATTTTACACTTACGCCGCACGTATCGATGCTTATAAACATAGAAAGCCAGTCACTACGAATGTTTAAATTACGAGTTACTGGCTCATCATAGACGATTTTGAAAGTAATGCCGCGATTTTACGCCGGGCACGCCCAGAGCAATTCGCCATGCGTAATGATACCGTTTTGAGATTTTGTTTGAAGTTTATGACCAAAGTCAACTCAAGGTCAAAACGTTGAAGGTCGTTCTATTCGTCCTTTCATCGACAACATGTTGCCATTAAAAAATATAAACACTAAAAAATATATACACTTAGAAAAAAAAGGTATAATAAATATAATTGCAGACACAAGTACAAAGTTCTCAACTAATGGTTCTTCTAAACAAATTACCAAAAATGGACTTGTTTTTTAGCCGTCACACAGGAGACCCCTTAATCTAATATTCCTACTCAACAATTATTGCAAAATTCGAGAGATTTGGTAGTCAGCGGGTACAAAGTTTAACGAATATAGCGGGTGATGGTGAATTTTCGGTTTAAAATACAAGATAATAAATATCACAGTTCGCCCTCTGACATTCGTCAAGTTTAATACTTAACTATCCAATGTAGTGCATTATATTCAGCTCACACTGTAAAAGTTCTATAGTTAAACATGCAAACAAGAATATCGCTCGAGCATTTCGCATTTATAACGCAATCGTGTATTCACTCTGAAAGCAATTATCGTGAAAGGAATTGCATTGAAATTTCCACGGTGAAAAGAAGGTCCACGAGAAGCGATTAATGTTTACAAGCAAAAATTCACACCAAAACAGCAAGCGGTATCAGTATCGTTGCAACGATAAAACTGCGCCCCAGCGTAAATACAGCCAAGTACCCATGCAGGTATTAGCTGGTAGAGCTAATCCTGGCCAGCTTTTTCCCAGTAAACGCTTCAATTAACTATCCTATAACATTATCTAATCTTGCGCATGAGCCAATGGGTGCACATAGAAACAGCTGGACAGTAGCTTTCCATTACTACTGGCTAGCCTTTTCACCGCACACCCATATGTGTACACCTATAATTTTGGCTAACAACTAGGCCTGTGCGAGATACCGAAATCTCAGGGATTCCCAACTTGGAGTTGGGTCGAGACAAGTCGGGCGAGATCGGTTGGGATCCTGAAAGAGTTCCAGAGCTCGAAACATTTCAAGATGGGCTGCAACCGGCTGATATTGGGCTGTGACCCGGCTGCGACTGGGCCAGTTTCTACGGGGTCACACAGTTAGGTCGCAGACTTGTCAAGGCTCGATCACAGCCTCGTCAGAGCGGGGTCACAGTTAGATCACAGGCCAGTCACAGCCCGGTCGCAGCCCTTTCTCTCTTCATCACGTTTCCTCTTTGATATACCATGGTTCTTCTTCTTTCCTTTCTATTTCTTTCTGTTCCAAACAAAATATGTTCAATTCTATCATAAGAAACAATAATAACTATCATACTTTCGTATGTAGAAACGCGCGTATGCAGTCACATACTTTACAGGTCCCAAAATGTTTCGGGCTCTCGAACCCTTTCGGGATCTCGAAATGTATCGGGATCCCAACCGATTGCTCCTAACTTTTCCCGATCCGACCCGATCCCGAAATCTCTGGATCTCGCACAGACCCATTAGCAACCATATAAGCCTACATTAGGTATTCATATCGTGAGACAACATCGCCGAATTCTGTATCTTCGTGACTCACCCATGCATTCATCCCTTTTAATACGCATCATCTACACGGGTCGAGAGTTCTTACTTGGAATGATTTTCATTTATGCCGGCGCACGTACATTCCTGTTCCACTTCTGAAAACCGATTTGAACGTGCGATTGTTTTCCTTCTATACTGATGGGGACAAAAAACAGTAATCACGATGTTTAAGTTGCTTCTGTTAATTTTACGAAAAAATGCTTGAAATAATTACAGTAATGTTCCATACAAAGCAAGTCGTTCGGGGCCCGCCAATTGTTTATTACGGAACAGGATTAACGAGCGAGGGGCTCGAGATTGCGGCAAACCATAAAGGGTTCCGTCGAGGGGAACTTTCATTCTTTAGAGAAGAATAGAATATGACATGCCCTCTCATTCTATGAATGAAGCACGCTCCTAGTCACTAATCCCGTATCATGCACGCTCTTACTTTTTTGACAATTTTTAATATTAGGGAAATCGGCTTTCAATATGTATTAAATGTACAGAAACTGCGTCTCGATCCGAAATAAGAAACTCACTCGGGACCGACCATTTGCTTACTATGGATCAGCTATACTATTCGGTGAGCGAGCGAGGGTCCCGAGATAGTGGTACACAATCAAGTGTTTGGCCAAGGAGCAATGTTATTCTGCAGAGGATAGAATATGACATGCCCTCTCATTCTATGAATGAAGCACGCTTCTATTCGGCGACATCAAACAAAGAGGTGGGGATAGCGAGTCGGTTATTTTTATATTATTATTATTATTTAAATAAAAATATTTATCAGACAGGTTACTTACTTATTTCTGTCCTACCTTCCTTCTTCTAACGAGTAAACGCATTGTAATGTGCTATTCGATATTAGGCGAATACAGTGTTTCATATTAGGAGTATCATTAGACGAATATGGGAAATAAGAACATCAGTAGAAATAATAGACATTATTTAAACTGTTGTTGTACTTCAATTCTGTCTGTTACCTATCAAAAGAGATTAACACTGGGTTTGTGGAATGCGTCAATTCGACGCGTTTCAGATTTCATGTTTAAAGTTGTAGAAGTCGTAAACATTATTTTCAAGCAGCTTATATTAGCTTTAATTGGTGTAGTAATATCTACGTACATCCTATTTCATTTCTCCCTAGGACTTAATAATTTCAAACACTTGTATATACAATATAACTATTTTTTAAACAAATCTCATAAATAGGTACGAAAAAGTCCGTAAACCTGGTGTTAAAAGTTCCTACAAAACCATGATATCGAAGTTTGTGTAAAACCATCTGAAACAGGTATGATATGTGCATGCAAAAATGGTATACCATATTTGGGCAACACACCTTAATTTTGTAGATACTTCTCTACAAATACTACCGACAGTATTCCAAATATGCGGCGTTTCCTTTAAAGATTAAATATATGTATATAATCACAATAGAAATGTATTTTTAAATCCCCGCCGCAAAGAGGGAGGCGTATTATAAGTTTGACGCTTATGTTGTGTCTATGGCTCCATAGATTTAACATTTCACGACTGATTCAATTTTGATGCGGTTTTTCCTGTTTTAATGCCCCCGTTGCAATGGACGTGTAAACACGTCTAATAAGTGGTGGTCTATGAATGAAGTACGCTCCTTCGGCGATTTCAAACAAAGAAGTGGGGATAGCGATTTGCTTATTTCGAGTCAGAAGCTACTTTCTTATTACGGATCAGTACTATATTAGTTTAAGGTGGAAAACAAATGATTAGAACTGAATCTTTGAAAATCTTTGTTTGCTCTAATAGTCAGCGGGCTATCTTGTATTTCTGAAATAGCGACATGTATCTATGAACAGATAATTTTATTCTAAAGACAAGTATTGCAATCTGTTGCAAATATTTATAAATTAAATTGTTTACATATTTATGCTTCCGATGCAATAGGAAACGGCGGGAAGGCGTAAGGAGCATTTAAACCACGATTATTAATGTACGTTTTGTGTAAAATAAAAGTGAGCATAAAGTAGCAATAAGTTAAATGCTTTTTATGAACGTAAAAGTATTTCAATGTTGACTATGCTATTAGTATCATTCGAAAAGTTTATGTTTTGTATATCTAGTCCATGCAGCTTCAGTCGTAATCTTATTTGTATACAAGATAATTGAGCTACAATATACTATTAACTAGGGCGCGACTATTTATATTGTTTAAGCAAGTATTATACATATGTCGGGATATGTAGAAAGTAATGAAAACGCTTGCAGATTTTACATACAAAACGTACCAAATGCTTTTTCATTGTACCATTTATTAATCTTTAAACTTGCAATACACAGCAAATTTCTCTTAATTGATGCCATTGTCTACAACATTCAATAATTTATTGACTAAACTAATTAAGTGTTACGTATATGCGAAATATGTAAGAAATATGCAGGATGCGCAAGGCATATACATTGTTTAAAGTAAAGACTATATTTTCACACCCCTTCAATGGCAAAATAAATGCTTGCCCAGATTACCCTTTGGGTAGGAAAATTTTAAGCATTTTTAGACCACAGCGAGAGTGGAATTAGTGAAGTTAAAGCAAAATGGGAAGATATTGTGCATATAATTGGTACATGGAGAAAAATTTGTGCTTACACTTCCGCCCAGGGAAAACAACGGGTCTTGGCACTATGAAGTCTTTAGGGTTAACAATGTTAGTGATGCAACGAGGGTAAATGTGGCTTATGCATACAACTCCTCGAGAGTGCACACAGGGCTGATGGACCATTCAAACGAAACATAGGGATGATGGCCATAGAGATTGATGTTGCTCAAGAAGGATATATTATAATGTATATAGGTAAGTTTACTAACATTAAGCAAGGAAGGAAACATAATGAAGGCTTGATATTAGTGCATCCTTTCAGAATCTTCACGTTGCCCTATTTTTATCACTACTTTAAAGTAAATTGTCCCTCTTTAATCATGTAGTCACAGTTATTTCACTTTTACATCAATAATCCAAGTTGTATGAGTTTTTTGTACTCAACGTCACGCGAAGGTCATAATATCATAGGTCATTGGATTCGCCTTGACCTTAGGTATTATATCGCCATATCAAAAGTATGCAATCCCACTTAAGAAAATTTCGATGATTTTGAAATCTCGAAGAAAACGAGCTTGAGAAAATTTGCTTGCCCATCATTACGTTCGTCTCTTCAAACGAAATATTTTTTCCTCTAACATTTCTCCCTATCATTAAAAATAAGTGAGATATTTGGGATGTTCAAGTTAGGTGGGACACCCTGTATAATTAGTACATTGCTGATTATACAAATCTATTCTATACAAAAGTCTATAATAATACATACAATAATTGTATGCAAAAAGAATATACAATACATAAAGGTAATGTGCATTAAGTATCTAAACAATAAAATATGTTACTGTTAATTCAAGTAGAGTTCTGATATAACAAAAAAAAACGATTAATGTATTTAGTAACACCTTGAACAAGGAAACGCAGCAGTAATTTCTCGAAAATCATGATGTCGAAAATCGAAACAAATTTCTCAAAAATCACTTCTACACATAATAGTTTACAAAGTAACAGAAGGAAGTAGGGTATAGGTATCTAACACCGGCTATGCTTCTAACATCGCCACTGGTTATATCTCGTAAAACAAGCACTAAAATTGATCGGTCATGAGCTAAGTTAGTATCTAAATATAGAGGGTGTTCTATTGGAAATAGGCTATGGAAATAAAACTACCTATTTTACTTTACTATATCAATTATTAGAATTTATTCAAAAATTATATTCTGACCACAGAGAAGATCGTACTTCAGCTTTCAAAGGTTGTAACTGAACTGAACATAGAACAAACAGTCCCCGCGTTCATAGACGCGTTTATCTCCCTTGCATAAACATCCTTATACGGAAAGAGGATCCAACAGAAGAGTTCTCAGCTAAAGTTCTAAGAATCCATTTAGATTAATTTTTGTTTTATATATTCTTCACTAAATATTTCCAACATGTTCGACAACCAGAGATGGGTAAAATATTTGAGGAAAAATACTTTAAATACTATTTTGAGTAGTCGTTTTTCTGCAATTCCAATAAAACAGTATTTTAAATAAGAAGTAATATACCGCCAGATAAATTATTTCTATTTTCAGTATCTAGGGTATAAAATAAAGTAGAACGCGTAGAGCGCGACGATCGACTCTACGCTATCGCGGTTAAGGCGTGGTCTGCGCGCGCTCCGATTGGTCAGTGTTTTTCGTTAATAATCAAAAAATGAAGCCTTATCTTATATTTTGGCAAAGGAGAAAGGAGAAAGCAAAAATTCTATGAATGCAAGAATATCTGCTAGAAACATCTAATTAATGAATTCACGGACTTAAAGAATTTAATGAATCCAAATGTTTTTATTAATGAAAACAGCGTGTGTCTTTTATCATAATGCGTTCCAAATGCCGCCTACCTTGAATAAAAATAATTCCCAATACAATCACGTTTACTTATTAACCGTAATCAACTTTTTTTCGTCCAATAATGAAAAGTACAACACTTTTAAGAAATCTTAATTTTAATGAAAAAATTGATGAAAAACGTTTATATGGCAAGATACATTGAAAACACATATAAAATTGACTTTAAAATCACACGTATGCATGAATTAATCAATGTGTCATGTACATATAAGCGATACTGGGAACACTTTTCAGATCCAGATTTTTCCCTGCTTACGTTTATTAAATCATAATTAAAAATATGTGGGTTTCAACGATTCTGACTTGTTGCACGTGAAACATAAATCATGTTTTTTTTAATTTCGAACGAAGTGCACTAAATAACATCAATTATTATTCAATTTACTGCGGTTTAAATTTCATTAAGCCATATTAGGTACCTTTATCCCTTTATACCTGTACAATACATTGGGCACTTTTCGCATTCCAACCTCGATAAAATTTCAGCAGAAGTTGTTATAGGAATGCATTATAATTAGCATTGAACTCTTTGAACGCATAATATATTTCTGCAGATGCGTTCTGTAAAGATCTCGTAAATTCTCATTGAAGAAATCATGGGCCACCTAGAGCACTTTATAAGTGCAACTTTATGTTATTTGCATTGTGTACGTAACGCAGCGGAACATAACGCCCTTCGTGATTTGCCGCTGCAATTTATTTACATAAGTAATTACCCGTTGAATCAGTAGTATAATTTACGGAACAATCGTGGAGCTAACATTGTCTGAATTAATTTAGCGAGATATTATGCATACCGATGCAGAGCTTGCATTTATATGTTAATATTAATTTCTTCCTGTTATGTTTAATTGTTCAAACATTTCTAAACAATATATTTACTTCACCTTTTATAGGTAGCCGCGTTCACACACGACAAAGAGATTTGTTGATTTTCCAAAAGCATAGGCTGAATTAATATTCAATTCGATGGTATGGAAAAGTATGTATAAAGGTTAAAATTGACACTTTCTAAAACCGTTAGTAAATCCTAATTATTATATTATTGTACAATTATAGTAGTACTAAATCCACTAAACCGTTTGAGCACGATTTTTATTGTTAACTTCGCATTCAGTAAATGTAAGTCTCCCTACATTATTATTTAACATTAGTTAACATTAATGTTTCCGTCATCTACAGATTATGCATGCGGAGGAATTTGAAAAAAATGATTGGCTTCCTCTTCTATGTTTGTTGTTTTCGACTATGACCTAGTTTAAGAAAAAGCTATTGCTTTAATTTCCTTTTAACATTTGTTAAACAATGAAACTGAGATTGGTTTCGATCGAGTCCAGTCCGTAATTTAAATTTTTAATTTGCATTGTTAGAACCATTTTCAATTTTTCTGCCACACAGGTGTCATTTGTTGTTGAATTGGCGAGCGTATTTATGGGATTAATAAATTAACGAGGATTAGCAGAATGCGTGCAATTTAAGCGTGGTTGAAATTGCTCTCGTTGATTTCAGATCAATCAGCAACAATTCAATCGACTTAAATTCCTACATGATTTCCGTAAATGTTCGGCTAATTGTGTTCATATCGTGAGGTGTTTAAAAACAGCAAGAAGCACCCAGTTTTTGTGTTCTGTTCGCGGTAGATTCGTTAATAGTCGACAAGTGCATTTATTCAGTGAAGTGCAATTAACAAAATTCAGATTACTTCAAGGCATTTAAAATTCATTCATATTTTATTTATGTTCTTTGCAAAATCTTGATCGCTATTTATGTATCATTTACAATAGCAATCTCCAGATTAGTCATTACTTTATAAGACAGTTTTGTATATTTAGTTGTAAGCATCAATACATTTAGTGGAAAATCAGATCACCCTATGTAGATGTTAAAGATAGTTTGTTTTTCTTTGAAATTTAGTTTCGTGTTAACAATATTAGCGATGAGGGTTGTGAAGTACAATTGCATTTCACAACAGTCCGTAATTTCAGTAACCTGAAATCACGAATTGTCGTGTAAGAGGATACTCCAAATCGTTAGCAGCTACAGGAAAATTAAATTTCTCGGACGATACCTATGATTTGAAAAAACAAAGAGAAATGGGTCTCACATTAGCCGACTTTACGTTTATCGGATTCTCTTATTGGGAATCACAGTGCTGATCCGTAATAAGCAACTGGCTCGAAATAAGCAACTCGCTATCCCCACTTCTTTGTTTAAAGGGCGTGTTATGTTTTATTCTCTAGAGAATAACATTGCTCCTCGACCGAACATTTTGTGGTGCATCGCTACCACGGGACCCTGTCTCGTTCACTGAATAGCATACCTGATCCGTAGTAAGTAACTAGGCCGTCCCGAACCAGTTGCTTATTTCGGATCAAGACGCAGTTCCTTTATTGCCGCTATTTCGAGTTCGTCACTCGTTAACCGTGTTCGTTCTCGTCCCGTTCGAAAAAAAATCAAGGCGAATAGTATCCATGTTCCGTAATAAACAACTGGCCGGTTCCGAGCAAATTGCTTCTTACGGAACATTACTGTACACGGCAGCCAGAGTATTCCAGGGTAAGTACGATAGGAGCCAATTGCAAGTGTCCAGAGACAAGCAGTAATTCACACCTTTGTTCTCTGTAAATGCTGGATTAAATTTCAGTACAAAATTACCATAAAATACGCAGTACAGGGTCTCCAAAATACCTGCTGGACAATGCACACCATCTTAGCAAATACAGGATTTGGAATTGACATTAAACTCGATACAAATCTGCAGGCTCTAAAGAAGACACTGACATCGGAACTCCTACATAAATACCCAGAATACACACAAATAGAGTGGCTCACAAGTTTGTTACCGGCCGTGGTTGTTCTGTGAGAGTATTCAGGACTTGATGAGTTTGCACGTGGTGTGCCGACTAATGTTCTCTGTTTGAAGGAACACCAAATTGTAAGTGGTGACAAATTTTGCAAAGCTGTGAGAGCTTAATTAAAATGACCTGTGTGTGTGCATTTACGATTCCGAGTGAGACCATATCTCTTGCGTAGTTGAAATGATATATATTTCTGATCAAACAAAAGTAAACACACACTTGCGGTGATCAGATAAAACAAAATCGACCCGGATTAAAGGGAACTGTTACTAAAAACAACGAAGTGGAAAATTTTAAGAAATACGCGGTCAGAGGAAGCTGACTGAGTATATATGAGTATATAAAAAGTTCTACAGCTACAAAAAATTGGAATAAAAAAGAAATTACAGCAAGCAAAGACGGAGAAATATTGCATACAAAAAAGCGCATAATTGCGTGGTTGGCATTTGCAAAAAGTAGAAAAATTGTTTCGTTGACTATGGGCGCAAGTGCCAATTTGATCTGATAAAATGCAAATAAATTTGTTTTGCAAGAAAATATTCTAGGTATAGCATTTTACTGATGAAGAAGGAGGCCTTTCTGCATAGCCGCGTGTGTAAATTAATCGTGTATAGTTGCGTATCTAAATCGTTGAGATGGTTGACTAACTTAATTTTATATTTGCTATATTTGCATACACGCATATAGGGTGTTCGGCTACTGCATGTCAATATTTTAAGAGGTGATTGTTTAAAGTGATTCTGAACAACGTTTCCCTGTACGAAAACGGTGGTTAAGGCTTCGTTTTTTAATTATTAATGAAAAACACGGACCAATCAGAGAACGCGAAGAAAAAAATACACACATGTGCAACTGTAGTTTATGAACAATATAGTTTACATTAGTTACTTACTTTTGGTCTTTAAACGCGATCAGAAAGTTAGTTCTTATGATCTGTTGGGGGCTGTATTATTACTGGGAACCAGAATTATAGCTTTAAGGATGCACTAGCGCCAATGAAAGCCAACTGCCATCATTCCAGTTCCCAGTAGGGACCTCACCTTTGCTAGTACATATGCTTAAAGCACAGTATTGGAATAACCAGTAGCGACACTCCCTCAAAATCGTGTACAAGATATGCTACAGCGCATGTGAATTCGGATACCAACATCAAAGGGGCCGACACGAAGTGTTGCCAGTGATTATTCCTATACTGTGCCTAAAATTTCGTCCTGGGCTTGCTAAAGGCCAGTAAGGCTACCTAGCAGGGCCTTGCCTTATATGTCGGGGTAGTGGGGGATAGTCGCAGGATGTTTCATATAGGATCTGATGTCGGGGCGGGCACTTTCGAGAAAGCGGCAGCTCGCGCCAAATCTCTCTTGTGGCAGGAATTGGAGGTCGCTACATGATATACATGTATTTTTATATTATACATATTAAATTGAATTTCATTACTTTTACGTCCATATTTTGTTACAAGTAACGTTACTAGTTTGCTTACATTTTGATCAGTTTAAAGTAGTATAAGTGGTGGGTCAGATTTTATAATGAAATATAAAGCTGATTAATATGTGGGGATGTTCCATTTGTAAGTTACTGAACTTACGTACCATTATTATAAATTTTCGTTGTCGGAAATAAAGTAGATTAAGACGTTGCTGGTTGTTGTTTTTATGTAGTAATGCATTTATGATACATAATTTACTAATTATGTTGTTATTAAGTATGTTAGTTTGCTACCCTGATAGCCAAGTCGACCCAATTGCGCGCCAATCGACGGCCAACATTTGTTATATAACTTAACCGCCAATTTGCTCGCTACTTATTTCAACAGACACAGTTACATTTTTGTTGCCAATTTATTAACATCATCGAATATACCAAACACTGTATCGAATTTGTAGCAAGCTTTGATAAAATCTTGTCCAAACAGCTTGGCTATCACAGTAATTATGTTGATGATAGTTCAATATCTAAAGTTGAAAACAATCCACTATACACTTTCAAGAGAGCATATGTATAGTGCTCTATTAACATCCTATTTAGCAAAACACGTCGTTTAAACAGAGTTTTTTTCAGCAGAATAAGGCAGCGCTATACAGTATGAAATTGAATACAGAATGTTAAGTCGTATAAGTCTCGCGGTGGCATAAAGCAACGGCGACAGGACTCCCCTTGTCTCCATTACGGTTAATTCGAGAAGATCGCGGCGACGAATTTAAGCAAACCTATCAGTAGTTATTCTTTTCACGCTCGCAGTTGCTCTTCACTTGGGAATCGCGCCAACTAACGTGCGCCACTTTCGTATATGTTAGTCGCGCATCGTGAATAAGGATGAGGTGTCGTTTTATTCCTCGATCTCGACGGATCTGCTTGTTTGCGCGAAAGCGCGCTGCACTTTTGACCACCCTTTTGTCCGTACCGTTAAAGGGAGAAACGAACAATGAAGACACACTTTCCCTCTGCGCGACAAAATAGAACTTCGCGGAATATACTCAAATTTCCTTTTACCTTCTGCGGGCTTTTCTTAAACCATCCCGTTACGCTTAGGTTAGTTATTGCGCTTGTAGTATTGTATAGAAACTCTTTCTGTGAGTATAAATTCATTAGGAAGGAACATTCCATCCATTTTACTTTCTAGGAAAAATGGAGACGCACAATACTATACAAGTGTACACTGACCAGCAGTGTAACTTTTAAACAGCAATCGTTAAATATACAGTGACTCATACATTTGTTCACATAAGGCTAATATGTTTATTCTATGAATAACATTACTATGTTTGATATATGTATAAGGGAAATATTAGAGGTCTTTATTAAATGTGTTTAATTATAAGAAAAGAAGTGTTTATATCTTATATTAGCAGGATACAAAGATGAAGCAAATGCTCTTTAAATTTAAGTATATCTGAACGAACCTGTGTGTCATCGTAAATAATATAAACCACATAACACAAATTAATACAAATAACATACTTGTCTGCCCTACTTTGGTAGGAAATGAATATTACCTATAATAACTTAATTTATATAACTATCGTTATAATTAAAACATCTTAGCAAATTTGCTTTAAATTTCTTCAAGCGCTTGCATAGCACATTTGACGAAGGTACCGGATTTTTTCGTAAAGAAGCCCGTGGGCTTGTATTTGGTTTTTACATTTTTAAGTATCCCACATCGTAGAGTCATACAGAACACATGTCATTATACATGTATGTGCCATATACTAGGACACATGGCACTATATGTATGTGCCATATAGTGGCACACTACGTGTGGCGCTGTATATTTAACGTACGTTGTACTGGATAGACACGTTAGTTAGTCCGTTCTAATACTTTTTTGTTCAATTGATAACGGCAAATTAATTTCATTTATATTTTAGTTAATTTCCATTAATTAATAATGAATAATTCGATGTTAACTTTTGCTTCGTGCTATATCGGCGCGTACTATTCGGGGCGCCGGTCGAACGTCGCTACCTAGCACGACGCGCCGTGGACCGTCCCTGAGCGCGGGCTCTACGCGCGCTCTGAATGGCCAGTGTTTTTCGTTAACAATTCAAAAACAAAGCCTCAGCCGACATTTTGGCAAAGGAAAAAGTTGTTCAGTTTTGCCTCAGGAATCCCCCATTTCCGGCTCCTACACCTTTTACGTTACACCCTGTATAGGCCCCAATAAAGGTCTGTAAGAGCCATGAACCTTTGTTTAGAAACAACAATCCAAAATAGAGGCCCAAATGGACCCAAATGGACTTCAATTTGGGTGGGCTTATTTACGGGCAAAACCCGGTAGTTACAGTAATGCTCCGAAAGATCCGACTCGCTCGGGCACGGCTAGTCGTTTCTTTCGGAACAGCTATACCATTCGGCTTGGCTTTGTTCTCGAATGAGATGAGAGCGAACACGGTCAACGAGCGAGCCAGTCGGTACTTTCGGAACGTTACTGTATTCTTTTTTAAGTGCCTTTTAAAGTAGTAAGTTCTGTTGTACTCGCATATTTCTTCAAATGTAATTCGTTTTCCAAACCCTTAAAACTTAGCCTCAGTATTGGTACACTTAAAAATAATTTGGGTGCCGTTACATCCGGCGCCTAATTCTTATTGTATCAGCTGCAATGAAAGTCAAAGTGTGCAAGAGACGTTTCCCTCCAGTCTATTGAAAACTAACTGAAACTTAGTTGAAAAGTAATTATTTTCGTAATGCTCGGAAATTGAGAGACCTACTAAAATGCAAATACTTTGCTTAGATTTAAGAAAACAGCGATCGGTGTTAATTAAACTAAAAGGAGCAAGTTTTTGTTTAATTAAAGTGCCTTGTATCTGTTTGTAGAACAGCGTAATATTTGAGCTGCTGCACTTCAGCAAAATGAAATTATTCACGGCGATAAAAGCAAGCGAAACAAATTTTAGACTCGTGTTACCCATAATCATAGTAAGGCACAAATTACATAATAGTATTATTTTTGAAACTTGGTACATTGTTGCATTTTTAAATTCAATGTAACAAATGTTTGAACAAATGAAATGTATTTTTTTTATTACATTTTTGGAGTTACATCAACCCATTTGGGTTAATAAATAGTCGTTTAATAATTTAAAAGTTGTTTAAATAAGTTGTGTTCAGCGACGATAGTTTCACATCATGCAATTGCTTTGAGAGACTGTTTGACATTGTACTATGGTTAATTATAATAAGTGTATTGTTTTATCTTGTCATACAATATAGTGTTTATATTTAAATTATAACTATATTTATTGTTTCTTCCTCATCCTATCACATTCATTAACGCTTATTCTTGGAAGAATGAAGTATACAATACAAAGTACTGTTTGCTGAAACTATACGATACACCTTTCAAGCAATTGTGAATATTTTTTTTTAATTTCACCACTAAGCTGCGCATCGAGTTTATGAAGTTCGCGTGAAAATACGCTTTGATAGTTGGTAGTCAGCACTTGTTTTTTGCCGGGAGCAAATAAAATAGTCCCGGCGACGTCGAATGAAAAAGCTTAATTAAAACCAACCGTGTGTGTGCCTTAACGGTAATGAGATTCTTCAACGAATGGGAATTCTTGCGGAGTTTCGCCTCTGTTTAAGTCTTCATTATTTGTTCGCGAAGCGGTCATCAAACGGTTCGAAAGATGTTTTCCATGCAATTAAATTGTTCATTTGGGCGATTCCGCTACGGTCCCTTTAATATTTCACGGACAGTTCTGGTCCGGCTCGACACAGTGTCTCCTCGTGTAAAACTCGAGTGGCAAAGTTTTGGGGGGATCGACGACGCGAGACACGGTTGCGACGGTATTAAAAACTCCCCTCGGAGTCTGTTAACAATTTTCATTCTGCGCCCGGTACATCTGCGCCCTACTTTCTCTGACGTGCATCCCGCCGCACAGGTATTTGAATTTATATTAAAAATCGACCTACGGTACGTGTTCCAGTTGCACGGATCCGTGCAACCATCCATGGTAGATTTTATGGCAGAATCAATTGGAGACGCCTCGAATCTTTGTGTAATTGTTTCAATCGCTGATTGAAAAGTTTCGACAGGACATACAGTCCGGTCGTTTCCCTTTTATGCAACTTCAATTTTTATTGTGCAGGTGGTGTAATGCTTGACTTTTATTGCGAAATGAATTTTAATAAGCTAATCTTACTGTGTACCTTATTTTTATTGAATCTTTTTACAATAATTTTATAATTACGAAAAATATATAATCAAATAAGCGATTCGGAGATATGACTCTTAAATAATTTGTTAAATACAACTTAAAGGGCTGATTTACCGAATCTAGGAATATAAATCACGAATTTGGCTTTACTATTTGCATCGTTTCCGTAGACGATGACTATTGCAGCAATCTGATTTATATAATTAAACATTAAATACATTATAAACAGTTTATTTTAAATTTATTTAGTTGCATACACAACGCATTCCATGAACGTAGTGTTTTTCTGAAATGGGGGAATTGTTACTGCATATTGCACTGGCGATCTGACCAGTATTATGTTATACTACTTACGACAAGAATGTATTCAATATATCAATTGAGATCAGGCATGTGAAAATATTTGACGTTACGTCGAAGCAATATGCAACTTACTCAATAACCATATGAGAATTTGGGCGTAGGTGTGGGATCGATATTGCGTCAGTATTATATGCAGCGAGCTAGAAGCAATCACGGCATTCCTAAATTGGAGGCTTGGCTAGCCCATGTTAGATTAGATTAGATCACTACCCAGCCTGGGTTACCAGAAATCGGAGTAAGTTGCTCCAACCAGAAAGGGATAAGCGCCTAACCATTCATAGGTCTAAATGAATTATCACAATTTATACAGTATTCGACCAGTACGAAACATCTGAGACTTGCATATACAATGCGCTTATACATATCTACATACATTGTGTTTCCGGTGGAATAATTAAAAATCAGGCAGCAGTTCAGTATTTATAGCAACGCGGAGGAGGAAGTGTGACACGCCGTTGGAAAGCTTGTGAGTAGAGAAGTCCAAAATGTATAGTCATTGTTGCCGCAAACATCCCGTTCAATAGATACAGGTGTAATTGGAATGGTCAGTATTACAGTGTTTAGGCCCACGCTCAGGACGGAAGGTGCTTGTGTGCCAAACTGTTGGAAGACTTGTGAATAAAAGAGTCGAACAAATATGATCTCATCCACCACGGAGATTAGAAAATATATGTGTAATTAGAATATTAGAAAATGCAGTTAGTCGTCGTTTGACTTAAGCGGTTAAAGTGTTCGATGAGACTTGTCTCTAGACACGTCCGGGGGCATGTCCGAAGGACCGTCCCAGCGGACTTGCGCTGGTTCCTGGAGTACCTATCCCCTCCATACTTATTTGACTCTACCGTCTCTATGCTGTTATTGTGATAAAAAAGGGAAGAAGAGCAAACTCCACCAGTAATAGGAGAAGGAATAGACTAATGGCAGAGACTGCGCATCCTTCGTCCGAAAAGAAATTTGTTACCAGAAGCGATATTTCGAGGTCTGGACCCGAAAGGTATTTCATGGTCCCAGAAATTATATATTCCTGGGGACCAGCTATAATCCATGTGCTTGACTCTGCACAGTGTGTCATAAATCCATTGTATTAAGAAACGGCAGTCTGTGGACCGTTATCCACTTCTGTCTGGGAATTATTACAAATAAATAATAGTCACGAATATAGAAAATTTCTATAAAATATAATACGATATTCCTGAAACGCACGATTCCCGTCTGATTTGCACTTGTCCTTTTGATTTCTATGCATTTTTATCGTAACATAAATTGAGTCAGAGAAGACCAGCGGGACGGTCCTGTTTACATAACCAGTCTTTACCCTGATATCTCAAACCAATCGTAGGCCTTCGCCGTTTCAAAATGGCTGCCAACATTTATCCTAGCAAAATAGCATTTTCGGCGCGGATCGCACAGTCCCTACCATGAGTCTACTCGTTCTCCCATTTTCATGCAGTTTGATCTTCTTTCATTCTTCATCACAAGAACAGCATAAAGACAATACAGCCAAATAGGTACGGAGGGGATAGGTCTCGATAGACCAGCATGGGTCCTTTGGGACGGTCATGTCCGCGGACGTGTCTCGAGATAAGTCTCATTGCATATGGACAGCTTAAGGCAGAGTGGTCCAACTGTTGCTCCCAAGCAAATTTCTCCTCTTGGCAGTACCCCCATTATAGAACTGAGGCGACAACGCTCGACTCGGCTGTAAGGCGCGAATGATGCCGGATGTAGTGGGACGGTGTTTGAGTTTTATGGTGGGGATACCATCAGGAGGGGAAATTTTCAATTAGACTACTCTATCTTAAGACTACGGTTAGAGTTGGATGCGTGTTTGTCGGAACTGGTGCTCTGAGGAATTCGTCAGAACAATCAAATACATGGATTCTTATGGGAGTGGTTACACTGCATACGTATCGTTCGCAGGAAGACGCACGAGTTCGTCAGAACAGTTTGATTCTGAGAGCAGTCGCACGAACCCTATTTTTAAGTGCATGTGTAGGCGATCTAGCGTCTCTGAATCACACGAACGATATTTCTCTATGTGGTGGTAGTTTATGTTTCGATAGGCCCTTGCCACCTGAAAAGATCTTCCCTAAAAAATATCCACCGCAATATAACTTTCTCTCTTCAACTGTGCGAACGCGTTCGGTGGATTCAAGAAAGAAACGAGTTTGATTTTTTCGTCTGAACTGCGGCATTTTTATCAAATATCTCGAAAAGTATTGATGATAGAGGAATGGTTCAATCGGTGAAATTTATGTTTTTGAATGGCAAAATTTACTATACAAACAGATTTTGGAAACATCTATTTGCTTGAACGATATATTAGAAAATATGACTCTTTTTTATAAATTTCACCAGAAATTTTCTAAAAAAAGTACGTTTGTATATTAAAGATTCAAATAGAAAATACTGGTGAAACAGAAATTACAAACTAAGAAAGATATTTGCTTTTTATTAGTCATATATACTTGCGAAAAACGTATTCAGCCCCTCCAAGAATTTTCAAAACAATTACTTTGTTTTAAATTATATACTAAAAATTGGTTGTATCAAATCTTTGCAATTCCTTTTTTTTTATTATTGTCAAAGCCCCCTTCCTTTTTTTAAGTAGCACTTTGTATTTTTGACTTAACAGTATTATAGCCCGTATCAAGACGAATTCCACAACATAGTATACCATGAAGGTTAAAGTTGTTAACTGCATTAATTTTTTTATTAAATATTACTATATGCAATGCATGTAAAAGAGGAATGATAAAAAATATCTTTCTTATTTATAAACAATGTGCGGAGAAACGGATATTAATGTAGTGTGGACAAAGATTGAAATTTATGTCTGCTACTTTTAGTTTTTTTCAGGTGTACATTTTAGTTCTGCGTTTTTTTTTGTTTTTCATTTAATGAGAAATATTAATAAAAGGGCATACAGCTAAGAGAAGCCGAGAAGAATAACTACTTAAGAAAATCTTCGTGCTAGGGGCTTCGTTGGTCTTAACCTCTTATTACGTCCCGCCGACATCCAATTTACACAAAAATTGCCTGGAAATTTTTTCGCCTCCCGCCACCCGTTGAATATTCCACGAGATGGTGTAGACATAGTGCGTGATGCAAATGACAAAGAATTTATAAGTTCCCCTTGACTTACAAAATATACAGTGTGTCTCAGAACTCCTGTAAGAGCTGGGAAGAGGTGATTCCTGAGATGATTCTGAGCAACCTATTCCTTTGCTAAAATTTTGTTTAAGGCTTCGTTTTTTAATGGTTAAGGAATAACACTGACCAATCAGTGTGTTTTTCTTTAACAATTCACAAACAAAGCCTTAAACGAAATTTAGGCAAAGGAAAAAGTTGCTCGTTTCAGGAGTTCTGGGACACTCTGTATAAGAAAAGTATTTCTCCTTTGTAGAAGATATTAATCCGTTGCACAGTTATGGTTCCTCGCTGATATTCAAAAAGACAATTTTTATTTGCCTCATTATTCAAACTAATGCAGACGTATGTATAAACAAAAAATAGATAGCAAGGTGAAATAATATCGCGCTTTAAAGAATGGTTGCAATGTGAAATTTTAAGGCGCTATATTTCTTAAGAATTTTCATTACGCAGTTAGACGATTCGAGTATGTAATAAAAGCGGATAGATATAACAGTAATTCATTCTGTCGTGGCGCGAATTACAGTGTCCAAGATTGCGTCGATCTATGGGTAGAGTATGTTTCTCGCCGCGTATCCCAAAGCCTATTGTATAGGGCGAAATTAATAAAACATTAGATAGTACGTTCTTAAAAAACGTTGAATATTCCTAATGACACCTCTTCGTCATATTTTTCATTAACTTTTACCATATGCTGTAACTTAAATGCAAATGTTTCATGATGCAATGCTTAATGCAATTTTGCAATATACTTTTCTTATATCATAACGTGAAAAACATGTTCACTTTATTTTTAATTTCACATTTCATTTAAAAGCCGGACTAGTATTAATTAAAGGAAATATTTTCTGTACTTATAATTAGACTTAGATTACTAATTTCACTTAATTTATAATCTCCGAAACTATCTTACTGTTGCAAGCCTCTCATTACAGTATATGTATATGTTCTCCATTAAATTATCCGACACGTTTGATGTTATTGAATTTATAATTTAAGCCAAGAAAATGTTCCACCTTTATCATCTATAAATACGTTTTCTGTGCATTTCAAGTTATCAACGATTGAAATAAAACATTCCTACGCAATCGTCCTGAAATTAAATCTTTCGACAATTGTGGGGGTATAATTTTGAAGCGTGAACATTCACAACTCGTACGATTAAGATTAAACGCTATTAAGAAACAGTTCCTAAATTAAAGCTTTTGTCAGTATAATCTTTTCGTGCAAATAATTAAAAAATGTCTAAAATTATTAGACAATTTCAAAGTGTACATTATGAGATAAATCATAATTACAGGATTGCTCCTAAATTAAATCTTTCGATATCGTTCTTTTCACACGAATGACAAATTATTTAAAATTACGGATTATTTATCTGTCCCAAGTAATTCTGCTACCTATTCATAATTATTTTGTTATTTGTAAAGATACAAAAAGCAGATAGATAATATGTTTAAGTACGGGTGGTGGTGGGGGGGGGGGGGGGTGAAGGTCTTCTTCAAGGTCATATTTTTCTAGTCTCCACAAACGGTAGCACCTTTTAAAGTGGAATGAGTTAACTTCTTGTTTGTCATAAAAAAGATGACATCAAGACAAATATAATTATGTATAATAACATGATCTTGAAATGACCCTGAGCTACAATTATCACGATTAACTGATTGAGATAGGAGTTTGCGGCGAATGAACTGTGGTAACAAAATCAAATGTGATTTGTTATTTCAAGCTGTGGTCATAGTGCTCACCGTTGAACCCAATACACAGACACTGACAACGTCGTAGAATGTTTGCCAGGCCTGTAACGTACCTGGTGCGCGGTCACGGACCGCTGGCTTGCGATACCGAACCCTTGGTAACTCTCGGTTGCCAACACGCGCGATAAGTTATTAAAGCTACTGGTGAAAAGTTATTCGAAATCGTATAAGAGGAATAGTATAAAAATGACTCTCTTAACGAACCATTAGTTACTCGCGAGATTTGGAGCTCAAGGTCACATGGTTGTAATGGACGAATTCGTCTCGATTTCACCTTTTTCTATGCTGAACAGAAAACTAACTCATTTAAAAATATTATCTTGCAGTGACATTCAACTATACAGGAAAAATTTTTTCCCTGAAATAAAATAACTTTCTCCTGAAGCGTCCTTTTTTATATCTTTAGAAATAACAAAATTACCCAGGATGGCAGACTTCATTGGGACACCCTGTACAGTCCACCTTTTTAAAGTACCACAGTACTTTTTCAATGCATTCATATTATTTCATCACAGGTCACAATATTTTCGCGATGTAAATTAGCTTGACCATCTTCTGCAAACACACTGAATGATTAAATTCTTGAATACTTAGCGAACGTTATGTACAATGGTGTAAGTATACGATGACCATTATCCATGTAAGCGTGGAGGGCGGTGGTCTAATAATGATGCATGAACCTTTGAGTAATGTAGGAGCACGTTTACAAGCCGTCAGTAAAGAGAATGCATAGTCTAATAATTACGTAAATAGCGGGCTTCCCCTGTAGCGTTCACGGTGAAAATGATATAGAGCCCATGCAGTGCCTTCTAGCCAAAGGATTTCTGTTTGGAATTTGTACCATTCCACAAATACATTAGTCTACAAACGTGGAATTAAATGCTTTATCTTGTGGCGATTGTTACTGCCAGACTTGACTTTGTTTCTTCTTAACATTTAACTTGAACTTGTTTTAAATGTATTCAATTGCACGCATTCCACATTTTTTTACGCATTCTTATGCGTCCGATCAATATTATATTATACTACTTACGAAAGTAGCAGTTCTTTCTGCAGTATTGTCCGTTACTAAGGTTCAGCTAATAAAATATTGTATGTACAAGATGCAAAGAAAATCAATATCACGGCTGTCATAGCGCGATTCTACATCTCTGGATCGGTGCACATTTGTAAGAGAAAGTACACACAAAATTCAGTTTGATCTTGAAAATAAGGTCAAATATCTTTTATCCCATTTTATTCTACTCATCATGAGGATAAAAAGTGTCAAATGAACCATGGGTCGCAACTCAACCGTTTTCTTGAAAAGTAGTGTTAAAGGTACCATTAGTTAGCACGGGTTAGAGCGAGAGAGAGAGAGAGAGAGAGAGAGAGAGAGAGAGAGAGAGAGAGAGAGAGAGAGAGAGAGAGTAATGGCGCGCACACTTTCTCGACGCTAGGTCGGCCTGTGCATCGCCCTTTCTGTTAGATCGGCCGCTGCGCACCGGACTACAAGTTTGACCTTAATTTTCAAGGTCGAAATGAATTTTACGCGAAGTTTCTTTTACAAATGTCCACTTTACATCGTGTACATGACGAATATAAAATAGTAAATATGACGCAAAACGAAAACATACATTTTACCTGTGACATTTCATAGATAAAAATAAGGTTAGGGAATAGTACTGCTCAAAGTATGACAAGTGTGAAGCAGTTGCAAATGGCACAAATACAAAAATACAAAAGGAAATTAAACATAAATTGTAAGGAAATTGCTGATTTATACAGGGACAAGCAGATGGAATTTACTCATCTGTGAAACTAGAATCAGCTAATTAAGCGAGTATACACGATGACAGGTAAATTCTGATGTCGCATGCCATGTTGTGTTATCTGTATCTTGTGGGAAGCAAACAGATACCATGCATGCTTGTGCGGATCAATCGAAATCGGTGCGTATTGCTGTGTGCGGTTTCGTTCCAATACAATACACAATCTTAATATAGAACTAGTAATGTGATCCCCACGTGATTTTCATACTTCTAACTAAGATATCTAGCTGGTACCGCTGTATCATCTCTAACACCAACTACCCAAAAATAAAGAAAAACATGCTTACACCAAATATGCGTAGCTGTCGTTAATAACACTGTTCAACACGAATTTTGTTTTGTAATAACCACTAGGTGACCCTTATAGTGTTTCTCGTCCTGAATACGAATCCGGAAGCAAAATTGCTCTATCACCCTCAGATTTCAAAAAACACGAGTTTTTGTAAAAACATGCGATTTTTGGCAAGAAAGAGGAATTACGTGAAAACTGAAAACGATAGAAAGTTCATCTTGGCCTTAAAAGATAGGGGAAAGTCTCCCGAATACAATGATATATAATTTTGTAATATTTTATGGTTCTGAATGCTTTTCAATGGCGATCAAAGTTAAAAAAAGAGACGATGCGCGTACTTTCCACTCACTACTTTTGCATTTGTAGGAAAATTTAAGTCTCTGGCATGAAATCGCTTCACGGTATCGGATTCTGTATGCATTTCTGAAGAAGAAACTATCCAGAAAAACTGCCGGAACGGTTTTTAATTCGAACAGGTCGAGAAAATGTGCATCGGCAGCGCGTTGACGACGCTTTGCCGCCATGCGGCCATCACTCGCGTGTGCCGGGCCGGCAGGGCCGTAGCCACGCGTGAACGACATCGAGTGGATCCCCTTACATAGCACCTGCTTTCTAACAATAATAACTTCTTTCTTGGGCAATAATTCCGGAAGTACAACAAAGTCGTACGAATCACACTCAGTTTTCAGTATTTCTGTATAAGTACATATTATTTGTTAATACAAAGCCTTTTAATCCTAAGAAAATTATTTGAGAGCTTTCGATATAACTTCTCTTTCTACATCTGAATTGGTATAAAAGATCTTCCTTGTTTTATATTTTGTTCAATCCTGGTAAAGAAAAAAATAATGTACCTGCAGTTTCTTGCTTGCCGTTTGAACGTTGGATCCTTTTGTTCGTTCATAAGTGTCCAACAGTAATCTGCCAGCATTGCAGACATATCCTTTCCTTGGTATCGTTTTTCCATTTTGAAAATGTCTTGGTGAAACCGTTCTCCATGCTCATCACTCACATCGCCAAGATTTGGAGGAAAGAAGTTCAGATGGGAGTGTAGAAAATGGATTTTGAGATACATATTACACCCCAAGTCTTTACATGCTTTTAATAAATCTTGTATGATTGATTCATAATCTGTTGATCTATGTTTCCCAAGAAAATTTATGGTTGTCTTTTTAAATGCGAGCCATACTGCCTTTTCCGAATTGCTTAATTTCTCCGTAAGCTCGTCATCTTTCACTAAATCTCGTATTTGGGGGCCAACAAATCTACCTTCTTTTATCTTAGCGTCTGATATTGATGGGAATTTGGTTTATAAATATTGAAATCCAGGTCCTGCTTTACCCATCGCTTTCACAAAATTCTTCATTATGCCTAATTTTATATGTAACGGTGGTAAAAATACATTTTCCGGATCAATTAAGTGGTTGTGTTTTATATTTTTTCCCCAGTCCCATTCACAAAGACAGCAGCAATATTTTGTGTAACCTGTCTGAAGCCCAAGCAAAAGTGCAATTATTTTTAAATCCCCGCATACTTTCCAATTGTGTTTTGTGTACTTTATTCGGGATAAAACAGTTTTCATTGTGTCATAGGTTTCTTTCAATTTAGTTGTGTATGCAACGGGGATGGACGGATGTACATTGCCATTATGCAATAATACTGCTTTTAAACTGTGTTTTGAAGAATCTATGAATAACCTCCAGTCATTTGGATCATGTTCGAATCCTAAGGTTCTAAATAGGGAATCTATATCCACGCACACACAAAGTTCTTCATATATGCGAAAATATTGTTGTATGACGTGTTGCCTATTGCGAAAATGTGTAACTTTGGTGCCACTGTCAAGCAAATTCCATCCTTGCAATCGAGATCCTAGGAGTTCTGCCTGATCTTTGGACAATTGCAAATCTCGCACGAGATCGTTCAGATCTTCTTGTGTTAATAGGTGCGGCTCTTTTGATGTTGACGGAATTGCTATTTCATATTCTTCTGTTTTTTCATTTTTCTCGCCTTCTGTAGCATCTTCGTATCTGTTGGGTATAACTGATGGTGGTATGGGTACTGGTAATTGCTCCGAATGCGAAACAGGGCGTATAGCAGAGGGTAAATTTGGATATTCTATTTTCCTTTTACCTTTTCTATCGAGTCCAGAAATTTTACTGCAGCAGAAATAGCAATCCGTTGTGTGGTTTGTTGGTTCCCTCCATGACATCGGTACTGCAAAGGGCATACTTCTCCGTTCTCCCTTCACCCAAGCCAAAAGAACGGTGGCACATCGTGAACAAGAAACATGCGGAGCCCAATACTTGTCCTGGTCGTCGAGTTTGCACCCAAAATATTTTTCATACGCATATTTTATCGAGGGTGTTATATTTTGGTGTGTAGCTTTTAAAACCACCTCCCCGCAAACATAGCAAAAGGAGTCTGGCTGATTTAAGCACTTTCGCGACATAATTGTACACAGCACAAAATGCTAAATTGCACACACACATACACGCGCGCGCGCGCAGATACGCGCGTGCTTACATAACTACACGAAAGCGTTTAACAAATTTAAAAACTGCAAACTATGCACAACTCCGAAAAAGTCTAAGTTCGAAAAGACTAACAAAGTTCTATTCGGTTCGATAATCTGAGTTCTGTACGGTACAACGGTTAACTAAACTTTGATTCTTATTTTCTAATTAAAAATTTTGTGTCCTGGCTACTCTCCCTCCAAGCATCCCTTGAAAGTGTACACAATTAGGTGGAAACATGGAAATACCAATAAGATTTTTGGGGTGTTTTCTCAAACTTGCAACGCCCACGAACACTTAAAGGCCTTGTATGCACGATGCATCAAAACGAAGTGTACAATGCTCCTTCAGTTCGAGAAAAACAAACCCATTAATTTTGTCAGTCGAAACTTAACGCGCCTGGGTCCCGGCCCCGGCTCCAGCTCCAATACGCCAAGTGTTGGCGAGACGCTACAATAGAGAGTCCTTAAGCCTACGAGCACTTGAGGGTCCCATATGCACGTTGCATCAAGACGTTGCATAAAGTTTCTTCAGTTCGAGAAAAACAAACCCATCAATCTATATTCGAAACCTTGCACTTGGGACCCGATATGCTAAGTATTGGGTTAGACGCCACATCAGAGAAAGGTCTTAGGTACCCTATTGAGAAATTCCGCGGCAACGAGGTTTCGAGAAAAACATGCACTTGGAAATTTATACATTAGCCTCTGTCAAATCCAACGAAGTGCAGAACATCATACAATGAGCCCACACGCATTGACCTTAAAGATAAGGCTAAAGTACGTATATTTCACACGGTTTATTTGATACAAAGGAAAATTTACGGAAATGCTTAACATGACTGATTTAAGTATAAGCGCTATCAGCTGTTCTGGCACCCCTCCCACAAGCAAATTTAAAGACACAACTTAAAGATACATAGTGAATCAGAGCATTTCAAGATACAATTTATTCTTTCTCCCATTGCATCGGATGGTAGAGAGAGATGTCAAGCGACATTTATATTTCGACAATGTACTGTGATAAGACTCTCACATCCTCGTCTTCATGAAACCCCTCAAAATTATATTACTTTTCCGCTTTCAGCTATATTTCAGAAGAATTGCAAGGAATCTGTTTAAAAAAGATGTACAAATGATACCTAAATGGGTTTCGCATTGGCTTCAAATATTATTTGAGAAATTTAAAATATTGATATATTTGGGACAGTATCTCAAATTGCATACAATCATAACAATTAAAATTTTGTAAGTTCATAAACAATGTTGTTTGCGTCAGTTGACATCGTATTAGGTAAAACTGAGTGTGATTCGTAAGACTTTGTTGTACTTTCGGAATTATGGTTCAAGAATACATGAACGAAATGAAACATACATTGTTAGAAAGCAGGTGCTATGTAAGGGGATCCACTTGATGTCGTTGATGCGCGGCTACGGCCCTGCCGGCCTGGCACACGCGAGCGATGGCCGCATGGCGGCAAAGCGTTGTCAACGCGCTGCCGATGCACATTTTCTGGACCTGTTCGAATCAAAAACCGTTCCGGCAGTTTCTCCGAACAGTTTCTTCTTCAGAAATGCATACAGAATCCGATACCATGAAGCGATTTCATGCCAGAAACCTAAATTTTCCTACAAATGCAAAAGTAGTGAGTGGAAAGTACGCGCATCGTCCCTTTTTTGAACTTCGATCGCCATTGACAAGCATTTAGAACCATAAAATATTACAAAATTATATATCATTGTATTTGGGAAACTCTCCCCTATCTTTTAAGACCAAGGTGAACTTTCTACCGTTTTTAGTTTTCACGTAATTCCTCTTTTTTGCCAAAAATCGCATGTTTTTACAAAAACTCGTGTTTTTTTAAATCTGAGGGTGATAGAGCAATTCTGCTTCCGGATTCGTAATCAGGACGAGAAACTCTACAAGGATCACCTAGTGGATATTGCAAAACAGAAAAAAAGTTGAAATTGGTTGGACAGTGTAATAGGCATTTATAACAAATTACGAAACATAAGTTTTTAGGCTTCCAAAAGAAGCACTTCGCGAAAACTAAAGGAGACAAAGTTATTGTGAGTTAGTGAATACGTACATACGTAATAAAAGATACGTAGAATCAATATGTTTAAGTACATCACTTAGTCTTTGATATTTTCAAAAATACAGTTAATGTTTACCCAACCCATACCTGTCGATAAATTGGTCCTCCATAATGGAGGGTAACATGGCCCCCTCAGTAACTGTAACATTACCTGTAAACCGATTTTACCTTCTTTTTTAACGACTTGTACAAATTTGTTTGACAGCTACCGAATTGTACCTCTCTCGCCTCATGGATCTAACTAGATTGTAGCTAATTTAAAACAGCTTGTAGCGGTTAAGGTGTAGTAGAAGGACTGAGCGGAAAATTATGAAGTAAGGATTAGGAGAGCGTTTCGTCCTGGGCCTGCTAGAGGACTCGTCAGTGAGGCTACCTAGCAGACCCTTGCCTCAGACGTCGGGATAGTAAGGGATAGTCGCAGGATGTTTATATAGGACATGATGTCGGAGCGAGCACTTTCGAGAGAAAGGGGCAGCTCGCGCCAAATCCCTCTAGTGGCAGGAATTGGAGGTCGTGACAAGCTTAAGCAATGGATCAGATTTTAGAATAACTCTAGTAACCACTAGGTTGTCATTAGCGAGACCACAGTATAAGAATAACTAGTGGCGGCCATGTTGTTGGTGTAGTAGCGTACGATGTTCTAATAGGTTGTTGCGACGCTACAAAATGACACTGCGTGGCGTGGGTGCGCACGAGGAAAACATATTATTTGTCCTATATAGGCCTCCTACCTTTGCCTTTGCACCTCCCAATTCCACCCAGTCGCGCTGACGCTTGCATCGTAGCAGTCACAACAAACATATGCGTAGTGTCACATATGCAAAATAAATACATATAAACATAGGTCACGCGGCAGTCTCCGGATGTGACAGACCCAACTAATAATGACACAGCGTGTTACTACAAGTAGGGCCCGCAATTTGATTGGACGGTATCGCGTTGGAGACACATAATAGATGCTAGGAAAGGAACTGACGCCATATTGTCAGTAGTATGGAGCACGCGATGTAGCGTTTCTCGGACACGATTTCGAGGGAGCGTCACTACTGATTACTCCTATACTGTGGCGAGACTAATGGCAGCAGCACTGGCCAAAATAGAGCCGAGTATTCGTCGTAGATATGCAGCGCCACATTTAAAGCCTAATGTCAATTAACTGATCGCAGCATTTCGTTGGTTGCCAAAACGCAACTAGCTTTAACTGTTTGAATCACGGATGTCGAATTAGCGGCTTTTTCTCAAAGCCGTAGAACATGGAAGAACGTCTTCTTTACTACTCAGTTCACTTAAACAAATTTCTCTTTGCATGAGACCCAAAATCGCGAGCCGGCATTTCGATACAACGTACGCTGGGGACAGATGATCACCATTTAGGTTTTAGATAATGTGTCGCTGCATATCGACGGCCAAACTTGGCTCAACTTCGGCCGGTACAACGTATTGACCTGCCTATCTTGGCCATCAGGGAAAATTTAAACCGAGGGGGAAGGGGGAGCATACTAGCAACACTTCCAATACATATAAAGAAATTTTGCCTAGTAGCTTTACGTATTTACATAACTCGTATTCATTAAACGATATTTAAAAAGCAAGCTTCTATATAATCTTTGCGAGCATAACAATCAACAATTGATTGAAATACTTATTTACAGTGACATCTACTTGTCTATATCTATATGATGTGCGCTTATATAAAAAATCTTGATTACACAATACATGGCGGGTAATCTGTACAATGCTTTTATCCACTGCTACGCATATTACAATAGCGTTTTTTACGCATATTGTTTTCTTTCACGCATATTACGTACATTACAATAGCATACACAGAGCGTTTCGCTACCTCATGCAAATATTCTAAGGGATGATTGCTGAAGTGAGTCTGATGCGCTCTACGCGCGCTCTGATTGGTCAGTCTTTTTCGTTAATAATTAAAAAACGAAGCCTTAACCAAATTTTTGGCAAAGCAAAAAGTTGTTTAAAATTGCCTCAGCAATCGCTTCTTAAAATATTTGCACGACGTAGCGAAACATCCTGCATAGTTTATTTATATTCAGTTTATTAAATCTGATGAAATTACGACGCCAAAATTCAGAAAGCAGGAATCAGGAATTGATATTGGCTTCATTCACAGGGGCAACCCCTTTATCGTTGGAAATAGGAAGACCGATTTCAGAGATCTATATTCTGCACATACTAATGGAATAGTTGTGTACGGCTATTTCAAAACGGACAATACATGAACATACATGAATGAATAATTTTCTACCGAATGAACCAGTTTATTCGAACAAATATTGTTTACACTTGTTATGGGATTGTTTTATGGATATATGCTGATAACTTGAAAAAAAACAAAGGATGTAAGAGAGAGAGAGAGAGAGAGAGAGAGAGAGAGAGAGAGAGAGAGAGAGAAAAGTTGTTTAAATAAGTTATGTTCAGCGACAATAGTTTCACATTGCATTACGGTTAATTATAACAAGTGCATTGTTTTATGTTGCCATTAAATATGATGTTTATATTTAAATTATAACTATATTTATTGTTTCTCCCTCATCACGTCTCACTTATACATATACAGGGTGTAACGTAAAAGGTGTAGAAATGTGAGATTCCTGAGGTGATACTAAACAACTTTTTCCTTTGCCAAAGTGTGATTTGGGGATTCATTCTTGAATAATTAACAAAAAATCACTCTGCCTTATAACATTCTTCGAACTAGCTATCATCCACAGTTGCAAACTGCGTCAATAATTTCTCAAGACAGAATCAGTCCGAACGCCCAGCAGTAAAGGTCACTCCGACATGTAATTGCTGTTTTTACTTTGAATAAAACAAGAGTTAACTTCTAAGACAAAAAGCTCGTGAGTTACTACCCGCTCGGGAACACGACAATGAAATTGCCGAACGTGGAGAAGTGTATTTGGCAGTAGCCGCGGCCACATCGAGTCCCTTCAAAGTTAATAACAATCGGTTCCTTTCGGGACAACCAATTATTCATACGTGCGAAGAACAGATTTGATAAATTCAAATCTTGACGAGTAAATTGATAGTGATCGTGCAATGATGGAAATTTTGTGAAACGAAGTTCTTTCACTGTTCCAACCGAGACATCGGCTGTTGTGCACCATGTGTTTGTTCTTCGAGTGGCCAGGATCGGTAGAATAACCCAGTGATAGTTGCCGTGCAGGTAGTAGGTTTTGTCAAAGAAAGTGAGTTCGCTGACCTGGCCGCAACATCAGCTGTCTTGCACTACGGGATACCGACTTGCAATGGTCAGGATCGGTAGGATGACACAGTGACCTATTTTCGTCGAAGCAGGTTCATTTTTGGAGAAACGGGTAAGTCTAATTTTAATTGTTGGCGAATTGTTTAAAATTTAACATACGTTGTACTTGATAGACACGTTAGTTAGTCCGTTCTAATACTTTTTTGTTCAATTGATAACGGAAAATTAATTGCATTTATATTTTAGTTAATTTCCATTAAATAATAATGAATAATTCGATGTTAACTTTTGCTTCGTGCTATACCGGCGCGTACTATTCGGGGCGCCGGTCGAACGTCGCTACCTAGCACGACGCGCCGTGGACCGTCCCTGAGCGCGGGCTCTACGCGCGCTCTGAATGACCAGTGTTTTTCGTTAACAATTCAAAAACAAAGCCTCAGACGACATTTTAGCACAGGAAAAAGTTGTTCAATTTCGCCCCAGGAATCTCCCATTTCCGGCTCCTACACCTTTTACGTTAGACCCTGTATGTATGCTATACAGGGTGTTCTGCTACTTAATATCAATATTTTAAGGGGTGATTTCTGAAGCAATTCTGAACAACTTTTTCCTTTGCCAAAACGATGGTTAAAGCTTCGTTTTTCATGATTAACGAAAAACGCTGACCAATTAGAACGCGCGCTTGGCCGAGAAAGCGTTCAAGGCTGCAGTTGAGCATATCACGATCTTCTCTCGGCTGAGTGTGCGCTCTACACGCGCTCTGATTGGTCAGTGTTTTTCATTAATCATTCAAAAACGAAGCTGCAACTACCGTTTTGGCAAAGGAAAAAGTTGTTCAAAATTGCCTCAGCAATCGCTACTTAAAATATTGACATGCAGTAGCAGAACACCCTGAATGTATGTGCATAAAGGTAAAATTAATGTGTAACGCAGTTTTTACTGTAAACAATGGCATTCCCATTGATACGATCGCTCAAACCAAATGGCAGAAGTCAGAGCATAAAAGAATGAATTAAGAATCGCAGATGCCTTATGGCAGTTCAAAATCTGTACTGTTGATAAACATTGTCACAAAAACACTACAGTTTTACTGTTTTGATGATATTGAATCTTCGACATGATAGAACAAGTAAACATTCAAGAAACAAAGCGAAATTACGAAAGTATTTTATTAACCTATTATAAGTAGTAAAATTCTTCCAATAAACAGATAAAATACTCTCATGCTTTAATATTTAACACAAACCAACCCAAGATCTAATCGTGACACATATTTTGAGAATTCATGTTGCATGGGTAGATTATTAAATAAATCGCTGTTCTTGTAAATAGAAATAAAATTCTTATTTATATTTGATAAAGTTGATTTAGAAATGGCTTCCTACAACGAGAAAGCAATACAAAAAGAAGAACAACCAGTTCTATTCAGAGTTCACCCGTACTAAATTGCACAGCTACTCGATGTTGAACGAAAGACCGCGGCAGCTACATCAATCCAACGATACCATCTGAAGATACTAAAGATCGTGGACCGAAATAAAAGGTCGGAGGTGGAACGCAAAGCGTAAACGGGGTTAAAGCAAACGTTAGACAGAATTATTGCTGTGATTGGGCATCAAGAACCGTTTTAAGGACTGTGAACTATGACGGGAAGCCGAAACTGTGCCAGGAGTTTTCTTCCGCATACGCCGTGATACGTGGCCATAGTGTGGCGCGGTAAATAGGATATCTCCCATGTATCAATTTCCGGCAGCACATTTTTCATAGCACACGTGAAAACGTGTTTCTTCTTTTCGCTCACAAATCCTTATCAGGGCTTTTAAAGTCTGCTGTACTCCTCCCTAATCCCTAGAGGTCCGAGTGCCATCATCTCAGAAGTTGTATGATTACCGCGCTACGTTATATTGCAATATATGGCTGCAGTTTACTTTGAGGGACCAAAAATCATGGACTTTCTTTTTTCCATAATGTGGTAGTTTTCGACGAATTAATAAATCTACCAATGCAAGCTTTAAATTTAGGGATCCACTAATTCGAAAGTTATAACTAAGAAAGCGCCATTTATTCGTAAATAACGAATAACATTCAGCGAGAACTTATTCGTTAGTCACAAATAAATGTCGACTGTTATACGAACCCAATTTATTGGACTAAACGACGAATAAATGTGACGCCCGCTACCTACCGACGGCTACAAGAGCGAATCACAACCTTTTTTTTTTTCCACGGACCCCTACATATACATACATTGCAGAAGTCACGTGATACTTTTATTCGCTGTTTAGTAGGCTACTTCTCTATTCGAATAAGAAATTATTCGAATCAAAACTTATTCGAGTACAAAATTATTCGTTAGTGTCGAATAATTTCCTTTTACTCGAACTTTTTATTCGCAGGTTATGCGAATAAGAATTAATTCATCGAAGTTCATTCGGAAACTTACTCGAATGAAAATTCATTCGAATAATGCCCAATTCTGGTCTCTTCTCGATTGATTATCAGTAGGGGAGATCGGAGTAAGACGGCCAACATTACTCGAATAATTCAATATGACAACGCGTGCGGCAAAGAAGCGTAATAAGCAGTTGCTGAATTAATACCGGCAAATGGCAGGTATTCAGCCAGACAGGGATTAAAAGCAGGAAGGAAACGGGAAAAGATTAAAATATCTCCACTAGTCGTGAATTTCTGTTCAGTAAGGAGGTAGGAGGTGTCGTATTCCAAATCCTCCGCGTGCCAGGCATTTCCCCTGGCTTCCGACGAAATTATTACACGCTCAAGCGGAGCTTCGGCGAGTACCCGCTCGGAGTAATTAAATTTCTCTGTATATGTTAAAGAGAACAAGGGGTCGAGGCGGAGCTGAAGGGAGGAGGGAAACGGAGTGGAGCTGCGCCTAACTGACGGCACCGCGGGAACAAGTAGCATGAGAATAGTGGCGACAACGACACCCCAAGCAGCTTTGTTATTACTGACTTAAATAATTCGAAGTCCCGTGGATATGTTGGCTCAGCTGAGTGACTTAACTGGAAGCGAGGTGACATCTCGAGAGGGAAAGCGTAGATAGATAGTTGCTTTGCAACTATTAACATACATGGTGTTTCGCTACCTCATGCAAATATTTTAAGGGGTAATTGCTGAGGCGATTCTTTTTCCTTTGCTGAAATGGTGGTTAAAGGCTCGTTTTTTAATTATTAACGAAAAACGCGGACCAATCAGGGCGCGCGTAGAGCGCGCGCTCAGCCGCGAGAGTGTTCAAGGCCGCCGTTGAGCGTATCACGATCTTCTCCCGGCTGAGCGCACGTTCTACGCGCTCTCTGATTGATTACCGTTTTTCGTTAATAATTTAAAAACGAAGCCTTAACCATCATTTCGGTAAAGGAAACAGTTGTTCAGAATTGCATCAGCAATTGATTCTTAAAACATTTGCATAAGGTAGCGAAACACCCTGTATATATTTATATATTTAAACAATTTTTTTTCGAAACCATTAATACTTCAAGCCATGTAATTGTAACATAAGATTCAGTGTGGCTAACAGTAGACAATTTATTAATTACCCTTTCTTTCATTTATTGAAAGCTGCATCAATCGCTCACATGGATTACATAATATGTATGTTAATTAAGACGAACTACCGATGTTTGAGAAAGTGAGGAATGTCATGAAAAATTTTTTTTTTAATATCGTTTGTATTGTATTCAATTTTACGTATTTATTTATATTTACAAATTTACGTAATTTCGGTAATAATACTATATCTATAGCATACTATTCTTAGTACTTTTAATACAGGGTAAAGTTATCTGATACAACTGTAGAACTGTAGACTGTCATAGCAATCTTTTTTAAAATGTCCAATATGTGAAAAAAGGCAGAAAACATAAGTTTCTGGAAGAAATAAACTGGGCCTCATATCAGGAGCCTATTTCTTTAATCTGTACTTGCAAGATTTTCGTTTTTATTTTAGTACGAAGGAACCGAATCTTATTTTCTGCACTTTCTAATTAGTTACAAAGTAATACGTATCTTATTGTTAAAACGTGCATATCGAATTTTATTAAGAGTGTTCTCAGACGAGAGTTATGATTTTTTTTTGTTGGAACTCATATTAGACGATTTTATCCTACTGTATTTGTATTATTAGTAAAAATTAAATGGTACACAAAGTTTTATCTGTTGGGGAAATAAACAGAAGAAAATTTATGAACATTAGTTCTTAAATTTCTTCCTCTTAATTGTTTACTAGTTTTAGATAAAGAAGCACAATGAAATGTTATTCGAGTATAGCAATACCACTCAATGACAATCAATCATCCTTTTTTCGTTACTTTTGCTTCTTTACCGTATCACTGAAAATGACGAGTTTCACCGAGGTAAGTTTTCTTGGCCAAGCTTGACTTTGACAAGCTACACTCGCCACAATATTTGTCGCGGAAGTAAAAGGTTTTGGGCACAATGGTTTGAAAAGTTTGAAGTTTATTGCGTAGTCACGTCCAGTCGGAGCCTTGCTGTGTATTCGTATTGCTAACCGTTGCGAACGTTTCTTGGAATTTATTCACCTAAATGGAAAAAAGCGAATTTTTTTTACCAACAAGGGAACATACCGTGGTGACAATCATGTTTTGATGAAATTGGAGTATAATGTAGTTCTCATAAAAATATTTAACACATATTTTTTTACCGGCTATCGCGCGTGTTAAAGGGGTGAAAGCCATCCCCAAAATTGGGGTTGCGAAATCGATTTCGACGAATATCTCGGAAGCTACAAGGGATAGAGCAATTCTGTAAATAGATGAAGTTAAGATTTTTAACGATGAATTTAATGGTGTAAATTACTTTGTTGAAAGCCCATTTGTTTAAAAAATATATTGAAAAATTGCATATTTTTGATAGTTTTTTTACAATAAAATGTCAATAAGTTTTCTTCAATATTTGTTTATAAAAGTTGTGTATCCATGCATAAACTACGGATAAATTAGTATCTTGATATTTGCATTACAAAAAAGTTACTATGTTTGAAATTTTCTTGTTTGGTATGCACAGTAGAGGACCTGAGTTGTTCCTCGTTTCTTAAGTATGTCGTAGCTCTGGATAGAGCTGAAAATTTATTTAAACTGAAATTTGAACTTATATGCGCGAAATAATATTATAACATTACACTCCTTGGTTTACAATCAATTATTCTGCCCTAGGTATCAGCACATGTTTCTATATGCTTGATTTTAATGTGGCTGCGTAGATAATAGACCACAAGAGTTCGAAAATCCTGTGAAGTTTTGCTCCACATATTTGCATTTTGACATAATAAATTGTTTCGAGTGCGACGATGTCGTCGCCTTAAAATGCTCGTGGTGCAACAAGCATTTGTATTTTAATCACTTTTTCGAGGAGTATCACTACAGCGAAAATTATATGGAATACTTTACGCAAATTGGTCTTTTCTGTTTAAAAACTGCAGTGAATGTCCCAATGAAACAGCCCTTTTTAGAGCTACCACGTATGTAAGTCACGTGGAAAAATTCAGGTACTCCACGGTGCACATTGTAATATGGTAACTTTTTTGTAACGCAAAAATTAAAACTGCAATTTATCCGTAGTTTGTGCCTGGGTGCATAGCTTCAACAAACAAATATTCAAGAAAATTGATTCACACGTAACTGGAAAAGAGTATCAAAAGTATGTCATTTTTCAATACATTATTTAAACAAATGGATCTTCAATAAAATAGTGTACATCGTTAAATTCGTAGTTAAAAAATTCTAATTTCATCTATTTAGATAATTACACTGTCCCTAGTATTTTCTAAGATATTCGTCGAAATCGAATTTGCAATCCCAGCTTTTGGGTGTGGTTTTCACCCCTTTAACACGTACGTAAAAAAGAACCAAACTGCTTGGCCGCTGATACAAGTAGTCTCCGACAGGATTAAAACGCACACCAAATGGAGGTAGCAAATAGCAGTGAGATCATAGATATCGGAGGTTATAAAAAAAGAACTCTCCTGCGACAATTTTACAAGCTTTCCAACGCGGACGTTCGTTTTCCGTTGATTTAGGTCAGTAAAACCTAGAAAACGTTCCCGACTGCCCTTATGTACGCTCGCGTTAAAAGAACCAACCCAGCGAAAATGCAAGCGTGTCAGCAGTGATAAGGAATTCTGCAGAATAACGGTCACAATTTTTCAATTACAGCAATTGAATCAACGGGAGATCTCAAGCTTTGTGAATCCGAGAGATATTCGTACATAGTATCCCCTATTTCGTCGCAAAGTTGATTTAAAAAAACATAAAATTCAAAAATTTTCTTCCATTTGATTTGCATTGCACAAATAATATGTTGGTGAGTGCTAAAGGAAATTAAAAAAAAAAGAAAAATAAGAAAATACTCTGTAGCGTTACTTATGACAACAGTTAATTCATATAAACCGAATACTAACAGTCTCCTTCATAATACTTCCTTTTTAATAAAATAAACTTAATCGAACAGTTTTCCCCTTCTGAAAACACTGCTGGAAGTCTACCTAGTTAAGAGAGAATCGAGCCTCTTTGTCACGTCCACTTTGATAGCATCAACATCACGAAATCTTCCTCCTTTAGCTTCATTTTATCTCGGGGGAATAAGAAGAGTCACGAGAAGCAGGGATTTGGGGAACGAGGTGAAAGGAATGCTATAGGAACGTTTGTTTTAGCAAAAAGTTCTTCAATTGAAAGCGCACTATCACTCGCGTAATGAAGTAAGCATCCGTCGCTTAAAAAAAATTTAGGGCATCTTTATGCTTCTTTTGTAAGCACCGCAAAACTACCTTGTAAGACTGCAGACAATGATGAGTGTACCTCATCATACATATACAGGTTGGACCAATAAGAATTAGCGCTTGAATATCATTGTTTTTGGAGTAATATGAAAAAACTTCATTAACAGAAGCTGTTTAGTATAGAAGAGACTGTAATATGACAGTAATAACTTTTTTCAGGTTAAGATGCTTTAGAAAAATTATTAACCTATTTATGCAGAAAAATTCTTAATTCAGAGGATATTTTAACTTCAATTTGTAAAATTCATTAGATCCTCCCCTATCCCAGTTTCCTATATTTTTTATTTATTAACTGATAGCGGCTCTCAAGGCAAATACAAATATCATCCCAAGGTCAGTCAAGGTCATGCAAAGACGATTAGATTTAAACTTACTTTTTCTACATGCTTTCTTCAGAATGTCCACTGCACAATTGTACGTCCTACTTGAAGTTAAAATATCTCCCAAACTAATAATTTCTCAGCATAAATAGGTTAGTACTTATTTTTGTAGAAAATATCGATCTGCATTAATTAATGCATAAGAAACTATGTAATTCCACTTAAACAAATGGAAGTGACGTTGAAATCACCGAAATTCGTTCATCTGCAAAAATTATAGCTGCCATATTATAGATCCTTTTATGCTGAACAAATTTTGTAAACCAAGTTTGTTTGTATCACCCCATCCCGCTCTAAAAGACTCGAGGGTATTTAAATGCTGATTCCTATTGGCCCACCATGTATGCACTGATATATTACTGCAGTGGGAAGTGCGCATCGACGCGAGTTCTGAGACGGCAGTAAAATTTCTTAGTATTTTTTTATTGCATATTGTATAAATGTACTACGATATCCAAACAACACTTTTGTATTAGCTCGCCCGATGTATTCACTTATTTTTTTGGTGTATGTATTAGTGCCGTAAATATAGAACTTCGAATAATGATGTACCAAATTTTCAGAGATATTATGCAGAAATAACATTATACATGCATGTTTAAATTGGATACTTCCGACGATCATTATTTTTTCATTTTTAGATAAAGTTGAGGAACGTTCATAAAAGATGAATGGAGAACTTAACAAACTTGTAGATTAAAAAATAAAGGAAAATGCATATCTCACGAATAATTATTTATTTTCACCTGATATGACCAAATGCAAGCGCAATGTGTATCTCCATGCACTCTGCTTTCAAAATTACAGCATTTCCAAGTAAAAAATAAGTTACACTTTCTACCATGTTTCTAATCGAATAAGTAACGTTCAAGTAACAAGTGATACAACAATAAAAAATTTGATTGTATAATAGTAAAATTAATAATCAATTGCTATATGAGAGTCTCGAAGAAAACAGTTTAGTAGCAACGTCGGAAGCCGAAATAAGGAACTGTGTCGAAGGAGATAATTAGGCACGCAGTACCAAGAGATAAGGGCTGTCGAAAAGTAGGGCGTCATTGACGAAAGATATAAAAGCGAATCAGATTACGACGCAAATGATTCAGATTCAGATTCGGATTCAGAACTCAAGTGTCAAGACATCGGATTAAATATAGTTGTACTCTGTATGAAATAAAGTAAGATTGTTTTTAAAAATAAGTTTGTTAAATTGTTTGTTGTGACAAATTTGGTGGCAGCGATGGGACACCCTTCTTCCTCGAAGTGAGGAAAATCGCAGAAAACTACCGATAACAACTAGACACGAACGTCGCACATTCCTGTCTAATGGCAAGGCCCAGAAATTTCGATTTATTGTAAAAGGAGGTATATTTCAATTCAAGGTAAGAGAATTGACTCTCTTTAAGAAAAATTGATACCTTTATGAAGAGCATTGTAAAATGACTCGACGAATTAACAAATCAATTACAGAATATTACTTTGGAAAATAAGAAAAAAGAAGAGGAAGATTACAGATCAGTGAAATCAGAAAATAACGAACCGTAGGAATGCTCTTTTAATTACCCAACAACACTTCGAGTATCCCTCCGTGATTTATTAGAAACAATACAAGTATTTGATGGTAAAACTATATCGATTGATACATTTTTATACCAAATCGAGGCTGCTCTCCATACATTATCTAAAGAATATCATGATTTGTTTCTTGGTATGGTTCTCGCGCAGAAGATAACGGGAGATGTTTTATATTATATTAGATCTGACAGTGCGTTAGATTTTGCGGAGTTAAAATTAGCTTTAAGGAGACTTTATGGAACACCAGTTGATCTTTTTGTTTATCAATTATACAGATTACATTGCTTGCAAGGTTCAAATGGAAAGGTAGAAGATTTTTCAAAAAGATTTTGTTCTAAGCATAATAAAATAATCGAAGCAATAATTCATCAAAGTAACCCGCGATCTTCAAAGGATATTTTAATAACCGAGGAAAGAAGGAGAGGTGTAAACGAATATATTGGAAATTTAAAAATGCAATTGATTCCACTTGTAAAATCGTCGAATCCGCGTGATATTACTAAAGTAATTAGCCAAGTTATTAAATCTGAAATGGAAATAGAACAACGGAATAAATTGGAAAAGTAAATTGTGCTGGAAAAGAAAACATTTGTTAAATCGTTTAAAAGTCCGCGACAGCTAACAATTAATTACAGGACGCAAAAATCACGTACTGTATCTTATTGTGCAATATGTCGTAAGCAGGGACATAGTAGGTGTACATTCGTATGTAAATTTAATAAATCAAATACCTCAAATAGACTGAATGATAACCATTCACGAATAAATTTTCAAACGGTCCAAGAACCAGAAAATTCTCCTCCGAGGAAGCTTATTCCATTTATTCCAAAATCCAAAACCAAGAACAGAAATAATTTTACCTTACGTCCAAATCGATTTTAGAAACGCAAATTCTGGAACGTTCTTAGTAGATACCGGCTCTTCTACGTCATTAATTAAAGCATCACTACTGAAGAACATTCGCGAAATAAATAAATTAAACAGAAAAGAAAGAAGTACTTTGACTAATTCATTTCAAACTATAGGTTCCTAGAAAACAAAATTTTTAACAAAAACAGTTAAATTTCAAGTTGTAACAAACAAAGAATTGAAGGAAGAAAATGGTATATTGGGAGTAGATTTTCTACGAAATTATAATTATCAATTAGCTCAAAAAGCATTAAAATTAAATAGTAAATCATTTGAATTGCATTACGAAGGACTGAAACAAGAAAAGAAAATTAATAAACAAAATGAATCACAAGAGATAGAGGTAAGAACCTTACAAAATGGACCAGAAAAAATCGAATTCCCGAATTACGACGTATTAGTAAATGTGTGAAACGGGAAAATTAAAGTCCCCTTCAATATTCCAAAAATGAATGCGATGCAAGTGAAATCAATCAAAGAAGACGAACCATATATTTCAAAACTATTACCTATTACCTAAGAAAGAGAAGAATTATTAAAACAAAATGTTAGGTTGAAGAAATTTATTTGACTGATAAATTACCAATCCATGTGAAGCAACATAGATACCCTAAAACTCATGAAGAAGAAATTAAAAGACAAATTCAAGATGTGCTGGATTAAGGAATAATCAGAGAAAGAGCTTCTCCATACAATTCACTATTTTGGGTTGTTCCGAAGAAATTGGGAAAAGAAAATGGCGCATTGTAATTGATTATCGAAAGTTAGACGAAAAAATATTATTGGACGCCTATCCATGGCCAAATACAGGAGAAATATTAGGTAATTTGGGCTCTGTAAAATATCTCTCAGCATTCGATTTAGCATCCGGATTTCATCAAATTGAAGTAAAGGAATCTGATAAATGGAAAACAGCTTTCTCCACACCGCAAGGACATTATGAATATAATGGAATGCCTTTTGGATTAAAGAATGCTCCTCCAACATTCCAAAGGATGATAAATACTGCACTACGAAATCTAATTGGCACAGCATGCTTCGCTTACATTGACGACATAGTTGTATATGGAAGAACATTGGAAGAATATAATAGATGTACAAAAGGTTTTCCAGAGACTGAGAGATACGGAATTAAAACTTCAACCTGACAAGTGCGAATTTCTTAAGCCATAATTAAGCTACCTGGGACAGATAATATGTAATGATGGAGTTAAACCACACCCAGACTTCATCAAGAAAATTTTGGAACACCCAAAACCAAAGAACCCAAAGGAAAGAATACAATATCTGGGTCTCATGGGGTATAACAGGAAAGTTATTAAAGATTTTGCAAAGAAAGCGCAGCCGTTGACTAATTTACTAAAAGAATCCACACTATGGCAATGGACTCAATCTGAAGAAAATGCATACCAACATTTGAAGAATTTGTTAACATCATCCCTAATTTTACAATATCTAGATTATTCTAAACCATTTATTTTAGCAACGGGTGCAAGCAACACAGCGATTGGTGCAATACTGTCGCTAGGAGAAATTGGAAGGTATAAACCAATAACATGTGCATTCAGAATGCTGAATAAAGCAGAGAAAAATTATTCAGCTACTGAAAAGGAATTATTGGCAATCGTGTGGGGAACTAAACAATTTAGACCATACTTATATGGAAAGAAATTCTTTATAGTCACGGACCACAAACCACTACAATGGTTAATGAATGTGAAGGATCCAACATCCAGATTAATGAGATTGAGATTGAAATTGGAAGAATTTGAGTATGAAATAATTTCCAAGAAAGAAAAACATAATATCAATGTTGATGCACTGTCAAGGATTAACATGATGGATGAACGAAGTAATACGCCAATGGAATTTGACGATTATTTACTCGAAACAAAACCTACATATGAAGAATACATCAAAGAAAATCAGAATATGAATGTGCCTCAAACAATTAAGGAAGTCCAGGCAAAACGGGAAGAAATATTTAATGCCGAGGGAATCTTCTTTCTGACAGATAGGCAAGAACTTTCCGCGAAAGGCTTGTTGTTTAAAGAGAAGGAGAACCCGGTATTATATTTCATTGATGTCAGAAGTAATATGAAGAATAAAAATAAATTGGGTCTTCTATTTAATATTACTTCCCTCCAAAAGGAGATACGGAAGATGATTGAATACATTCATCTAAAGGATTCTCCGAATAAGAAATTAATCCTTTACATCCCAGTTCCTTCGCAAGGACCGGGAACAAGCGGTGTCCGCTCAACATCGGAGGATGTAAATCCTGATGAAGTAATGCAGGAATTCCTCGAGGATAAAGAAGTAGCACCAACCTACGATGAATATCTGACATACTCCGAAGAAGATCGCGCCTCGCAGGTGGATATTCAAGAAGGAACAATCAAAAGAACAGGATTGCTGTTATCATCAAAAGAAAATACAAAAGAAGAATTCATTGATCCATACGACGAACCAATCATTTGGTACGTCCACCTGAGGAAAATGTTCCCAGGAAAGAGCTCAGTAGAGATCAGAATTAAACAAACTCATGTGAGGAAAGAACTCATTAGAATGATACAATTCTTGAACTTAGGATTGCAAGGAGAGAATAAATTAACAAGCTACATCAATAATAATAAAGAACCAGATTCTAGCGAAGAAAAAATCGAAAGAATAAAGGAGGCACGTGAATCCTGTATAGCTGGACATGTAGGAATAGAAAAAACAATGGAAAATTTACGGCAAAAATATAACTGAGAAAGAATGAGAAACCAAGTAGAAGTATACATAAAAGGATGTAGAATTTGTGAAAAACAACGACAAAAATGCGAAGGATACCAATCAAAACCTGGACTACCGGACATACCTAAGAATCCTAATGAAAAGATATCGCTGGACGCAATGGGACCTGCATCAAAAGGATACAAATACATTCTAGTAATTCAAGAGATTACTTGACTAGATATCTGGTACTAATACCATTGAACACCACAAATTCATCGGAGGTACTATCTGCTTTCTAGAATGACTACGTTTCTATATTTGGACTACCGAAAGAAATACTGACCGATAATGCGGTTGAATTTGCTGGAGAATTTTGTAACGAACTATGTAAGAAGCTAAAGATGAAGTTCACGACTACCTCAGTATATCATTCACAATCGAATAGGAAAAATGAAAGAAGTCACAAAGAAATAATGAACTACATCAGAACTTATCTAGAAGGAAAAGATCAGTGGTGTAAATTATTAAAAGATGCAGCACTATCATATTATAATTCCAATATTAACGAAGTAACGAAGGTTTCCCACACTGAGTTTACCCTTGGATATACACCGAATATACCGGTTTACGCAGAAGAAGAGGAATTATCTGAAGAAGAATTACAGAAAAACTTTGAACAACATCGGAGAATAGTAAAAGAAAAAGCAAGAGCAAAAATCGAAGAATTCCAGAAGAAAACGCAAAGGATATCGAAGAAGAATGAGTCCCGAAAGGAATACAAAAAAGGAGACCTAATATTAATAAAAACTAAACAACCTGGATTATCTAAATTGCATTAACCTTGGATTGGTTCATTTAATATAGACAAAATATTAAATCCTTATACTGTAACAATAAAAAGGGGTGAAAAGGAAATCACATATGTATAATAGAATAGATGTAAAACCGTATGCTTCAAATGATGATGATGAAGAATATCTTTCTGCTAATGAGTCTCCTTTGGACCTGTATGAGTAACTCCCAGGAAATAGAAAAACCATTCCAGTTACAATCATTAAAAAAGAAACATCTATAGCCGTAGAAAACTTGGGATCCATTCATTTATATCATGATACATGCAGAATCGTAGTGCGTATAGAAAATATTCAAAAGGAACTATTTAATTTGCATAAGGATATTTCTAGATTATTGAAAGATTGTGCACAGAGAACACTGGAAGGAATTTTATATGCGAGTAGAGTAGAGTAAGTAGAATTAAAATGGCGGAACGAAATTTGTTAATATTTTATCGTTTAATAGGGTATAATAACAACGTTAGAGTTAAAAGAGGTTTATTAAATATCGCAGGGGAAGGCTTAAAGTTATTATTCGGCACATTATCAAAATCTGATGCTTCATATTATAATGCTGAATTTGCAATCACAATATGACGCAATAAATAATAAGTTGCCAAATTTAAAGAATGTTTCGGAAACATTATGAATAAATGTAAAGATTGATGAGCTCATGTATGATTCTTTGTTAGTATTCGACGACATAAAGACGCATATTGATCAATTAATAACAGCAGTAATGGATGGAAAGCATGGCGTAGCACATCCACAATTATTAGAGCCTACTAAGATATTTAATGCTCTAAGGGATATAAAACAATCACATTTATTTCCAGTTGCTCTAAATGAAATAAATTTTTCTACTTTAATTGATGTAAGCCAGTTAAATATTGCTTTAGTAAATAACAAACTGTTATATATTTTAGAAATACCAATTCTCGAAACGGAAACTTATAAATTACATCATTTAATACCAATACCTACCTTTCTTTAAATCATATTCATACATTAAAAGTTATACATTATATTAAATAAAAACAAAACAAAATATATTCCATTATTCATTTAAGATTTTCTTAAGCTAAAGCAAGTGAATAATGATTATGTAATGAAAAGAAAACATCCAGATTATAATACTAAAGGAAATAATTACTGCACTGTTAGAACTACTGCAATTCGCGCGCTCTACAGGCAGTTGTTTTCTGATAACGTTCAACAAGGGAATGTGAGAGTAACGCGTAGTCATCCAAATGTATTCTTTTATAACAAACAACTATTGTCAAAACCATACACCAACAGGTTATGGGCCCAGGCATTAAAGTAAGAAACAAAAAAAAAAAAAAAAAAGAAAGAGGAGAATATAAATTGCATTTAAAAAAGTTATAAGAATTAAAAAGTGAGGTTAGATCGGCACGTGGCACGATGGCCGCAAGTATTGGAAGCTCGACTCGGATCGAGTTATTATCGAAAGATAATTATGATACGTGGTGCATCCAGGCAGAGGCACTATTAATAAAAAATGACGGCTGGGAATATGCGAGTGGACAAAAACGTAGACCCGTAGAAACCGATGCGAACTCGAGGGATGCGGTATGTGCATGGGACATCGCCGATCAAAAAGCAAAATCCGACATTATACTCTCGGTAAGTTCTAACGAGCTAAAGCAAATTAAGGGATGTAAAACTGCGCACGATGTATGGGAAAAGCTGCGTGCTATATATGCGTCAAAAGGTCCGGCGAAAAAGGCTGCCTTACTTAGAAGGCTTACCAGTCACCGCATGTCGCATGGTGCGGATGTGCGTGAACATATAAATGAGTTTATTGAAGTTGTAGATAAGCTTGGCGAGATGGATATAGAAATTCATAAGGACCTGCAAGGTGCAATGTTATTAAATAGTTTGTCCGATACATACGAAAACTTTAGATGCGCAATGGAATCTCGTGACGAGCTTCCAGATCTCGAGACATTGAAGATCAAGATTCTAGAAGAATTTGAAACAAGAAAACAGAAACATGGTGATGAACCAGGAGCGATGGCTATCAAGCAAGATGAGAAAAGGGGGAAAAATCAAAGGTATGGCAAAAATATAGATTACAAAAGATTACCAATAAAATGCTTTCAATGTGGTAAGTTGGGTCACAAGGCATCTGACTGTTATGCTAAAAGAGTTACTACTAATAAACCACGTGCAAGTTCGGTACAGGAGATGTTTTATGTTAACCATGTGGAGATCGAAAATGCATGTACAATCACAGTGGATCCAGAGCGCAGTAACTGGTGCTTGGACAGTGGCTGTACTAAGCACTTGTGTAAAGATAAAGGTAAATTTGTACAATTGCATCAATCAGAACACAAAAAGTTGAATTTAGCTAATCATATGTCAGCAAATGTCATGGCCAAAGGGAATGTACAAATCCAAACATGCCTTGATGGTAGTATTAAAGATATAGAATTTCAAGATACCTTATATGTTCCTGATCTCAGAGTAAATTTGGCATCTGTAGCAAGGATTACAGAGAGGGACAATATAGTAATTTTTACCAAAAATGGAGCTGTCGTGAAAGGAAACGATGGAAGAATAAAGGCAAGAGCAAATAGGGTTGGAAATTTGTATTACATACAAGAATGTACAGAGCATGTCAAAAACGTGGAGTGTCAGACTAGGAACCCTAACTTAAAACTATGGCATGAACGTTTAGGACACTTGAATCTGAGAGATTTAATGTATATGGCGCGAACGAGAAAGGCAATAGGTATTAAAATCCAAGAAAAAGATAGGATGACACCATGCGAGAAATGCATACAAGGCAAGTTGACTTGCACACCTTTTCCGAAAGAACCTAAAAGAAGTACGAGATTATTAGAAATTGTGCATTCTGATTTATGTGGACCTATGAGAACAGAATCTATAGGTAGGTCCAAATACATATTAACATTCATTGACGATTATTCAAGGTGGTGCCAAGTATATTTTCTAAAATCGAAAGATGAAGTGTTACGACGATTCAAGGAATTTAAAAACTATGCCGAAAATTTGACCGACAGGAAAATAAAGTACCTGCAGACAGATAATGGTCGAGAGTACTGCAATTCGAAATTCGATGAATTCCTGAAAGAGGAAGGAGTTCAGAGGCGGTTAACAGTGCCGCACACGCCGCAACAAAATGGTCTGGCAGAGCGCAAGAATCGTACGTTGATAGAGAGTGCGCGATGCATGTTATTGCAGGCACAACTATCGGACGGGTATTGGGCGGAAGCAGTTTCAACTGCAAATTACATTAGAAACAGGTGTCCAGCCAAGGCGTTGAATGGTAAAACCCCGTATGAATTATGGACAGGAAAACGGCCAAATTTATCGCACTTGCGAATATTTGGGATGAAGGCATATATCTTAAATAAGGATCCGGGGAAGAACAAATTTGAAGAAAGAACAAAGACAGGGGTCTTTGTAGGGTACTGTGAACAAGCCAAAGCATATAGAGTATGGCTACCAGAAGAAAGAAAACTTGTTGTATCAAGGGATATCAGAATTGTCGAACAAAACTACAATGAACATTATAATTTGACTCCTAACAAGGGGTGGGAGCAAGAAGAGATTAAAAATATAATACAAGTTCAGGATAAAAATAATAATAGTGATGTGAATCCTGACATGGCGAGTGATGTCCAACCTACGACTGAGAGTATTGAGAGAGAAAATGTCCCTATTACATTGTGCAGGGCACCTGGTAGGCCGAAAATTGTGAGAACTGGTATGAGGGGTCGTCCCAGAAAGTTATATCATTACCAAGATACACAAAATGAAGATTCTACATCAGATCCCATGCAAAATGATGAGATGATTGCAGAAAATAGAAATAACCCCAGTGAAGGGACCAGCTTGGTTATGTTAGCTGCTAACTTGGCTGATGTATCGGTGAAAGATGCTCTGAAGGGGGATGACCAAGAAGAGTGGAAAAGAGCCATAAATACAGAGGTAAAGTGTCTAATTAAAAATAACACCTTTGATATTGTAGAGATGCCGGAGAATGGAGAGGTGATAGGATGCCGCACGGTCCTCACGAACAAATATAAGGCGGATGGATTGTTAGAAAAACGAAAAGCCAGGATAGTGGCGAAAGGGTTTACACAACGTCCTGGAATCGATTTTGAAGATACATTCGCGCCAGTCGCTAGACTGGACTCTATAAGATTATTGTTAGCTGTGGCAGTTAAATTGGACATGACAGTAGAACAACTAGACGTAACTAGTGCATACCTCAATGGAATTTTAAAAGAAAATATTTATATGGACATGCCTGATGGATTAGAGGAAAGCCTAGCTGAAATAGCAGTGGATTCGAGGGAAACGAAAGAAATACAGAAAAAGGCAAAATATATTCTAAAGGAAATACAGTCTCGAAATCGGCCAGTTTGTCATTTGAATAAGGCATTGTACGGCCTAAAACAAGCAGGGAAAAACTGGAACGAGAGGTTGGATGAGAAACTAAAGAGTTTAGGTTTTAAACCTACCGTTTCCGATCCGTGCGTATATAGCAGCCAAAGAAGAAACGCGAGATTGTATATAGCAGTTTATGTAGATGATCTTGTAATTGTGTCAGATGATCCTCAGTGGATCAAGAAAGTAAAAACTGATTTAGCCAAAGATTTTGATATAAAGGACTTAGGAAAAATAGGATATTGCTTAGGTATTAATATTAAACAAGATGCAAAGGGAATAAGTATGACGCAAGAGAAATATGTTAACGATTTGTTACAAAAGTTTGGAATGGATGACTGCAATCCAGTATACACACCAATGAACACGGATATAACGTTTGAAGAAGGGGGCGTGCAAAATCAGAGGAGGCCTTATCGAGAACTAGTAGGGTCGTTAATGTATTTGGCTATAGCAACGAGACCTGATATTGCTCACGCAGTAAGCGTCCTGGCCCAATATAACGATTGTAACACGGAGGCTCACTGGCAAGCAGCCAAGAGGGTATTACGATATCTTAAAAGAACAAGTAATTATGGTATTAGTTTTAGGAAATCGGATGCTAAGATTACAGCATACGTGGATGCTGACTGGGGACGGTGTAAAATCGACAGGAGATCATACACCGGATATGTATTTGATATGTCTATGGGTCCCATCAGCTGGAAATCGCAAAAGCAGCGAACAATAGCTATGTCTACAACTGAAGCGGAATATGTGGCAATAGCGGAAACTGTTAAACATGCGTTGTATATATCTAAGTTCTTGGGAGAATTAGGTCTAGATAACCTCAGTAGTATAGTGATGTATAACGATAACAAAGGGGCACAACTATTGTCAAGAAACGCAGTGGTACATCCGAGGACAAAACACATAGATATTAAGTACCATTTTATAAGAGATGCGTTGCGAAGTGAAAAATTAAGTTTATTATATATGTCAACGGATAGCATGCCTGCGGATGTACTTACCAAACCCTTATCAAAGGATAAGCATTATTTTTGTTTGAATGAGATGAATATTACAAAAATTGTTCAGCGCACGACTTGAGAGGAGGTGTTAGAACTACTGCAATTCGCGCGCTCTACAGGCAGTTGTTTTCTGATAACGTTCAACAAGGGAATGTGAGAGTAACGCGTAGTCATCCAAATGTATTCTTTTATAACAAACAACTATTGTCAAAACCATACACCAACATGCACTTTGCAAATTTTCAATTTTAAAAAACAACAAATTGTCAAAGAAAATATATAAATTTACAAGATACATTATATTACACTTTAGTAACTGGAAACAAATGGATAATAGTTCCTGCAAATGAAAAATCTCTTAATATCATATGTCCTGCAAAACAAATAGAGACTCTATCATTAAAACAAACTTCAATTCTAACAATAAATTCCCGATGCATAGGATCAAATACTGATATTAAGTTAACACCTACGAAAACAACTAAGAACATATCATTGGAAATATATATGACTAATAATGTGGATGAAACGTCGAAACTAAATTTATTAAAGGATTACAGTATTTCAATAGACGAAATAGAAATGCAACTTCTGAAAGACAATGTAATTTCTTTAAATCATATTCAACCATTAGAACTCTCGTTAAATCAGTTGAATGAACAAATAGAACAATTGGCGCTAAACAGAAGAACCAAGACGTGGCATGAGACGGGTAAACAGGCGTTACAATACTTAGGCTATACAGCGTTATCCTTAATTAAAATTTATATCCTGTACAGATGTAAATTTTTCAAATTACTGTATGAACTGCTGAAATTTTTTATACCCTGTAAATCATGTTATATATTTGATCATTGCACATTTGGCAATCAGAGCCATACAATTGATAGAACAGAGTTTCGAACGAATATACCAACATCAAACAGAATAAGTGAATCATCAGAACCAATAGAATTAAGAGAAATAGTAAGCGATCCAGAACCCAGTGTAAAACCATACTAACGAAACAAATATTTGTCAACCATTACGTGAAATATAACTCCTTACATCAAAGAACAATGTATTTCAACAATCAGCGAACGCTTATGTAAAAATCATGATATTCTTCAATAAAAAATGAAGAGAAAGTTAAAAGAATGCAGAAGATACAGAAAACTGTAAGAAGAATCAAGAATGTACGGAAAATCATCGAAGCTCGGAGGACCTCGCTCTACTAAGGGGGGAGATTGCGACAGAAGAGTTAGAAGAGTCTCGAAGAAAACAGTTTGATAGCAAGGTTGGAAGGCGGAATAAGGAACTGTCTCGAAGGAGATAATAAGGCACGCAAGGCCAAGAGATAAGGGCTGTCGAAAAAGTAAGGCGACATTGACCAAGGGTATTAAAGCGGATCAGATTACGACTTGGTATGAAATAAAGTAAGATTGTTTTTAAAAATAAGTTTGTTAAATTGTTTGTTGTGACACAATGTTTTTGCATATTAAAATTGTAACGAGTCAACAATATTATTTAATAGAACTGTTAACGTATGAAATACCTCTGTACACAGGAGACTATGAATGGAAATAATATTAGTTAACGTATCATTTATTGTTATAAAGTAATTGCAAGGAAGCTAGGTATCCAAATACCTATTTAACCCACTGAATGTATCCATTAGATATGAAGATGATTTTAAGTGATGACATCGTTTTCTGTAGATGTTCTTGAATAAATTAATCAGTTAAACATTAAGTAGCGAACTCGCCGCTGTCTTCAAGTAAAAGCATGCGTAAAAAATTCAGAAAACTGACGTCACCGGGGTTCACACTGTAATAACTTGTCTGCACTGTATGCATTAAACCACAGAAAATTAGCTTAAAGTTTAATTGAACGAACTTACCAGTTTCCTACAAACCTATTACGGCACGCTAGATGGCGAAGTGAAGATAATGTGGTGGACCGCCTAAGCAGGGACTATTTGATGCATATCGAACGACCTTAATGTCCATGAAATTCAGAATCCTATAGCAAAGTGTGTGCGGTAGCAGATATTGATATTCGCGTTGCTCCCAGATTCCCGGTTAAACCGGCGACGGTCGTACCCTGGATGATTTCCAACTGGGACGACAATAACACGATTCAGTGCGGCGCGCCACGTCCTGACATCGCCGATAAAAATGTTCGATAGTAAATACGTGATTTTTCCTTAGCGCAGCAATAACAGCAGAGGTAAGATGAAACTGTACCCGTCTGAGAAATTACGGTTACCATGAGAGAATATTAATCACCTTCATCTGCTCTTCCAGAAAGCAGAAAGAAAACGGAAGCACGGAAGAGAGACGTAAAGCCGCCTAATCCTGAGATTGACGACGCGAGGATTAAATCAAGATAACAAATGAACTTGAACCGTTCCAAGAGATTCCGGACCATGTATGCACGGGGTGGCACAACTGTTCAGAGGATGCATTTTCATGTGACGCAAATATGGAACCAAATGTGGTAAATATTGACAATAAGGGAGCAAGCTCCGATCTGTTTGACCTTGAAATATGTTGCCAAGGCCATCATTGTGAACAACTTTTCTACATATGTTACCGCCGCTGGGCTTTGGTTTCTGACATATTTGCAAAAAGCTTTTATTAAACTTAAATCACGACTACACTTCATTTAGCGCAAGCGGTTGCCTATGTTATAGAAATCAATGTTTTTAACAAGTTTTATCTATACGTATAACCGCCGTTCGGCCTTAGTGTTCAAGATATGTGCAAAAACTATCGTTATCACTACAATTAATTTTACCTATAATTGTGTAACTACGGTAGCTCGTGCGTCTGCATTGTTTGCTGCTAATCCAAACGTGTACGCCGCAAAGAATCCCAATGTCCTCGCCGAAAAGTTAATCGCAATGGACGAGAAAAGTATAACAGTTTCTGGCGTTTCTTTCTAAAAATGTCAAATTAAGATTTTTTGGAGTATGAGACGTAGGCGGCCAACATACGCCGGCCGCAAAAAAAAAAGATACTACCAAGCCTAACCTGTACGAACCCCAAAATCGAAGCAATACAAGCTACAACGTACGCTGCGAACAGATGATCGCCATTTAGGTTTTAGGTAATGTGACGCTGCATGTCGATGGCCAAACTTGGCTCAACTTCGGCCGGTAAAACGTGTTAACCTGCCAGACTTGGCTATCTGGGTACTGAATGAATGAACATTTCATTTCATTCTTCATTTTGTATTGAAATAAATTTTAATTTGGATAATGTGTTAACCTGCCTGACTTGGCTATCTGGGTGCTGAATGAAAGAACATTTCATTTCATTCTTCATTTTGTACTTAAATAAATTTTAATTTGTATAATTTCCCAAATATTTTTCAATTTTTGTAGGGCAGTGTTGTCAAAAAGTTGTTAGTCTGTCAGGAAGACAGACTCCAGGGTTCAAAGTTTCTCTTGTAGCCAAATAGTTTTATTCAATTAAAGTAGGTGATAATCCTATTATAATTACTTTTACTTATGTCAGATTATTTATTACTTTATTTCAATGATCTAATTAACTCAAATAAGTAATTATTTATAAATGATTTATTTGAATTTCAGACAAAATGTAATTACCTTTTTCATGTTACTTTAAAAATAGGAATAATTAATTACTTGTAATTATTTTTTATTTCATTTCAAACGTCTTGCTATTAATAAATTCGACGCCCCCTGGTAATCGAGTCTTCGGACAATCATGAGCCGATTAATCGAGGTTTCATTGTGTGCAGATTCAGAGAAAAAAAATAAAATAATAACGGGAGGAGAATGTTGTATTGATCTACGTGAACTATAACTTGCAAATTGAAGAATATCGAGAGCAATCCACTTGGTTGATTGCCAAACGCGAAAATATATTAGCATACGAATAACGTGAAACCCAAGCCAGCAAATAATAACCTACACACTCCTATCCAAACTTCTTAAGTGCTGAAAATTTGATAAATGGACAACTTGCTAGAAAATATATTGCCCCCATTTTTTTCTGGTCTTAGATTCGGACTTTTCTAAAATTATAAACTCTCTATACCTACATATAGTTAAGTACCAAAACTATAATTAATCCGTCATCACTCCATATCGCGATGTGTTCAGTTTCGGAAAAGAATTATAGGTATTCATACCATATTTTCTATTTTACTGTTATGCTAGCGGGAGGGCGATCGGATATGGGATGAGGGAAAGGTGCATACAAAAAAGATGGAAGGAGAGTGGAGCGCGTTTCCTTCTGACCCTACCGACAAGACTGTGCAAACTCTTTCTTTATTGTTTGCAACGAGGATGGTCGAGTCAGTTCAGGGCAAACTATTTGCAACAATAGTGCCCAGGCAAGTCCGTGAACCACGACGTCCTCCGCGAGTATCTCTACCTATAATTTTTTTCAAATAATAAGTGAAGTGTTATAAAATCGTTGAATGTACATGTACAATTACAACAAATCTAACCCGTGTCAAAAAGAATTTAAGAATGAGACAGCTTACTGAGCCTTAACATTTTTTGTAATATACGCTTCGTAGGAAAATTAATTTCCCTTTTACAAGAAATAAAGAAACAGATTTTTTAATCTGTTTTGAACAGTTCGGCGAGCAAGAAACAATTCCCATTCCACGCTTTTTGTGTTGTACTTTGTAGCAAGACATTTCATATTAAAATACATATACATATTACTCTGTTCCAGCTAAGAGTAAACTAAACCTCTTTCGCGCATGGGACCGTCCTTTTTCTCTGTGTCACCGTCTGCTTATGCTTCCTACCTACTTTCTCCGTTGTAATGGGAGCTGCGCAGATCGGTCGAAAATTCATCCCAACGCGGGCTTACTCTTAATGTGTATAACTTATAGATCGAACAAGGTGAAAGAAATTAATAGAAAGTCCTTTCTATTAAAAGCACACACGCGATTTCATCGAGCGATCCCTACCAAGCGCGCGGAGGAATCGGCATACTCCTGAAAGGTATTCACTGTAACGAGGAAGCCGTATTTATCTGTAGCCTGTACGTTTCCTATGGTAGTATGTACATCGAGGCACATATTGATAGGCATTCGCTTCGTGATGCTTGTTCAGCCTACCCCGTATTGTTCCAACCATTCCCATTACATTGCATTGTCTTTCGGCCACGCCAGTAATCAGCACGCTTCATGGCCAAGCTTCATTTTCTCGAACGACAGGGCTGCCTGCTTCAAAATCAACCCTGAAGGAATGTTCAACGGTCAGAATGTCGAGGAGTAACCTTCGAATCTTTCATTCTTGCTGCTACCACTCGTAGAACAACTTGATAGTGTTGCTGATAACTTCCTGCGCAAATGCATCCTGCGTACTTTATAACGACAACACATCTGCACGGAATATTTAAGTTTTACCTTCAAACACTCGACGGCCTCTCGCATCTCGCGAGTACTTTTTTATGTCTCTTTAAACATTATACAAGGCGATCCACTAAACATTTACGGCTTGATTTACGTCATTATCATTATCCATGTCGAAAAATATTTCAGATAAAAGTTGAATGATTTCAAGGGTGTCATATTTTGATGTTCCTGTTTCCTCACGCTCTTATGCATACAATAATCGAAGTATCAGTTTCATCTTTATATTCAGTCTGTTTAATATGGAAACATTTCTTTCCCCATATTTACATACTTGAAATGTTAATATCTTATACTTTTCTTATGAATAAACAGGATGAAATTTTTGGAAAAATATACGATTAGCAACATGTGAGGAAATTTGTCAATTATTATACCCTGTAGCCAAGAATTTTATCTCCATAGCAACGAAGAACTTTTTGTTACACAAGTTCTTTTTTGTGCCATTTGTTATATTCCTATACATATTATAACGTATTTATATAGGAAGGATATTCTGTATATTCTGCAAAATTTTGTAGTTCAAAACTTATGGGCGCCGCTCCTCGAGTCCGTAATAAAATAAAGCGCAATAAAAGAAACCCTTACCTCTACGTGCAAAGACAAAGTATATTCCTTTGCAATCTAGATTCAAATAAAAGATGAAACCTCTACAAATGAAGCAAATATACAAGTGTATCGCAGTCCAACTGGGGACGCTACATTTTCTCTTACACAGCTTGCCAGTTAAAATCTACAATCAAGGCGAAGTAGCGCGGCACTGCGCTCCTGCCCGTAACAATGCCTTGTAATTTTTCAAGTTTTGTGCAACTATTTGTTTCGTACGTCTGCGAAATTAGTATGAAGGTATTCGCAACATTCTCGCGTAAAACGTATTTTTCACGCGATTCTTGAAACAAAGTAATTAACAATTGCAGTTGCTTTGGAAAGTTATTTTTAAATCTATACTCAACCAAAGCAAAGGTTACACGTTAATGTAGCAATTTTAATTAATGGCGTGAAAAAATACTTTGCTACTGGCAATAAGAGTTACTGAAATATTCTACAGCAGCGAAGCATTTGTACAAACGAAAGGGTTACTGCGTGTGACATGCTTAAAATAGGTGACTCAGGTAACGAAAGGGCCAAAGTAACTTTAAACTTTGCTTCAACACGGTGCACAAAGAATTGGATGGGGAAAAAAGGTGCGTGTAATGAACGGATGAAGAAAGAAAAACGAAGGGATTTCACGCGGTAGGATTGTGGCTTTAAGCGCAAGCATTTCATTCCTCTCGCCACCTTTTTCTTCTGTTCTTTCCCTGACTGCCTCACGGCTATCGCAAACGCAAAGAAGGGGGTGGTTTAAAGTCTGTTGGCAAATTATCATAACACACTACTATCTTCTGTTGAAATAAAGGAAATCGTAGAGAGTGTTCCTGAAACATATGGACCGTTTATTTTAAAAATAGTGTAAGTGTAAGTCCATCCATGACTCTGCAAAAATGTATTGGTCTAGTTAATTGTCAAACGGACTATTTATAAAATAAATTTACACATATTTAAACACATAGAGACGTGGAAAAAAGAAATAAACCTCATCTGAATTTTTGAATCGTTGCAAACGCAAACATTTCAATATTTCAAAATAAAAGAAAATGGATTTACACCGCTCTCAAAATAAACGGTCCATATGTATGTGTATTATACAATGTGTTCGGCTACATGCGGGCAGAAATGAAAGGGGCAATTTTATGGGCTAAAATAAGACGAAAAGATAGAACAAACTGTATTTTCTTATTTTATAGAATAAACTTTCTTTTCGTTTGGCGTTTCGTTTTCGAGAAAATTGAATTTGAAAATTCATTGGATGCATGTGTACTCAAACACTTACAACCTAGTACTGCCGGATATTGCGGCAAAACCGAAGCGAGGGTGGTCCTTCATGTCAAAATAGGTCGACAAAGAATAATATTTTTCCATAGCACGCACCGCTTTCAAGAAAATTGAAAAATTCGTCGAGTGTACGCGTAATTAAGGAGCTACAATCTGGTATAACCGGAAAGAAGATCCTTCGTGTCAAAATAAGTTGAAAATCTATAATAAAATGTTTTCATACGACACTTCGCTCTCAAGAAAATTGAGTTCGAAGGATGCCACTTTTAGCAGATTGCAGCTATTTGCGTACACGCGTACTTAACAAATTTGGAAACTCAATTTTCTCGAAAACGAAGCGTCGTATGAACAAATTTTATTCTTCATTTTCGTCGCATTCTGACATGAAGAATCATTTTCCTTCAGGTTTTACCACAATCTCCGGTTGTTGCAGATTGTAGCTTCGTTAGTACAGGTGCATCCAATGAATTTTGGAACTGAATTTTCTCTAAATCAAAACGTCAAACAAAAAATGTTTATTCTATCTTTTCGTCTTATTTTGAGCCCATAGTGTCACCCTTTTCATTTTTGCCCACATGTGGCCGAACGCCCTGTATATTGCACTGAAAATTTTAAAGTAAATATTACTTATTATAGTCTAAAGAGGGCTTAACATGTTCACGATGGGCTGAATCACCGGTGGTACATACACAACTGCCCCATCGGGCGGGCTGAGCCACCAGTGGTACATGAACTATTGCCGAGTCATAGCAATTAAAAAGTGACTACTGTAATTAATAAACTTATTTACATCTTTATATACATAAGAGAACTATTTATCTTTATTATGCTTTATTTGTGTTATTAGCATTACGTCAGCTGGTAATAATTTATTAATAATTTTTTCCATAAATTTCAATATGCCTATTTGACGACTGCCCCATTGTTTATGTATGTAATATGCATTTACCACTGCTATACCGCAAAGTAGCTGTACTACAATCTTTTTATGCCATTTCATTGTTTTTCTTAAGAAATTATGTCAAGATGACATTTGATCTGATAAATCAACGTCTTTTTTGCATTATTATAATCAAAAACAAGATCAGGTTTCTCTTCTCTAGGTTTTCCTTCGATTAGAACGCACTTATGATTTTGCAAGTTGTTAACATGGTAACCGTTCTTTTATCAATACATTTGACAAATTTTATGCCAGAATTATTTTCAACGGCCATAATTTCACCACGTTTTTGCTGTTTCTTTCCTTCTACTGGCAAAAATGTTCAGTTCTTTTCTGCACTGTGCCACAAAAACATGTTTGTTTAGTATCTTGTTTGTTTATTGCGAAAAACAAAGCCGCCCCACGACGAGGGCAGTAAATTTAGGCCTCGTCGCGAACGTGTTAAAAAATGCAGTCATGGAGAAATGGAACAAGATCCCGTCTCGCATAACATTCAATTTAGTTAATTCAATGCCGAGAAGAGTTGCAACACTTGCAAAATCAAAAGTGTACCGTGCGAAGTAGTACTCAACTTTTTGCTCTATACTTTTTTTAATGTCAACTTAATTTGAACTGCGTTTTTTTTAAATGAATTTATAAAGTTTATAAAGTGTACTAATACTTATTGCTTGTGTATTTCTGCTGATTTTTTGTTTTCCCTTGTTAATTTTGCAAATTATACAAGTAACCAATTGTGTTTGTCAAATAAAAAAATTAGTTAATAAACTATAATTTCACGAAGCGTTGTTTGAAATTAATTAGTGTACGAATGTTTTATACACCCACTGTATATGACAGCAGGATACGATACCTTATTACAATAATTACGAAATTTAGTGTTCACTTTTATTCTGCGAAAAACATATAAAATTATCGTTATGTCATTAACATTTACAAACTAATCTACAAATGTCTACAATTGTGTCCGACGTTGTTTCGGAAATGTGTGTATATTACTTTTTATCTGGAATTTTCTAATTAATTAGCTAGTCGATTAAGTTCAAATAAAGCTAGCCGATTCGCCCCAAATCCGATTTCCAGGCGTAACGCTTCGTTTCCAATTCTTGCCACTAATCTACAAAATTAATCGTTTGCGGCCGGGGCAGCCGCCGGAAATACTCGTCTATTGCACTAATAGCTAATTCATCTCTATCTGTTATCATTTTTGCTCGCATCGATGAATTAAATTGTCGCGATTACGAAGGAGTTAACTATTCGTGGTCCACCGCACAAAGACGGTCGGTAATTGCTGGTATGCAGCGTTTACTAGACCGAATGTACTCGCACCCCGCTCATAAAACTTAGGACACTTGTAACGGTCGCAGATCAAATTAAGACTACCAATTTCGGTAATAAGAGCTTTTTTTTATTCCGAAACGTCAACTCAAACTGTGACAGCGATTGTCGATCGTATAGCAACATTCTACTAGACGGAATTGAGCTGCACACAAATCATAAGAAACAGAGTGTTGATGATCTGAGCCCGCACACGAATTTAGTGTAGTAGAATTTGACAGGAAGTAGGATCCGGATGTACAGAGTGTAAAGAAATTATATATAACGACCACCATAGTGTGATTCTACAACTTCGAATTGCCGGACATCTGTAAAAAAGAGCCCGTGCAAAATTGTCCTTGACCTTGAAAATTAAGGTCGAAATTCTTTTGCCCTATTGGATTCTACTTGTCATAAGGCTAAACAGTGTGGAAGGAACCATGCGTCGCAACTGAATCGTTTTCTTACAGCAAATGATGTTAATATTTTGTATTGGTTAACACGTGTTAGAGCGAGAGACTGAGACAGAGGGAGCGATGATCTTGCGCGACGCTCGGTTACGAAGGCGACGGCCGAAGCGATGCTACATCGGTCGGTGCGTTGCGAAGGGGTGCAAGGCCATCGCTCCCTATTTCTCAATCTTTCGCTCTAACCCGTGCTAACCAATGCAAAATATTAACATCATTTATTGCACGAAAACGGTTGAGTTGCGACCCATGGTTCCTTTGACACTTTTTATCTTCATGATAAGTAGAATCCCATAGGGTAAAAAAAGTTTTGATCTTAATTTTTATGGTCAAGGACAATTTTGCACGGGCTTCTTCACAAATGTCCACCGATTTGAAGGTATAGAATCACGCTGTGGTGGTCGTTACATATAATTTCTTAACATCCTGTACAGGTGTTACTTCAAACGCGACGCCCGATTTTTCGAGACGAATTCAAAACACATATTACATGATATTTTTACTGACATATTACTTGACAACGAAATTGCCGAACGTGGAAAGGTGAATTCGGTAGTAGCAGCGGCCGTATCCAGCCCCTTCAAAGTTAAAAACAATCGGCTCCTTTCGGGGCAACCAATTATTCATACGTGGGAACAACTTATTTCGTAAATTCAAATCTTGAAGAGCAAAGTGACAATGATCGTGCAATGATGGAAATTTTGTGAAACGAAGTTCTTTCACTGTTCCAACCGAGACATCGGCTGTTGTGCACCATGTGTATGTTCTTCGAGTGGCCAGGATCGGTAGAATAACCCAGTGATAGTTGCCGTGCAGATAGTAGGTTTTGTCAAAGAAAGTGAGTTCGCTGACCTGGCCGTAACACCAGCTGTCTTGCACTACGGGATACCTACTTGCAATGGTCAGGATCGGTAGGATGACACAGTGACCTATTTTCATCGAAGCAGGTTCATTTTTGGAGAAACGGGTAAGTCTAATTTTAATTGTTGGCGAATTGTTTAAAATTTGACGTACTTTGTACTGGACAGACACGTTAGTTAGTCCGTTCTAATACTTTTTTGTTCAATTGATAACGGCAAATTAATTTCATTTATATTTTAGTTAATTTCCATTCGAGAATAATGAATAATTCGATGTTAACTTTTGCTCCGTGCTATACCGGCGCTTACTATTCGGGGCGCCGGTCGAACATCGCTACCTAGCACGACACGCCGTGGCCCGTCCCTGAGCGCAGGCTCTACGCGCGCTCTGAATGACCAGTGTTTTTCGTTAACAATTCAAAAACAAAGCCTCAGACGACATTTTGGCAAAGGAAAAAGTTGTTCAGTTTCGCCTCAGGAATCTCCCATTTCCGGCTCCTACACCTTTTACGTTACACCCTGTATATCATTATATTTCATTCCTTGAATCGCTTTCATATCGGATTGCCGAAAGGAATTAAAAATAGATGCCTGTTTATTTTTGTCAAATTTCTTGTGGCACTTATTTTTAGAGCACGTTGTAATAAAACAAAAATTTTGTTTGCTACTACCTTTTTGCTGGAATGAGATACATAACTTTGTCCCGTGAGGCGTTTTAGTTTCTTAAATTCCTTGCACCAAGCTGATTTGAAAATTAGTTTCTACTTTCCTAAATTTGCTTGTTCCCTTGCAGATTCAGCTTCGCTTTCCATATTTCTTCACACAAAATAATATTAAAAGACACGACTGCACGGTAGAGCGATTGCTGAGTGACAGTGAGCGTCGCGTAAACAACACAGATTGAATATATCTGTTGTATATTATATACATATAACACATAGATGAATCGACTTGAACGATTTAAGGAAAGTCACATAGACTTATGTGCCCTTTTTTCATCAAACGCCACAATTGATAAATAATCAGCAACTCTGACGGGAATAACTCATATGTGACACCGCAAATGAATTCAGACAACAAGGTTTCAATGTTTTACTTTTTACTAGCAGAATGATTAACAGAAAAATAAATCTTTGGGTCAGAAATATTCTGAAGAATAATCAATGGATAGTCGCCGAATTAATAATTATAAATTAGGAGGTGTATACTATAATAGTATGGTATGACATTTAAGTAAAATAAACTGGGTAAGCCGACAAAAATCTGTATTAATGAGTTATTGGTTCTCTAAATTACCATCAGCATACGCGTGTACGAGAAATAAGCACTCGAGCGCTAAATAAATGTCATTAATAAATAGATTTGCTTCCCTGTCTCCGATTAAGGTCAAACTACCGTGGCATGCCGATATCGAAAAATAACGAGAGAGTAAGAGGCGAACACTTGGAAAAGATTACGATACTAGCCCGTTTGTTCGGGAGAAATGAATCTCGTGGCCTGCGACTCGACGCACACGGTGGAAATTTCTATCGATTTTCCGTTAGGCAGGATTCCCAACGCTGTTTCCATCTCTTGGCCTCGGTATCTCTTACCCTTTCACGATCCCAATTCCTTCCTCTTTCTGTGCCCATCGATATCTTCTCCAAAGAGGTATTCGTATAATGACTCTCTCTCTCACACGCGCGCGCGAACGCACGCGGCCACACACACCTCTTCTCCATCTCTGTCCTAAGGGTGCCTATTTCTTTTTTTTTTCGTCTTTGACACTGTGATCCTTATGGAAAAGGAATGGAATGTGTGTCCAGTGCTCGCGACAGAATACGAGCGCCCCTATTCAAGAAGAAGGAAAGTTATTCTTCTCTAAATTGCAATATCTATGCTAACCTGAATTTTGCTCCCATAATTTCGTAATATTTAGGAAGCGGCTTGGATGTAGACGAGCAGGATGATTAATTGAGCTCGCGCTGAAATGTGGCATCAATTACCACAAGGGAAAGCTGATTTGGCTTTAAAGACAAAGCCTGAAAGCGTAACAGATTATCCACTAATATCTTCTATAAAAGCCATAATAGTTAGAAATATAAAATAATATAAATATACTTTACTACTATATGGCTGCTGGTAATTATTTTGAAAACGAAATTATATATTTCACTTTATGGTACTTTATTACAATGCCATATCTCTTTTTATGCAATATAATAAATTTTCATTACACCACCATTGATTAGTAACACGACTTACAGAACAGGGTGACTCACCTAACCTGGGCATTTGGTTCGAAGGGGCGAACGTAATGGTGGACAAACAACCTTTTTTCAAGGTCTATTTTTTTTCGAGATGTCAAAACCATGGAAGCTTTTTTAAATAGGACTACATATTTTTGAAACGGCGATATGACAACTAAGGTCAAGGCGAGTCCAACGATCGATGACAGCATGACCTTTAAGTCACCTTGAGTACGAAGCATTCGTAAAACTTGGATTACTGATGTAAATGAGGAAAAATTTGTTTTAAAATAGCAATGAAACCAGTGCAACATAAAGATTATGAAAGGATGAAGCAGTATCTAGCCTTCCTTATGTTTCCTTTTTTGTTTTATATTAGTAAACATGTTTCATGTAGCCATGTAACCATCACCGCTGCGCATCAAGTTAGACTGTAAGCATTGGTACATTAGTTTCTTCTTTCCTTTGCTAAAAGTAGTTTAGAATTTCACTTTGATGCATTCGCTTTTACTAATATTAAGCAAGGAAGGAAACAAAAGGAAGGCTTGATATTAATTCATCCTTTTAGAATTTTCATGTTTCACTATTTTTATCACTATTTTAAAATAAATTTTCCCTCATTAATCATCTAATCATAGCTATATCACCATTTACACCAATAATCCAAGTTTCATGAATGTTTCGTACTCAAGGTCAAGTGAAGGTCATATTATAATAGGTCGCTGGATTCGCCTTGACCTTAGCTATTATATTGCCATATCAAAACTATGTAGTCCCATTTAACAGAACTTAAATGGCTTCGAAATCTCGAAAACAATGACCTTGGAAAAATTTGTTTGCCCGCCATTGCGTTCGCTCTTTCAAACCAAATATTTGTTTCCTTTAACATGTTTCCCCATCATAAAAAATAAGCGAGGTATTCGGGATGCTCAAGTTTTGGGACACCCTGTATATGATTCAACACTGAACATTCCTTCGCAAAGTATTTTTTTAAGCATCAATAGTATAATCAAACGGTATTACCTGAATTATGCTAACAGTTGAATCTTTATGCTTAAAGTTTTCAAAATTGGTACCAAACTTCGTTTACCCAACATTATTGCCAGTACAAATTCTACTTTATAAAAATACCTGCTGAATAATGTGAAGGGATTAAAAGCACCTCGTAATGTTAGTCATAAAAACTTTTTCATTCGGTGCATAAACGCGCTTCAGTTTTGCCAAATAGACAAACTCCTTTATAAATTCATGCGTAAATGTACAAACTTAAATCTCAAGCTGGAGGTTTAAAAAATATTGGCACGTCCGCGAGGAAATTTTACGACGATCGAAATAGTCTACACAAAATTTTTCCATTCCATTATTTGCTACTCAACTACATACAAATTCTTCAAACTCCCTTACGTGTCATCTAATGACATTTAAAGTAAAATGTTCCACTATCATTCTTGCTTGCAGTTTTATGGTCTTCAATTTTGAAACTGGAAACTCATTTTAATACTTGCAGTTAGACCTATGCTTGCTATTTAACAAAGCTTGCAAAATACTTCTTAGGCGTCACAATGTTTCATACGCATCTAACGTTTTGTAGGATGCTCTGTGTTTTGATTTAAGACAAAGATGCAAGAGATTGTAACTTCGCGTGAAGCAATCTGCATACACTTTGCAATTTCACTTCGTGACTTTCAATTTGCTTCCTAACAAATCTCGTATTCATGCATTCTACCGTGGTGCGTTCAAAATTATTTCCTTTTTTGAAAGTCCTCCTTAACTTAAATTTTACGAATAGCCTAGCAATAAAAGCAATTTACTTATTAAAAAATGCAATAGTAGAATATTACATCTATTATATATTATATATTACATAATATATTATATATATTTTTCAGGGAAAAGCAGAAAACAATTTGTCTCACTTGTCAAACTATTAATTGCTTCCCAATCTGGAGCTCAGTAATTTTTTAAGCATACTTCTACACCTGAAGCAGTAAATTTTGAAATACTACATTTTCGAATTCGCCACTTCTGTGACTTAAAATCCCCTCGCAAAACGTTCAACAGCATGTCGTGTCGTAGTAAAATTGAAATGAAAAATAAAGTGCGAATCCGTTCTTTTCGTATCAGATTTACTTTTAATATACTTATAGTTAATTTTCTCGCAATGTCACTACTGTCTACGCAAACGAAGACCGTGATCTTCTGTTACATTGCCGGTACCGTATCTTTCCTTCGTGCTACCCTACGCAACGGCAGAGCGCCGTAGCACGATACGGAGTTATCTCCTTGCGTCGCGTCGCATCTCATGGGTCATTTCAGAAGCAATTTAGCCGCGATGAGTTCTCAGAGTACCCAGTCCTAACGCATTCCGCTTTAGACAGAAAGCGACCAAAGCTTTTGATATGATTGTACGTAGGTGTATCGTTCTTAGATGGCAATAAACTTGCTTTTTCTACTGAATATTATACGATGCTGCTTGAAACATTTAAAATAATCTTCGTTTAAACAAGAGAAATAGGGTAAAGTTGCGGAATAATAGTGAAGGGTTAAACAGGAACATGTACAAACAAAGAACTGAACGAAAAGCTGCACTTCCATTTCGAAAGCACTGCTTTCCGAATGGAATGGATTTATGAGAAGCACTTTGTAAAACCCGATTCCATGTTGTAGCAATACAGTAATGTTCCGAAAGAACCGACTGACTTCTGGCTCAAAAGAACCGAATCGCTGTCCTCACTTCTTTGTTTGAAGTCGCCGCACTGAGCGAGAGATTCGGGAACCAGAAAGAGGTCCGTGAAGCGTAAAGTTGAAAAATCTTTACAGCAGAGTGAATAGTGACATTTTTTTTTTAGTAGAAGGTGCTCCGGAAACCCTTAGTGTTAAAATAGGAGGGCGTGTTATATTCTGTCCTCTAAATTATAACATTTCACCCCGACGGAAGCCTTTATGGCTTGTCGCTATCTCGAGCCCCCCGCTCGTTGTCCCTGTTCGCTTTCGTCCCGTTCGAGAACAAAGTGAAGCCGAATGGTATAACGAATGGTATAAGCATTTGTGAAATAGGTTCCAGAATGCTTTTTATCCGGTACGATTAAATTACAAATATCTTTAAAATGGTAAGTGTATAATCATTTTCATAAACACTGTTATATTACATTGACATTACACTGACTTCTATCTTCCTTTGCGTGTTGAATATAAATCAAACTGACTCTTCGTTGATGTATGGACAATGTCCATTGGACATACGTATGTATGTACAGGGTGTAAAGAAATTATATGTAACGACCACCATAGTATGATTATACACCATCGGATCGGTGGACACCTGTGAAAAAAGGGCCCGCGCAAAATTGTCCTTGCCCTTAAAAATTAAGGTTAAACATTTTTTTTTATCTTATCGGATTCTACTCGTCATGGGTAAAAAATGTCAGACGAGCCATGGGCCGCAACCCAACCCTTTTCTTGAACAATATACAGGTTAGAGCGAGACAGACGACACGTTCGACGGCCGACGCGACGCACTGGCCGACCCAGCGTCGTGAAAGGGACGCAAGACTATCTCCCTCTCTTTCCCTCTCTCGCTTTAACCCGTGCTATCTAACGGTACATTTAACACTATTTTTCAAAAAAACGGTTGAGTCGCGACCCGTAGTTCCTTTGACACTTTTTACACTAATGAAGAGCAGAATCCCATAGGGGAAAAAATGTTGACCTTAATTTCCAAAGTCAAGAACAACTTTGCACGTTTTTTTTTCACAAATGTCCATGGATCCGCAGGTGCAGGCAGAATGACGCTGTGGTGGTTTTTACAATATAATTTCATTACTCCTTGTACGTATGTATGTATGTGTTTACAGAAAATGTGCAATAAATCAGCACATGAAAACAGGCCTCCGCATTTCTAGTGTCATTCAATTTCAATATAGACGTTTCCCTCAACATTTCCATTTCCAACATTTCCGCTTTTATCCGGATGAAGACTTGCACAGAACGCCACTTTCTTCTATTCATTATTTATTCATGGCAAACTAACCGTGATAGCGCACCTGTGTTATCCTGAGATAAGATGTCGTATACATGAGGAGCAATTCAACTGTGATGGGGCATCCTCATTTGGGTTGTCCGCGTGTTTACCGCCCTTGTTTTCTTGTCCACGGTACGAAAAACGAACAAGGCAAGCTAATTCCCTGTTTCCCCGATAGGATTCTCGTAGTAATTGTTCCGAGGAACGCGTTTAGGGTGCCGACAAATTAGCGGAGAGCCGCCAGTAATCGCCTAATAGAATATGGCAAGAAGTAGGCATCCGATTTGTTTTTAGCAGCCAAATGCAACGTAAAGGTAGACATGATCGTAAATGTAAATTTGCGTTTTGTAATTATCTGCACCCCCTAAATGAATAATTAAATTCACTTATTCTACTAATATCCACTTATTGTTAAACTCGAGGAATACATCCTACTATAGAATTATATGCTTCTCCTATTTCTCCTTCTTTTATGCACTTTTGTGAATCTGAAAAATGCAAGCAATACCTGTTTTTATTAGTTGCGTACGTTTAGTTTCCGATGTACCAATGAATGTATATAATTTTTCACGTTCTATAAAAGAAGTATTAAAGCGCTTATCTCTTAAAGTAATTCGGTTTAGAGCACATTCCACCTTTATTTCCACCATAAAGAACACGAGAGCCCTTAGACTAAAAGGGCATTGCATACTGTTCACCATTCGTAAGGATACTTTTCTTAAAATACCTCCTTCGCCGTATATCATTTCTTGAAATGATAAAAAGCACTTTTTGCTAGCATCGTTAAACTCGTCCTGATATCCTGCAACTCGTGGGTAGATAGCTATGACCACACATGAAAGATGTTGAGGATGACCTTCAAACTTCTTCAAAAAGGACATAAAAAAACTAATACAAACTCTGAAGACAATTCAGTGCCACGTTATTCGAAAGAATAAATTCTTTACGAATTCGTTAATAACGATAACAATAAAAGTGGTCACATTATCCATGCAGTTTATCCTGTACCTTGATTCTTTATACGAGATGTGTTTGATCTGAGGAAACAACCGGAAGAGGAAGAACCGAATATACACATGTAATGAAATAAATAATTGAATTTTTTCGTATGAGAAAACTTAAAAGATAGACGTATCTTTAAACATAGTCTTTATACATCTCTATTACACCACTTAACAATTTATCCGCGACAGAAATGAGGTCTTTTCAAAATGAAAAGTAAATATTCTACTGAAGCTTATTACATTATGTTCTTTATGTATGCACTTGGAAGAGCCGGATAAGAGAGATTACTGAGGAGATACTGAACAACGTATATTCCTTCGGTAAACTGACGTTTGATGCTTTGTGTTTGAATTATTAACGAAAAACACTGACCAATCAGGACACGCGCTTGGCCGCGAGATTGTTTAAGGCCGCGATTGAGCGTATCACGATCTTCCCTCGACTGAGCGCAAAGCTCTACGCGCGCCCTAATGGCCAAAGGAAAAAGTTGTTCAGTACCGCCTCAGGAATGGCCCATATCCGGCTCTTCTATGAATTAGGGGCGCCCTGTATGTACAAGCGAATTGTCCTTGATCTTGAAAATTAAGGTCAAAATTTTTTTTGCTCTATCGGATTCTACTTATCATGAGGGTAAAAAGTGTGAAAGGAACCATGGGTCGCAACTGAACCATTTTCTTGCAATAAATGATGTTAATATTTTGCACTGGTTAAAACGGGTTAGAGCGAGAGATCGAGAAAAAGGGAGAGATGGCTTTGCGCCCCTTTGCAACGCACCGGCTGATCTAGCCATCGCATCGGCCATCAGGATGATCGGCCATCGCACAGTGAGCGATTCTGCCCATCTAGCTTTGCTAAATTAATAACTTTTTACTGGTTGAAATTATTTGCCTGGATATTTTTAATACTCTTTCATTGTCTTCAGAGCACACGACAAAAGTAAAACATTTGCAAGAGCTAAAACATTATCAGTTATCGCTGCCGTCGAAGGAACCGTCTGAATCTCTGCAATCTGATGGTGGATCCTCATCATGATTCCTTAATAAATATTTATCATCCGCGCTGGTACTATGTTTTTCGGACGGCTTCAATGAAAAAACACTATTACTTGATAATTGGGATCGGGTGAAAACAAGCACCTATATTATATTAAATATGTCACTGTTTGTGAATATAAACAATAAATATTGTTTATATTTTTACCGCCAATCATTTGAAAATTAGCTATTGTATTTGCGCCTATTTTAAAGTAAAATTAATTGAAAACATTTCTTTTTCTTCTCACTGGGAGCAAAATAGTAGTTCGTCTGCGCGGCACGTGTTTTAGACACACGTAGAATTTTTCATAAACAATTCCCGCCTAGTACTATACTTACCAAAAGTACCGTTTAGAATTTATTTATATCTACCACTAATTATTAGTACATACAAAATGCGTACCGCTTCTTTCGACGAATGAATGGAGGGCGCATTACGACCGGGATTCTAAACGAGTTAATTGTTTAACTGTTTTTCGCGAAAACGCGCAAACATGCGCAGCCAACAGTTTTCAACATATAATCCTCCTGAGTCCTAACTCGACATTCTGCTTGAAGCTGATTGTTGAGAAGTGTAGATCCTTTTAAAATTCTACTTAAACATTAAAAATCTTTAATTATATCGCACAATGTTAATACTTCAAATAAAGACACTTTGATAAAACATATTAATAATATGTACATTCTTGAAATCTACTACAAGGCGAAATTATGAAATATCTATGTACACTGGAATTATTCACGTTTAAAACATTAACCAGGAAATCATGATACGAAGTTAAACTAAATTTTGAAAAGGAATGTAAGGAATATTCACAAAAAAAAAACAGATTAGGTACTACTTGCGGAACTTATAGGCTACTCAATGACCTAAACTTCAATACCTTTTGGCCCAGCTTACTTTTGAATAAAGTAAAACTAGATTGCCGAAATCGTTCACTGTGCATCGCCCTCGTAACCGAGAGTCGCGCAAGACTATCACTCCCCCTCTTTCAGTCTCTCGCTTTAACCCCTGCTAACCAATGCAAAATGTTAACATCATTTATTGCAAGAAAACGGTTGAGTTGCGACCGATGGTTCCTTTTATATTTTTTAACCTTATGACGAGTAGAATCCGATAGACCAAAAAAAATTTCGATCTTAATTTCAAGCTCAAGGAAAATTTTGCACGGGCATTTTTTCACAATGTCCTCCGAACCGAAGGTGTAGAATCACGCTGTGGTGGTCGTTGCATACAAACTGAATAGATACAAACTGAAATACTGATGAGTAACTAAGAAATGCCTAACTTTGATTTTCTAAAGAATGAAATTTCACATTAAAATAATGCTTTGTTCTATATTTTCTATATACTTCTATATTACGACAAACTGCTATTGAGTATTAGCTACCATTCAAATCTAAAATCTCGCCGACAGACGATTGGCGGAATACCACTCATAGGAAATGTTTGATTACAAGCGTTCCCGTAATTTCGAGAACAGTTCTCGACAGGCGATCGCTTCTTTAAGGGTTCTTGAATAGCAGACCATATAATGTAAATCCTGACTAATTAACGTGAGTTCGGTTAGATTGTTAAAGTGCATTCGGCCAATGGACTCCGTTAGTAACAAAGCATCGATTTCCTTCCCCTAATTATACGAAATAATAATTTACGATTAACAACTAATGCACGGCCAGTATGCCAGTTTCTGTTTAAAGGCCAGTGATTTGCTTCATTACCCGTCGTGGTCATTTTTTACATGGTAGCACAAATACAAATAAAGTCAGCTAATATAAAACCCATAACAAAAAAATCATAGCTCTCGTTTAAGCAGAGCTTTCATAAAATTCGATACACGTTTTAAAATTAAGATATGTATTTCTTTGCAACCTATTGGAAATTGCAGTAAAACAAATTCGATTGTTTCATAATAAAATAAAAAACGAAAATTATGCAAATGCACAAATTAAACGGCGGGTTCCTAATATGAGACCCAGCTTGTTTGCACCTGAAACTTATTTTTTCAACCCTTCTTCACACATTAGGCACACGAAATTTATTTCTTCGGCACCCCTTTACATCTTTTATGTAGCACGAGAGTAATTTCCGTTTCATCCACGTTATGCAACCTGTGCGTTACAAAACTAGTTCGCTGCAACTCTTTTTCATGTAATCCCAAGGAGACAGCTACATGTCCTTGAGTGAACCCTCTCAGTCGTGGATTAAAAGTGGCTTAAGGTGATTTAATAGAATGTTCAGGGTGTATTATAATAAAAACTTCCAATGGTCTCGTATTTGGCTTGGATAACTGTTAAGTAAATTCGATGTTAAATTCATTATTTGACTATAAAAAATCAATACAACAATTAGTAATTTTTAAACTCTGTTGCACGCACTATTCGATAGTATTTATGAAAATGATTTTATATTTACCATGTCGAGGATATGTGTAATTTAATCGTGTCGGTTCAAAAACATTCTGCAAGGTATTTCACAAACATGTTGCTCAAGGTGCTTGATTGATTTCGACACTACTGCACGGGCAAGACACTTAATAAGCAGTTAATTATGAATAAACGAAGCATCACTACCACATTCTAGAGTTCTCCGTAGCGAAGATAAGCTGGGGTCTCACATTAGGCAACTCCAGCCTATGCAATCATCACTGTAGGTCTTATATATTTCTTTTTATATACGAAACATCAACATAACTACCACATGTAATCGGATTTTACAATATGCTGCTTATAAATCAAACAGTATTATATTACCCAATTACGACAAACTGAAGTTTCATACTTACTCCCCTCCCCCCATGACACTCACCAAATTTCGTCACAATCGGCCACTGGTGCCTTTTGGAAGTGCAGCTCTTTGCTCTGTTCTTTTGTTTTATTGCACCTGTTCCAGTTTAACCCTTCACTACTACATACACATGCTGAAGCTTATGCAACTACTATAGTATGTCTCATAGATCGCTACGCTTATCCTGTTATCGCAATAATAGGAGTACGCATGCGTACTCAAATACGACTGCCAAATACAGATAAAATTCAATTGTTCTTGCTTCGCGCAGTAATAACAAAAAGATCCAAGTCTGATTGAACAATAGTTAATGCATCGAAAAGGTACAGGAGTGAAAATATTACAAGCCATGCAGGAAGCGAAATGAGGATGAATGTAATAATCTCACAGATCTTGCATAATAGTTAATCCTGTAACGACCAGACCCTTAAATTGTTACTTCGAAACACAGGGACGAAACACGAAGTAATGATGCGAACAAATTTTTCAAGGGAATACTTGAGAGCATACCTACTTGAATTTATTAATCTAAAACGTTGATATTTAGTTTCCTATCAGTGAAACTGCAGGCGCCAGTAATTGTATTTTTGAAATGAATACATATTGAGCTGGTGCAACACTAGAAGTCAAAGGATTGTAACCTTTCATAACTCGTGATAAAGGGAAGAGCCGCCGTTAGAGGCCGCGGAGGGGCGACGTCTCCACCTCACTAAGCGTAGTTGCGTGCGTATGGATCCCCACGCGATCGAGATCGAAGCAGTGCCGTGCGATCGATGATTTCGGCACTTTATGTTTGGAAGCGACCCGAGCGACTTCTGTTTCTTAGTAAAATTCGTTCAGCGAAAATCGGTACACGATCGAGAGATCAAAGTCGATCTAGTAATCTAGTCAAGCCGCCTATTTTATCCTCGTTCCGTACACGCCTCAAGCCGAGGAGTCACGGGCACAAGCCGTGCCCTGGCAAAGTTATGCAAGATTCACAGCTTAGAATTGTTGGATGCGGAAATCGTCGAGTCAAATAACGATTCGATTTATTGTATTAGAATTTCGTGGAACGCACTCGTTCAACTTAATCGCACGCGTTATCCATATTGCGCATCGCCGAAAGAAATGCGAACTCTTCTGTTCTTTTTTTGCATATTTACGAGTCACAGCCGTATTAACTTTTCGCGTTAATAAACATTTCGTCGAGTGGCAACTGAATTCGACTAAATTCTCATTTGTCGTGGCACGATTCCCAGGCTCATTCAGGCAACTGAAGTATCGCTCAACCCACACTACCGTGCCCTGCCCGTATCTTCTGGTTGTACCTGTTGCCCCTGTGAGGCTTGAACTTGGCAGTGAGCATTTGATCAGTTTCTGCTTCTACTGATCATGCTACAGCTCACAGACTGGTTCCGGCAACCGAAATGTCGCTCAGCTCACGTCATTTTACTTCGCAGAATATGAAAGGCCGAACGTGTTTATCTTATCATCTCAAAATGTCATCCTTGGACATTAATACAAGCTTGACATCGACCTTTCATATTCTGCGAAGTAAAATCCGCCGTTACTAAATTTAATTTCATTTATTTATAACTTTATAAGAAAGCTTTCTAATGGAACTTCAAATAACTTTTTTTTTCATATTTCTACTTCTAGAATATGCTCGCTAGTTTGGCCAGAAAAACCCGGGACACCCTGTATATATTTTGTGTTTAAAGGAATTTCAAACGAGTCACTCTCTATCACCGCATAGTCCTTTCGTGTTCGGTTCACGAACCCACATTAATTATTTTGTAGATTGCGGATTCTTATGTATTTATAGGAAATTTGAAGATGCTAAATTGCACAAAATGCACGTAATATGAAAAAATATACAAAACAACGAAATTATAGTGCTTTTTAAAATACCTGACAGGTGAAATAATTTTCTACTGAAGTTCTACTGTTTTTACTATATTCTGAAATATATGAATTTGCATAAAAATTCGCAGCCTAATTATTAGTATCAGGTTAGTAACCGTAACGTATCTATCATCGAAATCATCAAATCGCTATCTTAAATTCTCGTAGAAACATACATCATACAGTCATTACGCTTCAAAGTTTTAAAGAGAAGAAGTTATTATGCGCAATGAGTTTAACGTGGGGATTTTGTAAAATGACCGGGCATTGTGTAGAATGTCAAATTTTTTGGGCAATGTATGTAATGGCCAGGTATTTCACAAATGGCCCGGACATTGTATATGTATAATGCCCACGGTTTATTGGGCAGCATGTTGAACCCATAGGTGACATTCTTTTATGTTCATTTCTTATTGCACTGTGCCTGTTACGACCTAAACTTTGTATCCTCATAAGGCCAGCAGATGTCTAAAATAATTCCTTTATATCTTGCACATCTAGCACTAGACCTAATCTTTTAATTATTGAACCTAAGTTTTTCATGCGGGACCAAACCTATAGCGTCTTTTTGAGTAAATTACAGGTCAGGTTATTACAATGACTGTGTGATGATTTTAACCAAGGGATATATTGCCTCAATAAAAAACTCATTTTTTGATTTCCTTATCAGAGCGTTTCAATACATTGACCGCCACCCCCTAAGCATTCTGTATAATGACCGAACATTTTATAGATTGGCCCAAACTTGTTACGGGCATTTTGCGTAATGTCTTTTTTAGCAGATATTCTACACAATGTCCGGTCAATTTACAAAATACCCACGTTGGGCACATTGCTCGTAACATAGTGATTGTGTAGATTTTCCAGGTACAGGGTTAAGGCACAGTATAAGATTAACCAGCAGCAGAGCGGCACTCCGTGGCGATCCCTTTGATGTTGGTATCTGAGGTCACGTGACATGTGGCCATGTTTTTGGTGTAGTAAAGCGCGATGTTCTGACTGATTATTGCCACACTACAAAATGACACTGCGTGGCGTGGGTGCGCACGAGGAACTCATATTATTTGTACCATCCGAGATGCCGCGCTCCACTCGAGCCTCCACAAACTGAACAACACAGGGACAAGGGGGTAGGCCTTTTGCGCCTCCTAATGCCACCCAATCGCCCCGACGCTTGCGTCGTAGCAGTCACAAAACAGGTGCGTAATGTTACACATGTATAATAAATACATATCATACATAGGTTTCATCTCTGTCTATCTCAGTTTTTCCGTTTCACTGTTTACATGATGCAGCAGCTTAGGAGGTGACAGACTCAACCAATAATGACAAAGCGTGTTACTGCAAGTGGAGGCCGCAATTTGATTGGACGGCATCTCGGTTGGGACAAATAATAGATGCTATGGAGGGAAACTGACGCTATCTTGTCAGTCGTAATACGGGATATGCGCTGGAGTATTTCTCGGATACGATTTTGAGGGAGTGTCACCACCGGTTATTTCCATTCATGGGTTAAGGTTTAATCATGGTGAAATATGGTAATCCTGTACAATACCGATATCGCCCGATATTTTCAACTGCAAATGAAGCTACTAACACAAGTGGAACGTGGCACCTTACACTTAAAGTTGTTATAGATATTGCGAATATTCGTTCGAACATTTCATTAATATGTAATAATATTTTCATTTAATGGCACGCCGCAATCTAAAAGCAAAACAGGCGACGAGAAAAAAGTTAAGTGGCCGCTTGACTGTATTTGTCGGAGACGGCTTTTCTGTTTGCATGCCGGTTGCCCGTTTGCTCCACGTACAGGTAGCCATTGTTCTCTCAGATTATTTTTCTTCTTTCGTGTCCTGGTTATCCCCTTGGGAACGTAGGCGGCACAATCGAACTTTTTTCTTTTTTACATCGTTCTAAAGCTTTCACTTGGATCACCGCGCTACGAGAAAAACTGCATCAACCATGATCTCATTTTGTAACATTTAATCAGCCCGCTTCAGTCCCGATTCTTATTATACCTGCATGCACTTTTCTCTGGTTGCTTTGTTCTTGTATCTGATATCCGTCTGAATTAAAATCACGAATGTGGTTATACTCCGAAATGAGCGACACTCTTTGAAGCGATTTACAAAGAAAAGTGTATATAGTATTTACAGTGTTCTGCAGCTAGATTAATTTAAAAAAATATATATGTCGCGTAATCATCTATTGTTAATAAAAATCTATTTAGTGTCAATGATAAATAACGTGCCAATCCTATCAGAAAACTATCTGCAGGATGTATGTAGCTGTTAAATATATGTAGAAAATAGAAATTAACGATATTTCCTGTCAGATTTTTAACAGATTTTTGTATAATTGAAATACATATAACAAAAAATACGATAAGAACTAAATTTTTTGCTTAATTGTTAAAAACGAATACTTAATGTAGCGTACTATGAAAAGTTGTACTTACACTAATTATTAACTTATTATTAAACTAATATAAAACAATTCACATTATACGCTTCACCGTTTTCACCACAATATCGCAATAAAATGAAAAGAAAACGTTGTATCGAATATTTCGTATTTTTAGGACTTAACAAATGACTTTTTTTTCGTATTATTTCGTATATTTCGATTTATGTATATTTCCGTGATCCGTGGGACAACTCGCCTGCAAACAGTAGAAATTTAATAAAGCCAATCGCAGGGCAAATAATTTATAACGCAAAGGGGAAACAACTCGCCGATATAAATTTGAACAACTGATTAGCCAGCCATGATATTTGTGCAGCCACTCTTGTTAATACGAAGAATTACACAGCCCATGCCTAATAAATAATACCGATATTTAACATGTTCCGTGCAACGTCTACCATAAATGGTATGTGGTAACTACTTTAAACAAGCTAAATATTTATCGACTGATGATGTAATGAAATAATGTGTGATGATATATCAATCTTTAGTCAAAACGTCAAATAGCCTGTACAACAAGTTGGGCAAAAACGGCTTGGCACGGAATGTGTTAAATGGTCGACGCTATCTGAAGCAAATGTACAAATCTCGATGTCGAAGATCAAAGTATCGGGGGTTGAACAATGATGACCTAGTTACCGTTAATAAACTGTTAATAAAGGCAACTGCTAATATTGTTCCGCGACAGTTTTCAGCTGAAAGCTTTAGTAGATACATTAATCGGATTATCGACAGTTCCTATACTTTTAGTCGACGCATTAAGGTCACGCTCTTATAACTATAGTTAAATGCCAATAAATTCCAAGTCGACATCTTTTCAATGTTCTAATTCTAAACTACCATCGCTGCATCGCAAAAGGCTCTCTTAACGACACAGGAAGATTATTATATGATAAAATAATTGTTCTCTAATTATTATAAAATTCGACAGTTTATTACAAGTTTTTCTAATAAATGCAACTTTGTCTCATTCTTTACTAAGAATGAAATAATTTCTCCTCTCTAACCTAACATTATTATAATTCAATATCAGCTGCAATGTGAATACATTAGCTAAGAATATTAATTAAACTCGTCGCTTTCCACTAAATTACACAAGAAAAAAATATTTAATGAATCAAATATATATCTCTGAAATCATAACGCAACATGATCCCAGCACTTTAAATACAGGGTGTTTCGCTACCTAATGCAAACATTTTACGGAGCGATTGCTGAGGCAATTCTGAACAACTTTTTCATTTGTCAATATGTTGGTTATGAATTCGTTTTTTAATTATTAATGAAAAACACTGACCAATCAGATTGCACGTAGAGCGCGCTCAGCCGAGGGCAGATTATGATACGCTCAACCGCGGCTTTTAACACTCCCGCGCACTCTACTCGTACTCTGATTGGTCCGTGTTTTTCATTAACAATTCAAAAACGAAGCTTTAACCGATATTTTGGCAACAGAAAAAATTATTCAGAATCGTCTCAGCAATCATTCCTGAAAATATTTGCATGATGTAGCGAAACAACCAGTATATATTTTTCCTTTCTTATTTGAAACATTTGTACAATTGAGTATATTGTATTGTTATTCCATTAATTTACATCATCTCTCTGACACAGTCACAATCTGTCGAAATAAATTATGATCGGTAGTGTAGATACGGCTGTAAATATAGTCATCGTTTAACTTTTTTGCACTTTCATCGATAAGAACAATAATTATTTCGAATATTTCGAGAGGATGTTCCCACCAGTATTTAATCGAGCTCCGGCATAATTTAATTTGATTTACTGGACGAAGCCTACGATCCATTGGGAGCAGCGCGGATAGTTGCCAAACAGGTGCTGGCGTATCTGGTTCATTTACCGTGCGGCTAATGGTATTCGTGGGGGACGTAGCTGGAGATGGGTTTACCTTTTAATGATTTGCGTTTAAGTTAATTGAAAGTTACCGGTGTCAAGATACTTGGCTGACAACTTAACTGCGTTAAAGCAATCTAGTCGACGAGGGAACGTTTACTTGGTGATGAGCAACTTGGGGAATTCAAAAGCTGTGACGGACGGAATTTATTTCGATATGTATTGACAATAAGAAACCGATCACCAATTAGTTTGACCTTGAAATATCTTGTCAAGGACATCATTTTGAATAATTTTGTCCTGTACATGTCACCGTCGCTCGGCTTTAGTTTCCGAGATATTTGCAAACGAGCTTTGGTATCTATGAAGTTTAATAGTTTTCCTCAATTTTATCCTTAATAACATGTTTCGAGGTCAAAGTGATTGAAGCTTGGTTCCCTTATCGTCAGTATTTACCTTTATTTCCTCCTACTCATATGAATTATCCAACAAGACTTTTAAAAAGTTCTGAATCTCCTTATTTTCTACGTTTGAATACCTTGAATCTCGCAGTCAGTATGTTTTATCAGAGGCAAGTAACCAAATATGTAGCCAAATATGTAACCAAGTATGTTGTGTAGCTGAAAAAATGGTTAAGGATGAGTTTTGTTGATTAGATGGAGCTTCGTAACTGTGTGTTCACCACAAGCAGCAATGATGTACTAATTTGTGGGTTTGCTCTAATTAAGGTTGTCTAGAGGAGTGAGGTAACAGAGAAACGAATATTCACTATAAAACAAATGATATATTCTTCATTCACATTATTACAATCAAGTTTCAACAAGAAACAGAATTATATTTCAACAATAGACAAAGTAACTGTATATAACTGTATCCTAACGATGAAATAAGAGGCTAGGGATGCTCGAAAGGGATTGACCCGATCTTGCTAGGGCTTAAACACAGTGATTTCAAGAGTAGGACTCTTACATAAGCAATTCCTCGTTCAGCAAAACCGGTCTTCACGTACTGGAAGATGCGAGGTGCTCTCGTGAGATCTAGCTCCAAAATGGCCCAAATCTCCTCGCTTTTGCGGTCCTTATACCAGGTGTTCTGCTACTGCATGTCAATATTTCAAGGGGTGATTGCTGAGGCAATTCTGAACAACTTTTTCCTTTTCCAAAACGGTGGTTGAAGCTTCGTTTTTGAATGATTAACGAAAAACTCTGACCAATCAGAGCGCTTGTAGAGCGCGCGCTTAGCCGAGAAGGCGCTCAAGGATGCAGTTGAGCGAATCACGATCTTCTTTCGGCTGAGCGCGCGCTCTACACGCGCTCTGATTGATCAGCGTTTTTCATTAATCATTCAAAAGCGAAGCTTCAACCACCGTTTTGGCAAAGGAAAATGTTGTTCAAAATTGCCTCAGCAATCGCTCCTTAAAGTATTGACATGCAGTAGCAGAACACCCTGTATACTAAAAAAATGAGCACCCAAATTTGAGAAGGGGTACTAGGCATTGACCCTACACATAGGAGCGCTGCGAGGGTGTCATCACAATTTTTGCGAATTTATTTTTCTTCCTCAGACGAAAGGCGCCTGGAGTTCGGTTTATCTATTCAAATAAAAGTTTTCTAGGAAAATGCAGGTGTGGTGGCGGTTACAACCTGTTAAACATGGAGTCTAATATACAGGGTGGAACGTAAAAGCTGTAGGAGCCCGAAATGGGAGATTCCTGAGGCGAAACTGAACAACTTTTTCCTTTGCCAAAATGTCGTCTGAAGCTTTGTTTTTGAATTGTTAACGAAAAACACTGAGCAATCAGAGCGCGCGTAGAGCCCGCGCTCAGGGACGGTCCATGACGCGGCGTGCTAGGTAGCGACGTTGGACCGGCGCCCCGAACTGTACGTGCCGGTATAGCACGGAGCAAAAATTAACATTGAATTATTCATTATTAATTAATGGAAATTAACTAAAATATAAATGAAATTAATTTGCCGTTATCAATTGAACAAAAAAGTATTAGAACGGACTAACTAACGTGTCTATCCAGTACAACGTACGTTAAATTTTAAACAATTCGCCAACAACTAAAATTAGACTTACCCGTTTCTCCAAAAATGAACCTGCTTCGACGAAAATAGGTCACTGTGTCATCCTACCGATCCTGACCATTGCAAGTAGGTATCCCGTAGTGCAAGACAGCTGATGTTACGGCCAGGTCAGCGAACTCACTTTATTTGACAAAACCTGCTACCTGCACGGCAACTATCACTGGCTTATTCTACCGATCCTGGCCACTCGAAGAACAAACACATGGTGCACAAGAGCCGATGTCTCGGTTGGAACAGTGAAAGAACTTCGTTTCACAAAATTTCCATCATTGCACGATCACTGTCACTTTGCTCTTCAAGATTTGAATTTACGAAATAAGTTGTTCCCACGTATGAATAATTGGTTGCCCCGAAAGGGGCCGATTGTTTTTAACTTTGAAGGGGCTGGATACGGCCGCTGCTACTACCGAATACACTTTTCCACGTTCGGCAATTTCGTTGTCTTGTTCCCGAGCAGGTAGTAATTGACAAGCTTTGCGTTTTAAAAGTTAACTCTTATTTTATTCAAAGTAAAAACAGCAATTGCAGTACCGAAGAGATCTTTACTGCTGGGCATTCGGACTGATTCTGTCGTGAGAAATTGTGACGCGGTTTGCAACGGTGGACAAGGGGTAGTTGGAAAAATGTTATCCGGGATAGTTACGGGTCGCCACGGGAGGAGCGGTTTATAGTGAAAAGGCCCTTGAGGCCCACGTGCTAACCAGCAAATTTTTTCGGTTCCCAGGAAAGTCGGCCGTGATGAACTTAGTGAAGACATTTTCCAGTCGCCGGAAAAGGTATAGCATTACAAAGGATGTAGTAAAAGACATCTAACAGTGTCTTGAACTGTCCGCAGCGCTTTCCCAGCGACTAGAAAGTGTCTTCATTAAATTCGCCACGGCCGTGGTTCCTGGGAACCGAAAAACTCTGCTGACCAGCACGTGGGCCTCAAGGGCCTTTTCACCATAAAGCGCGCTCCCCGCGACGACCCGTAACTCTCCCTTATAACATTCTTCGAATAGCCCCTTGTCCACCGTTGCAAAGCGCGTCACAATTTCTCAAGACAGAATTAGTCCGAACGGCCAGCAGTAAAGATCTCTCCGAAACTGTAATTACTGTTTTTACTTTGAATAAAATAGGAGTTAACTTTTAAAACGCAAAGCTTGTCAATTACTACCTGCTCGGGAACAAGACAACGAAATTGCCGAACGTGGAAAAGTGTATTCGGTAGTAGCAGCGGCCGTATCCAGCCCCTTCAAAGTTAAAAACAATCGGCCCCTTTCGGGGCAACCAATTATTCATACGTGGGAACAACTTATTTCGTAAATTCAAATCTTGAAGAGCAAAGTGACAGTGATCGTGCAATGATGGAAATTTTGTGAAACGAAGTTCTTTCACTGTTCCAACCGAGACATCGGCTCTTGTGCACCATGTGTTTGTTCTTCGAGTGGCCAGGATCGGTAGAATAAGCCAGTGATAGTTGCCGTGCAGGTAGCAGGTTTTGTCAAATAAAGTGAGTTCGCTGACCTGGCCGTAACATCAGCTGTCTTGCACTACGGGATACCTACTTGCAATGGTCAGGATCGGTAGGATGACACAGTGACCTATTTTCGTCGAAGCAGGTTCATTTTTGGAGAAACGGGTAAGTCTAATTTTAATTGTTGGCGAATTGTTTAAAATTTAACGTACGTTGTACTGGATAGACACGTTAGTTAGTCCGTTCTAATACTTTTTTGTTCAATTGATAACGGCAAATTAATTTCATTTATATTTTAGTTAATTTCCATTAATTAATAATGAATAATTCGATGTTAACTTTTGCTCCGTGCTATACCGGCGCTTACTATTCGGGGCGCCGGTCGAACATCGCTACCTAGCACGACGCGCCGTGGCCCGTCCCTGAGCGCGGGCTCTACGCGCGCTCTGAATGACCAGTGTTTTTCGTTAACAATTCAAAAACAAAGCCTCAGACGACATTTTGGCAAAGGAGAAAGTTGTTCAGTTTCGCCTCAGGAATCTCCCATTTCCGGCTCCTACACCTTTTACGTTACACCCTGTATATCTACAAACAGAATTCGTCTGGGGAGTGTGCAGGTGCAATCACAGTTGCATCGGGTGTAGAGGTTTTTGATCGGTAATACCGTTGTACGTAACAAGTACTATATTTCGAAAGCTGATAAACGAATATCTCACAGATGGCTATATACCGCTTAGTCACTTCCTTTGGTGCCGCACACATTGTGGTTCAGCAGTTGAGCGAACATTAACGTCGTTGCAAAATCGTTTTACTTTGCCATTGTTCGAAAACTTTTGACGGTGTGTAAATTTGACGTCTTCTTTTGTATTTACTATATTACCATAGCTATTTGTGTTTCTTAGTGTTGTTGACGTGCCTGCCTGTGATACCCATAATTATTTATAAACTAAATATCGTATTTTTTACTTAATACGAGACCAAATATGGGCACATAGTAGTGCTCCAATTATGGAATACTCCATAATTCCAGTTTACAACAAATAAATCATTCCCTGGCCCTAGAAATGCAAGATGTTGATGTTGCTAAAATCTTTCTTCGTGGAATCCCGTGGGGGAGATACAAATAAGGTGCTCAAGTTGCGGTCTTAGGTCGCATCTCGTAAATAGTTATTTTGTAACGTAATTCATTTAAAACGTGATTTTGCTACCAAAAGAGAATAAAACTATTTTTTTTGTTTCTTATGAAAATATTGTACTTAATTGCAGTGTTCCATATTTGGATACCTATTCGATACTATACCCACTTATTTTAATTTTACTTAAAAACTGGAGATTGTTCACAGCGCTGAATATACAAAAGCGGTCTTAAAGTGCGCGTAAATGTACGACTGACCATCCATAAAAATATTTGTTTCTTTCGCTTGATTTTGTAAAAATGTTATTGCAAATGGTATTCCGTATCCGATTACTGTCCTCTGATGTTTAGTAAAAATTCATAAAGTAACGAAATTTGCTCACTGCAAGAGTTATCGATCGTTATTTGCATACAGTTTTCTATCGGCACAGACGTATTTCTCTCAAATGCCAGCGGCCTTCCGGTGAGAATTGGATACTGGAAGCTTACGAAAGTTTCCCTGACAAATCGTCGACAATCCAGAAGTGCAAGCGCGCATTCGCGATACCCGCGAAGGTGCAGAATCCACTATTGGAAAACTTTCGCCATAACCATTGTTCATTCAGCTGACACGAACGAAACGCGTTCTTTGTTTATGTTTCCCTGGGCAATTCAGCTTTCTGTCTCTGTCCTTTTTCCACGTTCGCCTTCCTTCGTTTCCACCGCCTACCCTCCGTTTCGACCCCTTTTTACCCGCGTACTTGTCCATGATTTTTCTCGCGCGTATACTTTAAATGTGTCCCGCGTGTCGGCATATTCACAAGCGGACCGTAACTCGTGTAAAACGAAATTCTCGTCTTAAAAATTCCTAGACTGTTATCGCAATTGTTTTACACTGCAGCAGTCAGAAAACCTATGGCAATAATCATACTGTTATAAATACATTATATAAACATTTTGAAGTACAGGGTGTAAAGGAATAATATGTAACGACCACCACAGCGTGATGCTACACCTTTCGGATCGGTGGACATTTGTAAAAAAAAGCCCGTGCAAAATCGTCCTTGACCTTGAAAATTAAGGTCAACACTTTTTTGTCCTATCGGATTCTACTCGTCATGAGGGTAAAAAATGTCAAAAAAAGTATGGGTCGCAACTCAATCGTTTTCTTGAAACATAATGTTAAATGTATCGTTAGGTAGCACGGGTTAAAGCGAAAGAGAGAAAGGCAGGGAGATAGTTTTGCGCCTGTTCCGCGACGCTCGGTCGGCCAGTGCGTCGCGTCGACTGTCGACGCTCTCGGCTCTCTCGCTTGAACTCGTGCTAACTAATGGTACATTTAACATTATTTTGGCACCTTTTACCCTCACGATGAGCAGAATCCGGTAGGACCAGAAAATGTTGACCTTTTTCAAGGTCAAAGACAATCTTGCACGGGCTTTTTTTTACAAATGTCCACTGATCCGAAGGTGTACAATCATGCAGTGGTTGTCTTTACATATAGTTTCTTTGCACCCTGTACATTTGCCAATACTATCGCCTCTCATGGGCTTCTCATATTCCCCACCATGCAAACATCCGAAAATGTAAATGGACCCGAATCAAAATGAAACATGCATACGCACGAGTCAACTGACTTTCTAATCAGTGAAGGTCACTTTCTAGTCCTATTAAACTGGGACGAATCTTTGTTGGATGCCCAATGGGTTGATTGCATCTGTGGTAAACGCGTGAACTTTTACCGATACCTTTGTGTCTGGTCGCATAAACAGAAAATTAAATAAGGTTGCCAAATTGAGCCAGTGGTGTGGAAATTTTTGGATTAATCGAAAAGGGATCGACGGATCGCTATACGAGCATATTGCCATTGAATTAATTTCAGTTTTTTAAAATAATTTCATTCCAAATGAAAATGGCTCGTGTATCACGGGTGTATTAACCATACAGAGAAAATGCATAAACTCGAGACAAATGCATTCATGTTGACAAATTACTGGACACGGAGAAGCACAAAACTGTGAATTTATTTCTATAAAAGTAAAAAATAACATTCTGGAGGGAAGGCAATGCTTTTCCCAAAATATACAAAATGTTACATAGGAAAAAGGGTACAGGGCGTCAAATGATTTAACGGAATACCAAGCATTTTTCTCCACTACAAATCTTTGATTTCAATAATTATAGGTTTATACATATTATTTCATTATATCCGATTATTATATCGACAGTTATTTTTTCGAAAATAAAATAACGCGATGGCTTCTGTGACAGGGAAGCTCCGATAATAAACGAACTGAGGGCGTAAGTTGTATAATTGAATCGGGCTGTTACACCACTAAATATCACACTGCTGCAAGGAAAGTGTCACGAATCGGAAACAAGTAATTTTTCAGAAAGACGTAACGAAAACTTTTGATGGGTATATTGCTTGATTGCAAGGCTATAAGACGTACGTCGGCTAAAATCTTTTAATTTTTCTCGTATAGATTCAAACGCGAAGTCGAAATTGGACCAAAATATAGTAACATCAACAAGTTATGTATGATATCTGTCCCTATTTTCATGTGACCATAATTATGTGAATTAGCGACGGAATTTTTGTTTTAATTTATGTATTTAAAGTTGCATCAACATATAGAAGTCATTAGCGATTACTGGGTTGTACAATTTTTTACTAAAGAATTCTTTTGGTATTATGCGAAATAAACAAAAAAGGCAGCAAGTATAACGGTTTGTTACATTTTATAAATATTTCTAAACATTAAAACGTGTATGACTGAAGGCATTATTGTTTTATACCTTCAACCAGATTTTCAAATGTGACTTTTAGGAACATACAATGGGTGATCAAACTATTACAGTCACAGTAAAAAATATATATATTTCTAAATACAGGGTGTTCTGTTACTGAATGTCAATATTTTAAGGGGTGACTGCTGAGGCGATTATGAACATCGTTTTTCTGTACGAAAATGCTGGTTAAGGCTTCGTTTTGAAATTATTAATGAAAAACACTAGCCAATCAGAGCGCGTGCTAAACCGAGAGGGGATTATGGTACGCTCAACCACGGCCATGAACACTCTCGTAACTGAATGCGCGCTCTACGCGCGGTCTGATTGGTCAGTGTTTTCCGTTAGTAATTCAAAAACGAAGCCTTGACCAGCAGTTTCGTACAGGAAAACATTGTTCAGAATCACCTCAATAATCATCCCTTAAAATATTGACATGCAGTAACCGAACACCCTGTATCTATATAAGAAATAATATTGTATACAATGTATAGTGCTAGCAAATGTATTTGCAATTTTCAAACATCAATATCTACTTCATTAACGAAAAAAAAAATTAGAGACCAGTGTACCCGTTTTCTCATAAAAAAATTAATGTTTTTAATATAGAATCATCAATTTATGGTGGTAGCTCTAATAAATAGATGCCTGAAGATTTCATAGTCGCTCTAAATGTAGCGTGCATATTGTAATATAATGTTTAAATATTGTTATAACAATAGTTCAGATGTAGAAGATTCTAGTGTATTTACATATCCCTCGTTTCATATTCCATGTTTGTAATATGTCACATTTGGAAACAGCATCCAGAGATGGAACTTGAATTTCGAAGTGTCCTTTGTCCCCTAATGAATTTCGTTGTTCAATTCGGAATCAGTAGATTACCTAACTAACGAAGTCTTCGTAGTTCACCTTAATTAATCTTAATGGAATTCAATCGGCAGTCCTCGAAAGTTTCAAAGCTGACGACCTATTCGTGTTGCAAATACCGGACCTGCATATCACAAGTATTGCACATATAGTACGGTATTTGTGATAGATCATCCTGGCAATGCAGCCAGAGTTGCCTTACCCATGATGGTGTCATAAATGGCTGGTATGAATATTATGTAGGCTGGTGGATTCTCCGTGGACCTTACAGGATTGCTTTCCCTAAAGGGAGTTTAATGCCAACGAACCACCTGATCATTGAAAACAACCCTGATAGCCAAGTCAGGCAGGACAACAAGTTGACCCGGCCAAAATCGAGACGAGTTTCGCCGTCGACGTGCAGCGCCACATTGAAAGCCTAATACCGATCAACTTTTTGCAGCATACGTTGTATCGAACTGACGGCTCGCCAATTTGGAGTTCCTGCGAAGAGAAATTTGTCTAAGTGGGTATGAAAGAAGGCGTTCTCCTACGTTCCCCTAAGCTTTGAAAAAAAGCCGCCAGTTCGATAGCCGTGATTCAAACAGTTGAAGTTGGTTGCATTTTGACAACCAATGAAAGGTCGCGAAAACTTGATAGCCATTAGGCTTTTAATGTGGCGCTGCTGTAGACGGCGAAACTCAGTTACCTAGTGACTATTAGGGAAAATTAACCTTTCTATATACAGGGTGTTCTGTTACTGCATGTCAATATTTTAATGGATGATTGCTGAGGCAATTCTGAACAACTTTTTCCTTTGCCAAAACGGTTGTTAAAGCTTCGTTTTTGAATGATTAACGAAAAACTCTGACCAATCAGAGCGCGCGCTTAGCCGAGAAGGCGTTCAAGGCTGCAGTTGAGCGTATCACGATCTAATTAACCAAAGAAGTAGAGTTTATCATCGTAGCAACACTAAAAGTTCGTCATTTATCTTTCATACCTGTAGCTGTGTATCTCAACGAAATAATTACATTTTTTAGAAGTGTTTTTGTTAATATCAATATGAATTATTTCATATTAAGATATATTATGCTATCATATCATAATGATCTTTTTATTAGTTTGTTAACATTTCACTAAAGTATTAGCGAAGCGCATAAACCTTGTTGCATTAAAAGTTGAAATATCAAACAGCTTATTAGTTTCACGTAAAACTGAGATTCTTTTAAAGCGCTTTCATCAGACATGTTGTTACATATTAAAGAAAAAGTCTAAAAACATGAAAGTATTATATTATTAATTAAACTGTATATGTATATGTGTAGAATTCGTATATTACAAAAGTTTATGTCGTACCATGTAGATCCGAATAGAACAGCAAGTTTAAATTTGTGAAAGGAAAATAGTTTCTGATCTACTTTTTACAGATATTACAAATTGTTTACAACGATTTACCTGCATAATATATACAGGGTGTTTCGCTACCTCATGCAAATATTTTAAAGGACGGTTGCTGAGGCGATTCTGAACAATTCTTTTCTTTACCAAAATGTTGGTTAAGATTTCGTTATTGAATTATTAACGAAGAACACTGATCAATCAGAGCGCGCACTCAACGGAGAGCAGATTGTGATACGCCCAACCGCAGTCTTGAACACTCCCGCGGTTGAGCACGCGCTCTACGCGCGCCTTGATTGGTCAGCGTTTTTCGTTAATAATTCAGAAACGAAGCCTTTAGCAACATTTTGGCAAAGTAAAAAGTCGTTTAAAATTGCCCCAGCAATCGCTTCTTAAAATATTTGCATGAGGTGGCGAAATACTCTGTACAACCTTTATTTCGAAACATTTAGCAGAAAATATTAAAACAAAATTGTAGCTAACAAATAACGCTTTAGCCTGCTTTATAACATACACACTGTATACTTAATTTCACTAATAATAGTAGCTATAGGGTTCATTGAATAAATGATTTAATAAAACACCCGCTGGGCAGATTAAAGCTACTATTAACGGCGCGTCAACGATAATTCTCTAAAAATAAAATCTAATGAAAATTGTATATCATAGATATGTCACAAAAATAAATTCTATTTCGTATTGTTACTAAATTACATTTTAATTATTTAAACAAATTAATTTTTCTTGCAAATGACATCGCATTCGTTATTTCTTACAAGATTTAAACGTATGTACAGTATTTTTTTATCATAAAATGTATTTTCTACAGATTAAATTGTGTGCTTAACATAAGAGAAAAGTTATCATCAATATTCGTACTCCTTAAAGCTTATGTCTTCAAGGCTTGTATAAACCAAACATTGTTATGAGATTTCGTTAAAGTGGAGAAACATGTAAATTTTAACTGATAGTGCATGCCATGGAGAAACTTCTGCGGAACTTGAAATATAAAGTCGAGAAACTTCACTGCCGGGAAGAATAAGAAACTTTTCATATTTTCCACCTCGTTCTATCTTTCAAGTTATTTATGTAAAGATGCGCGAATATTCATAAATCTCGGAGTTCCTAGACATTCATATACATCTTAAAAATTACCAAAATTAATTCGAAAGAATAACAAAATATTTAATTAGATTAACTAAAAGCACTATACATATATGTAGAACCAACACATGAATTAGCGAGTAAAATTTCTTCTTTACAGAGTACGTCAATAATTAATAAAAATCTTTATCAACACTCATGAATATATTTGAGTAATTCATTTCGAATTTAATCGAACATTCAGGATTTGGTATTCTGCGTCGAAAGAAGCAAATAGTTTGAATTCCGCCCGTCGAAGGAAGCTCGATAAAACCTTTGACAAGCGGCATTTCATCTTCATGAGTTATGAAAATCGCGTTAAAGTGGAAAATTATTATGAAATGAATACCAGAGAGAGCGCAATCGAAGGCACCCCGGGAAATTAATACTTGGAAGTAAAAGTGATGTCTAACGAAAGCAGTTTTGAGTGCGCTTCATTTCAAATTTAAAGCAAATTATTTTCATTCCACTGCAAAAATTGGTATCAGAAAAACGTGTTCATAACATCGTCTACTTAAGAAATATTGATTAATTCACGTATACATGAAACTTTTTAAGTCATTTTCACACTTGATTTTATTATTTCTTGTATACAAACGTTTTTGATCAACTTCTTTTATTAAAATTAGATGTAAAAAAATGTACAAGTAGGTAGGGCTTCTTTCATGTTTTACATTTTATTATTGGGCAAAGTTAATTTTGGTTGCTAAGCTTTAATGATTCCAACTGTAACAAATATTGCATAGAAAGCATTGTATTGGGAATTATTTGGGAATACTGGAGGTAAAAAGTATTGGGACCATACATTTTGGTAAAAGGAAAACGTTGTTTTCATTAACAAGAACATTGGAATCCATTGAATTCTTTAAGTACATCATTAATTAGATGTTTCAAATTAATATTCCTGCAGTCACAGAATTTTCGGGTTTGCCTTTCCCGAGTGTCGTAAAATTGCCGCAACCCAATAAGTTTTTACACTATTAAGATTTACTAAAACACTTCCCCTTCTGTAATTAATTATTAATCACATGGCACTGATGTTACAGTAGCTATATCTTCCTACATACAGGGTGTTCGGCTACTACATGTCAATATTTTAAGGGACGATTGCTGAAGTGATTGCGAACAACGTTTTCCTGTACGACAATGCTGGTTAAGGCTTCGTTTTTGAATTGTTAACGGAAAACACCGACTAATCAGAGCGCGTGCTCAGCCGAGAGGACGCTCCAAACCGCGGTTGAGAGTACCACGATCGTCGCTCGACAGAGCGCGTTCCACCCGCCCTCTGATTGGTCAGTGTTTCTTGGTTAAGTACTTTTATCCTATAACCCCGCAACTAAAATTGTATGTATTATTGACTACAGTCGAAGTAATATGCTCGTGTTTGATAGGTGACAAAGACAAATATCTGAAGAAGTCTTATCGAGAAAGTGTGATAAAAATGCCAATTGTAAATATAAAGCAATATATTGTCATAAATTGTCATTGTCATGTATTGCGATATATTTTCAGCATTATTCGTGAGATTGATTTAAATAAGACGCATAATGACGCACTTCAATTTCGATTTTCAAATCGATCTCCTGCTTCTTCCCAAAGTCTTGTCGACCAATTACTATTTCACGTGCGGTAACGAATTACGCCCCGCGTTGGTAAAGTAATGAAACGGTGGCCTCCGTTGGAGTTATAGTCGAGTAAAGGCACATATTTCTTGGTAGATCACATGGAAACTAATTCCGCAGGTTTCACTAGCCGTTTCCGTTTGGAGAGGCCAAGTCGGCGTAGGCAAACAAGTAGAATAAACGGTATTACTCACCACATCGATGAGCTGCGAGAGTTTCAGTTTGATACACACGGGTAGTACGTCCGAGGTATTCACAACGGGGCGCACTAATTTGTTGTAGTTAGAGAGGAGGTCGTCGTAAAGGCGTTTCGCGTCCGGATTGCCAGCGACAGCGCCGTGAACCACCAACGCGGAAAGGAACCACACGCGTAGCGTTTCCCCTATTATGGAGGGCATCATGGTCCCTTGTTTCCTCCACTATGACTGACACACCTGTTCCGCTGGAATCCCGGTCAACCGCACTAACCACGAAACACGAATCTGAAAAAAATATGTACAATAGAAGATGAGACAGTTTGCGAGTCATGATATTGAGACTAAGGACCAAAGGAAATTTTGAACTCTATTCGTTCACCTATATGTATTATTCAAGAAAGGAGATATTCACCAAGATGGAAAAATTGGTATGCCAGGGTGTCCCAGGATTACCTCGAGAACCAAAGAGGGTTGATTGCTGTGGTGATCTGAACAACTTTTTTGTTTATCAAAACGGCGGTTAAGGCTTCGTTTCTGAATTATTAACCGAAAACAGTGACCAATCAAAGCGCGCGCTCATCCGAGACAAGACCGTGGTACGCTCGACCGCGGTCCTGGACACTCGCGGCTGGGTACGCGCTCTGATTGGTCAGTGTTTTTCGTTAAGAATTCAAAAACGAAGCTTTAACCAACATTTTTGTACATGAAAACGTTGTTCAGAATCACCTCAACAGTCACCCCTTAGAATATTGACATGCAGATACAATGCAGGTTATTCACGAATAACGAATAATTCGACATTATTCTTCATCGCATTAATTCGGTATTCGATATAATTCTTGCTCCCTGCTATACCGTTGCGTTTGGGTCGGGGCACCGGCCGAATGTCACCATCCAGCGCGACGCGACATTCCCCTGCGTCTCTACACGCACTCTGATTGGTCAATGTTTTTATCAGTTTTTCATTAGTAATTAAAAACCGAAACCTCAAACGACATTTTGTCAAAGAAAACAGTTGTTCAGTATCGCCTCAAGAATCTCCCATATTCGGCTTTTCTATTAGTTACGGGACACCCTGTATGTAGAATTGCACAATAATGTCTGACACCGTTCCAAGCATCCATGGACAACTGGCCTAAATATGGTCTACAAGATCAAATTCATCAGCAGAAGTACCCCGACGGAAGGGTTCGAGTTCCATATTTTGCAAGGGACTCTTCCTAAGAAATAAGAGTGGTAACCCATATTTAGATCACTCCCCCTATTTTATATAAAGTAATGTGTCCAAATTGTGGGGACTTTTAAGAAGCATACAAGCAACGCAAATACAAGTAATCAACTTTACATCGATAGGCGCCGCATGAGAAGATGTAGTATTATAAAGCAAACTTTCATTCCAAGAAACTTCTCGCTAAGGATTTCTAGGATGCGTAGGTGTACGTGCACAGTCGGTGGCCGAGAATGTCAGTCAGGCAAGCGATACAGTGTAGTTCCCTCATTATCCGAATTGTCATGATTCCAGATTATACAGCTATCATAGTTCCACGATCAATTTATTCATGGAATGTATTGAAGTATCCGTGAAATGCATGAATTTCAATTCCTCGGAATAGCACTCCGGCTCTATTGATTGTGTCAATATCTTCCAGCTATGACACAAGACATTTAATTCGCTGCTTGTGTTCATCGGAAGGGAAATCGATAATAAAACATATTTCTGATGGGCAATAAAATACAATACCTACTACTTTGAATAAAGGATATTTGTATACGTGCATGTAAGTACAAATTGAATTGCAGGTTTTGAAAATAGTTAGCGAGAAACTCATATCCTAAGTTCATGTACGTATGTGCGCACTGTTTATCCCTCGTGTGCATGCAAATTTCTGTCCTAGACTACACCTGTTTATGTTATGCTACTCTGTCGTGTTAGAATCTTTGAAAGATAACGTCACGGTGGGTATGAAAGAAACCGTTCTCATATGTTCCCATACGGCTTTCAGAAAAAGCCGCCAGCTCGATATTCCTGATTCAAACGGTCAAAAATGGCTGTGTGTTGGGAACCAACAAAACGCTGCGAAGAGTTGATCCCCATTTAGGTTATAATGTGGCGCTGCTTGTCAACGCCCGAATCTGATTCGATCTTGGTCGACGTTGCTGCGATTACTCTCGCTGATAATAACCTAGTGGCTATTAGAGTAGGTTTCATAAATATCACAGTATTGCCGAATGGTTTATATTATTTCAGTTTATTTAGACTTGTTAGGAAAAGTATTCGGTATTCGACAAAATATAAAATACGATTATGCAGGAGTCATCCTGTATATCCCGAGATACTGATAAGCCCGTTAAAAATTGAATATGAAAATATGAAACATTATACAATAATAATATAATTTTGTAAATCTTCCGTCATGCATTTTTTTAAACGAATAACAAACCCAGATAGCCAGGTCGAACCAGTTGCGCGCCAATTGACATCCATTTGGCAGCAACGGCTGTAACATAACCTAACCGCCAATTTGCTAGCAACTTTTTTGAATAGACTCCGCTATATTTTCTTTGTCAATATATCATCATCGAATATATCAAATATTGGTATCGAATTTGTAGCCACTTTGTCAATAAGACTTGGTAGCAAGCTTTGGCAAAATTTTGTCTGAACAGCTTGGCTATCAGGGAAGCTTTTAACGAATATTTGCTGTTTTTAATATTTCTCCAATTACGTTGACCCCTTTCATCGTAACGTCACAATTTATTCATCGTCCGCCGTATTATACTAGCATAATTTATGAACTTCTGGAGATAAACTAAATCCATAGCACAATGTAAGTAAACAACTCGGCAAGAACAATCGAGTAGTTAATTCTATTCGCTGTCCACGTTGCACCGCAAGAAATACCAACAACGGTAACGCGCGATTCAATTCGCAACTAGCTGTAACTTAGAATTGTTAGATTACTGTAAGTTAATAATCATAAATACCTTTGAATACTGTAAGTCATTTATCTTCTAAAATTAAAATAATATAGTCTTTAATCTCTAATTTTTAGCAACTTAATTATATTAAATTTAAATTTAAATAATAGAAAACCATGATACTATCAAATCAAGAATTTATATACTAAATCATAATTTTATTCTTTTGAGAACGGAAACGGATTTCAATACCTTACACATATTAAAAAAAACACACACACACAAAGCAAAAGACACATGCACCAATCCTTTATGAGACATTATTTCTTGACGTTTTTTTTTTCTAGAAATTCACAGGTTATCAATCGTAATTCTTGATGCGTTAGTTACAATATGCAATATAACATACATTTCAATTATGATAAGTAAGCATTATACATATATATTTTTTATGTCTCCAGAAGCGTGTGTAATGTACTCCACTAAATTCATGCGGCAGCAGGCTCTAATGGCGATACTTAAGTTAGCCCGCCAGACTTAAGTCAAAAGCTACCGATTAACTTGCAGAAGAAATTATTCAGCGTGAGAGCAGTAAGCACAGTCTCAACAGTTAAACTATTCATGTAAACTATGCGCGAAAGGGAAGATATGTCGCCCTTGCAACTTATACACCCTTGAGAATGGTACTCTGGTAAAATCATTAGGCTTCTCTAATAAGAGTGACTAAGCTTACGAGATCAAAGATTAAATGTTTGGGACAATAACCGGTGGCAAATGGTTAGAAATTTTACTATTACTACGCCGTAATTTTGGTACCGTTTTGCTGTTTTGCTGTACCATTTGCTGTTATTTAATAAACTGTCCTATACGAGGCTGCGGGGCAGCGACCCCAGAGCTCCCCAAAAATATAGTCAAATCCAACTCCTTTGCAATAGCATGTTCAGTTTTATTTTTAAACATCTTCAATCAATCTTATTTGGATCGAAGAGATCTGTGACTTTAAGCCTTATTTAAAACTGTTTGAAAATGAAAATGCATATGCATTTGTGAAAGAGTTAGGCCTGTCTATATTTTTTCGGGGTGTCTGAGAGGTGTAGCTTCCAAGCCGTGAATCTGTTACAGTAGCATTTTCCACAACGACGACTTTGCAGAACGACTGTGGGAATTCACGTGGCGACGTTTTTGCAGAATATGATACCGAACATTATAAATATATTCTTGCGGATATCTCAAAAGCTAAAGCTGAGGCGATTCCGAACAACTTTTTCTTTTGCTAAAATGATGGTTAAAGCTTCGTTTTAGAATTATTAACGAAAACCACTGACCAATCAGCGCGCGCGCAGAGCCCGCGCTCAGCCCCGGGAGTGTTGGGACTGGACATCACGATCGAATGCATGCCCTCACGGTCGAGCACACGCTTTGATTGGTCAGTGTTTTTCGCTAGTAATTCAAAAACGAAGCTTTTACCATCATTTTGGCAAAAGAAAAAATTGTTCAGAATGGCCTCAGCAATCAGCCCTTAATATTAGGTGTATGGAAAAGTTTTAGTCTTCTTTTTAAGCGTTCACGTGGAGTTACTTTTAATCGACAGACTTTCCCGCCCTTTTGTGCAATTGTTTGTTGGTCTTGATCTATATAAAACGCCAACTTCATGGTCGATAAGAAACAGTAACGTCACAAAACAACAATGAGCACGATGGATGAGTAAAAGCTGTATATTTGACACGAGTTCCAGCAAGAGAAAAACACTGGTTGTACATGTCAGATTTGGCGCCGACGGATTATCATCTATTCAGGTCGATGCAGCACTTCTTATCCGGACAATACTTTCGAAATGTTGGAGAAATACGAAAATGGCTTCATGATTTCATTGCCTCCAAACTAATGTCATGTTTTTCGCGACGGGATCTCAAACTTGCCAAAAAGATGGGGAAAGTCGTAGAAAATGAGGGGAAATATTTTGAGCGCTAATTTTTAATGTATTTGTTACGTATAAATAAAAAAAATCGAGAGAGAAAGACTAAAAGAAAGACTTTTGCATACACCTAATACTTCTCTCACCTGTCGTCGAACACCCGGTATAGAGAAAAGTTGCTTAGAATATTGTCTTTGATAACATGCTTCACGGTCATTGAAATCGTTGCTGACGATCCTGATTCCCATAATTACCGAAAGAATTTTCTATACATGTAGGAAAACAAATAGCTTTAATAAAAACTAATTACATCTATTTCTGGAATGTTTATTAAAAAGAGTATAAGAATTGTTTACCCAAACCGTTTTACAAATTTAATGATTTCTTAGATGTTTACACTTTTTCACTTTGGATGATCATCATAGACTCATGATTCATCGAAATGCTGATTCAAAATTCGAAATGTCGGAATGCCATTAGATAAAATGCCGATAAAAATAACGTTTTTCGATCAATCATCCACGGTGATCATCCAAGGTGTAAATGGTTTAAATTCGATTTACTTCTTCGATGTAAACTTTCAGAGTTACATTTACTCGTTTAACAAGATTTTCTAATGTGGTTTGGAAAACTCTAATGTCCACTTTAGATTTTTTTCGTGAGACTAAAAGAAAAGACACGATCAATCCTTACTGACCCATCGTCAAAAGTCGCAAAATTCTATGCCCAGCGCGCTTTAGAATTTGATTGAAATAACTTTATTCGTCGCACATCGCTTCTACGATAATGTATTAAGGGTGTGTTGCTATAATCGTATTTCCGCTAGCACTAAAACGCTATTAATACTGTTATGCAGCTTACTTTAAGTTTCAAGACTTCCATTTGCATTGTAATCAAGTCTCTATGTTTTAGAATTCTGCATTAGAATTGCATTACAACCAACCTAGACGATTTGCAAAATTAAAAAAAGCGGAAGATGCATTTTTAAAAATTTAAGAAGGGAAAGATAGGACCGTCGGTCAAAAAAATTAGTTTCATTCGTATTCAAAGTAATGGAGTATTTAGTTCTTCAGCTCAGCTGTTTGTTTATTTCGTAATACAAAATATCAACTATTTTACTACGCCACCCCCATGTCGATTAAGATATGCAGAGTGTTTCGCTACCTCATGCAAATGTTTGAAAGAGCGATTGCTGAGGCAATTTTGAACAACTTTTTCCTTTGCCAAAATATTGATTAAGGCTTCGTTTTTGAATTATTAATGATAAACATTGACCAATCAGAGCGCGCGTAGAGCGCGCACTCAGCCGAGAGGAGATCGTAATAAGCTCAACTGCGGCTTGAACACTTTCGTAGCTGAACTGCAAATTGGTCAGTGTTTTTCATTAATAATTAAAAAACGAAGCTTAGAACAGGAAAAAGTTGTTCAGAATCGCCTCAGCAATCATTCCTTAAAATATTTGCATGAGATAACAAAACATGGTTTTCGCACCCATTTTAGGAGTGTTCAATAGAAAACAAAAAATAGACGTTACAGCAAATACCCTGACTAATAATAATTAATAATTAACTAAAATATTGATAACACTAAAAAATAATGGACCGTGAAAATCGAAAAACGTGGTGCATTACTTTTTACGTGGAAAATTACTTTCAAAAATAGTTTAAATGGAAGACTAAAAATTAGCAAGCCAACAGTACCAACCAAAAGGATACAATTAAGCCAGCTTTCACAATTCGTGCAATTGCACGTATGTAAGTAAATGAATACAGCAAGTGAGAGCAATTGCGACAAAAATGAAGCTGTGAAATTAAAAGCGATGCATGCTTAACTCATCGGGAACAGAAGCAAACAAGAGTCCAATGGGTTGCTATTAAAGGACAACGAAGTGCTATGCCCATCATTTCCAAGCGCTGCATTGCGAATCGACGAGAGACTGATTGATTCGCGTAACTCGCGGAAGGCCATTAGAGGAAAGTACGCTGCAGCTGAACGAGATAACCGCTGGATGTAAATTCAAGCCTATATCTGACAGCGTTTAATCCGATTTTCAACGATCGTTATGTAGGCGGCAGTCTGATCAGTTCAGGTGAACCACTCATCGCAAGCTAGGATTAGGATTATCTCAATGGATTCTCAACTTCGATATCAAACTGGCAAACTTGTACTTGTTTTCGTTTCAGAAATCGGGCCACGAATTGATTCGCGTAAACCGTAGACCACCGTTAATAATAGTGTACCAATATCTATAAATCTTACACATCCAAAGAACAGTGACATAATATTAATTGCGGTGTACAGGGTGTCTCGGCTGAAGTAGGTCACCTAAATATCTCGTTTGTTTTTCGCGACATTAAAAATGTTCGTGCCACGATTTAAGTGGCTTCAATAAACGAACACTCTGAAATATAGACTTTCTGCCAGGTCATTTGTTCCTTGTTCTTTGAGAATAAATGATATTTTTATCAGAGAAACGTATATTTTTTCTACTACATCTCAATATGGCTGAATCATGACTTACAAATGACCTTGAAAACGAGCAAGGTGACGAATTGTTCTGTATTTAAAGAGTTTATTTATTCATTTAAACAGTTTTCGCTCGCTTGCTAGTCCTAATTGTATTTTATATGACTTTGTATATGCAACATTATTCTCCTAATATTCGTCTTTGCATATTATGTAGTTGATTTTATTTGATTTCACTGCAATTTAGTTTCGTTTATATTACTCGCTCTTACTGTTATTATTTTTATTGTCATTATCATTGCTAAACTCTTTAAATACAGAACAATTTAAGATGTACGTATGCATTACATAATTAACGTTTCGTTCTAATAGTATAATGTTGAAAGTAAATTATATAGGGAAGAAGCGGCATGAAAGGGACATTCTTACTTGGGACGAAATAACAAACAATTTAAAGAACAATTCCACTTTTGATTGGTAATATTAGAAAGCTGAATTGTTTGACAACAACAATACATAATCATAATAATCCCCACTCTTTATTCACCTGTCCTATGTTTTACTTTTCAAAAAGGCGTTCTTTGACCCTTTCACAAATTGACTAAGTTGAAAGGGACACGGATATTTATGAATAGAATGGCGTAACAAAACAAGGCAATATTAATATTATTTCTTTAGTTATTATTTCTGTAGCTATCGTAGTCACAATATTATCAAGTTATTTCTTAAGTTTCATAAACACAGTATTGCCGAAACTTTTATTGTATTTCAATTTCCATAAAAAATATAATACGTTTATATAAAGGGTGCCCCGTAACTGGTGGTACAACCGAATAGGGGATGATTCTATGTGAAAAAGTAAGTCAAAAATGTAGAATAACATTTTTTCATTTGAGCCTTCATTTCCAAGAAAATCGACTTTAATCATTTGCTTGGCCCGCATGCATGTCGGCTAACATGTAATTTTACTGGTGCTTGTGTTAGATGATTGCCAATCCCACGATCGTCGATAACCACGACAATATCATTGAAACGGTAGATAATAAGTTTGGACAATTTTTATTTCTTTATTATACACATTGCATAAAACTGAAGAAGAAAGTTCGTGTATGATAAATTTCATTATTTCAGCAATTGTTCAAAATGTTTGTCACCGTGTTAGGGACATGATTCTGCTGTACTTTTTATTGTATTATGGTGCATTACTTCATTAATCGGCAGAACAATTTTCTTCTTTAATTGCCAATGCGGACTATGCAAATGTTTAAAATTCCCTTTTTTTCGTGAACGAAGCGCCAAATGACAAAATTTTATTCTACATTTTCGACTTGCTTTTTTTTCACGTAGAATTACACTTTTTCCGGTTTTACTACCAGTTACGGGACAACCTGTATATTCCGGATAATGGTAAGCTTTTAGTCGTAAAATTTATGAAGACGATTATTTCCTGCATAAATTGTTGTCGTGTCTCTTTTATGAATATGAGCATAAATTGAAAATCTATTGTTTGCAATGACAATATTAAACAAGAGATGCATATCGTATCACATTACTGTTCGTGAATAAATATTTGACCAGATGCAGCAATAAAAAAGGAATCAGTCAATGGCAACAGCACTTCGCAAAACATTTAGAGAAAATATCAAACGTTTTACTTTGAAGCACGTAAAACTTCTATCGTGCGCCACCGCAATCTTCGAAGTGGAAACGACATCAAGTTAAATGCAGTTGGGCATATACCAGTATTGCTACAAAATAAAAGCGCTGTAGTTGTGGAAAAATCTATCTCTTTTCAGATACTTGGAATGTTTTTTTCAATACGTGCACCTATCAAAGTTTCTTTGATGTTTTCATCGTGCTCTACACGTCTCTTTCCACCTAACATAAAATAATTCATTTGTCCAATTCAAAAATCAGTTCTCCCATAGTGTTTATGTAAATTGGAGCTCCCAAGTGGTCATCTACTGTATAGTTTACCCTAAGGCCGTCCGCGCACGAAGCGATTCAATAGAAATAATTTAACTGATTAGTAACGCGAGTTACGTTTGTATTACATCCAATGTAATTAAATTGGAGTACCGCAAATGACGCTGCCGATTAGTAACCAATATAGACCCTCTGAAAGGAGTCACGAAATCACGTCTAAGTTAGGTCGGTGGACGCCATTTTTCTTCGGAGGCGTTAAAATGTAAATTGCGGTATATACAGCGTCGTGTATTATTTTTTTAAGGAAGTAATAAATAAAAAAGTGTGCCTTATTTTATTGAAAAGATACAGGTAGGTCGTCAAAAACTATCCTTGCAGAGATACAAATTATTGGTTGGACTCCAGTTCTTTCGTGCTACATTAGCAACCCGTTTTGCTCTTCTTTCAGCATCACGGGGAAACACCTTCATAATATAGCCTTCTTGTGACGAGTTGGTACAATTTCTTGCACAGCGCCCAGACATTTTTCCAAAATTTCAATTCTACCGCTTCCGCACAACGTTGCATATACCACTACGATACCACCATTTGTAAAACCTTCGACGAAATATGGCGGCACCAATCAGAATCGCGGGATTGGTTTCCGTGACTCTGTTTAGAGAGTCCCTAGGCGCAATAGATATGCCGGCATCATCTACACGATCCAACTCCGAAACACTTTTACCTGAATTCAATTTTTTATTGTAACAACGAACGATTCATTTCATTGACGTTGGTTGCATGCCTCCATATCGTAATTTCCTTGACGCTGTTGTTAAGAAACGATGTATAGTTCGCGGTAAGAAATTCTCAAACTTTTAGCTTTTTGTAACTGAATCGTTAATTACTTAAATTGTTATAGTACTATATTTGATAAATGTCATATTTTTGTTATCTGAACCTCAAAAAAGATAATTAACAGTAAGATCAACTATTGAATCTTGTTCTTCTTCTTATTTCTAGAAGATGTGGTCAATTACTGACATAGGTCATTCAAATTTATTTACTACTTACAGCATATCAATTTTACATATAATTTCGTTAGAAGCGAAGAACAGAACTCTCGTATTCGGAATATAATTGATTTCAGTAGATTACCGCATGGTCAACTATTGAATGAAAAATGAATATGTAATACTTTCATATAAAGGCGAATATTTTCCTAGATAAATTCTTTGTATCGCTGAAACTAAAGCAACTATATCATCTATGCAACAGTATGGGCGATTGTGGAAATGGCCCGAGACTCCTGATGTACTAAATTACGAGTGGGACAACGTAGTTTCTCTCACATTAATGAGCCTACCAGATCAAGCAAAAGTCGAACCATTTGCTCTGTTCTTGAATTAGATGTTTTATTAATGGAATTAACTTCTTTTCATTTGTATTTGTCCTTTTACTTGTATTTTGTCATAATTGTTGCAGATAAACGATATCAAAGCAATCACCCTTAATATTTGTGGTTTTACTATAACTGGTCAACTACTTACTAACATATGGTCGATTACTAGTTTTATGGATTTCTAGGGTGGCCAACTTTTAACTCAATTATTGAATTTTAAAAAATGCCTATAAAATTTAGACAATATAGCTATTTCAAAAAAGTTATCTTTGGTACATAATGTAAGAAGCTCAAACAGCATTTTCACGTATAGGGTCTCTCTATTTAATAAAGGAGCAAGCGTTGATTATTATTTACGTAGAAAATTTTTCTTAACTGTCAACTACTCAGGGTCTCTAGTAATTAGTTATTAATGCGTAACTAATCAGTTTTCAGTGACTCGGTTTCCCATTTCCTCAACAACTTCAGTTACCAGTTTCCTGATATCCGCGCAGTATTCTGTAACGCACGTCGACATAAATTATTCATATTAAATAAATAAATAAATAAATATATTTATTCATATTAATACATATATATTTATATGTTTATTTATTATATATTATTCATATTTAATCAATTTCAAAGCTATCTGTTGCTGCTCCTTTGTTGCTAAAAACAATCTGCTGGTTATAATTCTTTCGAGATATGGGTGGAGCCAATATTTTCTTCTTCTGTACTTCTTTTGTGTATAATAGTAGTACACCATCATATTTTCTTCGTCACTGGATTCAATATTTGACATGGTTTTACTTCTTTGGGCGGTAGAACACGCTCAAATGAAGCAACTTCTGTCACTACCGAGTGGCCTCGCGTGCAGAACCGTGTCACTAACCAGTTAATAATTGGTTTGTGATTTCAGTCACCAACTAGTTACATTTCTTTTGAGTAGTTTCGTGTGCGGATGGCCTAATTAGTCCAAGCAATATCCGTGGGTAGTGATCCACTACCTGACACGAGCAACCGACTCGAGTAAAAAAAAAAAACACTTTATTGAAACCATTCAAATTGTGCCAGGAACATTTTTCTTACCACGAGGCACGAAGAACATATTTGGCTGGCGTCCTTCAGCCAAAACACCCTTAACGATTGCTGCAATAAATTACGCGTGGCCACGGCATACAAATGTACCCAAGATTCGACATTATCAGCAAGGGTTGCGACAAATATTTCGCGAATAAATTATCCATCCCGTTCCGTTGTTTTGTCATGAATATATCAAGGTAATCTCGAATAGATTCTGTTCGATTAATCCGTGACGTTTGATGTATCAATTATGATTAATCCAATTCCGCGGGTTACGATTGTTATACCATGCATTTCGGCGATCCAGTACGGTTCAATTAACTGGCACAGATGTATTAGTGATCAATTCAGACACGAAACATTGGACACTAGCATTAAATATTTAATCCGGTCGATTTTCTATCCGCTTTGTGCATATAAATTCCAATTGTCATGTGTATGTGCATGAAAGTATTAAATCGCACTGTAATAAAGAACCCTGAACCGCTTTATACTAATGAGAACACTAGAAAGCTTATAACTGCACGAAAACATTGATCTCCACTCATCAAAATAAAAAATAAACAGTGTTCTTTTCTAATCGGTTTGGAGACAAAGAAAGAAAACCAGAAAATATCAGCGATGATCAACATTAACCGTCGTAGTGCGAATCGCAAGAGCTGTACCAACGATATGAACAGAGGAGAAAAAAAGCGACCAGCTATCGGCGTCGAGGAGCAAAAAAGCGTGGAGAACGAACGGGGAAGTAACGAATATGAATATCGTTAACGAGAGGGTCCAACTGCGTTCGCTCTCGTTTCGTAGCTGGCTAGGGATTTGAATTACCCGTAGGGGAGTAAATTTTCTCCACTTCTAGGCACCGTGACTCGCCAATGGGCGGCCCGCGTGCCGTATTTCAAGCCGATGTCACCGCACGCACCGATACACAAGTGGAAACGTGAAATTTACGATGGATCGCGTACATGCGCTCGGCAACGACGAAGGATCGATCAACACTCGCGGCTCTTACCTACGGCCTCACTCCTCTGTCTTTCTCTCTCTCTCTCTCTCTGCTAGTCTGCACACCGCAACGAATGTCTAATTACTTTTAACTGGGTCAACGCGATATTTTATTTCGGATAATCGCGAGTCACGGAAAAGGTGACCCTCTTTTCCGTGGACCGCGCGACGTCTTCGCCCTGTCGCGGCACAGCAGGATACCGAATCATTAAGGTACAAGCAACGCTCGTACGATACGTTGCAGTTTTCGGTGCATCTTCTTTCGCCCGACCGCTTCTCGCCACTTCCTCTGCCGCCACCTTTGTTTTGGACCGCCCCTGAACGCGGAAAGTTTATGGCGCGCTTCGCGACCGCAGATACTTGCGAATGCTTGGCGAAATTAATCGCGCAAAATAGAAATGATGAATTTCCCCGTGGACTTACTCGTCGCTTCGCTGGCATATAAGTTTAAGAACCCACTAAAGAATCAAGCAGGGCAGCGTTTCTCGCCCCCTAAACCCATTTGCCGACAGTGTAAACAACACGCTTGTCAAAGGTGAACCGGAAAGCACCACTTTAAACTTCACGTGTACGCAATTGTTAATTAATCACAGTTAAATATAATTTATTAAACACGCAAAAACGTTCTTCACGGTCTTCGAGATTTCAAAGGGTGAGTCATGCGAATGCATTTAAACAGTGTTAACAGGTGACGAGCAACTGAGGGTGTTCATATTGGGGGAAAAAGTGAACAGAAGGTGAGAGCGTGCGTTAATGATCGTGAAAGTTGATAGGTTGACACTGACCCAACCTCGCGCGCTCCAAGCCACGCCGATCTCGAGGCAGCTCCCGAACCACTGCACACTCGCACGCACTGCACCCACGACTGAACGACGGGGGGTATTGGAGTCTCGCGGCTCGCAGTTCTGGGGGTTCGAGGGTTTCGCCCGGCCGGCGGCGCCACTGCGCACGCACTCGTAACCGGGTGAGCCGCGGAAGCGCGACGAGGAGACGGCAAGAAATAACTGGAGAGAAGAGGACAACGAAGACTCAAGCCGGAACTGGACCAACGTTGCGCGCGCATGATCGCGATGCCTTTGCATATATGCACGCGGCGCGAGGCATTGGTACAGCAGTCCGCAAGGTGCGATCTCGAAAAAAGGTGTCGACGCACCGCCCATGAAATGCTTTGTCCTCGAAAGGATTAAGCCTTTCCTTTGATCTACACAAGCTGCGCGCGTAATTGAATTGCTGACGGGGAAAAGAATGAGGAAGAGCTAATGGATACAATTTTCCCTAAATATCCCCACTAGAAGGACTGGAGATTCTACCCTTCTACAGATCAGCTTGTACAGTTTGCCGTTCTTCAACATTAAAAGGGGTTGGCTTCTCTTCATTTCACAGTAATAAGAAAACAGGTCTGATACTTATAGAACTTGGAGCAGGTACTCAACGGGTGTGGTAAAGTGTCATCAACATATGTCTTAAAATCTAAGATATATCAAAAAAAGAGACCTTTATTCCGTGCTTTACCCACGATAACTAATCGTGGTCAGGAGTATCCCATAGTTAGAAGCGTTAAACTGACTAATTTATATAGTGATTTTCTTGATTTTTTTGACTCCCTATTGCTCCAAAAACAAGCTACTAAGCTGTATTACATAAACATAGACATATTTGTAACACAGTTTCTCCATCATGTATACTCTTTTTGTATGTACACTTTTCTTCCTTTCTTATACTTTGCGCAAATATCTTGTTTATTAGACTCATTGTCTAACAATGAATGCATGTATGATGTATTGTTGGGATTTCCCCCTTGAATAGATAAATAATAATAACAACGAAATCAACCCTTTCGTTGCCAAATCAATTTTTATATCTTATGAACGTTTGATATCGTAAGCGAGTCCCTTCGCAACACAATGATCGTATACAAAGGAATTTGTTTAGGTAAGATTAGGTTGATCGTATACAAAGGAATTTGTTTAGAACCGCGTTGGCACAAGATCATTAACGGAGGATTATTAGCAATATTAAGAAAGATCATTTTATAGACACAATCGTAGTACAAATCTTCATGCTTGTAAGTTTTCGATATGTCTTGCTGCCATTTCAATGAAAACCTGGCATAAGATCATAAAAATTGTTTTTACAGTGAAGAATTGCTTTTAGGACCTATGTTGATTATAACATTTTTCGCTACCTTTGATGAGTGCTATAAGCTGCTTGAGTTATGGATCCTTATTTTTCAACACCCAATGTGCATTTCGCTTCTGACATGGAGACAAATTAGTTACAGGTTTTAAACACAAGGTTATTATGTATTAATATGAGCAAACATTACTTCAACATTACTATGACATTATTACTATGGACGTTATTATGATGTGGAACATTACTAAATAATAAAAGTTGATTTTACAAAGAAAGCTTCGGTTTTACGACCTATCTTGATTAGACATTCTTTACTAGTCTCGGTAAGTGCTGTAAGCTGTACAACTATCAGACCTTTTTTTATAACCCTCTATACATACAGGGTGAGTTATTTAACTTGGCCACTTGAATTTACTCGTAAACTACTTGTTGTAAAAAAAAAATGTTCAAACGAAAGTTGTTTGGTATCAAGCGGAGCATACGATGTAATAATTAGTGTTTTTATAGTCCAATTTTCTATCGAAATATGCAGGTCACCTTGAATTTTTGTATCATGATGTGTAATATTTGACCTTGCGGTTCAAAAGACTGCTGAATTATGAATGAAAAACTATAAGATATATGGGATTAAAGACTAATAATTACTGAGATATTCTTCAGTGAAAGTTGATGGAAGGTTTGTGCATGAGCAGTCCATACAACACTTGCTTCGTACACGAGTTGAATGTTTACACCAGGCCTGCACAGCAAGCTAATCCAAGGAACGCGAACGTGTGTCACTCTCACTCATTGATCGTCTACGCATTTGTATTCGATGTAATGGACTGCATTTTGAGAACTACTTATAATTAAAGTGTAATTATGAAATATCTCGGTAATTATTACCCTTTAATCTCATATACCTCATAGTTTTTTTATTCATAATTTAGTACGCTTTCGAACAAGAAGATTAAATATTACACACCATGGTACAAAAATTCAAGGTGACCTTCGTATCTCGATAAAAAGGAGGACTAAAAGAAACCTAATTATTACTCTGTATGCCCCGTTTAATACCAGACAACTTTCGTTTGAGCATTTTTCTTATACATATAACAATTAGTTCGCGAGTAAATTTGAGTGGTTAAGCTAAATGGCCCCCAAGTTAAATGACCATCAACCACCACCCTGTATATTATCATAATGCCTTTATAAATTTGGCATCGTCATTTACTACCTTTTCAAACCGGAGTGCTCTGTACAGGGTGTTTCGCGTACAAGCAGTTCTGTGCGCAAACATTACAAATATCAACGTGAAATTTGAATGCGTTAAATGTTGCAGATAGGCCAACATTTTAAAGTATAACAAGTTATGGGGGTGAACTTTCTAGGGGTAGAAAGAGTGCATCTCCCATTTTTTTATTTATTTTTTTTTTATTTAAATGAAACGTTATGCAGCAACCGTTCCCTAAGCGAGCGAAAATCGAGATCCGAATCCGTCGTTAATCGTGCAGTAGAAGCGATCTTTGATCGGATACGCAGATAGGAATACACACGCGAAGTATGAACAGTGGTAGGGATGACTCCCGCTTGCTTATCGTACAAATTCGTCCGGTCGCTAATCGAACTTTTATTATGCTAATCCTTCATTATCTCGATAGCTGCTGTCAAACCTAACAACTTCTACTTAAAACATTTTTTTGTTCTGCATAGTTAAACAGTTACAGCAAAGATAAAATATTGTTACTTGTGCGAACAGAGCTTACGCTTCTAAGAATTCTAAGTCTGTCACCGGATCCGGAATCTCACAAGTTATTTTCGCGGTAGGAACTAATTGAGAGGGTGGTAAATGAACAATAGACGACCTCATTTTCAACGAATCTATTCTTAATCAATATCATTAGACAATGGTTGCGCAAACGTGTTAAATATTAAGCTGTCGTTTTAAATTACGGTTTCCGTGCTTAATAGCGGCACGCTCAAGTTATCCGTGTAGCAGAAAATAATACAATGATTTGTAAGAAGAAAATTATTCTGTTGCGATAATCGAATTTACGGGAAAGGTTGGCCAAAAGTTGTTTTGTGTCGACTTCGAAGTTATCGTGCAGCATGTTGCCAAGTTGAAGGATTAAACAGGACGAAGACAAATAAGCGGCAAAGTAGAGGTAGTTCAAAGAGTGAGAGAAAACTGGGAGGAGAAAATAGCAAGGAAGGGTCGTTCTAATTCAGTGCTGCTCATTTATCATTGAACCTCGGATGCCAATCTCCTTTTCAGTGAATCGAAAAATAGAGAAAAATAGCGTGAGCGTAAAATGAAGGATAGAAGAACTTGGGCATTTCCAACGAATTATCTGTCAAGTATTAAAGTTCTTTTAATTTGTCCGTCGGCCATTGTGTATAAAAACTCCAGAATAGGCCTGGCTTGACCTGAAAATCGACAAGCCCGAATTCGTAAATCAATCCGTAGTTCTTAATTGGGTTGGAACAATTAGATTTTATTTCATTCCAACCTACGTCTGTACAGCTGGTAATAATGCAATTAAATTTCTTCGTAACCCGTTTTCCCTATTTTCTCGCCGATTGTTCACCTATTTTTACGTCTTTATCCATTGCAGTATTTAGGATGTTGCAGTATTCGTAATTAACGGAAGCCATTCAGTGCATTATTGTTTATATTAATACGATTAACTGCTAATACAACTACAAGTCTTTAGTGATTGGAATGCCATTGTATTTTATAAAGAATGTAGTACAGTCGAACCTCAATTATTCGGTCTACATTTGTTTATATCTATTAAAGGGAGTTGTGCAAGCTGAGCAAAGCTCTGTTATAACAAAAACTTTTGCGCTCTTGTTGCCTCCAAAAAACTGACCCAAATTTTTGAACAATTGTTGCCACCTTTTTGCGTTCCGGAAAAGCGCTTAGAAATAATTCGTCAGTTTAATTTTCACTTAACAATTCGACACGCGTTTAAATTAATTATTATAAACTTCTTTCTATAATATCATTTGAATGACTGAAACTGAATATTTGGTTAACCGGATCCAAGTAATTACATTTCAGTTTAAAATTCAACATATTATTCTTTTACAGTATGTATTGTAAAAATCGATCGTTTGAAATAGGCGACAGGGGTTGCAATGCATCGTCCACAGTTTAAACAGTTGCGAACCGATAGAACGATCTCACTCGGTCACTTCTAGGTTGAATCGCGTGGCGTAAAGTGAGTCGATAGTGCTGACCCAAGGAGATTATTGGAAACTTGCCAAGTCTCCTTCAACATGGCGGTTCACATCAAACCCAGCACCTTTATCATTCCCTCGTATTCACCCGATCGTTTCATGTTCAGTGTATAATGCATACAATGGTCTCACAAAAATAGTTAACCTTGTAAAGGTGTTTTAAAATATCATTGTTAAGGCTCCCATAACGCGTTTAATGTTTCATTCGTACTATCGATGGAAAACTATAAATGTTCTTATCCTAAAGCATCATTTTTATGCAATAGTATTAAAGATCATTCGTAAAATACAGTTCAAAGTTATTTAACTCGTATACCGTAGACCTGTGCAGAATCCGAAAATTTCAGGATCGTGTCGGGTCGGGAAAAGTCGAGCGAGATCGGTCGGGATCCCGAAAGAGTTCGGGCCCCCGATACATTTCGAAAGCCCGAAACATTTCGGGGCCGGTAAAGTATGTCACTGCATATACGCGTTTCTACATACGAAAATACAATGCTTATTATTATTGTTTATAACAGGCTTAAGCCTATTTCGTTTGCAACAGAAAGAAGCAGAGAGAAAAGAAGAACCATGGTATATCAGAGAGGAAATGTAACAGAGAGGGAAAGAGCTACGACCGTCTGATATTGAGCTGTGATCGGGCTGTGACCAGACTGCGACCGGCCAGTTTCTACGGAGTCACAGCTTAATCACAGCGCGATCACAGCCTGGGCACAGGTTGAAAGAGCTCGAACCACAGGCCGAAACTGTGATATTGTTTATTAAAAAATTCTGCTTAGGAGCTGATCAAATTGCGTAGAAAAATGAGAGTGTCGTGTATACCTTCTATTCACCTTTAAAACTAGCCTATAGTCAAATATAGCGAAACACTATAACGACCTAGCAGCGCAAGCAAAAAACTAATCGTCAACATCGGCATTTTAAAGAAATACAAGTTACTAGGTTTCACAGCAGAGTTTTTTAATAAATTCTCTCTGATTAAATCTGAGGTACAAACCGCAGAATTTTTTAATAAATAAGGCCGTAAGTTAATGTGTAGAGTTTATAGAACCATGATATACGAGTTAAATAGTTTCTGTTTGTTGTTTACGAATAATTTTTAACAATACTGTTTTTTCAACAAACTTTTTACCCATAGTTTTCAGGTTATTTTCACATTTGCAGATAAATACAACAAACTGCATTGTATACAGATGTAAATACAGATGATATGTCATAGGGCTAATATCTATTATCGTGGTAAACGATTTGCTCGCTGTACAACTGCCCAATTTGTTTTTACGCCTACATGCATCGAATCCCAAAAGGCTGCAAGGAAAAGTTTCAATCGTCCATTTCGTTCAATTTATCAGCAGACATCCCAAAGGGAGATCCTGGATCTCTCGTTTCTCTTGGCAATTTAGCTCATATCCTGGCACTAAATACTTCTGCGCACGAAACATTCAATACGAACTCGTGTTACATTGTATCAAATAATCAACGATGTGATACAAATTTTTAAAACACAGCGTTTTAATGTACGTATTACATTTGTTTGTAATTTTTCGCTTTCACTTTCGGCAAATATTTCAAATAATATTTAGACTTCAGAGTAAACGAGATCAATAGAAAACGTTGCAATATGATTTAAACAAATTTTGCATCCATCATGCCATTGACTTTCGTGTGCAAGTATGTAAATCTATATATGTATATGAACAAAAGTCGATGCATCGTTCAGTGCTTCATCTACGCTCAGCGCAAACCGCTGAACCTAAAAATATGAAACTTGGAGAGTATATTCCTGCTATGACGTAATTCTTCGAAAAGCAGGGATTTTTTTAAATTACATTCCTAAGGGGGTGAAAAGGGGTAAAATGTATTTTCTCGGACTCCTTAATATCTCTTGGACCCGAATAGATATGGACTTAGTTTTTGGTTAATATGCTTACACACACAAATGCCTAAAAATAAATTTCAGGATATTGTCCTAATCGACCCCGAAGTGGTTGAAAAGGGGCAAAATGTGTTTCCACGGATTCGAAAAAATTTGTCCGGTCCAATTCGATATCACGATATTTGGTTTTAGTCTAATAACGCAAATCCTCAAAAACTAATTTATAAAAGTAACTATTCGTTTTAAGTATTCTACCGCAGCGAAGCACGGGGAAATTTTGCTAGTATTATACGTATAAAATAAACAAAAAGCAAAATGAAAGTTATGGTAAAAGTAATCTGCATTTCTCAAAAGTAGGTTTTAACACTCGTAAGTATATCCAGCAATACGCCTCGCCTTTTCTAGCAATTAACAGGATACGTAACGGTAACGTCGCAATGTTGAAATTGATTCCTTTTTTTTAAACAAATTGCATCTCTAAGAATGTGCCTACGCGCGAGTAATCCTGCGCATTCTTACGTGCGCGCGCGTGCATGTATGTACATACAGTCTTGTTGAAACAGAGAGACGAAAGAAACGGCGTTTCTGCAGTGATTCGGCAATCCTCGAGAACTGCAGTTGGAGTTTTCAGGTGCCAAGCGAACGCCACCGACAAATTGCCCCAGTAAGTTCGAACCTCTGAGAATTCTGGTTGCAGGTTTAAAAAATTCACAAACAGTACCAGCGAACTGTGGTCGGACCATGCCCATGAAGGATTTAATTTTAAGATTCACTGTAATCGCTGTTTTGGTCATGTTGTCGCACATGCATATTTAATTGTCCTTATAATTCTAAACTTTTGTAAAATTTCCGAATTGCTCAAGATTCAGTTGCTTAAGGTTTATTATTATCTTATTATTTAGGTACACAGAAATAACAAATCCGTCACGATCTTGTAGTTTATTTTACTGCCTAACATTCAACATTAAGAAATAACAAGCGGGAGGCGAGATAAGTGGAATTTTTAGAGACGGAATAGATGTCTCCATCTCGCGTTTGGCTGCGACCGAACTCCATCGAAACTTGCTTCCTGAATTACACAGCTCAATTTACACAAATACATTTTTCTCGGTTTGCACTAATAGGTTGGGGAAAGTTCCCTAACTTGGACCTCCACGCCGCCTAAATTGGACCACCATCTTTATCCACGTTTGAATTAACTTAAGCAACATTTCTGTGCATGGGATTGTAGTTCACATGTTGTCTAGCAATGGTAGAATGAGTAAAATTAGTTCAGCTTCTTCAACAGGACCACCCGCACTACCTTAGTTATGCGTGATGTCCGACCATTTACTTGTACTACTTATGATTGACATATACTACTTAAATTATACATGACAATATCATGGGTATACATTTTCGCGATTTTGAGCAAAAGGCATTCTGTAAAATTATATTTCGAGAAATACTTCCTCGCATATTGTGTTCTCCTGATGCAAATTGATGATTTAGAGCGCTTGAGATTCTGTAAAATCAGAACTCTGAGTTCTGGGGAATACTTCAGAAATCGTGTACGTGGCGGCATCTCGTTTTTGGAGTTGGCAGAAACGACGAATATCAACTTTGTGGGAACATCGTACCCGGAGTGCCGAAATCGTGTGCGTCGTACCATCTTGCGTTCGATATCGTTACTAATCAATGACGTCCCCAAAATCACCGACGTCGGTGCCAAAATATTGGTTTGCGACATTTCGGCCGGAATCAAACGCGAGATGGTGCCTCGTACGCGATTTCGGCATTTCGCAAACGACGTCCCCAGAACGTTGATTTTCGACGTTTCGGCCAACTCAAAACACGAGATGGCGCCATGTACACGATTTGAGGACCATTTCCCAAAACTTCTCAGAACATGATTTTACAAAATCCCTCGCGCTTTAAGTCGCCTATTTCGAAATACAATTTTACAGAATTTCCCTTGCTCGACATCGCCAAAATCAATAACCACAATATTGCCATGTATAATATGTACTATATGTACATATGTTAGTCATAAGTAGTACAAGTAAATGGTCGGACATTGGGCATAACTATAGTAGTGTAGGTCAAGGTATTGACATATATGATTGACATAAACTACTTAAATTGTACATGGCAATATTATGGGCTCAAAAAACCATGTTAAGCCATACCGTGACCCATACTACTTTAGTTATGCCTGCAGTCCGACATGATGATTTACTTGTACTATTTATAATTGACATATACTACTTAAATTATAGTTACATGGAAATATTATAAACATATGTTTTGGCGATTTCAAGCAAGGGGAATTCTGTAAAATTATATTTCTAAAAACAGTGCATACAGTAGTTCCTTTTGCTTAAAAATCAAGGGAGCAGCAAAACATCATATTTGGGAATTGAATACTTGGGAAATATGCAATACTTTTAAGAAACATACATTTTATTGCTATTATTTAATTACGAAACAAGAGTTATTCATTGTAACATTTCTCTGTATCTTCTTCGAGTGGAACCCTTGACAAGACCCTCTTAATGTGTACCTACGAAAAAATGCAGAATTTTCAAATTTGCAGTAAGAATCAACAATGTCACTGCTGCTTTCTGATTGTAAGATCTAAATAGCCAATAAAAATATGAAAGAGTACTCAATTAAATTACGTTGTCAGCTTTCTTGTTAAAAGAAAAACGTTGAAATGTACCTTTGAATGTTTTACTCAAATCTTTACTTTCTTCGCATCTTCTATCGCTTTCTCCACCACACGTCTCCAAGTATCCGGTTCATTTTCCGTGTACCAAGCTGTAACTTTGTCATATAACTGTATTTGCTTCTGGGTACACTTTCGGCAGTTTGTTATGAAAGCTTCAGCAAATTTCTCTATACAAAAAAATAACAGAAAAATATTTATATAATATCGAACTTAAACAACAATGTCAAATCCAAATACAACATTGTTGAAAATTTTTGATAGGACTCATTGGTAGTTTTGTTAAAAACTTTTGCTCAAATTCATTGGTGATTTTGTTGAAAACTTTTTATCAAACCCATTAATAATTTGATAATTTACGTTGAGAAGGGAAATTAATCTTCAGTACCATAAACATGTCCTCCAACAATTGCCTGATTTTCTCATTTTTTCGGTTTCATTTCACGAACAACATTTTCTTCAATATTTCTTTAACTATTGGATTTCTGACTTAAAGAATTGATAAATATTGATAATAAGAAGCGACCGCCGAGCAGCTGTAACATGTATAGGAAAAAGTTGTTCAAAATTATGTCCTTGGCAACATATTTCAAGGTCAAACTGATCGGAGCTGGGTCCCTTATTATCAATATTTACCAAACAATTTTATATGCTTCTCCATAAAATTCTCCTCTTTACGATTTCGTAGGCAAATAAATTTCTCGCACATCGTTCACCTTTTAAATATTTCGCGTCCGCAGTCACACAAGGTCCTGTTTCCAAAATGCAATTCACATACTGATTCCTCAACTTAGGATTCGACAGTATCGCGTCTGCATCGATGTCGTCGTACTTTGAAGTGTATTCTTCTTCATCTTCGGCAGATGAAATGGCCAAACTAACTAACAGCATGAATGCAAAAATCACTGAATGCTTCCAGACCATCTTGTCGTTTACGATACGCACTGTAAAGATTAAGAATAATGCTACAATGATCTACTGAAAGATAATTACTTATTATTACAATTAAGGGTAATTAAAATAAAAGAGACATATATGTAGATCATTACAAACACCATAACAATTATCGATTATTCTACAAAAAAAATCTCAGCTGAGAATTTCCGAAGAATGTCAGTTGTTTCGAAAATGAAAAAACAACAAACTTTGATTTCAGAGTTTATGTTTCAATATAAAACTCCATAATGAAAGTACCACAATAACTGTGCACCACTTAAAAATTATAAAACAGTAGTTAATTGTATTTATATGTATGGCAACATTACCGTTATTGTAGGTATTTAAAAGTACGGCAAAGAGAATTAAAATAAAAGCACGTTTCGGTACAGCCCGACAGAAACTGTGATTGTTCGCATTTCGCGCGAGACTTTCGTATTTATAGTTGAGTTGACGAATCGATCAGGAAATGTCCGGCATATGTAAAGACTATTATTTTCCATGGCATAATCGTGTTTTGCTGGTTCATTCAATCTATTTGAAGGTAATTGGCACGTTTATGTAGGTTGTCCCAAGTTTTTGTAAACTGTGGTGAATTGTTCTTTAGATAACAATAAGAAAAAAGTGTTATATAAAACTTTTCCGAGAAATGTTTTGCTAGGAAATTACAGGGAAATGAAATTTTCCATTGCAACATACGGAGTGTCATTTCGTATCATAAATAGTTAATACCATAAAAATTCTTTCGGCTTTTTCCACTGAGTTTAGTAAGTAAGTAAGATATATGCATTCTGGAAATGTCACCTAAATCGGTTGACATTACTATCAGATGCACGGTGAGTTAATGAGAACTACTATCTAAAATAATCCATTACCTGTTAGTTCTATCAAAAATGAGTTGAATGGAATATACAACATTTTAGGGATGCATTAAATGGATACGATTAGATTTCTTGAATGTCTTATTTATTTTAATATTACATTGTTGCAGAGAGAAAGACGAATTTTCACAATCAGATCTTTTTATATCTTATTTTTTTCTAGATTTCAAGGTCGCCTTAAGTTTTTTTGAGGTCAATATATTTGCCATTATATTCTTCAATACCACGTTGTTGCCGATGAAAAAACGAATTCAACAACCTGCAACATAATGATCTTGGGATGACCTTGACCCTAAAACTCAAACAAATTCATGAGTGTAAGTGTTTTACTTACTTTTATTTAGAGTATGTGCTCAAAGTGTTGTCCGTGACCTTCTTTACATTTTTCAAGATGGTATCGCAAAGACTGGCGTACTGTTCTGAGTGTATCTAGTGTCATTTCCTTGCACGGTCTTTCAATACGCTGCCACATATGTTCTGCAGTCGTTGGTGCGAGTTAATATACCGCAGCTTTTAGTGTTCCCCATAGAAAAGAAATCTAATAGAGTCAGATCCGACGAACGTGGGAGCCAATTAACTGAATCATTTCGGCCAATCCATCGATCAGCATTTTTGTTAATGAAATGCCGCGAGTTTACTCACAGCACACTAAGAGCAATTCGCCAAGCATAATGATCATTTCATATTTTGTTTGAGTTTTAGGGTCAAGGTCAAGCCAAGGTCATTATATTGTAGATCCTTGAATTTGTATTTTCATCGGCAACAAGGTGTTATTGAAAAATATGATGGCAAATACATATATTGACCTTAAAAAAAACTTATAGCGACCTTGATATCTAGAAAAGAAATAAAACATAAAAAGATCTAATTGTACATATCCAATGCGTCCTTTAATATGTTGCATAGTCCATGACATACATTTTGATACAACTAATAGATAATGAGCTATTTTAGATAGCAGTTCTTATTAAGTCACCCTGAATAAACGTTTAAAGTCGAAAATGGCAGAAATCGGTCGAAATCAGCTTACCCTGCGATCTTCATGTTTCAACGTTGATTTAATTTTTAAAACAGGATTCCCCTACTTTATGCAGCATGTTCAAATCAGGTAGTTCGTATTAGGTGAAGTTACCCTACCATTATTTAATAAGAAATAAGGGAGTAAGTGCTTAAAGCTTAAAGGATACGGACTTAAACCAACGAAAGGTCTGCAATAATATGCACAATTTCATTAAAGCTATAGAAGACATACGTAATGTAATGTAGTACAGGGAAGAGTCGCAAATTATATTTTCGTTTCGCAGAAAAATGAAAATGCAGTAAAATGTAGGTACTATTATCTGGTTACCTAATGTTCGTACGTATGATACTGCGCTGCTGCGCTGTAATTATCGACAAAAAATATTGACTTAATATTATACAATTATATGTAATTTAGTGTGCATACTGACATTAGACGTTGCAATTGTACCGGCTCCGTTTTAGTTATTGGAACAATTGAGCACGAGAGCATGTCATAACTTGACTGAAAGCCTTTACTTCTTCCGCTTGACTCTTTCCAGCATAGTAGCGTGACAGCGCGCTGCTGCGATACATGCAGCATATGTCAATTGAATTACCCTGCAATTGAATGATGAGTGTTTTCTTCCTAAGTGTTATATCTTTGGGGTTTGTGTCAATAAAAAAAAATGGAATTAAAATTTGATTCCTATTGATAAGGATCAACCTACTGTACGCGTAATAGCACAACGTGGCGACCGGCTCAGCAAGATCAGTCTGACGACTGGATCCACGGTATACGAAAGGGGTAAGGAATACGCCAATGCTAATCTAACATCGACTAGTCACGTATACACCGTTAAATTCGCCATGAAATGAATGTCTATTGTTGTTCCTTTCTATTGGATTTGCATGTTCTTTCTATTTGCATGTCTCCGGCTTGTTGCTGGACGCGTTCAGACATTAACATTTTTTGAGATTCAAGAAACTTAAGGTAATTCGGGGGAAGATGCTGAACGTCCATCATAACGTAGAGTTTATCCGATAAAAATGAACACAACCGTGGCTACAAGTTCTTCTGGTATGTCAATTAAAGGAAGTTACTTTACATTTGTTATAACATGCTGTATAAGTATGTTCTGAAGAAAACTATGCTTCAACGTTCGCAAAAATGTTTGCTACCGTTTGATATTATGTTGCGAGAAGAGCAGGAAATGTTATCAACAGCGGCGAGTTGTTAACTGAAAAGAAGATATTTTTCTTATTGTTTGACTTTTGCACGAATGATTGGTGTACATATAATGAAGTCTTTATAAAAGACACGAATATCAAGTTCGCAAAAGCGATATATTATTTTGCCAACAACGTTTCGTCTCCCGTCTCTAGAGGAGTCTATTGATACCGCTTTGCTTACATGATCAGCCTTGATTGTGATATCCCAAACCGATGTCAACGCCTTGTCTGTCTATAACAATCTGCTTATAAAAATTCACTGAATCCCCACATTATTAAAAATTCACCCAATGAATATTCACACAATTTCCTTTTTCATTTCGCAATCAGCCGTTCTAACGAACCTCCAGCATGCGCGCGCGCGTGCGCACACACAGTTATAAGGGAAGGTTGTAGAAATTGGTCAATTTCGTACTTGATGACTAACGAAAAACTCTTTCAGCATATGTTTGTACACATTTTAAAGAGTTCCAAATGCATAATCATTCATCTGGGAACTGAAGATGAAGTTATACAAAGTACGCATAGCCATTAAAATATCGCCATTTTATGGTAGGCCTAAGAACTCTATTCCTGAAATATAAATAGGTTACACATTAATAACATTGCTGTTATATGCATATTGCACATATGTATATTTATTGTGTTTACTTTCCACAATTAGCATCAGGTATTTATGTTGCAGGCCATATAAAAGCTGGTACATATTTCAAAATCGGCAAATTGCAACATATGTAATCATACTTACAATATAAAGGCTACAATTTTATTTGAACAGAAGTAACATGTATTTTTATAATAGTTTTTGGTACAGGAACAGTTATATTAAAAACAATTGAGACATCGTAATTTAATTTCATATGAATCATAACAAAACAATGTATGTATAAATTAATCTGCGTTTTACGATTCGGCATCCTGTTTTCTACGTTATTGTGCGTCGAATGCTAAAAATGCCAATTTTCGATCTTGCTACATGTTATAGGAATAAAAGTATTTACTATAGAGTAATCGACGAAAACTATTATATTTTTTATCAGTATTATAAACTACTATTCCGCAGCTAAGCTGAACAGATTTACTTTTGTGTAACATAGTAAACTGCACTAAATGGTTTTAGTTAGTTTTGAGCGTAAATAAAAACGGAATGTAAGCACAGTCTTATTTTACTTTTCTAACAATGGTGATAAATATAATTGTTAGCGATGAACGAGCAATAAAAAAGTTGTAGAAATTGTATTATCCTATGTCCAGTGAAGAATAATATGCCTTTATATCATAGATTTTAGTAAACCGCCTTTTCATACCATTCCTATTACATATCAATTTGTAACTTGTGTTCTATAACTCATGTCTCCCCTATAGTACCAGTTTTTTAACATAAATCTCCATTAAAAATTTAGCTGCTTCAGATTTATTAAAAGTAAAGACATATTCACGTCGAAATATTTCTCCTCAACATAATGCGCAACTTTAGCCCAAAAGTATTTCGTAATATCTTCATATATCATCAGCTACTTCGTGTCACCACGATATTTTATCAAAGGGCGGTTAAAATATGCTTCTAATAAAGCATGGCAATCAGAAGTCTCTTCCACTCAGCGGTGCAATCACTCTGGAAAAAATACATACCAGGTGTTTTCGTTTTACAAATTACGAGAAATGAAAAAAAAATCATTTGTGATCATGCAAATTTATTAACAATAAACGCGCAGGTGAAACATTAGATAGTACAATCGTATGAAATGTGTATTATTAATATTCACGTGTGTTAAAAGATGCCCGTGTTACTTAGAACAAAATTAATGTATATAATATGTATTCTCTTTCCACGACTTTCTTTAGTTCAAAAGTGCAATCAAAAGCCGCTTGAAATCTTCACCGCAGTCGCTCTGTAAATGCAAACAGAATGTGGGAGATATTTAATAGTAAAATTAAAAATAGTGAAGCAACGTTAATAGTAAATGCAAAATAATGTTACAAATACTTATAAGTGCAGTTCATGCGCACGCTCGTATGCTTGCAAAAGCGATTTTAAATTAGTAAAATTAAAGTTGTTTCAGTTGTTATTTATGAGAGATCGTCACTAACGACAAAATAAATATTAATAACAGCTGCTTAGTTTGGGTATCAGTGAAACTAGCGTAACGTACTTGGACATAAACAAAGTGTTTTTCGCAAAGAAATTTATTGTGAAAAAATAGTTGACAAGGTACAACATAAAACCGCACACGATACCATTGCGTAGCCAATTATCCATATGACTGAAAACAAATAATGTTAAAGCATCCATAAAGCTTCGCGGAATGTTGCGAAGTGTTATCCCTCGTATTAATGTGTGCTTTAAAAATAATGGAGGAAGTTGCTGAACATGAAATGTTTTCATCCAACTAGAGCAAGCAAAAGTTTCTTGTAATCTCCCGAACAGTCGCCCTGAAATTTACGGAGAATTATGGGCAACCAAGGTAAAGGATGTGTAGTTTGTTACTAAGAAAACGTGGTGGTTTTTGTAAAATTAGACACATATGCTGCGCATCATATAAATTAAAGTACCCTGATAGCCAAGTCAGGCAGGTCAACACGTTCTACCGGCCGAAGTTGAGCCAAGTTTGGCCGTCGACATTCAGCGCCAAATGAAACCTAAATGGCGAACAATTGTTCATTCGTGCAAAGAGAAATTCGGCTAAGTGAAGTGCAAGAAGACGTTCTCCTACGTTCGCCTACGGCATTGAGAGAAACCCGCCAGTTCGATGGCCCTGATTCAAGCAGTTGAAGTTGGCTGCGTTTTGGCAACCAACGAAACGCTGCGATCAGTCGATCACTATTTAGGTTTTAATGTGGCGCTGCATGTCGACGGCGAAACTCGGCTCAATTTTGGCCGGTGTTACTGCCATTAGTCTCACTAATGGCAGCCTAGTGGCTACTAGGGGTCAGATGCACAATGAATGTTTCTTTAAAAGGATCTAACAACTTACATCGATATCGCCTGCAAGGGACTGTCCATAAATTCTCTGATAAGCATCTTTAATATCTCCCAAATCGATTTCTGACCGAGCAACAATTACGCGTATCAATGTTGTGTCATCCGTGCCAAGCCCACGCATGGCCTTGTATAATCTTTCCGCAAAATATGCAGTCTTATCTCGTGCGCATTTCACTGGAACAAAACGAACATTGAATTACTATGATTACTACCTTTTTAGTTATACGACACAAATAAATATGTCACGCAAGTAGAGGGCCAAAACTTTGTAAAAAATGTGACAACGTTGATAAATGTTTCTTACCAACTGCAAGATAGCCGTCTTCGAGAGATCCTGAAAACTCTCTCTTGATAGCATCTTCCAAACTGTTCCCAGACAATCGTTCATACTCGTCGAAAATCTTTCGCAGCTGGGGAAAACTTTTAGTAATGAGAATAGCATTGAAAGTGCTTTCGTCTGTTCCCCATTGACCTTCGCCAGCAGCAAGGAGCCTTTCAGCATCCTGGGTTGCAGCTTCTTCATCAACATCGGGATTTTCGTTTCTATTTGCCTGTAGCGAAATGTCGAATAAATTTCTAATTTACAGATCAAGTCTCTAATAAGAGTAATAATAATAACCTTGTATAAAACAGAAACTTTGTAAAGACTAGTAACAAACCGAATAATCAGATATAAATTAATATGAAGCTGCCCTGATATCCAACTCGGGCAGGTCAACACGTTGTACCGGCCGAAGTTGAGCTAAGCTTGGCCGTCGACATGCAGCGCCAAGTGAAATCTAAATGGCGAACTGTTCATTCGTGCAAAGAGAAATTCGGCTAAGTGATGTGAAAGAAGACGTTCTCTTATGTTTGCCTACGGCTTTGAGAGAAAGCCGCCAATTCGATAGCCCTGAATCAAACAGTTAAAGTTGGTTGCGTTTTAGCAGCCAACACAATGCTACGATCAGTAGACCGCCATTTAGGTTTTAATATGGCGCTGCATGTCAAACGGTCAAACTTGACTCAACTTTGGCCGGTGTTGCTGCCATTAGTCTCGCTAATGATAACCTAGCGGTTATTAAGATGCAGCTGTACTCAAAATACTTGGTGTATTTTGGTATTTTCAATATCCACATTACTAGCAACTATGTCGCCATCATTGACATCAAAACATTTGAAACATGCATTATTAATAACGGTGTGAGTGTAACGAGAGTTCCAGAACCAACAGCTTTCAGATGTCAAGATTTCGACGCTGTGTGATTACATTAAGATTTATACTTACACATGAAAGAGAAACTAGGAGCCTCTTGAAATAGCCAGAGGTGTCACTCTTCAAATCTTCTTCCAAGTCCTTGTCATACACTGTAAACATTAATAATACGTGCAATCTGATTTAGCACAGCTTAATAATTTAACGTGCATATATTCTCAGCTTGGTAAATTAATAACAGAACTTACATTGTTTATAAACAGCAGATATGGTTTTAATACCATAGTTGCTAAGGGATGCCAAAACTTCAACGAGAGCACCTTCGTCCGTACCCATTCCGGAAATCGCGTCATGAAGCTCTTTAGCATAATATTCTGGCAATGGGGTCATTAATGCCAATATGGCCTTCTCGAAATTTCCACCAAGTTCTGATTTCAATTCAGAAATCAGATCTTTCCCGTACATCGTTTTAAATTTATCGGCGATTTCGAGTCGCTGTACAATTCCACGATGGGCAAGGACATCGATTATTGTCTGTTCATCAGTGCCAAAGCCCTTCATAGCGGCTCGAAGAAGGGCCGCATCCTCCTCTGGATTGAAAGGATCAGCTGGATAAACTGTTGGTGTGCACTGAAAACGTAAAGAGTGCGTATTAGTAGGTATTGTGCTATTGACGACGTACTGAATTTATTTTGACCAACTTTTAGCCCAACTTTTTACAAACAAAAAAGCGTTTTTTTATAAGTTGAGTCGTACATCTTTTTTATCCATACGTTAAATTTTGCTGTGATTATTACCATTTATGTTTATTTTTAATAACGTAGCAGTTTTCAATTGCCAGTTGGTTACATAAATCAAGTCACGATTATTAATTTTTCTATGAATCGCAAAACTTTTGTGGAATGAAGTTTAGAATTGTCCATAGAAAAAAATGTAGAATGAAAATTGGCCATAGTTACCTGCACATGATAGTATTGACTGGCCGACATTGTTCAAATCACCTGAAAAGAAATCACATTATATACTAAATTGTTTCTTCTATATACCTATAACAAAGTTACAATAATATAAAATACTTAAAGTAATTTAGAGATGTTTTTAAGCATTTGTTGATTAAAGTTTTCATTGTATTGTATTATACATACTCTTCGACGGTAAGTTAAATACCCGATGCCATATAGCAGCACTTAACATGAAGTAAGAATTTAATACATACCGCGATGGGAAAAGACTGTCCGGTGGAGTATCGTCATTATATTGGGGGGGGAGGGGGCTGGGGGATTCCATTAGCTAATGTAATTAGTATCTTCGTGAATGGACGCGTAGTGGACATCCGAAGGTCAACTTTGTTTTCTTAAATGGAATTATGTATTTTTTTATTGCATAGATCGATTCAGTTCACTATTCTCGGTAAAAAGTATTAAGGTAACATCATCGAAAAGTGAAGAGTTTAAATGACATTGAAAATTTAATGCAGTAGAACTTACCATATGTTAAATAAAGAAAGATGCAACGCAGTATTCTAATGTTGATACTTTCTTTGTCTTACACATTGTAAGTTATACTAGATTCAAGTTGAAATAACTCTTAAACTAATCAGTTTTCGATGATGTTACCTTAACAGTTTTTTTTGCGGAAAATAACGAGCTGAATCGATCTATGTAACAAAAAATATATAATTCCATTTAATAAAACAAAGTTGACCTTAAACTGTTCTCTACGTGTCTACTTAAGAAGATGCAAATTACATTAGTTAATGCCCCCCTCGATATTATTCAACTATTATCTCATATATTTTTCAATTTTGGTACAAATAACGGAGATATTCCACTGGACAGAGTTTTTGCCACATCCAATATAATGTTCATTAAGGGTAATAAAGATTAAGGGCAATAAAAAAGATTTAAAACTAATGAGGATTCCAGATCTACGTCCTTTAAGTACACCTAGTGCTTAGTTTCTCATTCAAATTGTTTAGATTCTTATTTAACTGTACTGAGGAGCAAAATTTTTGTTTATAAAAATCAACCAAACAATCATAGAGATTTTGGCTCCGCGGTTACAAAATTCATTAAATTCTGTCAACACTTCCAAATCAGAAGAGTGGTAATTTTTTGTTGTCTCCAACTTTATGTAGATTGAGTTTATAAGCTCCGGCGCTTATTTTATTTCCATCTTAAATCCCCTGTGAAATCTGAACAGGCGAACCAAACCAACGTAGTCAAATGAACAAAAGCAAAATGAATGCAACAGCGAATTTACAAATTGCCTGAATTTGTGTACACTTTTCATGTTACGATAAGTAATGTGTGTAACTCTGTAAGAGTTACATGTTTGATGTACAACTCTTTGACATGCGCATAACTTTCTTCTAGAACCCAACTTTTTGTACCTCAATTTCATGAATTTTCAATAGCTTGCTGCACTCTTTACAAATTCATTACTTATCTTGCATTTCTCGTCTCTGATTTCGCGTATCAAGGATATCTTATGTATCTTTAAAATTTTTAATTATCGTTGCTGTCTTGTTATAGAGCTCTACAGGGTGTCCTTTAACGCACAGAAGAGTCGGATATGGAAGATTCTGGGAATTTTCGATTCTGGGAGCTTTTGCTCCCTGCTATACAGACGCGTTTGGATCGGAGCACCGATCGAACATCACCACCCAACGCGACGCTGCATTCCGTTCCTGAACACCATCTCTACGCGCGCTCTGAGTGGCTAGTGTTTTCGTGCACAATTAAAAAACAAATCCACAAACGACATTTTGCCAAAGGAAAAAGTTGTTCGGTATCACCTCAGAAATCTCCGATATCCGGGTCTAGATATTACAGACAATTTCTCGTGAAGTTTTTCAAATTTTCTTATTTATCCTCTTTACATCTAATTTTTATCATTCCTGTCTGTTCGTCTAGTATTTATAAATTAATATCCCCATTTTTCCAAATCTACCTTTAATAAGCCATTCTTTCACGTAATTTTCTTAACACTACAACTTTTTCTATTTTTCATACATACAAAATGATTACAAATATAGAAACTGATGCAGTAGATGCAGTAGTAAATGCAGGAAGAAATCGAAAACTTTGCCAAAATCGATGTAAAATGTATAATTTTCTTTTCTTTAGTGCAGAATAGTAGCAGTTATTTACTCTTTCGTGATTGTTGCACATAATGTAGTGAGAAGGTAATAAATACGGTATTATACAAAGAAGCATAATATTTATTGTTGATGAACATAAAACGATTTACGCCGTTTTTCACGTAACGAAGCCAAACAAAAAGAAACAAAAATTATATACATATACATATACATAGTTCTAAGCTAGAATCTGACAGATGGTCTTACATTTCTAACCGTCAATATGCGGAAGCATTAATGTGTCATCTACGTTTCAGTTGGATTATGATACAATTGCCCACTCGTTTTAATTGACATAGTTTATTACATAGGTAGACACAGTTACATAGTTTATTACATTACGTAGTTTTATATACGATAAGAATCTTCAACGAATTCGTACTAAATAAGCCTTTTCCTCGAAAATTTCTTTTAACCGGTGTTCCTTTTATCTTTTACGTGAATGCACGGCAAATACATAGATAGGTCTTGTTGTTAAGTTTATCCCTTATACTATTTCCAAAAACAGCTATTTTATTAAGTTAGTACAGTTATGAAATACAGTTTGTGATAAATATAAATTGTACAAATGTCATAATTGTTTCTAATAGCTTGAGTCCAATAATCAAAATTTGTATTCTCTGTTTAATGTCATCAGGCGGTTATTCTTATCAAAAATTGCAATTCTCGAGTTAGACTTCGTATTAAGGTGGGTGTGTAATTGTGATTCTGGAGTGACCAACCTTAATTCTATCGATTAGCGAACATCTACTTTAAAAGAACAGCTTGCTGTTTCTGAAGTCTCTGTTATGTAAAGAAACAGAGTTTTTCTATTCTGCAATCCAAATTTTTGGTTTTTTAGTCTATTGTTTATGAAAATTCCGCACTATAATTCCCATTTATATGTATATTTATTGCTCCACATCATATTTCCATGCATGCCAACCTACAGCCTTTCCAACCCTTCATTTTTCATATCATTATTATCTTTGTAGGTAATTACTGCTACCATTTTTAATATCATAAATACTTTGATTTCTGCTAAGAACTTTGTTGCCAATCACACAAATTATGTTTCCTCTTTTGCTCACTAAATAAGTGTATTTCCTTTCACTATTTATCGTACTGTTGCCATTCAGTATTGTTCCACATCTTCTTATCATTCATCGCCCTTCAAATATGGTGGCAATTTTCTGCATTGTATTCAATTAGGTACAGAGTATACACGAATTATTTACCATAACTTTGGGAGGTGATTCTACACCTTCGGATCAGAGGAAATCTATTTAAACAAAGTGACCATAAAATTAAGCTTGAGCCTTACTTTCAAGGTCAACATTTTTTATTATCGCAACGTGTAGTACTTGTCACGAGAAACAAAAGTCTCTATTTGTAATTCAAGCCAATTGCAAATGTCAATGTAAGAGCTAATAAAGCTTGAACATATTTTTTCCCCAAGAGAACGAGAAACACGTTGTAATAATAATTAAAATTGACATTTAAGACAAAACTCAAGGTCAACATTATGATTACTTATACATATACATTACTTGTACATATACGGTTTTAATAAGTTTCCATCAATCTGAAGGTGTAGAATTACTTTCCAAAGTCACGATAAAAATAAATAATTCTTGAACACTCTGTATGTATATATTTATCTGTCATTGAGTTTTTACACCTGCTCGTTTAAGTGTACAAAACACTTGTCGATTTTTGCTCTGAATATTGCCCTTTATATGTATACGTAGAATATCTTTCATTTCATAGGACACTTGAAGTATACACAGTATCGACTACGTTAATTTCTGTTACGCTTTCAATATAAATTTTCATATGTATAAAAAAAATATGCATATCTTTTCTTGAGTTACACAAACTTCAGCTTTCGCTGTTTGAAACTTCCGCCTGTATGCGCAATCTAATTATACTTCTTGAGGAAAAGAACTGTACATTAAATATGCTCATTTAGATTCGATTTTAATTATTTGCGAAAGCGAATAGTATAGAATGATCAACAATCAATAGTATAGAATACAGTATTTCGCTGAAATACGCGACTGGCTGACTGTTCGAAATAGGAGAATCGCTATCCCCCCTTCTTTGTTTGAAGTAGCCGCGCTGAGCGGGAAATCGAAGAACGAAAGAGAGGCATGAAGTCGTAAATCTTGACGGTCGAGCGAACAGTGACGTTTCTAGTAGAAGGATAGAAAATGTAATGCTCTCTCGCTTTCTGGCGTGTTATGTGTACATTCGTATAACCATGCGCACACACATATATATACAGTAATTCGCTTAGTGTTAAAATGAGAGAGCATGCATATCCTATCCTCTAAAGTATCACATTTCACCTCGACGGAAGCCTTTATGGTTTGCCGCCATCTCGAGCCCCTCGCTCGTTGACCGTGTTCGCTTTCGTCACCTTGGAGATTAAAGCCAAGCCGAAATAGGAGACCTGTCCGATACAAGCAACGGACCGGTCCCGAGCCAGTTGCTTATTTCGGCGAAGTACTGTAATCAACTTCCAGATTCATGGGGCGAATTTTGAAAAAGTCTACAGCGAACCAATTGCGAGTTATTCATACTTCGTATATCCGCACTTCATTTTCAATTAAAATACGTTACTGAATACGTAACTTTTTATTTATTCTATTATATTAATAGAATACTGCAACACTTAGGTAATCCGTTATTTAAGTTTCATTAAATCGCCTGTGAATCTTATTTTATGCACTGCAACAGACTGATGTAACACAAATTATGTACGTACAGTCGATCACAAAAATATCCAGCCAGGTAGTATAAATTGAAGGACCTCATCCATTATAATTTGTTATAAGTTGGATAATAATACTTCATTGGTGATATGATGAATATTGTTGATAGTTGACCAAAATACGTTTAGCGTTTTATGACATTAAAAAAATTGTTTGCATGCGTTTGTTAAACTGTTCCCATAACATGACTGTACGAGCAAAAGCAGATATTTATAGCAGTTAAGCATATTTGTACGTACTACATATCAATAATATATACAAAAAATTAATGCATATCGTATTTGGCAGCTGTTGAATAGAAACTTTTGTTTTAGTTTGTACCTTGATAACGCGGTAACGTAATGTGAGTCGTCCGTTTACAAAAGTCAAGTGAATGAACGTCAGATCACTAAAATATACGGAATTTGTATACGCATATGGAATTCAAAAACGTAAAAACGCGTTGCTCCAAGTGGGAGTATTCTTGTTATCGTTCTAAGGCCATTAAAGATCGTACCAACAATGGACACATATCTTAGATTTTCCTTACATTTGAAACTCTCTTTGTAAGTAAAAATTGCATTGATGAAAATACATATTTGTTTATAAACAAACATTCGCTACCAATTTTCGTATGCATTTGACACTTATACGGGGAAATTTTACACCGTTGTAGTCATTAGATGAGCAATGATCTGTGTGCGCAACATAAATACCTTCAATAGTCGCTAATGGATCTTACGAATCTTATCCGAAGTTTCCTAATGGAGTGATAGAACGTAACTGAAGCAAAGTTCTGGAGATGTATTGATTGGTAACAATGAAAGCGTACTCGGGTGTGGCTGGTGTCTTCTCTTAAAACGAAAGCGGCGTCTTTTCCCTCTCCGGATGTACTGTTACCAGTACCGTTCAGTTCTAGCAACAGCAACCAACTGAAGCGAACTACTGCTCATCATAATACGGCTTTGCAAGAGCGGTGGGGCAACGAATGGAGAACACACGCGAAGATTGAACGAAACGAAATTTTTTAAGCTACGCTCAGACTGCGGTCACGTCACGTGTCAACGCCTGATTCACGTTACCACCCGTTAGGGCGGTGTTCACATTTGTATCAAGTTCCGGAACTCCGAGAACCCTTTTCTGTCATCGCTGGCACTAGCCGGCCCACGGTAACTTAACCCACGAGCGGTGGGGAGGTATTCATGTAGATACGTCTCGACCCCTTCAATTAAGAAGAGTTTGTATCGAACGGGAAGACACAGGTTTTTATAAAATTTTGGGGAAAGATAGTTCTGATAAAAATATAAAACTCATATTTTTCTATGCGTAAGCGTACACATTTGAGGGATGAAAACCGTTATCGAAGTTAAGGGTACAAACCGCATTTATTGAAATATCTCGGAAAGTATTAAACATATATAAAATAATTATACCTCACAATCAGTGAGTGATATACTTTACATTCGAACAAAATTTAATTCCAAGAATATATTCTAAGTATTATTGAAATAAAATTGTATTTCAATAATTTATTCCAAATGTTGTACGAATCAATTTTTATTACAATAATGCCAAACTCTGCAGCCAATGCATTATTTCGACCGCCAGATAATACAAATTCTCCAAGTGAATTTGCCTGTGTGACACACGAACCCATTGGGAAACTGGCAGGCCAAGGAAATCGTGAAACTGCGTTGACTGGCGGCGATGCATGAAATCCGTGAATGTGTCACGCGACAGCAGTGTGTCGCCAACAGATTTAAAGCAGTGGAAACATGCCGGCTCACACTTTCAGAATGTCATGTGAAATAACGTTGTAGCTCATAACAGGACAACAGTCTGAACAGTGTTTGTCATGCTCTTAGTCTAAACACTCCAACAGTTTAAAGGGATATACCACTGTGTTGACGAAAACCAGATGCGCCTGGGAAAGGCGACGCCTGGTCAGCGAATAATACGGCAATATGTCCTATGTACGTGACACTAGAAATGTAGCATACTGTGAAATTGAGGACGGCCTGTACACGTGTCAATGGGTGTCACGCCGTGAATGTTTGACGTGCCTGTAGTGTGTAGCCAACAGATTTAAATCAATGGAAATATGCCGCCTCACACTTCTACGACGTCACGTGAAAACGTGTAACAACATGTCACGTGACGCAAGTCTGAACTTAGCCTTAATGACGTGATCTGAATTTCACACTGCGATACCAGACGGTCAAATGTAGCACATAAATATCTTAAATAATAAAACAATACTTGTGACGCGAATAATTACTTTTTCTTTTAGTAAAGAAATAGCGCTTATGCCTAATCACAAAATGCGATGAACGCAAAGATACATTAAATTATATCTGTAATTAAGTCTTTTCCCGCTTATGTATTTGTAATTTGTAATCTCTTTGTGATAATTCAAAATACATATTTCGTTAATGACGTACTGATTTCTTTCGTATGGGATACGAGCGTTAATATCGCAATTCTTATTTATAAGTATTATTCATATGCATGCCTTATTGAAGGCGTGAGTAATATAATTGGATTCCTATACATATCTTGTTTGCGTAAGAATACGTGCACAGTGCACACAGATACGCAGCACCGGCTTACTGTTAATATCAAGAATACTGATTAATAGTTCAATTGTGATTAATTAATTTTTCTAATCTAAACGCCATTTTAAAAGTTCATAGAAAATAATATATATTTACGTTTAACTTAATTCTCGAGTTCATTATAATTTTCGATTGTTGCGTAAATAGATAGTTTTGGTACTTCATTACCCGATTTTTTACAACTGAAAAATCATTTAAGTTTAAATTTAAAGGATTTTAAACAAAGAGATGTAATTAATCACTAAACATTAGAACATTGTAATATCGCTAATTTACCATTGCCGCGTGATTGTTATACATAAAAATGATGAGTAATTTGTGTGTTTAACAAAATAAAAAGATACTTTACTGATATAGATTGTGAGTACAAATCTTGTACCATTTTATGTTAGTAATACCTTCAATATTCTGGAAATAATAAATAGCGATATGCGATAATTAGCGTTATCCTTTTGCAGCACTAATAACCGGCAAAGAAGGACTTCCGTATCACTATCACTTATTATCACTTGAACAAATACTTAATAACAAGTAGTAAGTAGACCAGCACCTTCCGATTGCGGATACGCCATGTAAACTAAAGTTGCAGCGGCAGAGAGAAACGGTATAAAAAGAACAGGAACAAGATTCCGCTGGTGGGGACGACGCCCCATGGATTCCTGATGACGTGTCGCGGAAAGAATGCTTAGCGCAACGAAGGCAGCGCGAAGCGCGATCCTCGAGAAATAAGGACAAAATGATGGTCGAATGATTCACCGTATAATGTAATATGAATTATCTAGTACTTTGAAAAGCGACGGGATAAGATTCTGTAGCGAGTTGCGTGGAAACCGTGATGCTCTTGAAGGTGGTACGTAATGATATTACTCATTCCTTTACCAAGTATCCCTCATACATACATATAGTGAAACCTGTGTGACGTTATCTATATACACATAACATACTGGGTGACGCATTAAATATTAGCATCCTGATTTACATCACTAGTCTATTATTATCCGTATCGAGAAATGTTTCAAATAAAAGTTGAATGGTCTTAAGGGGCTGATATTTTTATGTTTCCGTTTTCTTTGCCAATGGACGTGTAAAGGTCATATTAAGGTCAACTTGTTTTTTTTTAAATAGAATCATATGGAGAGTCCCTTCAACGTTGCACAAAAACCATATCACTCTCTTACGAATCTTATAATTAACTCTGTTTACCAATACTAATATTCTATCCTACGAAGCAACGCGTGAAGCATTTGGTGATAGTTTCTATGTCCCAGTTGACAAAAGAACAATTTTTTACTCTTTTAAAAAAAACAATTGGGTGTATTACTGCTATACAGCTTGATCGCTTAATTGCTTGATGAAGCAATTTGTTGCGCGTGTGTGAGAAATTTCTAGTAGAATAGGTAATGTAAAGAAAAACCACTCAAGAACTTTAACTCTATGAACTAAATATTGAGAACTTTAAATTGCGGTCGCTGTCGTGAATGAAGTTTCATCACGACCATCATCGTGATTCTCTGCTCACTACAAAAAATCATTGCTACTGTTTCTAAGGAAAACAAGTAGTTATACAAATGGTTGTGGATATTCCTTAAATGCACTAAATACTATACCATATTGCTTGATGAAAAACACAAAAATGTCAACAAAATTTTGAAGTGTGTCAATACTGGATCGTTTAACTATTAGTAAACGAAATAGTCCTGCTTGAAGCTTCTGTTCCTTCCTACAACTGTTGGTTCCACGATCGCGTCGATGATCCTCTATTCTTCAGTACAAATTTGTTTAAGTTCTTTTTGTTTTTTGTTTGTTTGTTCGTTTCATATTTACATATATTTAAAATGAAAATAAGAAGTTAATATATACATATATAAAATTATATATAATATATATATATTTATTATAACATTATAATATATATAAATAATATATATATAATTATATATAAAATTATATATGTATAAGGTCAAAATATTATACATATATATTCATTTTCAAGATCAAGCGCAATTTTGCACGGGCTTTTTTCACGAATGTCCACCGATCCGAAGGTGTAGAATCACGCTGTGGTGATCGTTACATATGTATAATTTCTTTACACCCTGTACATACTGTACATACGATGTTCGGATAGATGTGGCAAGAATGAAAGGAATGATTCTATGGGCTAAAATAAGATGAAGGAATAGAATAAATTTTGTTTGTTTGGGGTTTCGTTTTCAAGAAAATTGAGTTTGAAAATTCATTGGGTGCATTTGTACCAACGAAAGTACAACGTGGTACAAACGAAGATCGTGGTAGATTCCATCGAAATCGGTTAACGTTTTTCGGTGCTACAAATGTTTAAAGATCGCAGGAGAAGATCGAAAATCGTAGAAATCGGCCGAAATCAGCGACTTTTGGCCTTGTTGTACGATTTTTAAACATTTGTAGCTTTGAGAAATGTTAGCCGATTTGGATGAAATTTACTGAGTGCATGTATTTCGCTTAGATCTATTAAAGGCATTTTATTAATTTTCATTGTAAACTCAGATAAAAATGTTTAAAAAGGCGACTTTCACTATTAGCTTCATAACTTCGAAAATTCCGATTTTTTTTAGCAGAACGACGGAAGCAAGATATCTAGTAAACTAGTCCTATCTTTTTCCAAAAGCTCGAGTCGTTTGGCCCAATTACTAAAGTTATTCTGTTTTGAATAGTGTCCGAATATTTACTGGAGCCACTTTATGTTGAAACCTTCGAATTTTACCGATAATTACCGAAGTTCGTTGAACGGACATTTAAGTTGGTCGTTGTTGGTCGCCTCCGTCTTTGCCCTAATTCTGTTTTTCGGTATGACAACACAACCACACATGTCGACAAACCTAACCTACGAAACTGTCGTAACACGTGAATGTAGAATACCACAAAGCAAATGAGTTTATTCGTAATAAACAGGTAAGTCGATTGTGAAACCGCATGTGGCACTAACAATAACATTATTAACCTTGCACTAAATTTAATAATCGAACTGTATAAGTTAATATCAGTATAATTCTCTACATTTGACTTATTCTGTTTACAAACATTCGAACTGTCGTGCTATTGTACACGTGCATGCAAGACAATACTGCTGATAGCTTTATCTTATAGAAATTAGCAGTTTTTTCCCGATATTTGGAAAGTCACCTTTGACGCTTCTTTACACTTAAAACATGTTTTACAAACACGGGACAAATATTCGGGATAAATACATTCTTTAACTCTTTCTATTAACACGTTGACTGCCACGGTGGTCATATGTGACCGCAGTTTGTTTCTCCTATAGCACCACTGTGGTGGTCATCAGTAACCGAAGTGCTTCAAATGTTTATAATTATAAAAAATTTATGAACATTGGCAGTTAATGAATTTAATGAATTTTGAACATTGTCACTGTCACTTGTGACCACCAGCAAGACTTACGCCTCATAAGTAAAAATGTTGCCTTATGTAACCATATTTATTGTTATTTTGTCATTATATACTTGGAATAATAAAATTGTATCATAGCGTCCTGAGCAAAATGTGCGATTTTGGCGTGGCGTTAAACGTGTTAAGGAGAAATTTCTATAAATTACATTGATAGCTTTATCTGTCAACAGATATGAAGGCGAAAAGGAGGAAACTAGAAATGAAACGAAACACTTATCAGAATTGTTAAAAAGGATAGAGGAGCGTAAACGAGAAAGGGCAGGTAAAGGTAGTACCGAGCTGGAGAAGAATGATCTTCCAGATGTGCAAAACTTTGAATACCGAAAGAAAAAGAGGAAAAAGAAGAACGAAGCTTTAGAGGGAAATGTTAGCGCCATCCAAGATGAGAATTTACAGAAAAACGTTGAAGTACAAAGGGCAACAGAAATAACGGACCAACAGGAATTGCATGGAAAAAAAAGAAAACGGAAAAGAAATGTTCAGAACGAAGCAAATTATTCAGCGCATGAGACTAATGAAACTGCAGATGAAGGACTGGGGAATGAAGATATAGAAGATAGTCAATTATCTAGCAATAAATTGGAGATTTCGAATGAAACACATGAAAAAATATCACATGAGCAACATAACAGTTTTATGATCCTAGGAGCTAAAAATAAGAAAAAAAAGCGTGAGGTGAAGAGAGTATTGCCAGAATGGTTGGCCAATCCAACAGTTATATCTATGGATTTGAATAGCGGGCCTAGTTTAGACGAGCTGGAATCAACGTTAGATTTAAAACTGATTGAGGTTCTAAAAGCTAATGGTGTCAAGAAGTTGTTTCCTGTTCAAGCTAGTATGGTCACGTGGCTGTTAGGTTGTGACAAAGATCGACGGCAAGGATGGTGGTTGAGAGATACATGTGTATCTGCGCCAACAGGCAGCGGTAGGTATACAAGGTGAATCTGGGAACTGGGGCAGGTTACTGCTCTTTTTTAAGTAAAAATAGGAAAAAGTGATAGAGGGAAAAAGCGTATGGCACAATACGTCCAGACTTCCTCTTAATTTTTATGTATATGCATGGATGCACCCGCCAGATGCAATTGCACTTTATTCTTTAATGCATTTTTTTATTAAACCAATTCATCCCTTTTATTATCCTACGTATAAAAGTACTGACCCAAGATCAGCTAAATGTCATTACTGCACGAAGTATTTGACATTTTGTGTCAGAAACGTACTTTATTACAATAAGTTTTTTTTTACTTTTTCCATTACATATTTTAAGGATAACATTTTAAATGGTGCACGGTATCAGCATTTCTTATAGTAGACATTGCCCACTCTCCTTGATGATCCATTGCGGCAAAGATTAAAATTAAAATATTACCTGTAAGACGGTGCACCAACTCATAATGCCCGAATTGCCACAAGATATTTACACAATATCTACCAAGGAAAATGGTTTAGTACTCATAGCCCCACACCTTGGCCACCTTGTTCGCCGGATTATAGCCATTGGACTTCTTTTTTTGAGGTTGTCTAAAAGATAAAGTGAATTCACGGCCTTTTGTATCGGCTGATGATTTAAATGAGCGTATCAAAATGCATTGTCAGAATGTCAATGCAAATCAATCAAAACATGTAATGAACAATGTAAAAAAACGCATTAGAAAATGTTTAGAGTGCTATGGTGGAGCATTCGAACATTTATTGTAATAAAGTACGTTTATGACACAAAATGTCAAATATCTCGTGAAATATTGACATTTCGATGACTTTGGGTTAGTACTTTTATACGTAGGATAATAAAAGGGATCGATTGGTTTAATAAAAAAATGGGTTGCATAAAAGTATAAAGTGAAATTGCATCTGGCGGGTGCGTCGGTACATCCACAGAAAAAAATAAGATCATAGGAAGGTAGGACGTATTATGACTACTGATTCTTTCCCCTATCGTTTTTCTCTATTTTTACTTAAAAATCAGCAATAACCTGTACCAGTTACCAGATTCACCCTGTATTGTATAATATACTAATGTTGATTAACCACTCGTGCTAACCATGCGATGCTAGACATATTGATAGTTATTTGTCGAAAAACTTGTATCAGCTAGACCTTAGTTTGTGACTTTTTGCTCTCATAGATATTAATTAGGGTTGCGCATGAATCTAATTTTCGAAACTCGAATCCAACTCGATCTTCTCATACATGTCGTCGCAAACATGGGTGGTTCGTGTCATAAAAGTCTCAAGAATAAGAAATCAAATTCCTAAAAACGAAGATTGTTGTTCATCTTAATCATATTCTCTAGCGTTCTACGTAAAGGCTTTTCAAAATTACGATAATTATAAAAGTTATGTCGTTTAAAAGAAAGAAATGCCGAAGGTGATTGTTTTTCATTATATTTTGGTTTGTTATTCGAAAACTAATTGAAAAGAAAGAAAAACACCTACCTAAAACGATAGACTATTGTTTAGAATATTGCTGTAAAACTTTATCACAAACGGTGGAACAGTGCCTAAGATATTTATGACACCAGTTTAAGAGAGGGCATATTGAGAAAAACGCGTTTAAAATTTTGCTTACGGAAATATAAGGTGAACTAGTAAGAATTACTACCTAAAATTACTCATTACCTATTAATTGTATTAAAAACGTATTTAATGGATTATGTACAGCATTTTAACGGATGCATCAGATGGATACAATTACATTTTTTTGTATCTTACTTTTTTCTGAGTATCAAGGTCACCTTGACTTTTTTAAGGTTAGTGTACATATTTTTTAATACCATCTTGTTGCCGAAGAAAACAAGAATTCATGCACCTTATACATAAGAATCTTAAGCTGACCGTGACCATAAGATTCAAACAAAATCTTAGAATGATAAATTATGCTTAGCGAACTACTCTGAGTGTGACCAGCGTAAACTCGCGGTATTCTTTTCAAATTGGTCCAGTTAATTGACCTCCACATTCATCGGATCTAACTCCATTATATTTCTTTTTATGGAGAATAGTAAAAGTTGCGATATACGAAAACGCACCAACGACTGCAGAAGACATGCGACAGCGTGCAAAGAAATTATATCAGACAGACTCAGAGCAGATCGCCAATCTATGCGATACCGTCTTGAAAAATGCAAAGTCCAAGGACAGCACTTTGAAAACATACTCTGAGTAAAAGTAAGCAAAACACTCAAGATTTTGTTTTAATTTTATGATCAAGGTCAACTTGAGGTCATTATATTATAGGGCATTGAATTTGTCTTTTCATCGGCAAGAAGCTGCCTTTGAAAAAAGTCGAGGTGACCTTGATATCTAAAAAAAAATAAGACCTGTTTATAATTTTGTTTTGTACGAGGAATGCCTTGTTTTAAGAATCTTTGTTGATCACAGTTAAACATGATACAAACTAAAGCATGATAACATTCAATAATATCTAATTTAGATTCTTTTTTAGGAGCTCCTACATTACTTCAGATCCTGAAAAAGTGCAAAATTTCGAATTCTTGATACTTGAATTTTTCGTTCAAGATTCCAACGATTCGAGAAAGCCATGCCTAGTATTAATACATTTTTAATTTTGTTCCCTTCAAAGGTAAAACTCTCGCGTACGTGTTGCCGATCGTTCAAATACTACAATCACGTTTGGTACCAAAGATACGTTGCCTAATCGTCGTGCCGGTACAGGAATTAGCCACGCAGGTTTACAAAGTGATAGTTACCTATACCTCGCATACAAATCTGAAAGTTGCCTTGCTTTCTGGTGCATCGCCTTTCACCCAGGAACAAAGCACCATTATGAAAAAGAGTAGGTAGCAAAATACTTAAAAAGATCACATGCACAGTGTTTATAAAATACCAAATGTTTCCAATATTTTTTAATCTTAAGATGTTAGAGGGGAGTACACGTCTGTAGCGGATATAGTAATCGCCACACCTGGCCGATTGGTGGATCACATATTAAAAACCCCAGGCTTTTCCTTAGACGATCTCAGATTTCTTGTTATCGATGAAGCAGATAGAGCTGCCGATTGGTTGGAGCACCTTCCAGAACCTCACTGCCGCGCTCCGCAGTTAACACTTTTCAATAAATGTCACAGGTACAAATTAATTAAATCCTTTTTTAACGTAACCTAACTGAACTCTTTATTTAACCCTTAACTACTATAGACGCTGAAACTTACGCAGCTACCATAGTAGGGCTCGCGGACCGCTAATGTTTATCGTGTTACTGCGCACATACAAATATTGAATACAGATCAAATCCAATTGTTCTTGCTTTGTACATTTAGTAATAAAGAGATCCAAGCCTGATTTAATAATAGCAAATGTATTGAAATGGTATAGGAGTGGGAAGATTACGAGTTATGCAGAAAGCGAAATGAGAATGAGTGATTCAGTAGCGTCCTCACATGCTGTCTATAATAGTTAACGGTTAATACATATTTCCTGAAGTAGTGAGTTTATAGTTCCAATATTTTCTAACTAGCAAGATACCAGCGCAAAAGTTGTTATTTAGCGCAACTCTATCGCAAGATCCTGAAAAGCTGAGCCGCCTGGGTCTGTTCCAACCGATATTATTTACATCCGTTTTGGTGTCCGGCAAAGATGATAACGTAAACTTGGACAAGGAGGTCGGTGACTTTATTGGCCGTTACACGAGCCCTGAGGAATTAACGGAACGGGCTGTGGAATCCGTAACAGAATACAAACCAGTTGCCCTGTACCAGTTACTAAGCAGAAATAATACGATCACCAAAACATTAGTGTTCACGAATTCCGGAGAGACTGCGCATAGATTGACCATTCTACTGCAGTCATTCCTGTCCGAAAGGGATGTGATGATTGGAGAGCTTTCAGCACAACTCACGCCAAAGGAGCGGGAGAGTGTGCTGAATAAATTTGCCCTTGACAAGATTCAAATGTAGGTTTCATTTGTTATAATGTCGAATTTTCGAAACTTCTTATACATTTTCTTTTTAATTTTTCAGACTTGTGTGCTCGGACGCACTGGCAAGAGGAGTAGATATCTTGGACGTACAATTAGTTGTATCCTACGATCTTCCTAAGCATATCAAGTCTTACATACATAGAGCAGGAAGGACAGGGCGCGCCGGCAAACCTGGCACAGCAATATCCATCCTCACGCCTAAACAAATAGGAATATTTAAGCACATGTTGAGCAACGCGCATAAAGCGCTACCAGATATTGAGAAATTGGAATTACACTCTGTTGCTAGTGAGATTAATTACTCGGATCACGTTGAAAAGTTGAAACAGGTACTCGCAGAAGAGAAGCAAAATAAATTATTGTGTATTAAATCTGTCAAACGTATTCAGTCAGAAATTGTAGAATGAAAATAAACTGTATACAAGAAATAACCAGCAGAATTCAATTGATCGGAAGAAATCGAAAGAAACTGGTTCTCCGGAAATAACATCGATAGTAACATTTTATTGTCAAGAGATAATATTCTTTTACACTGTGATCGTCCTTTACCGCATTTTCTTCTATACACAATTACTACATCGTTAAATTGCCATTACCATCGTTTTATATGTTCGAAGGTAAGTTATTTAGATCATTAGTTTATTAAAGATAAACGATTGTTTGTTCATTAACGACACAGCATAGTTATATTACTCGTATTGCTGTTGTATAAGTTTATTACTTGAAACTGTCGGTTACAGCTTATCTGTGGTACAAGTTAACACCTCGGTAAATCGAATTAACGATGTTCAATGTTCCAGCACACTGCAGAAAGATTTTTTGTGAGGTGATTTTTTGTTACTGATTGCTAATTTCTGTTGTTTCGTATATGGACAAACTTAATTTGTACCCGCGTGCTTCATCGATAGTATTCAAACATTCAAGTAGTAAACGTTAAAAAAGCTATTAATTTTTGTTAAGTTCGGTGAATCCTGCAGTAAATTAACTACCGTGAAAGCGTAAGGGGACTCACAGTCGGTAATATTGTAAAGTAGGAATATTTTTGCGTTGCGGGAAATCTAATTCACTTATCACTTGTAACACTGTATCTTATTTACATATAGATATGTTTAACAAACGAACATGTGCTTCAGTTTCTATATGTTACATCTCGAGACTAATTCCAACGTGCCATATGAAAAGTTTTCTCAAGTACATTATCTTAAATTGTGTTATACACATGTATATGTTGCCAGCGGCTTTTCTGTAACTCTTAACACTTCATCAACAACATCGCATTTACACATCATGTTGCACATTCGTAATATATTCTTATAAACGTATTTACATACGTAGAACATGGTCCTGAATGAGTCGTATGTATCGTTTACGGATTACAAGTGTATACATATAGTTTTCAATCAACGTAAAAAAATGTCCACACTTGTGTGATGACTTTATGACAAGAGTATGCTTAATGCTTATTCCTGGAGATAGGTTTCTCGAAACATCGAAACCTCGAAATCCAAGAAAGTTTCGAGAAGTCGAAGCTGCATTTTTTTCGTAATTCGGAATTCTCGAATCCCAGATAAGAAGCATGAAATCAATGGGGGGTTCGGAAGTTAAGTTTTTTCAATAAGAATTTGGATTAGATATTTTTGCTTGTTATTTATATTTTTGTTTGTATTTCGTTTCATTATGAAAAATACTTATGTAATTATGAAAAAGACAATTATTAATTCAAGTTTCGAAACTTTACAAAGTTTTGGATCCGAGTTTCGAGAATTTGAAAATAAGAAAATAAATATAGTAGACGTTAAATATAGTAGACGTTAAGTTTTTTATGTATCAACCCATTAACATCTATATTTATATAATTTGCCATGTGGCGCAATATTGCATACGCTGCCATAGCATTCTATCGCATTATACATAGAAGTTTTCAACGCAACAGTAGAAAGTTATATGTTTGACTAAACAGCAAATAAAAAATGAAAGATTTTAAAGGAATATGTTCGTACGCCTTTCTATTGTGCGCTGCTAAGAAGAAGTTCGCTGGAACGAATGCGTGTCCACCTCCTTCCACGGAATTTTGTAGAAGTAGGACACACGCGTTTTCCTGATCGGAGAAAAGATCTCACTACTTCAGTCACACAGTGGCGTCACGCACGAGTGATACGTAACATTAGGTGACGTGCGCGAACATCATCTCAACAACGTATAATACATATGCATGTCGCACAATACATATACATATGTACAATACGGGCCAGTTAAATGGGGGCATCCAAATGTTATACATATACATATACGTATGTCCGTTGTTTATAGATACATGATTCAAAAAGTTCTGACTTTTCTAAAATTTCAATTTCGTCGCGGTCTTTTTAAAACGAAATTATATGTATATTTATTCCTGTACGATGTGCAGAAATGTAAGATGTATAGGGTGCAAAGAAATTATATGTGACGACCACTACAGCGTGATTCTACACCTTCGGATCGAGGGACATTTGTGAAAAAGAGTCCGTGCAAAATTGTTCTTGACTTTGAAAATTAAGGTCAAAATTTCTTTTCGACCTATCGGTTTCTACTCATCATAAGGGTAAAAAGTGTGAAAGGAACTATGGGTCGTAATTCAACCGCTTTCTTGCAATAATGATGTTCATATTTTGCATTGGTTAGCACGGTTTAGAACGAGAGAATGAAAGAGAGGGAGCGATAGTCTTGCGGCTCTTCGCAAAGCATCGGCCGATCTAGCGTCGTATAGGCTGTCGCCCTCGTAACCGAGCGTCGCGCAAGACCATTGCTCTCCTTCTTTTATTCTCTCGCTCTAACCCGTGCTAACCAATGCAAAATATTAACATCATTATTGCAAGAAAACGGTTGAGTTGCGACCCATGGTGTCTTTCACACTTTTTACCCTCAGAACGAGTAGAATCTGATAGAACCAGAAGAAATTTTGACCTGAATTTTCGAGGTCAAGGACAATTTTACAGGATTTTTTTCACAAATGTCCACCGATCCAAAGGTGTAGAATCATGCTGTGGTGGTCGATACCTATAATTTCTTTACACCCTGTATATCTTTACAGAAGTTAAATCCTGTATGTTGCATATTTTTATATAACGATGGTATTTTATTTCTAAACGGAACATAATTTCTTCCAGTTTGTTAGTGCCATATGTCTTCATTCTTTATGAAATAATATGAAAATATTTGTATTTTAAAACTATTCATCCAAGAATTATTCTAACTTTAAATATTGCTTATTTCAATACATAGATGTTGGCATATTAAATTGTATTGTCTCATGCATTATACTACTCCTTAGCTATCATGTTGCAAGACATCAATTAATTAATACTGTTTTATAAATAATGAAGTATTGTGACTTCCATTATTCGTTATTCATGTTACACGAATAATAATTACCGTTGCATTGGGTTCAAAGAATTAAACGGTAATTATTATTTAAGAGTTGAACCTGCACACCAACTTCGATGATTTTGTAATGTGTTGTAAAAATCAATGTTTGTTTAAGTTTTGAACAGTTCTTCCCTTTCGCAAAAATGTCAGACTCTCTTATTGTTAGTCATAGAGATATTCTCAAATATTGTCGCTACTAATCTAACTTGAAGTGACGTATACGCTGCTACGGATGCACAGTTATAGACAGGATTTTTTACGAAAAGAAGACAAAGTTTTTCGTAACCCGGAGTTCTACAACACATTATAAAATTATCTAAATTCGCGGGACGAGGGGGGGGGGGTAGCTAACTTCTAAATAATTCTCGAAAATAACAATTAATTATACATTTTACTTCTATCAATGCATAAAGGTATAGTTGAATGTATGTAATCTCTTTTAGGTGCTTGGAAACCTGTGCGATCGATATGTATGTTACAATTTCAATGGATTTACTTCATTAATATGTATTATATGTAGTCGAAATTTGATATTGTATTAATATCATACTGGTAAGTAATATACACTGCATGTGGTTGGACTACGTATAGAGGTTGCCTCATCTACCCTGATGGCCAAGCTGTTCGGACAAGATTTTACCAAAGCTTGCTACAAAGTTTTCTTGACGATGTGGCTACAAATCCAATACAGTATTTGATATGTACGATTATGTTAATAAATTAACAATAAAAATATAGCGGAGTCTGTTGAAATAAGTTGCGAGCAAATTGGCGGTTGGGTTATATTACAACTGTTGGCTGTTGATTGACATGCTACAGGTTCGATCTGGCTAGCTATCAGTGTAACTCTGCCACCTATAATTATACTTTGCAATTTGTAAAGATACAAAAAACAATTAGACCATGGAGTTGAAGTTCATTTCAAAGTCATATCCTCCCTAAAAGGCACTAAGTTGCCATTATCGAGACTAATGGCAGCAACACCGGCCAAAGTCGAGCCGAGCTTCGCCGTCGAATTGCAGCGCCACATTAAAAGCCTAATGGCGATCAACTTTTCATTGTATTTCGTTGGTTGCCAAAACGCAACAAACTTTTATTATTTGAATCAGGACTACCGAACTAGCGGCTTTTTCTTAAAGCCGCAGGAGAACATAGGAGAACGGGTTCTTCCATACCCGATTGACTCAGACGAATTTCTCTTTGCAAAAGATTGATCTTGCGAATAGTAACGTTTTTCTTAATACTTGGGATGACTTACTTTTCGGTTTGCTATGAGAAAGACGACATCGAGATAAATTCGACTATGTCTAATAACATAACCTTGAAATGACGAACTACAATTTTTACAAGTAATTGAAGATCTGTCCGTCGGAAAAACTGAAACGTATTTTTAAGAAAGCTATTTTTATGCTATTCCTGTCATATGTTTTCCAGTAGCTTCTCATCAGCGGCCTTAATAACTTAATGCGGGTATTATAAACCTAAGGATTCGCATGTCTCGGGCTAAAGGTTGAAAGATGCGAATTCTGGGTGATGGGTGATCGTAGCATTCTGCTACGTTTTCAATATCTGTGCATTGAGTGTGATAGAGAGCTCTATGAACACATTTTACAGTTTAAAATAACAAATCATGTAAGTATAGTAGGTATACATTTGGTTACTACAGTTCGTCGCAATCAGATATTCGCGAATTTTGCCGCCTTCCTCATGAGAAACAGGAAAAAACTCATTCCATTAAAAAAAAAACCTCGAGGCGACCTGACATGACCTGAAAAATGATTTAACAAATGAAATGACGTGACCTTGAAGTGGCCGTCAACTCAATAAATCTCTTTACATGCTGTTCTGTAAGGGAATTCATTCAATTCTTGAATTGCGTTGCTAGGTTATCGCGTTACGTGGGGGGATGCCTGTCTAATGTAAAATGGTATGAGGTGAATTCAGAAATACATATGTGTTTACATACATATGTGTATTTATATGCACCCTACTGCATGTATAGCTGTTAGATTTGCTAAGATGTATGTATTATGTATTGTCAAAACCACGCAGTTACATTCAAGAAAGAATAATCTTAAGTACTATGAACATTTTCGTGCGAGTGTAAAAAGCAAATTGGGCAGACATAGTAAACCAATAACCTTTCTTTTGTATCGGCGACACCGTAAGAGGAAATATGTATTTGCTTTCCAGGCTTATGCACCTTACCCTGTATATGTATACATTCTCTGTATGTAGTTACACATGCACGTACACATAGATACATATGTATAATACATTTTTATGTAACTTGGAACCAATCTACACTCCTTGCTTTTGAAACTTAATTTATGTATATTAATCTAATATCGCGTGCTGCTTTTTTGAGAAAATCGTATGAAAAAAGCAGCTGGGAAGAACAATTATTGTATTATGTATCAAAATAAAAGATGACTATAGCGTTTTTTATATGAAATCACAAATACCGTGGTTAAGGATTTGAAAATTTTATTTCAACCCAACGGTCATCAACCCCTCCCGTAATGATCGACCGATGTATCGTCCCTTGGCTCTTGCAAAACTACCACCGCTGCATAATAGAGTAAAACTGCTAATTCATTTGTTTCAAAATCAAATATCTCTTGATAGAAATAAGGCTGAGGGATGGTCCTTTTTTGAGATATAACTAACTTCATGTAGAGTACATATGTCGTATACAGGGTGTTTCGCTACCTCATACAAATGTTTTAAGGAGCGTTTTTGAGGCAATTTTGAATAATTTTTTCATTTACTAAAATGTTGGTTAAGGTTTCGTTTTTGAATTATTAACAAAAAACACTGACCAATCAGAGCGCGCGCTCAGCCGAGAGAATATCGTGATACGCTCAACCGCGGCCTTGAGCACTCTCGCGGCTGAGCGCGCGCTCTACGCGCTCCCTGATTGGTCAGTGTTTTTCGTTAATAATTAAAAAACGAAGCTTTTACCACCATTATGGCAGAGGAAAGAGCTGTTCAGAATCGCCTCAGCAATCATCTTTTAAAACATTTGCATAAGGTAGCGAAACACCCTGTATGTACATATGTATACGTTGCAACAAGGTTCGAAGTTTTCTTCATATACATTGAAACAAAACTTTTCGAACGAAACAGGTAGAAGATTTATTTCTATAGCAATGACAGAAGAGGAGATACACGTGTCTTTACCCATTCTAGGTGATTAAAAAGAATCCTCTTGAACGATATACTTTGTATTAGCATGGAACAAACCAACTGACAATAATCATTGTATACATACGTATTAAAAACTATGAATTATCGATTTTGTTTCTACATTAGGGATACTAAAATAAATTACAATAGGGGAATGTGTGTATAAATAAGTATCACATTAAAATTTTGTTAAAAGTTAGTTTAAGGTTATTACCATAAGGAATGCAACTTTGTAAATAAAAGGTCTATAACCCACTCGTATGCTCTCGTTTTACATAATGTATAACAATATTTTACACTCTTTAAGTCCTGTGTTACTTGTGCTGCGAAATCAATATAACGTTTTGTGTTTTTTAAAGATATTATGAAATGATAATTGAATATCTTTCAACACGTGGTACTGGTTTCATTCGCTACAGTATTTTAACGAAAATTTGCTTCTGGTAATATGAGAAGAAGTTAGAATACATGGCGTTGAAAGTCATAAATAAGTTTAAACTTAATTTGATTTGAATTTTAGTATTTACTGAAATAATAAAAAGAAGGGAATACTTTAATTTTATTGCTTAGGATTGCATCCTAGGCACAGATGTACAATAATTTTAGAAATGATTGGAATGACACAATTTAGATCTCCTCTCAAGGAATGCGTCATATATTTAAAGTCCTCCATTAAATTAACACATAGAAATATTTGAAATAATTATTTAATATGTAAATGACTAAACTATTACACATCATGAAATTGTACGAACTAATAGAACTAATTTTCCTTTATGTACATTTATTTACAAAGAAGGCGTGAAATGCGAACATGCCTGTGCCATGAGTTACTATACTTTTCTAAAAAACAGAACAATTAAATTTTTAACGATGATAAAAGTATTTAATTTTATCTGTTGGTGATTAATGAGAATTGAGGTATAAAGAGAATTTTACAAGGTGTTCAAAAATTATATTTGTCATAGCTTTGGGAGGTGATTGATCGATGGAGACTTGTTAAGAGATGCAAGCAGATTGCAAATGTCAATGAAAGAGTTGATAAAACCTGAACGTTCTTTTCTAAGACAATGGCACATTTGCGACACAGTTTCTTTGAGACTTTTGTTCATCGTGACGAGTACTACACGCTGTAACTAATAAAACAAAATGACCTTGAAATAAGGCTCAAAGTCAATTTTTCAGTCAGATTTTTTAACATATCTCCACCAATCCGAAGCTGTAGCGACGCCTTCCAAAGCAATGACACATAATTTTTAGCATCCTGTGCCTAATATAACGATAACAAATGTTTAAATAACACATATTGTATAAAAAATAAATAATAAGTCACTCTGGTAGCCAAGTCAGGCAGGTCAACACGTTGACTCGGCCAAAATCGAAACGAGTTTCGCTGTCGACATGCGTTCCGTTGTCGCAACCAACGATGTGCTGCGAAAAGTTGAGCGCCATTAGGCTTTTAATGCGGCGCTGCATGTTGACAGCGAATCTCGGCTCGATTTTGGCCGGTGTTGCTGCTATTAGGGCGCTTACGCACTGTCGACCAGCCGCCAGCGGCCAGGTCGTTGGAACACCAAAAAATAGTCATCAAACTCGACGACCAAAGTAGGCGACGCAATTTCTAATAAAAATTTGTCTCTTTAATAATCATTTGTCCGGCATGCAAGAAAGTCGCCTGCCATGCGAACGTGTGCATTTGATTTAACGCATTTTACGTGTCGTGCGACCAGCGAGTTGCCTGTATGTCGCTTGCGTTTTCGAGGTCACCAACGACTAGCTGGTCGCGGCGACCAAGTGCGTAAAAGTTCATGTTTTTTCTTGAACTTAGCGGTCGTGGACAACCTGGTTGCTGGCGACTGGTCGACAGTACGTAAGGGCTCTTAGTCTCACTAATGGCAACCTAGTGGCTATTAGGGAATGACAGGAATCAAGTTCGTGATATTACTGTGCAAGCAGGGGGTGAATCATTTAATACTGGTAGTGGAAATACTGTCACACATACATATATCGAAAAAGGTTTCGGAGAAAAATTAAATGGTATCGATGTGTTCATAATGTTATATCATTGGAATTTTCGCATGTGGTCGCATTATCATGTGCAAGCCAAAGAAGCATCAAACAAGAGAACTTCTATAAATGGCGATAGCAGTCTAATATGAGTCCTATTTATGGTTTTAACAACCCTCTTTTGTAGCTAACGATCATACCACGTAGGCGTCCACCGGTTCTCGTTCGATCACCGAAGATCAGCTGCCTTGGGCATGGTTAGTACTTGGATGGGAGGTGACTGCTTGGGAATACCGTATGCTGTTGGCTTCCATTTTTTTTTCTATTTTTAAATTACGTATAGTATATCGTACATTTAGTTAAATATTGATATGTAAAGGTATCTATCTTTATACACATTTCTTTAACTGGACGTACACCAAATGGAACTTACTATGTGTAAGACAAAAAGTCATCAGCACAAGGTTACAGCCTTATGGCTCTTTTTGTCTTACACGCGTGGTAAGTTCTACTAGATTAAAGGTGAAATATCTTTTAAACTAATCAGCTTTCGGTCATGTTACCTCAATACTTTTTTTATAAATAATAGCAAGCTGAGTCGATCTACGTAATCTAAAATCGATGCCATGTAAAAAAACAAAGTTGACTTCCACATTTCATTTACGCGACCATATGTGATGAACCCCTCAATACCATTTACTTTTTGTCCGAAACATTTCTCAATATACTTAATAATTTCGAAAATATTTCCAAATCCAATTTTAGATGACTCACCCTGATTATTGATAATAATCATCATGACAAAATAACCATTTGCATATTATACGAATTTAGGCTCTGATATAACATTTCTGTACCGCATCTCGTATTAATTAATCAATTAATTAATCGAACCGACAATAATTCTGTACTCTTTATTTATTAAAGTAGGTATCATTAAGCTTTATTTATTGTCAATATTGGCCATTATATAAATACTCTCTTAATTAGTTAAAATATAGCTTAATACATTCGTATAGTCGCAATTCATTTCAGATAGATGAACGAATATATTAATTGAAATAATAGAATTAGATGTTTTTCTTTAGAGTTTTAAAATGAAAACACTTTTGCTACGATGAGCTTCTATTTACTTGCCTCGTGTCTTGAGCAACGCCTATCTTCAGAATTCGCAAATGGGCAACATTTTCTAGATACGAGGACTTGTTAATTTGCGATTCAAGTTGACCTCAGCGATTCTTCGTTGATCTACGCATAGTCGTTTTAATCTAGGCGAGAATCAACCGCAATTTACTAATACGAAGACAACTTACATATTTACAATTTTCCGTTTGGACAAACGCTTTTATGTTGGTCGCAACGTAGTAACTACACACATATACATATGTCTCGTTGCATCTAAATGTATATGTATGTATATGTATGTTAAGCCGCATCAAGGGAAGACCTATTTTTTCTCTCTATTAGAATTGAATCTCCATTGACTGCTTTTTACCAGAATATTGTCATAAATATGAATAAGTAACCAGCTTGAAAAAACGATTATGATTATGCTTTGCTCAAACTGCATAAAATATGTTTTTAATAATTCAAATAAACACCTCAGTGCCTTCCAATCGATAAGCATGACAATGTTTCCTTACTTTTTGCATTGGTACGTTAACACTTGTTTATTGCATTGCATTTTAATCCCACTTTTAACTAACAACTTCAGAAGAACGATGAAAAACCTGGTTTAAAGCATATTCGGAACACACTGTTTTTATATTTTTAGCTTCACGAAATGGATCATTTCTCTCGTTAGAGAATAAATAAGCACATAAATAAATAAAGAAAGACATTTCAAATGAGATTATTTCACAGTACCTTTAGCGCTACCACGAAATATTTGCAATTAGTCCATTTGTAGCATCAATTATATTGCATTGCTATTTCTTTATTTACGATTATTATAATAATATGTTTATTGGCGACCGTTTTAATTATTTGCAAACAGGAAACGCGAAACTCATTTAGGTACATATTATACATATACAGTTAAAGTGCCTTCGGTTTATTAAATTCATTTTGGTATTGCATTAAAATTACTTTCTATTATTCTAAAAAAGTGGTTCATAGGATTCATCCAAGATAGTTCTAAGAAGAATGATTTTGTCAACTTTTTATATAACATACTGAAAATATACAAGAAGATTATATCAATTTTATCACAGTTCGCTAAAGAAAGTAAACGTTAATATGTTTTCAAATTTGATTACAATCTATTTATACAATGACATGTCAATGAATGTTCTTTATCGTGAGTACCAATTGCAAAAAGCAAATTTCAACATTTTCGTTTACAATAGAAGCCCGTTCGCGTGGTTACGTATTACGAATAACGAATTAGATACATGTAGTTATTACTCCCTATCTTATTTCGGTATCGCCTTGAAACTTGATTAGTATCGATTTCGTTGTTTATTCTGTTTCGCAGTAACCCATAATTTAAATAACAGATATCATCGTGAGGATGAATAATGAAAAAAACAATGGGTTCGTTACGGAATAATGCCTCGAATTGGCGGTATTTATGATCACCCAAGGTGGAGACAATGACGGCAGCGACAAAGGTCTTTCAGTTTTGTGCCCATCCCGAACAGTACTACCGGTCATAATTTGCGTAGTACCGAGATCGTCCTCGTTCCCAGATGAATCAAAATCGTCAGTGTTACCAACGTGTATTCGCCTGCCGTTGTTATAATTAGTCTTCTTCTTTCCTTTTGGTACGGGTTTCTTGCGGGGCTTCAAATCAGTCATTTTTACGATAGTGCTGGGTGTCGTTTTTACAACCAGATGTAATTCTATATTAAAAGAGAGAATTAATTACAATTAATGGCGTATGTTATGTTTGTTGGATAAGTTCAGCGGAGACGCCATGCTTGTAATATCTTTTAACCGGAAAAAGATAATTGTATTTACTGCGTCTCATTATATCACTTTTTGTGTGCATAACAGGTGCAGAACAGGACGATACTCTCGCGCATGAGGAGCAAGTAACAACTGTTCGAAAAATTATGTCAGAATTTTATGCGTGAGACATTAATGCTTATTACAAGTGTAACGGAGAAAAGACGGTGGATTAAGCATAATTTAAAGCTTATCATAGAGAAAGTACGGAAATTGAAAATACCAAAGCATGAGACAAAAGGACTCCCGTAAGATTATTAACAAACTAACGAAATCTTCTGCGCGTCTCGCGTTGATATCAATGTATGCCTATTCAAAAAGAAATTAAGAAAGGGATGCTAGTAGTTGAATCTTATCTAGCTAAAGGGGGACTTGCCAGGCTTCGAGTGCATGGTGATTTGAGCCATGAAAAAAAATGTTATTAAGACATTATGTAGTCGCCAGAAAAGCGCTGCGGAAGGTTCAGGACACTGTTAGATACTTCGAGATGTTACATCTCTTATTACATTCTTTGTAATGCTGTACCTTTTCCGGCGACTGGAAAATGTCTTCATTAAATTCGTCACGGCCATATTTCCTGGGAATCGAAAAACTCTGCTGACCAGCACGTGGGATGCAAGGGTCTTTCACTATAAACCGCGCCCCCCGCGACGACCCGACACTCTCCCTTATAACATTCTTCCAACTAACCCTCATTCACAGTTCCAAACCGCGTCATAATTTTTCAAGTCAGAACCAGTCCGAATGCCGAGCAGTAAAGATCTCTTCGACACTGTAATTGTTGTTTTTACTTTCAATAAAATAAAAGTTAAGTTCTAACACGATAAAGTTCGCGAGTTATTATCCGCTCGGGAACATGACAACGGCATTGCTGGTGCATTCTTTGGTGCATACTTTCATTCACGAATAACGAACAATTCGACATAATTTTTAATTGCATTGACTCGGTATTCGATATAACTTTTGTTCCCTGCTGTACTGGCGCATTTTGGTCGGAGCGCCGGTCGAACGTCGCTACCTAGCACGGCACGCCGTGCGCCGTCCCTGGGCGCGACCTCCACAGGCGCTCTGATTGCCTAGTGTTTTTTATTAATAAATAAAAAATGAAGCATTAAGCCACATTTTGAAAAAATAACGGGACACTCTGTATAAGTAGTAAAGTTCTGAGTGTTCGAAGAAACGTTTAGAACAACAGTTGTTTGGTTCCTAGGGGCCACATGTGGCGAACTAAAATTTTTTTCAAGTGGAGGGATGTCCGAGATTTCGGAAGCATCTGAAAATTTTTTGCACCTTTAAAAAGTGTGTCGCATGAAATTCTTGAGTTACCGGTGTCCCTCTCCCCCTTCTACAGTGCCAGCGGCTGGTCCCCGTGGGGTTTATATGAAACACTTTTTTATATGCATAGCCTTCATTGTCCATAAATGACTCTGGACAATTGTAGTTGTTGAAATCGTCTTGAGAAGGAAGTTTGTCCACCGCATAATTGACCGGGGCGGGGGGGGGGGGGGGGGGGGGAGAGCCCTCCCCGAAACCAAACAATTTTAGTTTTAAACATTTTTTCGTATCACCAAAACTTTACAAATTGCATAGGTGGCAAGTCTTGGGTGATTCACCCAGTATATGTAAATTGCGTGATCATTTACCTTGTAAACGAACAACTCCGTCAGCCTTTCCAAGAGCATTCACAGACGAGCAAACATATTCCCCGAAATCCCTCTTCTCCAGAGAAATGATAGTGAGATTCATCTGCCAGGAGTAATCATTTAGCGCATGCTCTGACATTATATACTTATCACCAGGCAACAGCTTTTCACCTGAGGAAATAAAGAAATATGGACTTTATGATTTTTACATTTGCAAAGTTTTTCAACGTCTTCGTAAAAAATTAAGTGCTTAAGGTGTAAAGGTACCCCCAGGATACAGTCAGAGTGAGGCAGCGGTCTCAATAATTCAATTTTAATGAAATTTATGCATTATTCCACACTTCGATACATTTTCCTTTTTATCTACAATTATCTATGTATACGTTCCTTGCGCAAACAGCCGAAAAATTAATTATCCGAAATAGGTTTTCGTCAATGTTTGGAAAATTCATCCAACGAGGATTTGTGCAAGAAGTTACACTACATTTCTGAAAAAGGAGTATAAAAAGAATAAACCTACTTCTTCGGTAAGCAAGAACATTTTCTTGCGCATCTGAATTATTAGCGATTAATAACTTATCTTCTCGTCATGATCAGTATATAAACTTGAGACTTTTTTAAATGTAAACGTATTTGCGCAAATGGTCGTGTAATTTCCTTCATTACCTGTATTTTTGTACCAAGTGTTCAAAGCATGTGGAGAAGCTTCAACATGACACTGAAGAACGACGTCGCTATCTACTGGTGCTGCCACTAGTTGATTTGTCACCTTTATAAGGGGTTGAACTGAAACCAAGTGAAATAAACAAATTTAATTCTTTCATCTAATGTGTAAGAATACAATAATTACTTTACTCGTAGTAAGCATAAGGCATTTCGTTGCCCCAATTCGAAGAAGATGTTACATATAGGGTGTTTGGTTACCTCATGCAAACGTTTTAAGGAGCGATTGCTGAAGCAATTTCGAACAACTTTTTTCTTTGCCAAAACGGTGGTTAAGGCTTCGTTTTTGAAGTATTAACGAAAACACTGACCAATCAGTGCGAGCGCACTGCTTGGAGAAGATCGTGATACGCTCAACCACGGCCTTGAACACTCGCGACTGAGTGTGCGCTCTGATTGATCAGTGTTTTTCGTTAGTACTTCAAAATTGAAGCTTTAACCGTCATTTTGGCAAAGGAAAAGGTTGTTCAGAGTGGCCTCAGCAATCATCCCGCAAAATATTTGCATGAGATAGCGAAATACCATGTATAATCCGATGTAACGATGAAATGAAACTTTCAACAAATAAACTTTTTAAAAAAGCCATTTAATCGTGCCTTTATTTTTAAGGACTCAAGAAATGACGAGCAGCTCCGGATGGCCACCTTGTTTCGTCATTTTATTCAATTTTTCGATAAATGTTGTTACAATTGTTTCAAATAATAATATTAAGAATAGTTTTATATCATGAGTTCTGATCGATAATTATATATTAGTTTAAATAGACAGGGTTAGATAGCGATAGAGCGAGAGAGTGAGAGAGAGGGAGAGATGGTCTTGCGCCGCGCGCAACGCACCGGCCGATCTAGCGTCACGGAAGGGGCGGCGCATGGGCCAAGCTAGCAGCGCAAGGCCATCGCACCCTCTCTCTCACTCTCTCCCTCAGACCCGTGCTAACCTATGCAAAATATTAACAATTATTATTGTAAGAAAACGGTTGAGTTACGACCCATGGTTCCTTTAACACTTTTTATCCTCATGATGAGTAAAATAAAATAGGATACAAAAAGGTTTGACCTTAATTTTCAAGGCCCAAATGAATTTTGCGGGAAGTTTCTTTTGCAAATGCCCACTGATCCAGATGTGTGGAATCGCGTTATGATAGCCGTGAAATTGATTCTTTATACACCCTGTACATATTTCGCTTATCTAAAGTTGAAAATTCGTGGTTCGTGTATGCCTGCCTGCACTAGCCGAATCCAGAAAACAACTCGCGTCAAACGGACTCCCAATCAGTCGGCTGCAATCGCGACTGAGCGATAGGCCAGGATCCGGCTCGTACATCACAAATGCCACGGAGTGGGAATCCGCTGATTCGTGTATCAGTCCACGTCAAATCGTACTAGAATTATGGCTACAGTTTTCGATTTTTCGAACTCGGTATATTTGTTGCTGTTAATTGAAAAATGGTCGATATAAAGTTCGGTCTTTTATCTTGTAGTGCTTTTTGGAGGGAGGGGGGTATTTAATGTTAAAGCTGTGATCAATCTATTGAACTGTAACAGTACGTACCTACATATGCTCCTCGATCGAGGTACCTATATGTATATGCAGGATATGATTCTTGGAGGCATGCAACTTATGATTACATACATATACATATGATGCATGATGACTTATTTAATTGATGTACACTTCATTTTCTGTTGCCATATTCTGTCCATTATAATTTTTTATAGAAGATTATTATTCGGTGCACGGTTTTACTAACGTATTTGTCAGATTTTTCTGAATAAAATGAGACCCAGTCTTTGGTCTTATATTTTACATTTTCTACGTTTAGTTAAAAATTGGGTAAGCTTTGACAATAAGGGACCCTCAGTTCCGCTCAGGGACCTCAAGCTCCGATTAGTTAGATCTTGAAGTATGTTGTCAAAGACATCATTTTGAACAACTTTTTCCCATAAATACTCTTATCATTGCTAAATACTTCTGACATTTTTTGAAAGTAGTATAAAAAGGGAGAATGTTTTTATCGTCTCCTCCGGCTGATCTGTCGTTTTAATGATAAAATGAAGATCCTAAAAAAAGCTATACTGAAATAGCCAAAGTTGAGGAAAGTCGCTAAACTGCATAACTACCAAAGCTTTTGTAGCGGTTGAGTGGTGGAATGACGGAGCGGAAAATTATGGAGTAGGTATTAGGAGAGTGTTTCGTCCTGGGCCTGCTAGAGGGTTCGTTAGTAAGGCTACTTAGCAGGTCCTTGTCTTAGACGTCAGAATAATGAGGGATAGTCGCAGGATGTTTATACAATAGGACCTGATGTCAGGGCGAGCACATTGGAGAGAAAGTGGCAGCTCGCACCAAATCCCTCTAGTGGCAGGAATTGGAGGTCGCTACACTTTTTTTGTAAATATTTCAAAATTGAAGCCGTGCGATAGTAACATGTATGAGAGAAAATTGTTCAAAATAATGTTCTTGACAACATATTTCAAGGTCAAAGTGATTGAAGTTGGGAGCCTTATTGTCAATATTTATCAATTGCTTAAGTCAGAAATCCAATAGTTACAGAAATATTTATGAAAATGTTGTTCGTGAAGACGAAACCGAAAATATGAGATAATCGGGCAATTGTTGGAGGGCATGTTTATGGCACTGAACTTTAATTTACCTTTTTAAACGTAAATTATAAAATTATTAATCAGTTTAATGAAAAGTTTTCAACAAAATCACCAATGAGTTTTAACAAAAGTTTTTAAATTGCCAATATTTGCTAAAAGTTGTTTGAATATATTGTTGTTTGGTATCATTTTCATCGCGCGAATATCAATAGTTCGATTATGACAATCTTATACTTATAAAATGAATAACATGGAACTGTTGTTTTTCCATGTTAGATAACACTCGACGCTCGGCGAGCTCGAAGCTCAAAGGCACTTTCCAACGGATTTGGTGCGGATGAAACCGCGACTTACAGCATGCAGATTTCGCGACATACATCCGTGCATCACTGTATGTATAAATAAATGATGAGCGTAGAAGTATAATTCTTTTTACCCTTTTCGCTTTCTATTGTCAGATATTTAATGAAACATAAATAGGGTATCATTACCCTACATGTATAGTTAATAATTGAGTAATACTTACAGTGTACGTCAACGGAGTAACGTTTGCTGACCGTCGGAGGCACATTATTGCTGGCTATACAAAGGTATGTGCCCATTTCTTGTCGAAGAACTCCAGTTAATTCTAATGTCTCGCCCACATAAGTTTTCAATGCTGGAAAGGGAAATATGCAGTTGTTAACTGTTGAGTCTTGTGATGTCGCTTAACTTTTTATGCATCATGGTTCTGTTATAGACAAATCATACATCTTATTAGTCCATAACACGATTTGAAAAGTGATGCAATATACATTACATTAGCAAGGACGTACTGTACAGAGGGAGATTCTCCCGTCAGTAGACTTGAAAGAAGTGCCGCCGCCTAAACGTCTGGAACTCTTACCCCATGCAATCCTATGTAAAATTTTCGGGCGACGTATTGTGCCCTTCTCTGTTTCTCGCTTTCACTTGACACAGACACTTAGTCAGCCGCCCTGCAGTAACCTCACAACTGGCGATCAACAGAGTCACTATGTCAAGTGATAGCAAGAAACAGAAAAGGACAAAGTATGTCGCCCGAAATTTTTATATGGGTTTCCATGGGATAAGAGTTCCAGATGTTTAGGCAGCGGCACTTCTTGCAAGTCTACTCGCTGGCGAATCACCCTGTAGCTTACTGCATTTAAAGAATTTTATACTATATCCCGACAGTGTTTGTTTCATACAAAACAAGAGCGAGGCGGGTCTTGTAATTTGATAGAAATTTTGAGCTATAGCAATTGGCGTATTGCGTTGATAAAAACAAACTGATATGTTAATTAACAGTTCAAGTGCAGTAACGATACACAATGAACGAAGGATGTGCTTCTATGTCCTCCTCTTTTGAATAGTTCACCCTTTTCTGCTCGAAGTTTCGGCATGGAATGATGTCTAGCGAGTACCGTTTAAGGATTCGTTAATAAGTTATTAACAAGTAAAAATAGGTTGAAAAGCCCGTGACTGTAGACAATTCGACAAGCACCGTCGGCTGTTTGGGCTACTGTGGACAAGGAACGCCATTGACGTAGCCACAGAAACGTATTTTCCAAATCTATTTAATACTGTTATGATAATGTGCGTAGTTTTGAAGAAAAGAACGGAATTATGTGTCCGTATGGTAAACCCAGGCTTTTGAACAATGTTTGGTTTCGAAACAACTGCAAACTGCGATGAGACGTTGAACATTATTTACAGTCTGCACAATTGCTGTTCTGAGTATTCGGCTCGATAGCTGTCTTTGAAGCAACTAATGCACATCCTTCGTCATCGGTGGGAAGTTATACTATTATTAAGAATTATTTATTTCGTGTATTGGAATTTTCTGCACCGATCGAAGTTGAGCCAAGTTTGACCGTCGAAAAAAAAATCTAATTGGAGACCAACTGCTCACAGCGTAC